>CM055122.1:210491460-211223960 GCA_029206835.1 Rana muscosa
GTAGAACCGACAGAACCAGGTTTAAGTCCCAAGGACATATGGGAATACTAACCGGAGGGCTAATACGCATCACTCCTTGTATAAAGGCTTTGACTAGTGAATGCGAAGCCAAGGGCCTTTGAAAAAATATTGACAAGGCCGAAATCTGACCCTTGATAGTACTCAAGGCCAGTTTCCTATCTACAGCCCACTGTAGGAAGTCCAGAATCCTCCCTATCATGTACTTACGTGGATGCCATTTCTTGGTCTCACACCACGTAATGTACGCTTTCCAGATCCTATAATAGATCTGCCTGGATACCGGTTTCCTGGCATTGATCATGGTAGATACCACAGAATTAGAGAGCCCTCTCTTTTTCAGAATGTGGGCTTCAATAGCCAGGCCGTCAAACCTAGGGCTGGTAAGGAAGGGTGGTATATCGGTCCCTGCGAAAGCAGGTCCGGACGAAGTGGGAGGGTCCAAGGACTCCTCACTGACATTTTTACCATCTCCGCGTACCATGCCCTTCGGGGCCACGCTGGAGCCACCAGAATCACTGGTTTCTTTTCTACCCTGATTCTGCGGAGTAATCGCGGTAACAATTGTGGCGGTGGGAATGCATATATCAGCTTGAACCGATCCCAAGGGAACACTAGGGCATCCGAGCCGCAAGCTAGGGGATCCCTTGTGCGAGACACAAACCTGTCCACCTTCGCGTTGAATCTGGATGCTAGCAGATCTACATCCGGTGTTCCCCACCGCTGGCATATTGCCTGGAAAACCTCGGGGTGAAGAGACCATTCCCCCGGGCATAATTGTTGGCGACTTAGAAAGTCCGCTCTCCAATTTTCCACTCCTGGGATGAAAACCGCAGATATGGCTGGGACATATCTTTCTGCCCACTCCAGGATGCAATTTGCTTCCTTCTGGGCTGCACGACTTTTGGTGCCACCCTGATGATTGATATATGCCACTGCCGTGGCATTGTCTGATTGAATTCTGACAGGGGACCCCTGGAGTTTGGATGTCCATGCTACTAGGGCATACCGGGCTGCTCGTATCTCTAAGAGATTGATGGGCAGGGCCTTTTCTGCTTCTGACCACCTGCCCTGGAGAGACCATTGCTCCAGCACTGCCCCCCAGCCGATGAGGCTGGCATCTGTAGTGACCACCTTCCAAGAAACCGGACTGAAGGGTTTCCCTCTTTCCAGATTCGGGGGCACCAACCACCAATGGAGGCTCTTGCGAACGGAAGGGGACAGGGACATTGGTAAGTCTAAAGCCTGAACTTTTTTGTTCCAGGCTGACAGTATGGCCCTTTGCAAATTCCTTGAATGGAATTGACCGTAGGGTACCGCTTCGAATGAAGCCACCATCTTTCCCAGCAGCCTCATGCAGAGACGTATGGATGGTTTTCTTTTTGTACCCACTAAGTGGGTCAAATTTCTTAAAGACGACACCTTCTCTGGAGGTAAGAAAATCTTTCTCTGATTTGAATCCAGCCTTAGCCCTAAGTATTCCAGACTTTTGACTGGTCTTAGAGCTGACTTGTCCCGGTTGATAATCCAACCGTGATATTCCAGATACTCGATTGTCTTGTGAATAGCTACTTCCAGCTTTTCCACTGAGTGGTCTATTAGTAGCAGGTCGTCTAGATATGCCATTATCGTTACACCCTGTGTTCTTAGATTGGCCAATAATGGGGCCAGAATTTTTGTGAACACTCGTGGTGCTGTGGCCAGACCGAAAGGTAAGGCTCTGAACTGAAAATGGCGCCCTTCTACTGCAAAGCGTAGAAATTTCTGATGGGCCGGAAAGATGGGAATATGCAGATAAGCATCCCTTATGTCGATCGAGGCTAGCCATTCCTGCCCTTGTAGGGCGGTGGCCACTGATCGGATCGACTCCATCCGAAAGGTCCTGATATTTAGGAACTTGTTTAGCCCTTTTAGATTTAATATGGGCCTCACGTCCCCATTTGGTTTGGGGACTGTGAAAAGGTTCGAGTAAAACCCGAATCCGCTTTCTTCCAGGGGAACCTTCATGATTACCCCTTGGAGCAATAGTTGTTCTAGTGCCAGAAGGAGGGATCCTCTCTTTTGGGGATCTCTTGGCACGTTTGACCTCATAAATTGGGCAGGAGGAGTGCCTTTTAACTCCAGCTTGTATCCCAGACTTACTGCGGAGAGCACCCATTTGTCTCTGATGGTGTCCCGCCAGGTCTCTGTGAACAACTGAAGTCTTCCCCCCACCCGATTGAGCGGGGGCAATACTTCATGCCTTAGGGGGAGGTTTTGTACCTCTCTTGATCCAGGGCTTCTTGTTACCCTGTGATTGTCCCTGATTTCTGCCCCCTGAATTTGACCGCGGAGGCCGTCGGAACTGCTTCACAGCCGATGTGCCCGGGACTGGAGAGGTAGGCCTCTTAAAAGAAAGGACTTCTACCCTTGTTCTTAACCGGTAAGAGTGAACTTTTACCGGCAGAAATTTTCTGGATATATTTGTCCAGATCTTCTCCAAATAAGCGTTCTCCATGAAATGGGAAGCTAACCAGCAGTTTTTTACAGGGAGCTTCAGCAGACCAGTTTTTGAGCCACAGAAGCCTACGCATATGTACTATAGACAGCGTAAAGCGGGAGGCCTGTTGGATTGTATCCTTTATGGCGTCCACCGCAAAACACAAGGCTCTAGGCAGGTCAGCTAGGGCATGAGCCTGCTGATCTGGTAAGTCCCTTAAGACTTGTTTCAACTGATCTTTCACTGCTTGGCAGACTCCAATCGCTGCTACCGCAGGTTGTGTCACCATACTTGCTGTAGAGAAAGCAGATTTTAGTAAAGACTCCAATTTTTTATCTATTGGGTCTTTGAACATTGGAACATTATCTACTGGACATGTCAGTGATTTGTTAACAGAAGAGATGGCTGCGTCCACTATAGGGACCCTCCATTTTCTTATGAACTTATCCTCCATGGGATAGATCACCGGAAATCTCTTGGGGGGAGCAAATATTTTATCAGGATGCTCCCAATCCTGGTAAATAAGCCCTTCTAATAAAGGGTGGATTGGGAAGGAACAGACCGCCTGGGGAGCTTTTAGCGACCCCAGCGAGGAAACCGTAGTGGATGGTGGTTCCGCCAGAGGCATTTTAAATGCTGATCGGACCATGTTAGTCAGAGACTGAACCCATAATCTTTCAGCCTGAGAAGCTGAGAAAGGTTCTTCCACTGTTGATTCCTCTATAAGTGAATCAACCTCATCCTGATCCCCTTCAGGTAGGTCGATCTCTGTGTGGGGCTGTTCCTCCACTAACAGGCACTCTGAAGGAGGAGACGGAGATCGGACGCGCTTTTCCTGTGACAGGGAAGCAGCGATCAATGCTGTTAATCTCTCTTCCAATCCTCCCAGAGTTGAGGATAAAACCTCCTCTGTTATATATACAGGAGCAGGTGGACTGGGGACAGCCGCAGCACCAGGCATTCCTGCGGGGTTTCTACGGCTACTGACCTCTGCATTCTCAGGGGAGATTGGTGCAGTGCAAGCATGCCCAATATCCTCAGAGCCCGATGGAGACCCCTTTGGCTTCCTGGAAGATTTATTTCCGGAGCGTCTGGACGACATATCCTTTAAGCACAAAGCTGAGGTATTCCCGTCGTCATACACCAATTTTTGCTGGTAATAGTCTAACACAGGTGCTGCTATATACCAGCTGGTGTCCACTAAAGTGCCTTTCTATGGGGATGCCTGCATCAACCGCCTCTGTGTGCCACTGTTTGTTGCTAGCTCTGTTTGCATGCAGCTGACACTTGTACTGTGTCTTTTAACCATGCTGGGACGCCCGCACATGCGCAGAAGCGCCGCGGCGCGCATCGAGCGTCATCCACCCGCCCCGCCCCTTTTTTTCATAGGAGGCGCGTGCACGCGCCCGCGCGCGCGCCCGTGCGCCAATGGCGCCCTTTTCGAAAACCAACAGAGGACTAGGAGCCAGGGCCCTTTTTGCCGGAGGGCCTGTGCGGTGGATGAACGCAGCAACAGGGCAGAGGAAGTGGATTCCCTCAGAGAAACTTACCAGCTGCCTGGATCTTTTGAGTTGAGAAAACCAAAGATCCACATTTACAAGAAAAATGGACTACAGCGGCCTCTAGTGGTTTAACACAGGTACCGCGGTCCCTGTTTTTTTTTTTTTTTTTTCTTGACTACTATTAAAATTTTACATTTTCAGTAGTTATAGGCAAACACAGATATTTAGCGGGAATACCGTTAGGTAACAGACAGAAAGACAAATTAGGCTTGGGGGTCCCCCAATAGAACCAAGTTCCTGAGGGCCCCCACTTACCTGATCCCCGCCGCAGGACTTTGTTTGGTCCACAAACGTCCAAACTTCACCTATCACGGCAGGCATTGTAATTAAACCTTCAGGGACCGGGTTCCCAAGGATTCCACTCCCCTGGACCTGTATAGCACCCTGCACAGACAGCGTCTTGGTCGTGGGTATGACCAGAGCTCTGGATCCCAGGGTCCAGCCCTCCTAAGAGAAGCATTACAGGCAAAACCTTGCTCTTCTGCTGCAAGGCCCGGGTACCGACCGTTTAGCTATGAAGCTTTTTTGGTGGGATCCGGAACAGCTTACTAAGGCCCAAAAGAACCTGTACGCAAGCCCAGTGAAAACACATGTTACTCTTTGGCCAACACCTTAGACACTGGCAAAAAACTGAGGTGCTCCCGGGTGGGAGGGGCTTATATAGGGGAGGGTACTTCCGGTTTGGAATTGGCCAGTGCCAACACCTGAAGGTAAACTATATAACCCATTAGTAATGACTAAGTCGCTCTGTGTCCCGTGATGTACGAAAAAGAAAAAGCTTACCTGTAGGTAAAATGAATATCTCCTAAACGTTTCTCATTTAGGAGATATTCCAGTGAGCAGCAGCCGGTGACGTCACTGGTGCATGCGCTCTGAAGAAATGGCATACTCAGGCCGTTCTTTCAGAGCTGTGTGCTGTGGCGCATGCACGAGAGTGACATCATCGCGGCACGGCCAATCAAGCAGCCACAGCTCGAGAATCCGGAAGAAAGACTGGGTGAAGATGGAAGCCTCTGCAGCGGTGACAGCGCGCCGTTGGAGGGCTTCGTTTAAAGGTAAGTCTTTCATAATGTGCTAGTATGCAATGCATACTAGCACATTATGCCTTTACCTTGCAGGAAAAAAGGTTTTTTTAATAAGTTTACTATTGCTTTAACTAACCTAAAATACACAACCCCTCCTATCTACGTGATGGAGCTGAGGAGAGGGGGAGATGTTTGTAGCTCAAATAAGACACATAGAAAAATGTGGCAATGTTGTTACTCTATAGATACAGTAACTGATTGTTGTCACCCTTGGAAAGGAAGTGTGTTGTTGGCAGGATTGCCAGGTGAAAATAAAGATAAAAAAAAAAAAAGGAACTAATGCAGCCACCACATCTAAAGATTTGCACTTTTTTTGGGGAGGGGGTAAAATACACTGTAACATAATATCGTTTTGTCGCTGGCTAAAGACGAAGAGGAGGCTCAAACAGAATAACAAATGCAGTGGTTCCCTATACCTGCTCTGGCAGTCTAACTTCTGGGTCTGCATTCTTTAGAAAAAGCTATGGATCATGTCTGATTCACAAATATGCAGGTGCCCAGGAATCGGATGGATCTGAATCAGATCCAAGCTCGTTTGATCTGGTTAATGCATCTTCATGACTGACCATAGGCAGACTTTGACTTAGAAGTCATCCCCATGCCATAGCATTCTGTGATCTATGTTACAAAATTGGTGATTTGCTATTATGTCTCTGACATTATGCAGTTTATTTTTATGTTCGCTTCTAAGAAAGCAACACCATCTTTTGTCAGCAAAATTCATGTGTAACTCTTTCTGTCAGCACTATCAACTTATATAGCTTCTGAGTATTTCACCTGTCAAAACAGCATAGATGTTTCCGGCAAGCACAACAGATCCAGTCTCCGAGTCAAACACGAAATCTGTGCGGATTAAATAAATGCAAAGCTTTTTTTATAACTATAACAATAAGCATTGCCAAGCTCTAGAACTCTCAATCTTTATTGCTCCCAGTAACATTCCATTTCATTATAACTGTAGCAGCTGTAGAGCGAGCCAAGGGTATGCCTATGCTAATAGGAAGGGAATTCTTTCTAACAAAAAGTTCCCATGATGTTAGCACTAGCAAAGCCTATGCTTTATATTTATTTCTCAATGAACATTTCATTTCAGAATATATCGACTTCACAAAGACTACACTTTTTTTCTCTTACTAACTGTGGCTGTTTTTTTGAAAGCGCAAAAGTCGGAATTGCCTGTAGCAGTCAACCAGACTCTTTATTTTATTTTTAAAATAAAATTGGCCCATTGGAGTTTAACAAAGTGGTTTCTCAGTACAGGTAATTTCCATTCATTCCTTCCATGAAGCATTTTTGGCTGTACTTCTCCCCCAGTGTGTCACAGAAGTAGAGTTATTTCTGCACATCTGTGGCCCGTTTTAAGCCAACAGCGGGCTAAAGCCTGCTGTCAGCTGATGTCACAGGGCCAGTCCAGGCTCTGAAAGGATCCTGACCATATGGTTGGGA
The DNA here is from genome assembly GCA_029206835.1 of Rana muscosa. Taxonomy (NCBI): domain Eukaryota; kingdom Metazoa; phylum Chordata; class Amphibia; order Anura; family Ranidae; genus Rana; species Rana muscosa. The sequence continues at coordinate 210,498,051 of CM055122.1, forward strand.
ACCACCAAGAAGCCTGGACTGACAGTTGGCTCAGCACTGACAGTTGGCTCAGCACTCTCTCCGATCAACCAACCAAAACCTCCTTCGTATCCCCAAGTCCCGCTACAAATCAAAGGGAGAACGAAGATTTGCAGTCCAAGGACCACGGCTATGGAACGCTCTACCCACGGATATCCGCATGGAAGAAAACCATCGAGCCTTCAGGAAAAAACTTAAGACCCACCTATTCTGATGGATCAGGACGTCACTGGATGCAAAGCGCCTTGAGGCGATTCAGTTCGCAGTTGTAGCGCTATACAAGTTATTCACTCACTCACTCACTCAGAGACTGAGCCCCCTCCACAGTCCAGCACTTCAATGAGCGCCGGAGGGGCAGAGCAGAGAGCCAGTAACTGACAGTCACCGGCTCTCTGCAGGCTGAGGACCGAGAGTTGAGAAATCAGCAATCAGCTGTGTTTGATCGCTCAGTTCTCAGTCTTAGAGGCGGCGGAGGGCAGCTGTAACTGGAATCGGTGCTGCAGCCATCTGAGTGAGTATGATTTTTTGTTTTTAGCATTCCCAAACTTCTCTTTTAAGTACAGTCGACCCTCGAAAAGTTTGCAGCTTCATGGATTTTTCCATAGAATCAAACTAATAATTGTTTGCCCCGCAATTTTGCAGAAACCGCAAATATCCTCCGGAATTTTTTTAATGGCGGTTTTCGTGGCATTATATAATTTTTTATGCGTTTTTAATTATTAAGAACAAATGATTAGCTGCTGTCCTGAGACGCATCTCCGGCAGGTGCAGCCCAGCATTCTCGCATCATAGCAGTCTGCCGTGTGTAGCTATCTTAAGTGTTTAGCTGAGTGTTCTCGTGTTTTTCGGTTTGTTCTTCTTAAAGCCCTAAGATACCACCCAAACACCCTGCACCTTCTACTGCCCTGTACACGCAATAAGATTTTCCATAAAAAAAGTTGGATGTGAACTTTTGGTCGGATGTTCCGACCCTGTGTATGCTCCATCCAACATTTTCTGTCAGAATTTCTGCCAGCAAAAGATTGGGAGCAGGTTCTCTATTATTCCAACGGAAATTCCGATCGTCTGTATGCAATTCCGATGCGCAAAAAAACACGCATGCTCAGAATCAAGCAGAAGAGCCGAACTACCTATTGAACTTCATTGTTCTCGGCCCGTCGTACGTCTTGTACATCACAGCGTTCTTGTCAGTCGGAATTTCAGACAAGAGTTTTCTTGTCGGAATTTCCGATCGTGTTTACAGGGCATAAGGCTTCTGGCAATAAACCTAAGCACCAGAAGAAGTTTCAGATATTCAAGGAGAAGATTGAACTACTGAATTGCTCCGGGAACTAAACAAATTAAATTGCTGCAGTAGAGCGCCATTATGGCATCAACAAAAGTACCGTACGCTACATAAAGAAGAGCGAGGCAGCGATCAGGAGTACCATATCAGTAAGTTTCTATGATAATGCCAAATTAAGTCCCAATTAAGTTGAATTTGAAATTAAATTAAAGTGTTTTGGGAGCATATTTAGGGTTTAAGCTATAAAAATAGGCATTTATAGGTATTTTGTTGACCACATCCAAAATTTATGTTTTTTCACAATTCGCGGGTGCTCTAGGAACGTAACCCCCACAAATTTCATGGCTTGACTGTATATCCAAAGCCAAAACTTTTGTTAGTTGTACGAGACTATGAGTAAGCACTTCTAAGTGTGAAACGCGTTAGCTGTCCTGAAGTTTTTTCGTTGCTGTGACATGTAGTGCCTGTTCACTTTTACTTTTCAAATAAAGCCAAGTTGAATTGGAGTGCGGCTGTCCTAATCTTCATTTCTTCTTTTTGTTAGCTGTAGATAGAGAAGGGGATTGTTAAAAACCCTGTTAGTTTTTTTTTGTTTTGTTTTTGTCGGTGGAGAGGATGGAGACTTCTCTTCACATAATGTAAAGGATGCATAACAGAAAGGGAGGGGAAATTATGTGAACTTAACCGATCCTCAGTGTGTTTGCATTTCAGGGCCATTTCTGGTTAGTTCTCCCATTCGAAAATCACGGTCTGGCTTAAAATTGTTCTAAATGCTGAAGGTTTTTTACCTTGATGCATTCTTTGCATGTAGGTAATAAACCTTCTGTGTGCAGCTCCCCCTACCAGACCCCCTTAATACTTACCTGAGCCTGATCTTGATCCAGCAATGTGAACAAGAGCAGCGTCTCTCTTGGCTTTCTCCCTTTTCCAGACACAGCAGTGGGAGTTAATCACTGCCAGTTAGGAGGGAGCGGGGGGCCGGGGTGAGCCACGCTCTGCGTGTCTTATGGACATAGAGAGCCTGCTCAGGTGCGAGCACGTAAAAGTGCCCAGAAGGGCAAGGGGGAAAGACCAGGATCACCGGCGGGGGACCCAAGAAGAGAAGGATCAGGGCTACTCTGTGCAAAACCTTTGCATAGTGCAGGTAAGTATAACATGTTTGGTATTTTAAGAAAACTTTTTTTTTACCTTTAGTATCATTTTGAATGTTAAGGGAAAGCCTTGTTCTATTTTTCTCCAGTTTTGTTTTGAAGAGACAGTAAGACATAGGCATGAACGCTCCATGGAGTTGTAGCAGTGATGTCATCACACCCGCCAGATGGTCAGATCGGTGTGGCTTTTTCATGCCTATCTCTTTTGTACATTTGTGAATATGCTTCTTTTATATTAATAAATGAGTTTTAAGGATACTACACTATGGATGTCTTCTTTGTTTTCCTTCTGATTTTGATGTTGTATGCATAACTGGAGTACCCACATATGAAAAGCTGATTTTAACAGCCAGTCTGATTTACTGGAGAGATAAAGCGCTAGCTGACCTCCATAACTCTGATGTCTGCTTTTCCGGTAAGAGGCTTATTCAAATAAGATGGTGGAGCACTAAACACTTGAGGATGATAAATTTATCCTTTGTTGAGGATTGTTTTTGAGACTTCATTCACTATATTGAGCGGATGGTTTAATCTTAAAAGTTTCTTTGCACATTAAGCTCCTTTCAGTATTTTTTTGTCTGCATTGGTTCACTCATGAATCTTCATTGTGTATGTATATTTGTGGACTTATTCAGTATTTGCATATGTTGCTCTGTCTTAAAGGGACATTGTATCACATACCTTTGCACATATTGTATTTTATTTGTCCTAAAGGGACAGCACAACTTATTTTTTACTATAGGTCTTTAGTTATTGTTGTATTTGGATACCAGTGAGTGCTGCTGTCAGTAAGAATTATTGTTCACAAATTATTTCGTTGGACAGATTATTTTCACCGTTATAATTTAAATTGTATTGTCTCCTGTTTTTCTTGGTGTCTAGTAAGGTTACTTTGCGTTATAAGTAGGGATGGACGAACATCTCCCGGGACGGTTCGCGAACGCGATCGTGCGAACGCGGGTAAATGTTCGCGAACCGCGGGTTCGCGGCGGGCCCCATTCATTTCAATGGGAGGCGAACATTAAAAACCTCCAGGTCATATTTGCAGCCACAAAATAATTACTAGCTGTGCACACATAGTCCCACAACATGGACAATGACATAACAGAAGTATTAAGCAAATTTGAGATCGACAACGACAAGCATTCTTTTTTTATCTGAAATTTTTTGTCAATTCAGGAGCGCATGAAGGCCATGGAAGAGACGCAAGGCCAGGCTATGAAGGGGGTGCATGAGATGATCCTGCTATTGGAAAAGTTGCCATAAATGTTTTTTTTTATTTTTATAAGTTGTATAAATCGTTTATACAGTTATAACGTTTATTTCGTTTTTTGTAATATTGCTCGGTTTTATTGTAATAGCTCAGCCTAAATCAGCCGGAACTGACAGCAGCCGGTAAATACATGTCAAATACATATAGGGTCCATTCACACGTCTGTAAAATGGGTCCGCATCCGTTCCACAATTTAGCGGAATTGATTTTCAATTCCAGTCTGAAAAATTAGGCATTCACAGCCTGGATAAAGAAGTAAGTGTCGGCCAGTACAGGCCCCAAAAATTAGCCAACAGGCATTCATCTGACAGCAAAGAACTTTATATGTGAAAGTTTTTTATGCGTGTATTAGACCCCTATATACTGCACACCAAATAGTACACCTATACCAGTCCTTAAAATGAACTTTTGTGGAGCTTTATTGGTTAGCGATTTTAGCCGCTAGTCTGTGCCTGCGACACACAGCGGCAATTTCTACCTAAACCGAGAAAAGAGCTGCAGCAGAACTGCTCAGAAGCTGCACAGTAGAAATGCTGCACAGTTGAAATGCACTATATATTATATAGTATAGTATATAGTATATATTATATAGTATGTTTGAAAGTTTTTTATGCGTGTATTAGACCCCTATATACTGCACACCAAATAGTACACCTATACCAGTCCTTAAAATGAACTTTTGGGGAGCTTTATTGGTTAGCGATTTTAGTCGCTAGTCTGTGCCTGCGACACACAGCGGCAACTTGTATCTAAACCGAGAAAAGAGCTGCAGCAGAACCGCTCAGAAGCTGCACAGTAGAAATGCACTATACTATTCTTCCTAGAGTATTTTATGCGTGTAGTACACCCCTATTTACTGCACACAAAATAGTACACCTATACCAGTCCGTAAAAGGACTTTTGTGGACTGTACACCTATACCAGTCCTTAGAAGGACTTTTGTTTTAGTAGAGTCTGTCCCTGCTAGTACACACACAGCAACCTTCCTACACTGACTAAAGACAGCTGCAGAACCACACTATACTATTCTTCCTAGAGTATTTTATGCGTGTAGTACACCCCTATTTACTGCACACAAAATAGTACACCTATACCAGTCCATAAAAGGACTTTTGTGGACTGTACACCTATACCAGTCCTTAGAAGGACTTTTGTTTTAGTAGAGTCTGTCCCTGCTAGTACACACACAGCAACCTTCCTACACTGACTAAAGACAGCTGCAGAACCGCACTATACTATTCTTCCTAGAGTATTTTATGCGTGTAGTACACCCCTATATACTGCACACAAAACAATTGTACACCAATACCAGTCCTTAAAAGGACTTTTGTGGACCTAATAGCTAGGATTACAGTCTGTCCCTGCTCCACACAGCAACCTGTCCCTACGCTGACAAATAACAGAATGTAAAATGGCAGCCAGATCAGGTCTCTTTATAAGGTAGAGGGTATGTCCATCTGCTGAAATGTCTCATTGGCTGTCCTGTACCACATGATGGATGTGTCATAGGTCAAAGTTCCACAATGTAAAAGATTCAGAATATGGTGGCTGCGAACCGGCCGCGAATAGCGTCATATGTCCGCCGGTTTTGCGAACCGCGAATGCGCAAAATTCGCCGCGAACCGACCGTGGGGCGAACCGCAAGGCCATCTCTAGTTATAAGTAAGAAAGTTTAGACCTCTGCAATGTATTCATGTGCTTTTACTAAACAAGAAATGTTTTACATATAAAACTATTACAATTATAGGAATATAATACAAGACTGACAGATGCAGTATCTCACAAAAGAGAATACACCCGTCACATTTTTGTATCATTTCTTCAATGTTTTCACATGAAAAATATAATAAAATATTTACAAAAATGAGAGGGGTGTACTCACTTTTCTGAAATACTGTGTATATATATATATATATATATACAGTATATAAATAAATAAATATATATATATATATATATATATATATATATATATATATTCACCGGCCACTTTATTTATATCAAATGCTACACATCTTCGAAAACCAAAGTTGAACATTGGCTTTCACTTTGTTTCAGGAACCCCACCCATAAAATTTGCAATCATCAGTACCAGTTATTCCTTATTCAGTATTATCTGCATTGTTTAATAAAACTCAGCAGAGAGTTGGTTGTGGCAGGTGGGTGGAGTTGAGTATGAAGATGTCTTGCCAATAAAGTCCCTTAAAGACAGAAGAAGGGAATAGATTATTCAACCTACCAATATCTGTCCAAAATAAAAATATTTATTTTATATAGTCTGACCATTGAAATGACAGCTACACTGCTCTCTCATTCCATTTCTGTCCATTGTTTTAGGTGCCATCATTCCTCACATACACAGTAGAAAAAAGGATGACGGGTCATAGCCTACATATTGATATTATTACTGACTAGAAGGAATTTTATTATTTTATGCTATAGTTCTTCAAACATTCTCGCAAACAAATTTCTATACACAAAATCCCATACTCACAGCAGCATAAGTCATGTTGATTGAACTAGTCTATCAGATAATGTATTAGGAAGCAAAAAGAGCAAAACATGAGGCTTTCAATAGCATCTAAGAAAAATCCCCCAGTAAGACTATTCATTTACTAGCTAAATGTGTATAGAATACTCTCCAGGTAGTCGAGGTATGAGCCACATAACATGCATAATTGAAATTACATTGCCTGCGGCACTTACACATTGCATTTGAAAACTAGAGGCCTGATTATGCAGAGCATAATAATTTCACAAACCTTTGTGTTCAAATCCATTCTCTATGTAAAATGCCCAAGCAAATGTTTTATTTATTTATTTATTTAGCATATAACAGTATTATATGTCATGTGACTTACCTTGACTGACAAAGATTAATAACACTGCAGTGCAGACACACAGCAAAGTCGTTGCTGACCTGGCGAATCTGTTTAGTACTAAGTAAATAGACGTAAGAATGAGGAATATAATGCATGTCAGGGAACTGCCAGGACCTACTCATGTATATAGATGTTCATTTACATCTACAGATATTTTTGGGATTATAACATCAGGATATATAACATTTTTGCAAGTCTTGTTACTGATGCTACAAGATTCTGATGCTCTTAATATGTTCTTTAGCTAGGCTGACCAGTTGTCCACAATTTCCAGGGGAAGTTTTTGATTTTAAGAGGTTGCCCCCACACAAAAAAAGTGTCCACAGATGTATCCCCTTTTTAAGAATGCAGTCCATGGATTTGCTGTAACTCCTTCAGTGACAGCTGAATCCTCCAGCCAGAGATCCAGTGTAATTTGTTGTTATAATGCAGTCAGCCAACCACATAACGACCTGTATTTCCTTGATTCGGACAGCAAGGCTACAGGCACCATGGATGCGCCTAAGGCTATGGGGTGCTATGGTGCTGATGGCCATACCACTCATGTGGGTTCCATTTCTTTTTACTCCCTCTCTTCCATTCTATGCTCCTCTTACTTTTCCATTGGCCCTATCTTCCTCCACCACTGAGAGCTTGCAGAGGCTGAAGTGGGCATGATGATGAGTCAGGGCAATGGGTACAGCTAGCAATGGTAGAGTCTGTCATTCAGAATACATGATTATGACCCCCATTTATGACCCAAAGTACATCATTTGGGTTCTCTAAACTGAGTCATTTCCCATTGACTTATATTGATTCCCTGGATGAACAGTTGCATTGACAGTAAGGATGGAGCAGCCTGTCTATGGACACAAAAAGCTCTGGTTATGGTGTACACTATTTTACAAGTAGTCTATGCAGCTTGTAACCAAGTAAAATGTCATACATGCACAAATTTACATAATTACGACGAGTAGGGATGAGCCGAACACCCCCCCCCCCTCCATTTGGTTTGCACTAGAACATGCGAACAGGCAAAAAAAGTGTGCGAACATGCAAACACGTTAAAGTCTATGGGACACGAACATGAAAAATCAAAATTGCTAATTTTAAAGGCTTATATGCAAGTTATTGCCCCCAAAAAGTGTATAGGGACACGGGTACTGCCCCAGGGGATATGTATCAATGCAAAAAAAAGTTTTAAAAACGACCATTTTTTCAGGAGCAGTGATTTTAAGAATGCTTAAAGTGAAACATTAAACATTAAATATTCCTTTAAATATTGTGCCTGGAGGTCCCCTTAGTCTGCATGTAAAGTAGCACATCTGTCTGATGTGTTTTACTATCCTGCAGCAAAATGACATTTCTAAAGGAAAAAATTTCATTTAAACTTGCTCTCGGCTGTAATGTATTCCCGGGTCCCGGCAATATGTAGATAAAATCAAGGGAAAAAACTACGTGCCCCCCCCCCCCCCCCCCAGTCCATACCAGGCCCTTTGGGATATTAAGAGGAACTCGAGGCCAAATTTTTTAAGAAAAAAAGTGTGCCCCCCCCCCCAAAAAAAAAAAATCCATACCAGGCCCTTTGGGGCTCATCCCTACTTACAAGTCTTCCAAATTCCTGCAATCCTTATAAACACCATACACCAAGAAGTGATATCCACCTAATTGGCCACATCTTCAGATATTGTGCATTTTTCCTCAAATCTTCAATGTCCCTTCTAACTATGTATGCATATCTTGGTGCCTCTTTGAAAATTGTCTTAATTGGTTTTTTGTACCTTGGATGTACCTTGGATGTCTGCCTCTTGTTCTAAAAGTCTGTAACCAATTTTTAAAGTCCTATTTAGCACCCGAACAATGCACCATCTAAATTTAATTTTGCCTGGTGTTGGGATTTAAGGCAAATGGTGTACAAATGGGGGTGAAGTTGTATCTTTTTTATGGGTGTTTTTTTGTTTTGTTTTTTAATTCTTTAATTGATTTTCTTTTGTGGATGAGTTTAAAATGGATGTGGTCAGTAGGGTGTCCTTGGATTTTATTGTGAATAATCTGGTCTCTATACCATGGACATTCTAAATATGAATGAATATGATTCCTAAAGATTAATTATATTGGTTTGGGATTAATTGTAATTTTTTTTTAAGTTTATATGTCAACGGTGCTCAGCTGTGTTTAGCTGTTCATTAGAAGTTCAGTTTGTCAGCACTGCAGCTTCAGAAAGCCTTCCTGGGACTTCATACTACCAGTAAGGTTAGATGCCCATGTCCCTCACCATGCAATGGTTCCTCACTTTGACCCTGGCCACCAGACAGGTAGTTATATGCTGTCTTCTGTTGAGTGGAATACTGCAATTAACCTTTTAGTGACCTGACATGGTCTCTTCGAGCATTACTTTATTTCACTACACATGTACTGTATTTCATTCCTTTTTTTATCCATGTGAAAATGATTTACTCAATTTTAGAAAGAATTTATATGCTTTATATAACACATTTAAACAGTTTGTGTGTATGTGTTTGTAGGTGCATATTTTAGCCTTCCAGACAGAATCACAATGAGACTTTACTTATAATAGAAAATGAGAGACTTCCATTATTCTTATTATAAGAACAGCATGAGTCAGGAAGATCAGCACTTAAAGTTTAATTATAGTCCACACTGACATATACATAATAAAGAAGAAGAATCACATCACGAATGCTCATTAAGGACTCCGAGGATTTTACTGCAAACACCATTACTATGTTGCGAAGCTTATTATGTGTTTGTATCGGATGTGCATGAATTCTCAATACCTGAACATCTGGTTATGCTATTGGCATTACAACTACTTTTGTATATGGGATGAAAGTATAAAGTAGCTGTCAGTACATTTTCTTTTCTCTTCAAAACTTATGATGTATGTGGCTAGAAAGTTCTGTTTCTGGCAAAGTCTATAGAGTAGAAGCAACATTGATAGAGAAAGATTTATGGAATGGTATCCTTCATCAGGGTTTAGTGTAAGCCACATATCTCTGAAAGTAACCAAAATCAAATAACACATTGAGAATGAAGATATCCGGGCTATATACTATAAAGCTACAAGTGTGCTACTCTGGTGTGCTAAATGTTAGTAAGATTCCATTGATTACTCTGCCATGAGCCATGGTGCTTTCCATTTCCATTATAAGGCTAAATTATCATTGCATTTACAACAACACCATACTGATGAGGATCTCACATTTATTTTAGTCCTTCCCTAATGAGTCATTCTTCCTGCTGCGCTGAGAGATAGGACAGTAATTTACCCCTAACTGTTTCAATCAAGTACACAACCGAGAACAGGTGATGCTTAAAGGGACACTAAAGGTTCAGTTTTTTTTTGTTTTTTTTTAATAACAAACAAGTCATACTTACCTCCACTGTGCAGTTTGTTTTGCACAGATTGGCCCCAAACATCCTCTTCTGGGGTCCCACGTCGGCTGTCTCGGCTCCTCCCCGCAAGAGCTAACCCCCTCTGGGAAGCTCTCTCCCGAGGGGGTTACCTTGCGGATGCGCTCCCGTGTTATACACTCAGCGTGCATAGCCGCCGAGTGTATGACTCAGCCCAGCCCCCCGGCGGCCGCGTCACTGGATTTGATTGACAGCAGCGGGAGCCAATGGCTGCGCTGCTATCAATCTATCCAATGAGGAGCCGATCAGCCATGGAGAGAACGACACGGGATCGCGCCCACAAAGATTTGGGGCTCAGGTAAGTAAAATGGGGGCTCGGGGGGGCCGGAGAGTGCAAGGTGTTTTTTCACCTTAATGCATAGGATGCATTAAGGTGAAAAAACACAAAGCTTTACAACCCCTTTAACATTAGAAAGGCCATTGATATCAAGAACCAATGCAACTATACAGAAGTGTCTAAATCAGTAGGAGAGATTTTGCCCAAACTGAAAACCCTTTCATAATTTAGCCTTTTTTACACATATTCTAAGATACCCCAAAAAAGTATAATAGTTTTATAAACATTTTCTTTCTTAATTTATTATGATCAGGAAAAACATTTAAATTATTTATGTATCTATCATTAGTCAGGTAATTACAAAATGTTGCACATGAATATTTTGTATCTTTATATCCAGCAGGTAAAATTAGGGTAATTTGTCATGTTCTCCAGCATCTCCCTATTAACTATGGTGTAAAAATATTGTTTACAGAGCTCAAAAGCTCAATCTGAAGTGCACAGTAGCTTAATGAGAAGCAATTCTGCCTTGCAGCACTAGGAATCTTGGTTTGAATCCCAACCACGACACTACCTGCATGGTGTTTGCATGTCCCCCATGTGCTTTCTTGGGTTTTTCCCACACTCCAAAAACATGCTGGTGCAGGTAACTGGCTCATGCCAGTCCTGCCTTAATTGGCCCTAATATATGTTTGTTTACATGTGAGAAAGACACATTAAGCTCCTTGGCCGCAAAGACTGATTTAAATGTATAGTATGCAAAGTGCTGCGTAAATTGTTGGCGCTTTATAAATACCTGTAATAAATAAATAGCTACACACACAAGTGAATGAGGCAGAGCCTCCTCCTAATTATTCTCTTAATTTCCTATAGCTCTGTTTGGGGTTTCACTCAGAGACACAGTTGATTTACTAAAAAAATGAAGGCTGGTGAATGTTCACTTATAAAGTATATTTTCATTTAGTTTAGTAAAAAAAAAATTGTGTTCACTTTAAATCACAATCGTGCCAAGGATACTTGCACATGATTGGATGATTTTAGTAAACACACCCCCACTAGGTTAAGTGAGCCTACACTTTACAAGGTGAAAGTGCTTTGTTTCTTTAAACTAAAGTGATACTAAATAATATCCTTTTTTCTCCCAAAACAAGCCATACACATACACTACTTAAAAGAGAAGTATTTTTTTTTTTTCTGCTAATCATACTTACCTCAGTGGATGCAGCATCAGACCGATGCTGCAGCTGGCCCCTTGCAAAGAGAACCGAGCCACTGAACACCACCGATGGCTCGGTTCTCACTCTTCCCCAAGCAGAGCGATGCTGACTGTCAGTTAAGAAGTCACTGTGGTGCTGTCCCTTTTCAGTATAAGAACTGTGATATATCTACAGACTATTACCCGGCGCCAGACTGAGTGGGCTTTCTTTTTGTCATATAAGGATTTGCTCAAATAATCAAATCTATTGGACTGTTATTTTTTTATGGTTGGCGCAGTTTTTTATTTTCCAATTATGCTTTTGGTGTTATCTCACTTATAGCTGCTGCCTATATTTAGTAACTATTCCCCTTGGTAGCGCAGTTTTCTCTTCCTGTCAATCAGCATCGCTCCTGTTATGCTTCTCTGCGCTCATTGGAGTGGCGGGGAGCGGCCATCTCAGCGGCTCAGCGGCTCGCTGAGACTGCCATTGGTCAAGGCAGCTGGCAGATCCAGACTTGGGAAGTCGGGATGATGCGCTGCCTCGACTTATGGCAGTGACGTCAATGGAGAGCGGACTTCAGACCGCTCTCCGCTGAAAACGGGTCACAGGAGTGCAAAACTAATCGCACTCTTGTGACCCTTAGGAGAAGCCCAACCTAAAAAGCTCAGACTTGACTTAATGGCCCTGTAATGTGTTTTTCAGTAAATTGTTTTTCCTATATTTTTTTGCTATATTCTTCGTAAGCTCCTGTACCTCTCCTTTATCTCCTCACTTCCCTTTATTTGGCACAGACAGTGCACATTACTTGTTTCATGCACACTATAAATCCCATAATCCATAGTCCCAACTTCATCTCAGGACTGAGCAAGACAGGGTGGCTATATTATTATTATCTATTATTATTATACAGGATTTATATAGAGCCAGAAGTTTGTGCAGCGCTTTACAACATGAGAGCAGACAGTACAGTCACAATACAATTCAATACAGGAGGAATCAGAGGGCCCTGCTCAATCTAGAAGGGGGGGGGGGCAAGTGATACAAAAGGTAATAACTGTGGGCAGGGCTGCTGTTAGAAATCACGGGGCCCCGTACAGCCTACCTGACAGGGCCCCCCCCAAAAAAATATCCAAAGAATATTTTTGCTAACAATACACCACAAAAATCATTATCAGCATACACAAACACAACAAAACGTATAAACTTACAGGGGAACAGGAGGGTACAGTGTGGGGGGAGGGGCAGGATGGCACAGTACAGGGGGGCAGGAGGGAACAGTACAGGGGGGGCAGGAGGGCACAGTACAGCAGTTAGGAGGGTACAGTACAGGGGGCACAGTAGGAGAGGGACAGGAAAGTACAGTACGAGGGCAGGAGGGCACAGTATGGGGGGTGGGGCAGGAAGGTACAGTATGGTGGGGTTAGGAGGATACAGTACAGGGGGAGCCGGAGGGTACAGAACAAGGGGAGGGTAAGTGGACATAGTACAGGGGGCAAGAGGGTACAGTATAGAACAGTAATGTAGAATACAAATATGGTCTCCTGAAGCAATAAGTATAAGAAATACCCATAGTATAAGAAAAGTAAATGGGTTGTCTGGCAGGGAGGGGAGAGGGAGTGATCTCCAGTGCCTAGTAAAGAGACAGTGTTGGGGGTGTGCAGGGTGGGGGATTCCTGCCATTTGTAGATCCCGGGACACACACGTGTGAAGTTGATGTGTCTGCAGAGGAAAATACAGGGAAGGGAGGGGGGAGTGACCGAGTGAGAGATAGCAGCCATCTGAGAGGAGCAGTGTGACAGGCAAAGATGAATGGATCTGTGTGAGGAGGATGAAAGGGAGCAGGACGGCCCGGATAGTGGCTGAGGCGGGGAGGGAGATGCCAGGGAGGGAGAGAGAGCATTGCAGACATCAGAGAGACAGATAACAAAACTGACCTGTACTACTAGCAAAAGAGACAGCCAAAGTGAGGAGAACTGTTATCACTGCCCAAAACTGCGGGGAGGAAACTTCAAAGGCCCCCACATGCACCTAGGACCCCTGGGCAGTTCGCAGAAGTGCCTGTGCATTAGGACAGGCAAGCCCTCCCCCGCTCTCAGTGTCCTGACGAATCCCCCTGCTTTCAGGGAGAGGAAAACAGGCAGCGCTGGGGGAAGACCAGGCACCTATGGGAGGATCATATGTGGCCCGAACAGGCAGGCAGATCGGTGCGCTGTGACAGTTACAGAAACAATGCCGTGTATTTCTCCCTCCAGCAGCTGAAAGCCGACAGGAGGGAGAGAGACACACACAGCATTGCTTGTGTAACTGTCACAGCGCACCGATCTTCCTCCCTGTTTGGGCCCCCATGTGTGCTTGGGCCCCCTACTGGAGGGCTGGTGGTCCCCCCCTATCAGTGGCCCTGACTGTGGGGGATGACCTAAATGGAGAAAATAGACATACAGTTGTTAGGTGTGGGTAGGATAGGCTTCTCTGAGGAGGAGTGTTTTCAGGGACTGTCAAAAAGCTAATAGAGTAGGAGATAATCGGACAGATTGGGGTAACAAGTTCCATAGGATTGGAGAGGCTCTGGAAATGTCCTGGAGGCGAGCATGGGAGGAGGTGACAAAGGAGCTAGAGAGCAGGAGGTTTTGTGAGGAACAAAGAGAACGATTAGGTTGGTAGTTTGAGACTAGGTCAGTGATGTTGCTGGGGGCAGAGTTGTGGATGGCTTTGTAAGTAGTTGTCAGTATTTTGCATTTAATGTAGAGGTAAGCCAGTGAGAATGTAGTTGCAATAGTCAAGGAAAGAGGTGACCAGGGAGTAAATTAAGAGCTTTGTTGTGTCATTGGTTAGAAAGGGGCGTATTTTGGAGATGTTGCGGAGGTTGAGGCTGCAAGATTTGGACAGTGATTGGACGTGGGGCTTAAAGGAGAGGTCAGAGTCCAGGACTACACCTAGGACCTTGGCATGCGGGGATGGGCTTATAGTTGTGCCATTGATTTTGACAGCGAGATCGGGGAGGAGGCACATGGGGGAGGAAAAATTATTAGTTTGGTTTTGGATAGATTGAGTTTGGGGAAGTGGTGTGACATCCAGTCCGATATATCTGTTAGTAAATTAGTGATGTGTAAGAAGACAGAGGGAGTGAGCTGAGGGGTAGAGAAATAGATTTGGGTGTCGTCAGCGTAGAGATGGTATTGGAAGCCACGGGAGGCTATCAGCTGACCCAGGGAGGTGGTATAGTTTGAAAAAAGGAGAGGTCCAAGAACAGAACCTTGGGGGAGCCCAACAGAGAAAGGAAGAGGAGAGGAGGAATTATAATTGTACAGTAAGTAACGCTAAAGGTTACGCTGTAGGTTATATCCCTACATACAGTAGGACTATGGAACAGGAAGTTTGATCACAGGTCACAGCAGCAAAAAAAGAGAGACTGAGAGCAATAGAAGGAATTAAGAATGAAAATACATGAAAATAATTTTTCTTGTAAACCAGAATTTAGTACCATTTTAATTACATAACAATATCTCTGAGAGAACCCAACATCTGCAATCTCTAAAACATTATTTTGTTCTTTGTGGTAATCAGGGAGAGTATAAATTAGAAATAAGCAATATATGGCCACAGGGACAAAAAAGCAAACATCTAAAGAACCAGAAATACTATCTAAAACACCAACATTGCAAATATTTTTTGGAGATTGCAACAGTAATAAAAGGAATTTGGAGATTTGGAGGAGACTGAAAGCAATAGAAATTACAATTTTGAGTTAATAATACATACTTTGTTTTGTTTAGATTTTGTTTTTAAAAAACAGAATTTTGTGTCACTTAAATCCCATTGTAAAAAGAGATATCTACTACCTTGCTTTCTCTTTAGTTATTCCACAGCGCTCTGCGATATCTTCATCATGTGTTATACAGTATGTTTATCTGTAAAATGAATATTGTATATATATTGTGTGTATATATATATATATATATATATATATATATATATATAAATATATACATACACATATATATATATATATATATATATATATATATATTGTACAGGACGCTGTGGCTGGGTCCTGGAAGGACGCTATATTTCCCCTCTGTTTGGGCTGTGGTTCCTTTAAGGGAACAGCAATGGTTAACACACCTGTCCAAGGAAGTGGTTTAAGAGAGACAGGAAGTTGAAGGTTAGAGAGAAGGAGTGTAGTGAAGTCTGCATGGTGAATGGTGGACACTGCAAAAGCTGTGGAGGCTGTGAAAAGCTCTGGGAAGCTGTGAATGTACATGGCAGTGGCCTGCATGGAAGCCTGCTATCTGGGAAACTTACCTGCAACACCAAGGAAGGACTGTTTAACTGCGACAGCAGTTATAAACTCTACAAGTCGGTGAGACTGTCATTTCTTTTGTTTTGCTGCTGTGAAGCCATTTAAGTTTAAATAAACGTCCTTTTGTTTGAAAAGCCTGTGTCCTGCGATCTAGCTGGTTCCCCGAACATTACACTGGTGCTCGAATGCGGGCAGGACAGAATAACAGGCATAAGAAGAAAAAAACAAAACGTTTTTTTTTTTTGACATTGAACTGACAGTTAAAGGGACAGTACATTGGATTTATGTCCTGGGTTAAAGCTGCACAAACGTTGAAAGCTGAAGCAATGGAGGAGCTAATTAAACAGCTGTCCCTGGCTAATATGCAAGCGCAAACTCGCCATGAGGAAGCAAATCAGCTGCAGCAAGAAAATACCCGCCTGTTGGTGACCCAGTTGGCAGCCCAGCAAGCAGCCCAGCAAGAGGTTATGCAGGCTTAAAGGAAGCAGTGCAGCAGCTATCTCAGGTTTGGGAGCAAGCGGCTGTTGCCCCTGGCAACCAGGTGACTGTGAGGGCAAGCCATTTTTTGCAGAAATTGTCCCTGAGCGATGATGTAGAGGCATTTCTTGCTACATTTGAGAGGACGGCAGAGAGAGAAGGGTGGCCTCAGGACCAGTGGGCCAGCCTCATTGCCCCTTTTCTCACCGGAGATCCTCAAAAAGCCTACTTTGACCTGCCACCCGATGATGCTAAAGACTATCAAAAGTTAAAGGCAGAAATTCTGGCTCGTCTGGGGGTGACTACGGCCGTTCGGGCCCAACGAGTGCACCAATGGAAGTATCGTCCAGATCGGCCACCTCGGTCTCAAATGCATGACCTGGTGCAACTGGTAAAAAAATGGCTGCAGCCTGAGGTGTTGTCGGGCCCCCAAATCGTGGAACGGGTTGTGCTGGACCGATACCTGCGATCCCTGCCAGACGACCTTCAACGGTGGGTCAGCCATGGAGACCCCAAAACAGCAAACCTCCTTGTCGAGATGGTGGAACGATATACAGTGGTGGAGGACCTGCTCGGACCTACCAAGCACATAGGCCCTAGTCTACCACGGCCTGTTCGACCAACTGCTGCCCTTCAAAAGGATGTTCCAAGGAGTCCTGGAGCAAACACCCCGGAAGGTCAAGAGTCATTCCCGGTACCTCCTCAGCGTTCTGTTCCTGTTCGGAGAGGAGGGGATGTACAATGTTGGCGATGTCATTCCTGGGGTCATACCCGGGCACACTGCCCACTGCAAGAGGAGCCCATGGAATGCGGGGTTCTTCGGAGGGGGTCTTTTTATGCCCATAAAGTATGCACCACACAGCTCGACCTGGGTGAGGAAAAATTTGAGTGTGAAGTCCAAGTGAACCACCTCCCTGCCCGGGCTTTGTTGGACTCCGGAAGCATGGTAACCCTGGTTCATCCTAGAGTAATTGGGAAGATCGGTCCGGTAAGAAAAACCTTACGGGTGGTATGCATTCACGGGGACACTAGAGAGTACCCTCTCATCTCGGTGACCATCTCCTCAGCATGTGGCACTGGTACTCAAGAGGTGGGGGTGGTAAAGAACTTGGTACATGATGTTATAATAGGACGAGATTGTCCGTTGTTTACAAAACTGTGGGAACAAGGAGAACAGTTCAGAGATTGGGGAGAAACTAGCCTCCCTGTTCCTGCTGCTGAGAGGAATAACCCTGAACTGCCAAATGTTCTTAATGTGGATCCAAATGATGAAATTGCTAATGGTTGGGTTAATGGTGATGAAAGTAGAGCTGATACTGTTGATAATGTCAAGACATGTGGTCCACAGATCTACCAAAACACTGAGGGGGGAGGATCTTCCCCACTTCAGGTAATGCTGGGGGAAGAGGACGAGGAAGTGGCCTCTACCCCTGCCCTGCCAGATTTGGGTGTTCCCCAGGGGGCGTTTGGTACTGCTCAGATGCAGGACCTCACTTTGGCCCGTGCACGGGAACAAGTTGTAGTAGTAAATGGGGTTCCCCAAGAGCCAGGTGCAAATGAGCGGTGGCCACACTTCGCAATGTATAATGAGTTGTTGTATCGGGTTACCAAGGTGAGGGAAAATGTGGTAGAACAATTATTGGTACCCCAACAATATAGACGAAAGGTTCTGGACCTGGCCCATGATGATGTGTTAGGGGGACACCTGGGAGTTGAGAAGACGGAAGCACGGATCACCGACCGGTTTTACTGGCCAGGTCTGAAAGCAGAGGTAAAGAAATACTGTGCCTCTTGTCCCACCTGTCAGTTGACCGCTCCGGTTACCCACTTCCGGAGCCCTTTGGTCCCTCTGCCCATAATTGAGGTCCCATTCGAGAGGATAGCCATGGATATAGTGGGTCCCTTAGTAAAGTCGGCTCGAGGTTACTCCTACATATTAGTGATTCTTGACTATGCCACCCGATATCCTGATGCGCTTCCACTGCGGAATACATCCTCTAAGGCTATTGCCCGGGAATTATTCCAGTTGTTTACACGGACTGGTTTTCCCAAGGAAATACTCACAGACCAGGGCACCCCATTTATGTCGAGAGTTATGGCCGATGTGTGCAAGCTGTTCCGGATTAAACAGCTGCGCACATCGGTCTACCATCCCCAAACGGACGGGTTAGTGGAACGCTTTAACAAGACCCTTAAGTCTATGCTAAAGAGAGTGGTACAAAGGGATGGGAAAGACTGGGACTGCCTGTTACCAGCTCTCCTGTTTGCTATCAGGGAAGTGCCCCAGGCCTCCACTGGGTTTTCGCCCTTTGAGTTGGTATATGGGCGGAGACCTCGCGGACTACTTGACTTTATTAAAGAGGAATGGGAAAGTGAACCTGTTCAGCATAAGAGTGTTCTTGAATATGTCTCCCAAATGCAGGAAAGGATCCAAACTGTGATGCCACTAGTCAAAGAGCATTTGCAAAAAGCCCAGCAGGCTCAACGACGGGTCTATAACAGGGCTGCTAAAATAAGGCACTTCCAAGTGGGGGATCGAGTAGCGGTGCTAATTCCCACTGTGGAAAGTAAATTCTTGGCCAGATGGCAAGGTCCCTTTGAAGTTGTGGAAAAAGTGGGAGAGGTAAATTATAGAGTCCACCAGCCAGGCAAGAGGAAACCGTATCAGATATATCATGTCAACTTGTTAAAGCCTTGGACAGACAGGGAACCGGTGACCTCCCTGGCTAGTGCAAGACTTGAGCCTCAGGTTGGGGTGGAGAGTGTCCAAGTAGCAAGTACCCTGTCTAAAATCCAAAGTCAGCAGGCAAAGGAGTTCTTGCAGAGAAATAAAGAAAAGTTTTCAGACTTGCCAGGGCTAACTAGTGTCATAGAACATGATATTATCACGGAACCTGGAGTCAAAGTTTTTGTCCGGCCCTACCGCATCCCAGAGGCTCAAAGGAAGGCCGTTTCAGAGGAAGTGAAGAAGATGCTGGACCTGGAGATCATTGAAGAGTCGCAGAGTGAGTGGTCGAGCCCGATTGTGTTGGTACCAAAGCCCAACGGGACTCTGCGATTCTGCAATGATTTCCGGAAACTTAATGAGGTTTCACGGTTTGATGCCTACCCCATGCCCCGGGTAGATGAGCTTATTGAGAGACTAGGTCCAGCCAGGTATATTACAACATTAGACCTTACCAAGGGGTATTGGCAAATCCCGTTGACTAAGGCTGCTAGAGAGAAAACTGCTTTTTCTACCCCAGAGGGGAGTTTTCAGTACAAAAGAATGCCTTTTGGACTACAAACTGCTCCAGCCACTTTCCAGCGAGCAATGGATAGGATTTTACGACCTCACCGGGAGTATGCCTCAGTGTACTTGGACGACATAGTCATTTTTAGCAGAGACTGGGAATCACACTTGCCCAAAGTCCAGGCAGTACTGGACTCTCTTTGGAAGGAGGGGTTTACAATAAACCCTGAAAAATGTGCTTTGGGAATGGAGGAGGTGAAATACCTGGGCTATATTGTAGGTAGAGAGGTGGTGAAACCTCAGGTTAACAAGGTAGAGGCTATACAGAATTGGCCCCGCCCCCTCACAAAAAAGCAGGTACGTGCATTCCTGGGCATGGTGGGATACTACAGGAGATTCGTACCCAACTTTGCCACATTGGCGGCTCCATTGACCGATCTGACTAAGGGACGGAAATCGGTCATGGTGGAATGGAATGCAGATGCTGAAAAGGCTTTTTTGGAGCTCAAGTCAGCACTGTGCCAACACCCTGTCCTGATAGCACCCAATTTTTCAAACGAGTTTGTTGTCCAGACTGATGCTTCCGATGTAGGATTGGGAGCTGTGTTGTCACAGGTTGTTCATGGTGAGGAGCACCCAGTAGTCTTCCTCAGTAGGAAGTTGACACCAGCGGAGAAAAACTACGCTATAGTTGAACGAGAATGTCTGGCCATTAAGTGGGCTCTGGAATCCCTCAGATATTACCTCTTGGGAAGGAAGTTAGGTTAATTTCTGACCATGCCCCTTTAACATGGATGAGGCAAGGTAAAGGGACTAATGCCAGAATTACACGTTGGTTCCTGGCGCTCCAGGAATTTAAATTTGTAGTGGAGCATAGGCCCGGGAGACTGCATCAAAATGCAGATGCCCTCTCCCGAGTCTATTGTTTTAGCTCCACTGTTGCCTCCACCTCCTTGGCGTTGGGGCACAGGGGGGGGATATGTACAGGACGCCGTGGCTGGGTCCTGGAAGGACGCTATATTTCCCCTCTGTTTGGGCTGTGGTTCCTTTAAGGGAACAGCAATGGTTAACACACCTGTCCAAGGAAGTGGTTTAAGAGAGACAGGAAGTTGAAGGTTAGAGAGAAGGAGTGTAGTGAAGTCTGCATGGTGAATGGTGGACACTGCAAAAGCTGTGGAGGCTGTGAAAAGCTCTGGGAAGCTGTGAATGTACATGGCAGTGGCCTGCATGGAAGCCTGCTATCTGGGAAACTTACCTGCAACACCAAGGAAGGACTGTTTAACTGCGACAGCAGTTATAAACTCTACAAGTCGGTGAGACTGTCATTTCTTTTGTTTTGCTGCTGTGAAGCCATTTAAGTTTAAATAAACGTCCTTTTGTTTGAAAAGCCTGTGTCCTGCGATCTAGCTGGTTCCCCGAACATTACAATATGTATATATATATATATATATATATATATATATATATATATATATACAGTATTTACAGTGGGTATAGAAAAGAATCACCACTCTTTAAAACAATCACATTTTGTTGCTTTGCAGCCTGAAATGAAGACAGACACAGTTTTTTTGTTTTATTCAGCTGTATTTACTCAATGCAACTTATAACATCCTTGTGAAAGATATATTGCCAATTTGTCGAAAAAAATAATAATTCAAAAACAAAATCACTGAGTTGGAAAAGGATCCGCCCCTCCTAAATATGGCTTGTATACTTAATCAGGTATAGCTAATCACCTTCTCAATAGCACACAAACCCATTTGACTTTAAACTGTGATCAGCTGTGGTTATTTTGATTAGCTCAGCATGAAAAGAGCTTTCCTGGAGCATTTCAGTCCCTGGTAGTGCAATGGAAGCAAACAATCAACTATGGGTGGCAAGACACTGTCCGAGATAAAGTTGTAGACAGGTACAAGTCAGAAGATGGATACAAAAAAAAATTACAAAGGCTTTATCAGTGCCTAGAAACACAGAGAATTCAATTATTAAGAAGTGGAAGGTATTTGGTACAACACAGGCCCTCCCTGGATCAGGACGTCGCTCCAAACTGAATGAAAGAGCCAGGATGAAACTGGTCAGAGAGGCTGCCAAGTGGCCTACGGCAACTCTGAAGCAGTTGCAGGAATGTATGACAAAGAGTTGTCATCATGTGACAACAATATCACAAATTCTCCACAAATGTGGCTTGTATAGGAGGGTTGCAAGAAAAAATCCACCCCTTCAAAAAAAGGACACAAAAAAAGGCCACATACAGTCACGACTGAGCTTTGCCAAAATGCACCTTGAAGATTCTGAGGCCTCATGAAAAATAGGATTTTTTACTCACCGTAAAATCCTTTTCTCTGAGTCCATGGACCGACACGGCTTCTCTATTGACAAAGTGGGTATTATCCGTTAATTAGGAGTGACTAGGCAGAAAAACTTGTAAAAAGTGTTGCATCACACCTTCTACAGTACCGCCCAGGGGGCGGACCCTCTGGGTATACCCTCTCAGTCTGCATCTTTGCAGATCAGTTCGTCAAAAAGCAGTACAAACTTAAAAGGAGGGGTGGGTGCTGTGTCGGTCCATGGACTCAGAGAAAAGGATTTTACGGTGAGTAAAAAATCCTATTTACTCTTTCGTCCATGGACCGACACAGCTTCTCTATTGACAAAGTGGGACGTCCCAAAGCAGTGTCAGAGAAAAAACGAGGGGTGGTAACAGCATAAAAATAAACTTCACCCCAAACACAAAACAGCACTCCTCCAACGGAGGAGTTGCAACTCTAAACAGCCGCTTGCAAAACCTTGCGGCCAAAAGAGGCATCCGAAGATGCACCTACATCAATTTTGTAGAATTTTGTGAAAGTGTGTGCGGACGACCAAGTCGCCGATTTACATAATTGGGAAACAGACGCTTGATGTCGGAAAGCCCAAGAGGCACCCATTGCCCTGGTCGAATGCGCCGTGACAGGAAAGGGGGGCGCCTGACCCTTTAAGGCGTAAGCATGGATTACTATCTGTCGGATCCACCTAGAGATGGTGGCCGATGAGACTGCTTGGCCCTTCTTGGGACAGGGAAGTAGCAGATAGGTATACTCTCAAAGCTCGGACAACGTCCAAGGAATGCAACGCCGACTCCTTAGGATTCGACGGCTGAGGACACAAGGATGGAAGTACAATGTCTTCGTTGAGATGAAAAGCCGAAACGACTTTCGGAAGAAAGGAAGGCTGCGGCCGCAGCACCACCTTATCCTTGTGGAAAATCAAATAGGGAGCCTTGCAGGACAAGGCTGCCAGCTCAGAGACTCGTCTAACTGACGTAACAGCCACCAAAAAGACCACTTTCTGAGAAAGTGTCAACAGGGGAATATCTCTAATATTCTCAAACGGTGCCTTCTGAAGCACCGAGAGGACCAGGTTCAAGTCCCACGGAGGTAACGGGGGACGGACCGGAGGGGCCACATGTCGGACCCCCTGCACAAATGTACTCACGAGAGAGTGAGTCGCCAGGGGTCGCTGAAAAAAGACAGCCAGGGCAGATATCTGTCCCTTAAATCGTACTTAGGGCAAGCCCTTGGTCTACCCCATGCTGTAAAAACAGCAGGATTCTGGAAACCAAATAGGTACGCGGATGCCATTTCATTTCCTCACACATGGAGATGTAGGCCCTCCAAGTGCGGTGATAGACCTTCCTAGAGGACGGTTTTCGAGCACTTCTCATAGTAGAGATTACTGAGTCTGACAGGCCCCGGTCTCTCAGTACCTGGTTCTCAACAGCCATGCCGTTAAAGCCAATGACTGTAAAGCAGGATGGAATCTGGGACCTTGCGATAGCAGGTCCTTCCGTAGTGGTAGGCGCCAGGGGACGTCTGCTACCAGACGTACTAGATCGGCGTACCAAGGACGCTGAGGCCAATCTGGAGCGATTAGGATCATTGGAATTCCCTCTGCCTCCACTCTGCGGAGCAGAAGAGGAAGAAGCCTTAAGGGAGGGAAGGCATAGATTAGCTGATACTGACCCCACGATGCTACCAACGCGTCCGTTGCGTCTGCCCATGGGTCTCTTGACCGGGCCACAAATCTCAATACCTTCCGATTGAGTCGGGAAGCCAGAAGATCTACGTCTTGTGTGCCCCATCTTCGGCAGAGGAGTTGGAACACCTTCGGGTGTAAGGACCCTTCTCCCTGGTCCAGCATCTGGCGGCTCAGGTAGTCCGCCTGCCAGTTTTCCACACCCGGAATGTACACGGCCGACAGTGCCGGTACGCTCCTCTCTGCCCACTTCAGGATGCGAGCGATCTCCGATGTTGCAGCTGAGCTTCTTGTTCCTCCTTGATGATTGACATATGCCACTGCTGTGGCGTTGTCTGACTGGATCCTGACTGGACGCCCTTGCAGCCTCTGAGACCATTTGAAGAGGCACAGCCTGATCGCCCGGATTACCAGGACATTGATCGGCAGGAGGGCTTCCTCTGGGGTCCAGCGACCTTGCGCCGACTGAACACCCCAGACTCCCCCCAACCTGTAAGGCTGGCGTCCGTCGTGATCACTATCCAGTAAACCGGAAGAAATGACTTCCCGGCCATTAGAGCCGGTGCTGTCAGCCACCATACCAGGGATCTCCTGACTATGTGGCTCACTCGGATTTGATAATCCAGAGATGATGGACATCTGTTCCATCTGGACAGAACTTCCTTCTGTAACACTCGAGTGTGGTATTGAGCATATGGAACCGCCTCGAAGGAGGCTACCCTGAGGCCCAACACTCGCATGCAAAAAACGGAGTGACGACCAATTCCTGGAAGTCAGCTGCCGTACTGCAGCCCGGAGGGTCTGCAACTTCTCCACAGGGAGGAATACCTTTGCCTCTGAAGAATCCAGTATCAACCCCAGGTACCCTAGGCATTGAGTGGGCACCAATACTGACTTTTGCGTGTTTAGTATCCAACCACAGTCTTGAAGAGTCTGACAGGTAATGGACACGCTTACCTCTAATTCTGAGCTTGAAGGGGCCTTCAGCAGAAGGTCGTATAAGTAGCCTGTGATAGCAATACCCCGCTGTCTTAGAAGTGCCAGAATCGGAGCGAGCACCTTGGTGAACCACCTGGGTGCTGAGGCAAGGCCCAACGGGAGGGCCACAAACTGGTAGTGGTCCTTCCCGATAGCAAATCGCAGAAACCTCTGGTGTCTGGAGTATATGGGGACATGCAGGTATGCGTCCTTGATGTCCAAGGAGGCCAGAAAGTCCCCCGGATGGAGAGCCGTGACTACAGATCGAACCGACCCCATCCGAAAACTTTGTACCTTCACAAAGCAATTGAGGGCTCTGAGATCCAAGCTTGGACGAACCCCCTCCTTCTTCGGCACAATGAACAGATTTGAGTAAAAACCCCGTTCCAGTTCTGGAACTGGAATAACTACCCCGCGTTCCAGTAGACCCTGGACCGCCCCATACAGGGCCTCCCGACGGGTCGGTAGTAGCTGGAGATTGGAGGTGTTGAATCTGTCCGGTGGACAAGAGAGAAACTCTATCTTGTAGCCTGAGGAGATTACTTTGCAAACCCACCTGTCGGAGATTAGTGCTGTCCACTGAGTCGCGAATTTGCGAAGACGTCTCCCCATCCGAGAGCTGGGTGGGGGTGGACCTTCATGCGGACGCAAATTTGTCCGCAGGCTTATTGGGTATGCGGGACCAGGGACGCTTTTGTCCTTGGGCAGGCGCTTTATCGGCCTGGGGTCTTTTCCCTGTCGCCCTAGGGGGACGAAAAAACCACTTGTGTGCAGTAAAGGAGGGCCCTTGCCCTTGGCGTGGCCCCTTATCCTTGCTAATTTGGGGAAGCAAAGTGCTTTTACTTCCTGTGGCATCCTTGATGATGTCATCCAGAGAAGCCCCAAAAAGTCTGTCGCCCTTAAAAGGCAGATCCAACAGGGCTTTCTTGGAAGTCTGGTCCATAGACCAGCCTTTTAGCCAGATCAGGCGGCGTATTGCTACTGCATAAACCAAAGTTTTAGACAGCAGGGGAATAGTATTCATGTCTGACTCGCAGACAAACCTAAGGCCCTGGACCAACAGGTCGGCCAATGTTATCTCATCAGGAGGAGCATCTCGCTCCTTAACCCCTGGAGTAGCAATCTTGCCCATTCAGTAAGTGTGTGAGACACTAGGGCCCCCGCCAATGCCGGGCGTACTGCCTACCCTACCACTGAGTATAGGTAGCAAGCGAGTGCTTCAGCCTTCTTATCCACAGGGTCCTTGAAAACAGGAGCCCCTTCTACAGGAATTGTGGTGGCTCTATTAAGTCTGGACACCGGAGGGTCCACTATAGGGGGGAGAGGTCCATTTCTTCAGAAAACTCTCCTCAAAAGGGGTACCGTACCGCAAACCTCTTTGGGGCTGTAAAGACCCTCAGTGGGTTCTCCCATTCCTTGTATAAGAGTTTATCAAAAGACACACAAGGGAACACCTTAGCAGTGCGGGCAGGTCTATGAAACCCAAGTGGACCGGAGTCTCTGCTGCTTCTGCAGTATTTTCCAATTTTAGCATATCCCGCACTGCAGTAATAAGGTCAGATACCAAAGCCGTCTCGCGTACTGACCTGGACTATGAGTCATTCTCACTGTCTGGTCACGGTCTGCCGTCTCTGATGCGTCAGAATCTGGGCCCCGAGCCGTAGCTGGACCTGGTTCTGCACCAGAATTATCCCCAGAAGCTTGCAGGGGATGGGGCGTTTACTACCCCCTGTATTCCCGTGTGCTGCTTCCACCCTGGCAGCAAACGCCTCTAGGATTGCAGTCATAGCGTTCATAGACACCTCAGGGGCACCAGCTGCTAAATCTGGTGTTTCAGGGGAGAAGACATCTGGCTCAGATGCCATGCTGACCACACGCTGACACTCACAGGGCTCCAGGCAAGATATCAATAGGCCACCCTCCTGTGCTGCAGAGAGGCC
The DNA here is from genome assembly GCA_029206835.1 of Rana muscosa. Lineage (NCBI taxonomy): Eukaryota > Metazoa > Chordata > Amphibia > Anura > Ranidae > Rana > Rana muscosa. Next base: position 210,524,494 of record CM055122.1, read on the forward strand.
GGGTCACCCAGAGGACTCACCACCCTGGATAGGTACTGCTATGCTGCGCCTGTGATGCTGTCCCTGCTGCTGTGTCAGTCTGCTTCTTTTATCAGCACTTCCTGTGTGAATTTTCGTGCCAGTGTAATGCACCCTAGAGGCCGGAGGCTCTCGAAAAATGGTTGCCAAAAACGTCTGTGTGGAAGATAATGTGGGCTCTAAGAAAATGGCCGCCGACAGAAGATAGAGGTCAAGCAGCCATAGCCCACAAAAAGATGGCCGCCGAACGGCAATATCTGCATACAGGGTGGACAAACATGGCCGCCGATCAGCTGATAGGGGCCAGTGGGTGTGGCCGAACCACAGGAAGATGGCCGCCGGGCAGTCACAAGAGGCCAAACTTGGCATGGACCACCTCAAAATGGCCGCCGACAGCATGGAGGAGGAAGGACACAAACACGGGTAAGAAAAAATTACATTTCTTTTAAATGTTAGTTACAGCCAGCCCCGCTCCAGTGGGACCCCCTAGGTGACCCCCAGCACCCAGCAACCTTTAGCTAGAAGCCCAGGGAGGAGGGAAAGGCAGGGAGAGAGGGAAGAAAGGGGCCACAACCACTTACTTGATCTCTCCAGGAATGTCCAGCTAAATCACCCAGCCGAGGCAGGGGAATTTTACTTACCTATCCTGCATGTATTCTGCTGGAAGACATTCCAAACAGATCATCGTCCACGCACGGAAGGTGACTGTTGGCCAGGCATGCTGTGATTGGACCCAGAAGGGACGATCATATGTATGCCCTGGAGCATGACGCTCACCGGACAGGCTGCTGCGACTCGGCCGTAAGGTCAGCCGAAGCTGAGCGGTCCGATGCAAGCCTTGGAGCGTAAGCTCACCGGCCAGGCTGCTGCGACTCGGCCGCAAGGTCAGCCGAAGCTGAGCGGTCCGATGCAGGCCCTGGAGCGTAAGCTCACCGGCCACCCGTGGAGCGACGGGCATGTCGTGGAAAACCCAGCGCGTAGCTAGGGTCGGCACACGCTCGATGGCCGAAACTGGGGAGACTACAAGGATCGAGGATCCAGCCTGTCACCCAGTTGGCAGTTGATCGAAGATCGCAGGAAACAACAAATGTAGCAAAAAAAATAAAAATATATATATATATCTTTTTTCCCCGGACCAATGGGCCCGAAGGGAGCCATGTCCTACTCCTTGCTAGACAGAAAAAAACTGATCTGCGAAGATGCAGACTGAGAGGGTATACCCAGAGGGTCCGCCCCCTGGGCGGTACTGTAGAAGGTGTGATGCAACACTTTTTACAAGTTTTTCTGCCTAGTCACTCCTAATTAACGGATAATACCCACTTTGTCAATAGAGAAGCTGTGTCGGTCCATGGACGAAAGAGTAAAAGGTGTTATGGTCAGAATTGAATAATTTGGCCTCAACGCCAAATTATGTCTGGCGAAAATCCAATACAGCTCACTATCCAAATAACACCATTCGTACAGTAAGGCATGGAGGTAGTAATATCCTGTTATGGGGGTGTTTCTCTGCAGCAGGAACTGGAGCACTTGTCAGGATAAAAGGAAAAACAGATGGGGAAAAAAACATCAAATTCTTGAGGAAAATCTGCTGCCCTCTACCAGAAAGTCACCAATGGGAAGAATGTTTATCTTCCAACATGACAATGACCCACAGCACACAGCAAAAATGACCACACAGTGGTTGAAGTAGAAAAAAGTGAATGTCCTTGCATGGCCTAGTCAGAGCCCAGACTTAAACCCCATTGAAAATCTGTGGAATGACTTAAAGACTACAGTCAACTGTCACCATCCAGTTTACCTTAACTTGAGCAGTTCTGCAAAGAAGAGTGGGCAAATATTGCAGTCTAGATGTGCAAAGTTAGTAGAGACATATCTCAACAGATTAAAGGCTGTAATTAAAGCAAAAGGTGGTCCAACAAAATACTGACACAAGAGGGTGATCCTTTTTCCAACTCAGTGATTCCATTTTTTTTTTCTGACATGCTGGCGTTATATCTTTTACTTGGATGTTAAAGGTTGCACTGGGTAAATACAGCTGGATAAAACAACAACAGTGTCTGTCTTCATTCCAGTCTGCAAAGCAACAAAATGTAAATATTTTAAAGAAGGGGTAATTCTTTGCATGTTTGTCCCTATTTATGTTAAATGACTAAACAGAAAGCAGTTACTGTATGTGCCGTTTTTCCTGTTAGGAAAGACCCTGACAGAAAAAAAAAAAATTAGTCTGAAAGCACATATTGAGAGTACAATAGATATCAAATCTTAGTGAAGCAAAAAGTAATATCATTTGTATTCTGCCCTATATATTATGAAGAGAATGACACAATGACAACGTGAGCATTGTGTTGTAAGTGAAGTAATGAGGCACTTTAGCGGTATGCAGCTGCTGACCCATACATTCCAGGTAATTAGTGTAGACTTGCTGTGTGAGCACATGCATTGGGCTATTTGCCTGGATCACGTGGCTTCGAATCAAGCTGCTCCCTGAGCGAGGTTTCTGATGTGTACCCACACATCACCGCTTCCTTTTAAAAAACCAATTACTCTTTCTCTCCATCTTATCCTAGACTCTTTTATCTTACCTGTCTCCAACGCAGTAAATGGCCGATCATCAGTGTAGGAGGAAATTGTTGATAAAATGCAGATAGAATGTTTTGATCTGTGTTTGGCTGCGACCAGCAACCAGAGGAGCCTACTGAAGATTGTCCTTAAATGACAGCTGCTAATGGTTTGACTCTTCATAGTCAGAATACCCAGAAAATGCCTCTAGATAAAGTACACATTTTAATCTCCTCCAACAGACCTATATACATATTTTAAAGGGGCAATGTGCCCAAAATTCACTCCAAGTTCTTTAAACGGCATTCCGTTTATATTTAACAAAATTCTAAATTGGTGAACGTTCACCTAACATTCACCCAGTAGGATAAGGTCTTTATATTCCTAAGGTCTTCCATAGGTTAGCCCCTTCACTCCGGCATAAAGTAAATATGCGGCCTTTGGCTTGAAGGGGTTGTACCGCGGTGATGCATGCAGCTACAGGCATCACGCCGGTACCATTTTTTAGAGCCGACGGTTGGCTTTCTCGGGATAACAACCGATGGGATTAAGCAGCCGCTCGGCTGTTGTCACAAGCAGCAGAAAGGGACACGCCCCCTCCACCTTCCGCGGCTCGCCGGGCTCTCCCATCGCCGGCTGGCTGGAGACCCGAACAAAGCCAGAATCGGCTTCGACCGGATCTTGGATCTAGTAACCCGGGAGGGATGTCATAACATCACTTCTGGATTACTGAAGACTTAAAGGCGCTAAATTTAAAAAAAAATTGCAGCATTCAAAACAGCTAAACTTGGCGTTTTGAATGCTTTTAAGTGAAGAGGAGGGGTTTGGGGTCTTATAGACCCCACATCCCACCATAAAGAGTACCTGTAATTGCCTATTACTGTCACAAGGGATGTGTACATTCCTTGTGACAGCAATAAAAGTGATCAGAATTTTTTTTTAAAAGGACAGTGTAACAATAAAAAAGTTATAAATAAATAATATATATATTTTTTTTAATTACTTCAGACCCGCAGTACGACTATATACGGCCTCTTTTTGAAGAGGGATATCTCGGAAACGGCAGCAGCTGCTGCCACACCCGAGATATCCATCTGTTCAGGCGGCGGTTCTATAAACGATAATAGTGGTCTCCGCGGCGAGATCACCGTTATCGGCGGCGAGAGAGGGCCCCCCTCCCGTGGCTCTCCTGCGGCCTCCGCCACTTACCAGAGCCGTCGGCAGCGGCGGAGGCGATCGGACCCTGTCCGTGGCTTGTCATGGATACGAGTGAGGGTAAGATGGCCCCCACCCATCTCCATAATATAGCAGGGCGGAAGCGGCGTCAAAACGTCACTTCCGCCCATACTGTACGTCTTAAAGAGACAATTTATTTTTGTAATTTTTTCAAATTTTTTTTTTATTGCATTTTTGCCTAAATATGAGATCTGAGGTCTTTTTGACCCCAGATCTCATATTTAAGAGGACCTGTCATGCTTGTTTCTATTATAAGGGATGTTTACATTCTTTATAATAGGAATAAAAATGATCCAAATTATTATTATTTTTTTAAACTGTATAAAAAATAAAAAAAATAAAGTAAAATAAATAAGAAAAAAAAAAAAATGTAAGCGCCCCGTCCCGACGAGCTCGCACGCAGAAGCGAACGCATACATGTTGGGTATCAATTTACTCAGAGTAACATTATCTTTCACAATAAAAAAAATTGGGCTAACTTTACTGTTGTCTTATTTTTTTATTCAAAAAAGCGCATTTTTTCCAAAAAAAGTGCGCTTGTAAGACCGCTGCGCAAATACGGAGTGACAAAAAGTATTGCAATGACCGCCATTTTATTCTCTAGGGTGTTAGAAAAAAAATGTATAATGTTTGGGGGTTCTAAGTAATTTTCTAGCAAAAAAATTAGGATTTTTACATGTAGGAGCGAAGTGTCAGAATTGGCCCGGGCCTCAAGTGGTTAAAGTGCCCCATCCCTCCGTGCTCGCGCACAGAATCGAACGCATACGTAAGTCATGCCTGCAAATGTAAACAATGTTCAAACCACACATATGAGATATCGCCATGATAGTTAGAGCGAGAGCAATAATTCTAGCACTAGACTTCCTCTTTAACTCTAAATTGGTAACCTATAGAAATTTTTAAAGCGTCCCCTATGGAGACTTTTAAGTACCGTAGTTTGTCGCCATTCCATGAGTGTGCGCAATTTTAAAGCATCTCATGTTGGGTATCTATTTACTCTGCGTAACATCATCTTTCACATTATACAAAAAAATTGGGCTACTGCTTTTTTATTTTATTTATGAAAGTGTGTTTCTTCCAAAAAATTGCATTTGAAAGACCACTGTGCAAATACAGTGTGACATAAAATATTGCAACGATCGCCATTTTATTCTCTAGGTTCTCTGCTAAAAATATATATATAATATAGGGGGGGGGGGGGGTCTAAGTAATTTTCTAGCAAAAAATATGGATTTTAACTTGAAAGCAGAAAATGTCAGAAGAAGGCTTAGGTATGAAGGGGTTAAGGTCTTTATATTTACCCTATTTAACAAACCGTTAAGCTAAGTTCACACTGACCCATTCTCTGATGCACAGTGGATTGAATACGGATAGGCAGTCACTGATGAACTTTCAGGAGATAATCTTGATGCCACCTGAATGCCTTTTTTTTTTTGGGGGGGGGGGATGGCAATTCACAATGAGACTAATGTGCCACAACCTTGGGGCAAGCATTTGCCACGATCCTAACACAAAGCATCACACCCACAACATGTGAACAGCCCCCATCCAGCTGTTTTTAAAAAAAAAAATACAAATGGTTTATTATGGAAAAAGTCTCAATACAAGTTAATTATACGGAGGTAATCATGAGTATAAAGAATGTGGTACACATATAAAAAATAAACAGTACAAGAGGGGAATTACAGAGATTGGGGTGAATACTGGAGTTATAATTAGTACATTTTAAAGGAATATAAAACCTATGAGCAGTTTTTCAGACTGCATGGTATTTAAAGGACCATATCATAACACATCATTCAATCAGAGATAGTTCCCAAGGTTTCCTTTTTTTTTTTTTTTTTCATAAATATGCATAGTATCAAACAATGTATGATGAATATGTTCTGATAGTTTGATGGATAGCCTCCAGCTGTTTTTTAGACTTTAGGTGGGCAGCTGAGAGGCAGTAAAACCATAGTTCAGCCACCTTTTTTTACCAGCCTAAATATTACCCTTCCTGTGCATTCACCTGAGGTTTTCCAAGCTGTTTTTTAAACACTTCCCGCTGGCCGGCCATCATATGACGTCCTTGACTTTGAGAGGAGATATCTAAATGATGCCTGCAGCTACAGGCATCATTCAGATATCATCTTTTTTCAGCAGGCGATTCCCTTTTTCATGAGAATGATCATAGCGGCTGTTCCACCGCCTGATCATTCTTACAGGAGGCGAGAGGGGTCCTCCCACCGCCCTCCGCGGCTACTACCGACTCACTGATGCGATCGGTGAGTCGGAGAATGAATCCGCCGGCCCCGGATGTTCACCATAGAGATTTCTGGCGGACCAGATTGTCGCCAGATCTCTATGATCATCGGAGGCCAGGCACGATGTTATGACGTCAGGCCTGGCCTCTGCATTCAAAAGAACGGCGCCGCCTGAACTGGAAAGCCGAGATTGTTTTTTTTTATTATTTTTATTTCTTCCCAGCCTAGAGGTGAGATGTCTTATTGACCCCATATCTCACTGTAAACAGGACCTGTCATGTCATATTCCTATTACAAGGGATGTTTACATTCCTTGTAATAGGAATCAAAGTAATCAACATTTTTATTTATTTTTTTAAAAGTGTCAAACTAAAAAAAATAAAGTATAATTAACAATTACACGCAGAATCGAACGCATACGTAAGTCCCGCCCACATATGAAAACATATATAATGGTGATCAAACCATACATGTGGGGTATCGAACGTTAGAGCAAGAGCAATAATTCTGGCCCTAGACCTCCTCTGTACCTCAAAACATGTAACCAGTAAAAAAAATAAGTACCAAAGTTTGGCGCCATTCCACGAGCGTGTGCAATTTTGAAGCGTGACATGTTAGGTATCTATTTACTCGGCATAACTTCATCTTTTACAATATGCAAAGACATTGGGCTAACTTTACTGTTTTTTTTTTTTTTTTAAAGCACAAAACATTTTTTTTCCCCGTTCGAAAAATTTCTGCGCAAATATTGTGCAAGATAAAAAGTTGCAACAACTGCCATTGTATTCTCTAGGGTCTTTGCTAAAAAAAACATATATAATGTTTGGGGGTTCTATGTAATTTTCTAGCAAACAAATTATGATTTTTACATGTAGGAGAGAAATGTCAGAATTGACTTGGATGGCAAGTGGGTAATAAAATATGCTTCATTTAGCTCTTAAATTATTGAATTTTTCCACTGAAAAAGCCCCTTGCTATGAGTATACCATGCCTGTAGTGCTCTGGGTAAAGTGTGCTTTTTTTATCTATTTATTTTTTACAGTTGTTAAAAAAAAAAGTCTGTATATAAACATGGTTTCAGCACCATGGAGAGCGCCTGAAGGCAAATTCTCCGGCAGGCTTACATGCTATTGTATGTCACATTTGGTGTCAGTTCATGGAGAAAGACATTTATACCTGGTGCACCTGCATTCCTTTATAAATAGGGTGAATACCATCACTTAGGCAAACTGCAGAAAGGATTCACAGAGAATCCTTTGTAAATATACCCACAAGTCTAAAGGTGGATACACAAACCAGCAATTGCCTACTGTTTGAAAATAATCGCATCATACCACTCAAATAAAAGTATATATTCTTGTGTTATGATGTAAAGTCTTATTTATCAAAGTGTCTTAGGCTGTCAGCAAATTTAAACTGTCAAATATAAAAGTCCTGGCTGATTTCATTTCATTTTTTTTTTTACTAGGGACTTGATATCTTTGAAGTTTTGGCTTAGCCCTATGCACTTGTGTGCACACTTCTCAATAACTATGCATTTAATGGCCATTGGTGTGATCTTATTGGGCAAGAAGATGGTATTTGGTTTAGCCCAAAATAATAGGAAAGCCGAGCCTAAAGTATTCAAAGTGAAAATAAATCAGAGAGTCTAACTGAGAATGTGTTTTGTCTAATAATCCTAATTGCAGGCATCTTGTTATAGGTTGGACTTACATTTTTAAGCAAAACCTGTACCTCATATTTGTGATAGGTATGGAGCCCTGATTGTAGCCCCGTACACACGATCGGTTTGACTGATGAAAACCGTCCGATGGATGGTTTTCATCAGACCAACCGATCGTGTATGGTACCCATCGGTCTTTTTTCCATCGGTTGTAAAAAATAGAACTTGTTTTAAAATTTTCCGATGGATAAAAAACCGATGGGAATTTCCGATCGTCTATGGGCAAGTCCATCGGTTAAAAAACCCACGCATGCTCAGAATCAAGTCGACGCATGCTCAGAAGCATTGAACTTAATTTTTCTCGGCTCATCGGAGTGTTTTACGTCACCGCGTTTGGAAGGGTCGGTTTTTTGACTGATGGTGTGTGGCCAAGACTGATGAAAAACAGTTTCATCGGATTTCTGATGGACAAATCCATCGGACGAAAATCCATAGGTTATCCGATCGTGTGTACGGGGCTTTTCACTCCTCCTTCAACCTTGAAGCCTCGTACACACGGACGAGATTCTCGTCGAAAAAAACATGTAGTTTTTTTCGACGAGATTCTTGGACAAGAAACTTGTCCCGGCCGAGTGTACACACGTTTGATTCAAAGAACCTGCGGTTCTTTGAATGGAGCGTACGCAGTGACGTCATCGACTACGATGAGCATGCGCTCGTCACATTCGATGCCGTCGCTGCCATCTTGGTATACCCTACCTTTGCCTAGGAAGCTACCGCACATGCGTCGAATTCATTTCGAACATGCGCGGGCTTCCCGGAGGACAGGTAAGTGTACACACACTCACTTTTCTCGTCGAGAAACAGGCTGACGAGAATCTCGACGTGAAAATAGAGAGCAGGTTCTCTATTTTCTCGTCGAGATTACTTGTCGGTTTTCTTGACGAGAAACCATACACACGAACGAATTTCTCGGCAAGACATCTCTGCCAGCAAGTTTCTTGCTGGTTCTTGCCGAGAACCTCGGTCGTGTGTACGAGGCCTGACTGTCACTTTCTAACTTCCTAATCTTCTGCAGACTCTTCCCCATTCTTTCCATCTCCCCCCTTTTTCTCCCTCTTCTTTCCACTCTATGTGGATTACCAAGTTGAATATATGCCCATTTTAAGATCTAGGTGAGAAGATGTATGAATCCAACTTGATGATAGATAAGATACTGTATAATTTCAAACCACGCATTACCATAAATTGCTATTAACCTTTATTTCATTAGTCTTTTTCTTATACATTTTGACCTGAACCAGTAGTTTTTTGTATTGGAGTGTTTTTTATTCATACATACTGGATCTTTTTATACCCATGTACCAATGTATGTGTAATATCCTTAACACATTTAGTAACGTTATATTCTTTTTTTGTTTAAATCTCTTCTATAAAATTAAATAAAAATTGGTTACAGATAAACGATAAACATGAACTCACTGTAATGCCCCACAGCAGTTTGCAGTTTGATCAGTTTTCTGCCATGCTCTAAAACAAAGTTAAAGCGGAGGTCCACCCAAACGTGGAAGCTCCTGGTATCTGTCTCCTCCCCCCCTCCAGTGCCACATTTTGCACCTTTCATGTGGGGAGGGGGAGCGGGTACCTGTTTTTTTACAGGTACCTGTCCCCTCTTCAGTCGGACCTCGCCGCGGTGAGGTACGTCAGAACTTTGACCCCCCTTCTCACTCCCTGCTGCCAGACCATTCAGAAAGCGCAGCGCACTTCGCACATGCACATCAGGGAATCGGCTTTGAAGCTGCAAGGAATTATTGTCGATTTCCCTTAAAGGAAACATTGGCTGAGATGCCAACATCGCTGGATTCCAGGACAGGTAAGTGTTGCAATATTAAAAGTCAGCAGCTACAGTATGTGTATGTTTTAATTTTTCTGTGGGGGGGGGGCTGGAGCACTACTTTATACTTTATTCAATAGAGGTACCAGAAACACTAGAGCTACTTCTAATGGACCTATAAATAATATATATATATATATATATATATATATATATACTGTATATGTTATTACATAGCATTATCATTTATCACTATAAAAATAAAGGAGGGCTCAATTGGGCTTTACATAAGTAGCCCCCCCCCTTCTTTAGTGACATTTTAAGCTTTGAATATAAAAGATAGAAGCTGATTGGATGCCATGCACAGCTGCTCCAGATTCTGTCTGCTCTAGTTTTGATAAATTCCAGTTTTTCTAAAAATCTTTGCATATAGCATTACATCAATAGCAAACATTTTCTAATTCAGGTTAATGTACACAGCAATAATATTCTTAATCATTATCTTTACCATCGAATGGATTTTACATTTTGTTATGATCTTGGGCTTATTAATACTGAGAGAGTATTTGTAGACTACATATCCTAATTATATACAACACAATGAAATCTGATTATTACAGAAGACCTCCACACCTACACAAGCTTTGTTTAATGCGAAGAGAGCCTTTCCATTCCCTCTGGAAGCCTTTCCAGTATGTATAAATTTCAGCACCACTGAGCTATTTATTGTTTTATATTTCAAGTCTTTAATGGTCCCTGCGATACAACAAATGTAATGAAGGCTTCATTTTCTTCATCTGTTCCTTGAATAAAAATGATGAGGGACCGTTACAAAAAGATTACATTATAATTAAATACAGTACAGTCGTTCTTCTAACCTCTGTGTGAAATAAGCGCCTGGAGCTTTATGGGTTTAATATGAATTAAACTTAATTTCATGTGTGTCCAGCTTTATTACTGATAAATGAATGATTATGTTTCATGTAGATTTAGAGGACTATAGAGAACCAGACACGTACAAAGTTTTAAGTAATATACCGGATCCAAAATACAAAGAGGGAGCCTTTTTTTCCCTATCCATTGCCAAGATTGAAAGTGAAACTTTGAAAACATTTATGATGAGCATAGGATGAGGTGGTTGCTGAAAAAATTTGTTGTAACTTGAGAAATGATACTGATTTTGGCAACAAAATAAAATTACATTCAAGTATGTGTAGGTCCAATCATTAAATCTCTTACCTTCTTATACAATTTAATGACATTACCACACTGATGACATCACATCAGATTTTCTCTTTGCATCATCCGAGGAACACCCTGTAGACAGGGCCCTAGCAATCCAATTTAGTTATCACTCAACTAGTGGACTGTCGAAGTGCAGGGCTATCCAGAGGCCTCCTGTTTCAGTATATAACTGCCCTACAGGTTTTGAAGAACCACTGAGGTCAGTGTGAAACGCACGCGTCACCTCCTGGGTTTGGACACTCTGTCTTTGTTGGTTGTTTATTGCTATTTTTTGGAATAAAATTGTTGGAACGTTCCTGTGGTGTGCAGCCGTTCTTTTCTTCCTGCCCTACAGTGTACTCAGACCAAAATTGACTGCTAATATGTGTACAGATGGTGGGTTGAAAACTCTCCGCCACACCATTCCCCTAGCCCAGAGCAACATTGACCCATAACTGGTTGGGAGTAATCATATCACAAGGTCTTGTATTTCATCTGTGGTTCCAGGTTACGGCCCAAACAGTCTAGTCAAACGCGTTTGGCCCTTGAAACTTAGGGGCCAAGATCACCTGACACATGTTCCATAGAAGGGGTCTGATATTCACCACCAAGAGGGCAACTTATTTTCCTAACCACCACCTTTCCCAACCCAACCAACTGTAAACCATGTACCTTACTTTCAGGATCCTATCTACCAGCACCCATGTAGCATATCATGAGTCACATGCATCCAGCCACCTGTTGGCTAACTGTGTACTAGCCCAATTTACATGTTTCCACTCAGGTAGTCAGGCATTCTCTTTAAATAACACACTTCCAGCCAGAAACAAATGTCTTCTTCTTTTACTTGGCAATAAAATAGTACAGCTTCCACACATTGGTTGGACAATAAAGACACTTCTGATTTTAATCCAATAAACTCAAATCTTCCTCAGTGTTAAGTCCTTATTCCCTGGGTGTCTGGTATCTCAAGACTGGGAAATCCATGTGGGGGAATCAAACAGGGTTCCATTTCACTCTCTGCTACATCTCTCTTCAGTCAGGTACACAATTCTCTTTCTACTATGCAAGATCCATCCACTGTATATAAGAGTGTTTGTTCTATTAGAAGGACAGGGTTAACATACAACTTCCTGTGAAGGAGGGTCCCAAGCTAGAGGCATAATTTAACCCCCTCCTACAGCCTAAGTTATGGAAGAGGCAAAGAGGATGAAAAGACCAAGTGTGTTACATTGGCCTGAAGACCTGTGAGAAAGGTAAGTATAAAAAATTAAAAAAGCTTTATGCTGTGCCATAGTGGTTTCTTAAGCCATATCATTTATGATAAAGTTGTTTGAAAAGACACTTTAGTCCCCTTTAGCAAGATTTGAGAAAATGTTTAAAAAACACAATTAAGGTTAAGTTATAAATTTCTTTAAAAAAAAAAAAAACATTATACAGTAAAACCTTGGATTGAGAATAACTTGGTTTGAGAGCGTTTTTGCACGACAAGCAACATTTTTTAATACATTTTGACTTGATATACAAGCAATGTCTTGATATACAAGTAGCGTCATGTCACAACAGAGTATAAAAAAGAAGAGAGGCACCTCTAAGTGTAGCAATATGGTTACATTTAATGAAGGTACAACATTTAGCAACATATTGCTACACTTGAGAGAGAGAGAGTTGGTCACATTGCTATAATCTTTTTATATGGACTATAAACTGTGAAGGACCTATGAATAAATAGTTGTGGAATGGATAATTTGAGTTTCCATTATTTCTTATGGGAAAATTCGCTTTGATACACAAGTGCTTTGGATTACAAGCATGTTTCTGGAACTAATTATGCTCGCAATCCAAGGTTTTACTGTAGTATATTTCTATTTACTACTGGCACATTGATTTGAATTTGTCTCGATATCCACTTAATCTGCACGTTAGATTGGGATTGGGAAAGGAAGGACTAGCAAAATCAGCAAGTTTTTAGAAAAAAAAACATTTAATACATGACAAAGGATCTCTATGAATTTTATAAAGTGACAGCACAGTAGTTGTTTATTTACTTTCTGGGCCCAGTCCTAGATAGGGAGGGAAGTGAGTGTCAGGAGTCACTGCTTTGATATGTGCATATGTGTGTAAATTTCACCTTGAGCTACTGAGCTCTTTAATCAACACAGTTTTTCCAGCAGAAGATATGGAGGAACTGGAAAGAAAACATGTGAAAAGGAATCTGAAGCTCCAAAGCCCTGTACACACGTACGGTTTTCCCGGCGGTATAAAGTCCACCGGGAAAACCGAGGGGAAAACCGAGAACCTGCTCGGTAGCTTTTTCCCCCTACACACGCCCGGGTTTCCCGGCAGGAAAACTGCCATGAGAGCTTTGGCCGGGAATCCCAGCCGTGTGTATGCTCTATTGGCACTGCCTCGCAGTGTTTCCCATAGGAAAGTAGTAGTAAATCTAGCGGGAAAAAAAAACGCCGGGAATCCCGATGGGAAAATAGAGAACAGGTTCTCTATTTTTTTCCGGCAGTTTCCCTGTCGGGAAAACTGCTAGGGAGCATACACACTTCCAAAAGCTCTCATGGCAGTTTTCCTGGCAGGAAAACCGGTCGTGTGTACAGGGCTTAAGGCCTGTCTACTAGCTCCCATGTCATGAGTCTCATGTTAACTGCTGATAAAACACACAAAATATTTCTAAATAATCTGACTAAAAATTGAAAAATATTTTATAAATGTATTTTAAATTTGATCATAATAAAGAAAATATATTGAAAACCACTATATACAGTATTCTATTTAAGTGTTGTTAGTGCTTGTTGATTGGGTCTTGGACTGTATCCTTCAAGGCTAGGGACCACCATACCAGGTTTCACCAAAAAATGAAATGTAACATTTCAATCACAGAGAGACAAGGAGGCGTTAAATAGATCCCCCTGAATTAAAGATTTCAGGTAGAGATGAGCATTATTGATCCTGCGACTGATGTGCAAATAGAAAGTCCGATAAATGTTTAAAATTTGTTCATCTTTATGTGTAATAAGTAGAAATGAGCAGCAAGATTAGTATTCAACCAGATCATCAAATGCAAAGATGTACAAATCATGTGTGGAATAGACTTCAAACTTTAGTTTACCCCAGTCCTGAAACTGACATTTTCAGTCATCTTAAAAAAGCACTTTGAAAGACTAAGGGGTTAATTTGTATGGAGCTAGAACTAGCTTTTAAAAGCTGTAGTAGAAATGAATGCTTTTAAAGAAAGAAGCTGATGTCTCCTTGATCCATGACCTGTTGGACTGAGGCAGTCACTCATCTTTAGTTAAGTGTTTGCAGTGTATTCTGAAAGAGGAAATGTAACCTCAAAGTGGGCCATAGAAAAACTGCAAAATTCTAACTGCTTATTTGAGTATATTTTCCCATCCGCTGCAGATAAAACAATGCTTCAACTGGAGACACAGAAGAGTTATCTGGGGTCCTTGTCTCGTATGACAGACTAGACCAGGCAAGCAGGATAATGGGGGATTTATAAAGCATCGAACAACTGCCTTCTCCACTTTTTTTAGTTGTTGTTTTTGGCATATTATTTCCTCACCTGTTTCTAAAATCATGTTGGATTTGTTCCATTCTCTACTTTTCATGTTTGGTGATTTAACAACATCATTTAGCTTTTCTTGTTGAACTTTATTAACTTCTTCTCTCTTACAAAACCACAAAATTATAATTTAAGAAAAAGAAATGTCATTGTAATTCTACCTTTTCATCCTTTTTATCCTCTCTAAAAGTTTGTGACAAAGTTTTGAGTATAGCCTCATATAAAGTTCAGTAGTAATTGTAAAAAAGTACCATCATCCAAATTTGAATAATTTTCCTATTCAAATTTGGATGATGGTACTTTTTGTCAATTACTACTGAACTTTATATGAGGCTTTACTCAAAACGTTGTCACAATCATTGGGTGGATAACACACCCGTTTCGTTAGTGCACCTGTCATTGGCTTTGACAAACGCACATTTTTTGAGAATTATGTATGTTTTTTACATGTAATAAAGTAATTTTTTATGATACTATATGTGTCAGTGTATCAGTACCGATTAAGTCCAGAACGCCCTCCCTCTAGGTGATCTGCATCAGCAACTGCCACCATATGTTCACTAGGTTTAATTTTCCTCTCTAAGGCTGGATTCACACCTATGCATTTGTAGTGCTCTTTGCATTTTTCAGATTTGCACTACAGTCCATTTAACATGGTTTCCTATGGAATACGATCTGTTGTGCAAATCTGCAAAATGCAAAAAGCACTAAAAATGCATAGGTGTGAATCCAGCCTAAGGGCCAGTTCACACCAGATGCAGTTCCATACAGTTTTGTGCGCATTTGTTTCTGCACTAAAAAAGCATGCACAGTGTTTTCCATGTATTCCAATGGCTCTAGTTGGCTCTAGTTCACACCATGCAGTCAGTTTCCGGTCAGTTTCCGGTGCAGAAACTGACCGGAAACTGACTGCATGGTGTGAACTAGAGCCAACCTGAGCCATTGGAATACATGGAAAACACTGTGCATGCATTTTGTGCAGAAAAAAAGCACACGGAACTGAACGGAACTGCGTCTGGTGTGAACTGGCCCTTAAAGTTTCATATCTGGTAGGCTTGTGCAATTCGTTTCGTAACGAATCGAAATTCGTCCGAATTTAGCAACTTTCGGACATTCGGAAGCATTCGAATTTCCGAACAAAGCAATTACGAATAAAACCGAATCCGAAATAAATTATACCGCAAAATAGCGAATGCCCGAATGTCTTCGGCATAATTCGTTATGAAAAAAGTTACGAATGTACGAATCCATTCGAAGCACAATAACACTCTGCTCTGCTCTCTGCTTCTCCCTCACCGTGCTGAACCCTCTCAAAATGGTGTACAGGGGCGGAGCCTATAGCCGCATGTAAAAAATGAAAGTAAAATACGAGATTTCGAATCGTTACAAATAACCGCTATGTATTTAGAAAAGTACAAATCCATTCAAAGCACATTAGGCATAATAGGCAGCGTAGTTGTGAGAGAGACACGGAAAATTCCGAATCAATGAACCCAAAAAAAGTTACGAAAGTAGGAGTTGTGTCCAGAATCAACGAAAAACAACGTACTCTACCGAAAGTACGAATTATATAGCAACAAAAAATTCAACGAAAAATGTCGCTTGCGAAAATACGAATTAGTCCGAACACGAAAAATCCCGTCTAGCAAAATTACGAATGATTACGAATCAACAGGACCGGAAAGAAACAAACCGAAACGGAACAAATTTTTCCGTTGTGCACAAGAAGCGAACCGAAACGGAATGAATTTTGCCGTTGTGCACAAGTCTAATATCTGGTATCCAGTTTTGCTCAAGTTTGCTTAGTTTGTTTGCCTGTTGTTCTCCAGAAAAACATCCCATTGATTCTGTTTTAAGAGACTAAATTGCTGGTTTTCTAATTCACCAGTGGAAGTATTACCATTTTAGAAGTATGATGGAAAAATGCTCCAAAAAGTAAATAATGTGGAAAAGGCAATCCTGTGTGTCATTGAGTAAAATAAACCTCACAGAACAACATCAATTTTCATTAAAATATTGTATATCTAAAGCCAGCACTTTTAGAGTAATAAATGGCTATAGACCTTGACAAGTTTTTTTTTTTTTTTGCCTCTTTCCCATTGGGGAGATGTTTCTTCACTTCCTGTCCTGTAGACACAACATGAAGTGAGAAAAGATTCCAAAGAAACACTTCCCATCAGAACATATGTCAGAGGATTAGAAGATTTTCCTTTATTCATTTTACGGTGACAACAGTAAAATTTTGTATTCCCACACTTTGTTTCTCAGTCACAATGGTGACCAGGAAAATTGAAGAGGCTGTATCACGGACTACTTTGAAGTCGCTGTGACTTGAAGTCGTACAGATATGAACGGTACTCATTGGAAATAATGAGGTACGACTTGTCTTGCGACTTTGCAGTTTCAAGTCGCATGACAAGTGGCACTAGTGGAAACCGAGCTTAAAACTAGTAGCCCATTATGTGTCACTTACAGTACCTAAAACCGAAGCCTGCGATGTCTCCGCTGGCTGGAAGCATCCATCTTCAGCCCTTTTCCTTCTGGGGCCGCGTGTTGCGTGACGTCATTCCGGTGCATGCGCGCGGGAGCCGCCAGTCATGGCATGACCCCATCTAGAAACGGCACAGCGTACCCTTTCTTAAGTGCGCATGCGCCGAATACATCATTGTACGGGGAGTTGTAAATATCTCCGTGTAGGTTTAGGAGATATTTCCAGCACCTACAGGTAAGCCTTAATATAGGCTTACCTGAATGTGAAAGTGGTTGTACAGGGAGTACAACCACTTTAAGTCATTTTAAAGGTTCTTTCTTTTTTTTTTAATAACTAACATGTTATACTTACCTGCACTGTGCAATGGTTTTGCACAGAGCAGCCCCAACCCTCTTCTTCTCAGGTCCCCCAACGGTGCAAATGGCTCCTCCCCCCATTTAAGTACCCAAAGAACCTGACCAAATTATTGGGATCCACCCAGATGCCTGATCAGCAGTTGGCTCAGCCTCTCAGCCTGTGGCTGAGAGGCTGAGCCAGACGGTTTTGCCCCCTCCACAGCCCAGCGTTCCAGTGAACGCTGGAGGGCAGAGCAGAGAGCTCTATGTTCACTGAAGACTGAGAACTGAGCAATCAGCGGTCATGTGAACACTGTGCTCTCTGTCTTATTGCTGTCAGGAGACAGCTGGAGCCACATAGGTGAGTATGAATGTTTGTTTTTGTTTGTTTTTTCTTACCCGCAGTTCTCTTAAATGGAGAAGTATGGACAAAGCATTTTTGGCTATACTTCTCCTATGGATGCAGTTATACTGCACTCCTGTGACCAGTTTTCAGCTGACAGTGAACTAAAGTGGGCCACTTTACAGTCAGGATCCACCTAGATGCCTGGACTGGCAGCATGCTCAGCCTCTTAGCTGCACCGCTGGGACACTGAGCCAGCCACTCCCTTGACAGTCACCGGCTCTCTGCTCAGAGAGGAGGGGAGAACTGAGCAATCAGTGGAATTTAATCGCTCAGTTCTCAGTGTGGAGGTGACAGGGGACAGATAAAGCATTGGATCGATGCTGTAGACACCTAGGTGAGTATAAATGTTTATTTTTTTTGTAAAACCCATACTTCTCTTTTAAATCTATTTTAATGGCCCATATATACAAAGCATACAAAATGACCTGTGCAAATCTACTGGGATTAATAAAAATGATAAAGAAATACCAGAAGCCTTGCATCCTGTAAAGAAACAATGTCTATTAAACTCACAAAATCTACACGAGAGCGTTCACTTAATCTTGGAACTGTTGCAAAGTTCACTGTGAAATTCAGTGGGTAAAGCGGAAAACTCCAATAATGAGCACTGAGCCTGTTTACATGAATCAATATTTTCTGTTTTTCATCTTTTTGTCGCTTCTGTTGCTCTGTAGTGAACTCTGGCTTGTTTGCTCTGCTACAGTGATTGGACAATTTGCTAATTAAAAAAAAGGATTTTGCAATTTGCTCAACAAATATGCTGAGCAATCCACTTGACTGTGCTGGCAGGATAGCAGTGTGTCTTTCCTAAATGTCTATATGGTATTGTGGGGGGGCTCAGCTTGTGTTTGCACATATTTGTGTCACAGCTTGCATTTGGGTATCTGGTGCCATACTGTGACATGTGACAGTCTGTTAGTCACTGCAGGTGTTTTTTTCCCAGTTAAATTTCAGAAATAACAACTATATGCTGATGTGATGTATGTGTATACCATGGTGAATGACAGGAACAAGATGTACCTAGCAGGCAAGTAGCTTATGCTGTTCGTGACTCAGACACCTGTGGATGTGTGGGCTTGACAATTGGAAACTAGAGATGAGCAAACCAATGAATTGGGAATGAAACATACCCATAACAGTCAATATGAGGCTGCCAGACAGCTGATTGAATTGACACAGAGAAGAGAGCAATTGCAAAGTAATAGGTTTGTTGTTGTATAGCAGGTCTCTTTGTTGCCGGTAATTACTTTACACATGTTACATCCACCTAATGGAGCCTTGAAAAAAATCAAATGCTTATGGGTATGGTGGAACATGTGACTCTCCTCATCCTATTACAATGCAGTGCTCAGTGTGTTGGCAGCCCTGATTTGCTGCCAGCTCCCGCAAAGCTGGGCAAGGGTACCACCATGCTTCTTCTTCAGATAGGGTACTCACACACCTGTAACAGGAGAGAAACTCCTCCATATTGTGTCACACATGCTCCAGGCCTGAGGTCCACCTTTTTTTGCCGTACTCATGCTTTTATGGCCCGAGTAATAAATATCCACACAGGATGCATTTTCAATGGTTTATTAAATAATGACATGGTCAAGAACTTGGCACAACAGCTCCTAAACGTCACTTTTCCCTGTTCATAGTTCAGAACACATCAATGCCATCAACTCAAATGCTTCAATTCCAGCCATCTTCCTATATGCTCTTTCATGTGTCCCCCAGCATTAGGTCCTCACATAGAGCCTCTCTGGGCCTAGACTTGGAATGTCTACTGCTCTCCAGGCTACAAACCTACATGCTGTAAGTCAGAGGTAGTCAACTCCCATCCTCCTTCTGCCCAGTGTCCAACCCACACCAAATTATAAAAGGCACAGTACTCCACTCGCTAGCATTACCCAGGTGAGTGGTCTCTCTTAAAGAGCTACTAACACCTGCTTACAAATGCATGAATGGCCACTGCCCAAGCCTGAACACTCTCTTGTTTGTGGGGGTGAGGGGAAGGAACCTTAATTTACTATTAGCTCTAACACAGACCTGACCAAAAACACAGGAATTCTGGAGAAACTGGGCAAATGTGGCAGCAGGGGAACAGGTGGAAGGTAAGAGAACCAGAAGTGGAGGGGGCCAGTCAAATGAATGGTTTTCTTTAAAAGTGTATAATATCTTTTGCAGTCAAGATTGAGAAAACCTCACTATATGTTTGTTATGTGTTCCTATTGATACAGCATACCTAAAATGCTAATAAATCCTGATAAAAATTATTTCAGATATTTAGATGTTTTTAAAAGAACCATGGCAATCATGGCTCACTGCAAACACTTCAGTGTTCAGGTTTAATGCAAATGATGAGATGATATTGCATGTCTGCACACTACAGACAGAGATGGTTTTGCACATAGCAGGCTTGATCCTCCTCTTCTGGGGTCCACTGCCAGCACTATGGGCTCCTCCTCTTCTCTGTGTGCCACCATAAGAAGCCACTTCCTATGGTGGCACATGTGCAGGCTTGATCCCGAGCTGCGTTCTGTGTGTTCACTGACACACACAGTGCGGCTCGGCCCCAACCCCTGTTCCCAAGTCACTAGATTTGATTGAGAACAGCAGGAGTCAACGGCTCACGCTGCTCTCGATTAGTCCAGGGAGTAAGGAGAGAGAGCAGCGCCACTGCTCTCTGGTACAGCACTGGATCAAGATCAGGCTCAGGTAAGTATTTGGGGGTGGACAAAAGAAGTTTTTTTTATCTTATTGCAGAAAATGCATTAAGGTATAACACCTTCAGCCTTTACAACTTTAACCTCTTGACGCCGGCATCTCCCGGCCCTTTAAGGGGTTTCAGATGCCGGGAGGCGGACCCGGGTTTCTCAACATGTGACTGCTGTGAATGGCTGTCACAGCGGTCACATAATCAGAAAGCTTCCGATCGTAAGAAGAGATCGGGAGCTTTCCGTTAGCCGCCGGTAACTGTGCAGGGAGCCCACAGGGCACGCGGTCTCAGCACAGCTCTGTCTATCTTTAGGTACGCCTCTCAGCATTAAGGCCCACCCACTCAGAGGTATATATATATATATATACACATACGGCCAGCGGGAGAGAGTTAAGTTATGCCATGTGACTGGGGACATGTAACAGATATAGTAGTTATTACCATAATTTGGCTGCAAAATTGGAAATACACTTAAAAAAGGAACACTCTCCGTTCAATCCAATAATGAGTTTGTACTCCACAGGTGTATTACATTAAAGGGGTTGTAAACCCTTGTGTTTTTTCACCTTAATGCCTCCCCGCACTACTCACCTCAGCTCTTTATTGGATAGATTGATAGCAGCGCAGCCATTGGCTCCCGTTGCTGTCAATCAAATCCAATGATGCGGGGGCGGGACCGAGTCGGCATTCTGTGTCTATGGACTCAAATGCTGGACTCAGGAGCGCGTCTGTGATTCCTACTGAATCGGCAGTAATTCAAGCTGTGAGTGGCCCTGTAGGTATCGTCAGGTTTGACAAAGTAACATTTTTCAATCATATGCAGTGTCTGTTCAGGTACTCAGCAGCCGCAGTTGCCATTTAATACAAAAGCTGGCAGGGGCAATCCCTTCATTCTCACTGTATAGCGTAGATGGAGGGAATCAAATGATTTCTCTTGGTCAGCCCACAGAGCTGAACAAGGGAAATCTGTAGGTGCATGGCTAACCTAACTATCCTAAACTGACCCAGAAAACCCCCACCCAGCTGCTTACTTATGTCAGCATAACACTTTGCAGTCTCCCTTGCTGTTAATCTCCTTCAGGCATGAAGAGGAATTTGGGAAACAGGAGATAAAACAGTGGAGGAAGTTGTGGCTGTACAGCTGAGATAATTAGGCAGCAGGTTGTGGTGTTTCTTATTTTAAATTGGAGGCTAGTGAGAATAAAGTAATGTAGTTTTTACTAAAAGTAAACTTGTCCTTTATAGGGAAATGCCAACTTTTGCAAAAAAAAAAGCACCTATACTGAAAAAATATGCATTTATTATTTTTTGCATTTCAACCTGCAAAGTATTGCAACCGGAATCAGTGGATCACAGGTGCAATGCTCTGGCTCCTGCAGACTATTCCTCAATATACAGCTGTCACACGACCTAGCTCTTTCCCAGCCTGTCTGTAGGGAAACATTGACAGGAGGAGCTTCTAGTTCTCTGCTGCTGGTCACATGTTAAAAAAAAAAAGATTAATGTCAATAAATTGTTTTAAATTGTCACACAAATACTGTATATATTTGAAACCAACCCTATTTTTGGGCAATAACATGGTGTGGGCAAATTTCTGACAGTCACAGGCTGTGTTACGCCCCTCCAGCCTGTGTCTTAGAATAAGAGGGAGATGAAGCCTCCATCAATCAAGATGTAATAGCCTGTCCCCATTGTGTTTAGCTAGTTAGTGGGCATAGAGTAGGAGGGTTGGGGTGGGCTGTCATTTACCACTGTGTATAACCCCACATGTGTGACTCTAAAACTGAGCATGTTCACTAGCAGCCAACACTGCTTTGCAAAATCCCAAACTGCAGTGGGGGCATGGACAGGAGGGGGAGACAGAGAACAGCAGGATCAACCAGGTTTTTTTCAGAATACAGAAAACAAATCTCATAGTGACTGAGTGAGTATGAACAGCATGTAATACAGTACACCATATCTTTTTTAATGATATTGGTTTTTTGACAGTGATAAAAGTCGATCCAGTCCTTTAGATGTAGTGTGACCAAAAATGTGTGCAATTTAGTGCCTCCCTAATGTGTCACACCACAAAAGTGGTCCAGCACCTTAACAGATGTTATTGATCTCCATATTATAAGAGATCCACAGTGCCTGAAGGAATGAATGTTAGCACCGCACCCCACACAGCCCACTCCAAGATCACAATGGAAAATGCTGATAACCTCAGGAATCATAAGAAAGAACAAAGGTAGAACACATCCTGTGATACCGCATTATTTCTCTCTAACACTGCTCCGTTCAGCCTTTAGGAGGGAAAGGAAAGCCCGGGACTAGTGATGAGCCGAACACCCCCGGGTTCGGTTCGCACCAGAACCCGCGAACGGACCGAAAGTTCGTACGAACATTAGAACCCTATTAAATACAATGGATGCGAACGTTCGAATTCTAAAGTGCTAATTATAACGACTATTATGCATGTTATTGTCCTAAAAAGGGTTTGGGAACCCGGGTTGTGCACCAGGGGACATGTATCAATGCAAAAAGAAGTTTTAAAAACGGTCGTTTTTCGGGAGCAGTCATTTTAATGATGCATAAAGTGAAAAAAAAAAAGTCAAATATTCCTTTAAATATCGTACCTGGGGGGTGTCTAAAGTATGCCTGTGAAGTGCCACGTGTTTCCCGTGTTTAGAACTGTCCCTGCACAAAATGACACTTCTAAAGGAAAAAAAAAGCCATTTAAAACTGCTTGCGGCTTTAATGTAATGTCTGGTCCCGGTAATATGGATGAAAATCTTTAAGAAAAATGGCATAGCTACCCCATGACCCCCCCCCCCCCTACCCCAGCCCATTACCAGCCCCTTTGGGTCTTGTATGGATATTAAGGGGAACCCCGCACATAAAATAAAAAAGGCCCTATATACTCTGAACAGCCGTATACAGGCGGTGCATACAAGACAGGGACTGTAGGTTTGTTCTTATGTAGAATCTGTTTGTAATTTTGAACAGCTGCATTGTTTAAGTGTAGCTCCAGCCCAAAAATCTATTTTTAAACTTTTTGGAAAACATAGGGAAGGGTTATCACCCCTGTAACATTTGTTTTGCTGTCTGTGCCCCTGTTCAGAACATTTCACCTCACTTTCCGTCCCAATGACAACTGTTTTTGAAATGTGGTGTTTTTCTTAAAACAAGGATTGGTGATAAAGCATCAGTACAGAGGAGACACCTTTCTCCCATATTAATTCTTACAGGAGAGAATTTTCCTTCCTAGGGGTAGATTTCCTCTCACTTCCTGTTGTCTTCTTGCGTTTGCAAGTAGGAGTCGTTTGTAAGTTGGATGTTTGAAAGTAGGGACCTGCCGTATATACTCTGCAGAAATAGGCCCCTTAGTTGTTGGTGTTGGCACAACACTGTAAGCACTCACAGTTACTCTTGGTTGGTGCTGGAACGCCCTGCTATCAACTATTATATCAGGAATTGTAATTACATATAATTGTTGAACAGTGGTAGTAAAAATTGGGCCTTTGATGGTGGTGCTGGTGCCACAACACTGTAAGCCCTGACAGTTACTCTTGGTGGGTGCAGCAATGGGCCCTGCTGTGAATTATTAGATCAAGAATTGTAATTACATGCCCCTTTTGAACAGAATAGCACAATGACAATTTCCCTGACTGTCCAAAAAACAAGGATTTCAAAGATGGTTGATGAGGAATGCTTTAGCACAGTATAGCACAATGAGAATTCCCCTCACTGTCCTTCCCTGTCCCTACAAACAAGGTTTAGCACAGTAAAACACACTGACACTCTCCCTACCTATAGTTTTCTGTCCCTATATTTTTTTTTTTTTAAAGATGGTTGATGAGGAATGCTTTAGCACAGTATAGCACAATGAGAATTTCCCTCACTGTCCTTCCCTGTCCCTACAAACAAGGTTTAGCACAGTAAAACACACTGACACTCTCCCTACCTATAGTTTTCTGTCCCTATAATTTTTTTTTTTTTAAAGATGGTTGATGAGGAATGCTTTAGCACAGTATAGCACAATGAGAATTTCCCTCACTGTCCTTCCCTGTCCCTACAAACAAGGTTTAGCACAGTAAAACACACTGACACTCTCCCTACCTATAGTTTTCTGTCCCTATAATTTTTTTTTTTTTAAAGATGGTTGATGAGGAATGCTTTAGCACAGTATAGCACAATGAGAATTTCCCTCACTGTCCTTCCCTGTCCCTACAAACAAGGTTTAGCACAGTAAAACACACTGACACTCTCCCTACCTATAGTTTTCTGTCCCTATAATTTTTTTTTTTTTAAAGATGGTTGATGAGGAATGCTTTAGCACAGTATAGCACAATGAGAATTTCCCTCACTGTCCTTCCCTGTCCCTACAAACAAGGTTTAGCACAGTAAAACACACTGACACTCTCCCTACCTATAGTTTTCTGTCCCTATAATTTTTTTTTTTTTAAAGATGGTTGATGAGGAATGCTTTAGCACAGTATAGCACAATGAGAATTTCCCTCACTGTCCTTCCCTGTCCCTACAAACAAGGTTTAGCACAGTAAAACACACTGACACTCTCCCTACCTATAGTTTTCTGTCCCTATAATTTTTTTTTTTTTTAAAGATGGTTGATGAGGAATGCTTTAGTACAGTATAGCACAATGAGAATTTCCCTCACTGTCCTTCCCTGTCCCTACAAACAAGGTTTAGCACAGTAAAACACACTGACACTCTCCCTACCTATAGTTTTCTGTCCCTATAATTTTTTTTTTTTAAAGATGGTTGATGAGGAATGCTTTAGCACAGTATAGCACAATGAGAATTTCCCTCACTGTCCTTCCCTGTCCCTACAAACAAGGTTTAGCACAGTAAAACACACTGACACTCTCCCTACCTATAGTTTTCTGTCCCTATAATTTTTTTTTTTTAAAGATGGTTGATGAGGAATGCTTTAGCACAGTATAGCCCAATGAGAATTTCCCTCACTGTCCTTCCCTGTCCCTACAAACAAGGTTTAGCACAGTAAAACACACTGACACTCTCCCTACCTATAGTTTTCTGTCCCTATAATTTTTTTTTTTTTTAAAGATGGTTGATGAGGAATGCTTTAGCACAGTATAGCACAATGAGAATTTCCCTCACTGTCCTTCCCTGTCCCTACAAACAAGGATTAGCACAGTAAAACACACTGACACTCTCCCTACCTATAGTTTTCTGTCCCTATAAAAAATGTTTTTTTAAAGATGGTTGATGATGAATGCTTTAGCACAGTATAGCACAATGAGAATTTCCCTCACTGTCCTTCCCTGTCCCTACAAACAAGGTTTAGCACAGTAAAACAGACTGACACTCTCCCTACCTATCCTTCTCTTTCCCTAAACTAAAGGAATCCAGGTTAAGCAAGAAAAAAAATGTCACTGTCCCTGCCTATGCTTCTCTTTCCCTGCTCCGGAACACACTACACTAGGCCGCCGTGCTGGCGGCCTTTTATAGTGTGGGGCGTGTACTAAACACCCTCAGCAATAATTGGCCACAGGCATCTTGCCTGTGGCCAATCATTGCTCTCCTCGCTGCCGGCGCTGTGATTGGCCAAGCATGCGGGGTCACAGTGCATGCTTGGCCAATCACAGCGCCTGGATGACACTGCGATGGCGTAGTGCATTGTGGGCCGCGAATTAGGCGCGAACGGCCCAAATCGTTCGTTGTTCGGCGAACGATCGAACAGCCGATGTTCGAGTCGAACGTATGTTCGACTTGAACACCGAGCTCATCCCTACCCGGGACTGATCGTTTTTCATTGTTTACTGCAGACAAAGACAGGTAGTATCTGATCCAAATTTCCCCAACTGTCCTCAACCAATTTGGATCAGATACTACCTAACCCAGTCTGCAGTAAGGCCCGGTTCACATAGGGGCGACTCCTCAGGCGACTCGGTCGCCTGAGGAGTCGCGTCGCGGTCTGTGCTATGGAACCGTTCTAATAGGAGCGACCTGAGTCGCTCCGACTTAGAAAAAGGTTCCTGTACTACTTTGCGGGCGACTCGGGGCGACTTGCATTGACTTCTATACAGAAGTCATTTTGCAAATCGCCTCTCAAGTCGTCTTGAGATCGCCTGCACGAGTCGCCCCCAAAGTCGTGTCGCCCCTGTGTGAACCGGCACTAAACAATGAAAAATGATCTGTCCTGGGCTTTCCTTTCGCTCTTAATGACTGAACAGAGTGGTGTTAGAGATGCATATGGAGCTTGGAAGAGAGCTAAGGCTCCTGTCAGCCTGTCTTTTCTTTGTACAGGCTGAACGGCCTCAATATTCTGTTGTCTCTTGCCACTGCCCATGCTGTACATTCATGGTAATGGGACCAAAGAATAGAAAAAATACAATCAGCCAATCCGCGAATGTGTTCAAGATGCAGCTAAGGTCATGTTCACAAAGGATTTTCTATAAAGCTTATTTCTAATCTTGGTACTAACAAGAAGTTTCATGTTACAGATGTTCTGGAATCTTCCACAGAAACTTGTATTTTACCTAACAAGGGAATGTTTATCGTTCTGGTTTTTGCTCATTATGGTTCTACCTAAAACAGCACCCTGTTGTTCAAAGCCTGACAAAAAGTTGATTGAACTCTGTGATAAGACTTGTTTCATTAAAAGTGTTTAAAGCTCATGTGTCCTGTAACCTTCTCACTCATTAAAAACCTTTCACGGGAATGTTTAGTGGTTTCATGCATATTTTCGTATTATATGCAAGATTAACAAATATTGTTTATATTACATAACAAAAGTTTGTATTTTTAAAATTCTGATAGCAGGTGGTGTTCTAGGCAAATTTTTACATGTTTTCTAGGCTCTCTTTAATGAACTTGTTGACAAAAGCCTGTTGTTTTTAGAGCTCAATAGCTCATGCTGAATTTTACTCATAAGTGATTAAGTCAGAGCAAGAACTCCTCCGCCTTTATCTTCTTTCATTAAATAGTTCTACCTTAGGGCTCAATCACGGATTCAAAATACACAACTTTCTTTATCCATGATCCATTCTCAAGAAAATTTGAATCTACAATCTGGTTATGTCCTTTCATGTTATGTTATGTTCTCTTTGCATTACAAGAATTGGTTCATCTTTGTGGTCTCAGCAATAAGAACGGATGAAGTTAGCATTTATGACTAGGCCCGTTTTTTGTGGTTCAGGAAAAGTCTTGAATAGCCCTGAACTGAAGTATGTAGGTGAGCCAAGTAATCTTTGTTCTGCAAAAGTCTGTTAACGTGAGCTGAATGGGCTCTGCTTGGGAAAGGGATAGTTGGCCTGCTGGATAGTGGTTCTGTTGCGATTAGAGGTAAATCTTTGCTCCTGAAATGCACTGCCAACTTTTGGCTCTGTTGTCTTGATGGCCCTAGTGTTGTAGAGTTGAGGTGGTCACCTTAAACTACCAGGAAAAAAAGGGGCTTCTTGTATGTGAAGCTGTGAATGGATAAGCCCAGACATTGGGTTTCTGACCTCCTTCAAGGTGACACTAAAATCGTGAACCTTCTATTGCTCCTAGCTTCCTCCAACTCTCCAAATTCCATTTTTTTTTTTTTTTTTTGCTGATATGATCAAACTACCTGTTAGAGAGTGGCTATGTTTATTCTCCATGGTCCCACTGTATGTAGGAACACTGTATACCTTCTCTTGCTTGCCCTTAAGATGGACTAGGGATTATGGACCATGGACTATAGGATTTGTAGTGTGCATTGAGCAGTACACACGATTGCAAATAATGTGCACTGCTCTTTCAAAATAAATGGAAATAAGGGGGGAAAGCAGAACTTCAGGAGCTTACATTACAAGGAGGCAGAAAAACATGGTAAGAAATTATTTTATAAAAAATAGATTACAGGTCCATTACACAGTGGATGTGTATGGATTATTTTTGGAGAATAAGGATGTTGTTTAGTGTAATCTTAAATGTCTAATAGGGAAGATAGCCCTAAAGAAGGATCTGGCTTAACTACTTGCCATTCCACCCACAGTAAGTTTACTGTGGGTGGGCTGGTGGCACAGCCAGGCACAATCACATACATGTACTGTACGTGCCACTCCTGTGATACAGCGTACCTGGTGGACACAGCAGATTGAGCGGCCAGGGTATCACATAATTGATATCACTATGATACCGTGATTGGCCCACAGCTATTGCATGGTACCTGTACTATGCGATCGCTGTGGGCCAATCACAGCACACAATAGTAATCACAGCTGTTATGAATGTAACCTAAAAAATTTGAAAAATAAAAAACACTTAATTTAATTTCTTACTTTTCCCCCCAAAAAATGACAAAAAACTATAACTTCTAAAAACTCGCCATGCCTCTTACTAAATACCTCAGACTGTCTACTTTCCAAAAATGGGTCATTTGGGCATTTCTTTTTACTGTCCAGGCATTTTAAGGGCCTCAAGATATTAAATAGGCCATTAGTACATCAGGATTAATCAATTTTCAAATATATACTCTATATACCATAGTTTGTAGACACTTTAACATTCACACAACCCACTTAATATACACTAAAGGCCCATACACACGGTAGGGCTTTTTGACAACAAACTTCAAAATGAGCAAGTTTTCAAAAAAATCCTACTGTGTGTACGCTCCATCGGACAAACTTTTTCGGTTTTCATCGGACAAAAGTTCGCTCTGCAAACGGACAAACTTTTCGGCAACAAAAGTCCTACGGTGCAAAGTCATATCGTGTGTACAGAAATCCATCGGACTTTTGTCCGAAGTACAAACACGCATGCCCAGAACCAATGTTAAAATCAACCAACAATAGCAGAAGTTGCCCAAAAGGTGGCGGTAAAGAGCAGAAAGGAGCAGAAAAACCACGTGATGTTGGGAAAGTTTTGGGAAAGTTTGCAGAAAAGTCCTGCCGTGTGTATGCTATGGGTGTTCCCGGCCAACTTCCTCCGGACAAAAATCCATGGAAAAGTTTGTTTGAAGTCCGATCGTGTGTATGAGGCTTTATTGGGATTTTTTTTTACCAATGACATGTACCAGCATACATGTTGGCCTAAATTTATGGGGAAAAAAATGATTTAATTGGATATGTTTTATAACAGAAAGTAATAAATATTATTTTTATTTTTTTTGAGAATTTTGGGTAATTTTTTATTTATATAGCAAAAAATAGAAAAAACCCAATGGTGATCAAATACCACCAAAAGAAGGTTTATTTATGAAAAAAAAAGATATACATTTAATTTGTGTACAGTGTTGCACGACCAAGCAATTTCTAGCTAAAGCAACGCAGTACTGAATAGCAAAAGATGGTCTGGTCATGAAAGGGGTAAAACCTTCTGAAGGTCAAGTGGTTTAAAATCTGCTGGAAGGAGCAGTTATATGTTGCCACACTAAATTGAGTTCAAGGCAGTGGCTGTCAACTTACAAAGTATAGGGAGCCCCCAATATCACTAAACATAATATTCAATGTACTGTATATAATGCTACAGAAGAATGACTGCAACGTTACTAGAGGAAATGGACAGAGTCTGTGCGCATGATCCATTGTGGTTGGAGACATGCTGTAGCAGACAGGGAACATTACATGAGACTGCTAGAGATCACTTTTATAACAGCTCCACTACAAAGTCAAGGCTCCCACTACAGCCTGCTTGGGTTGGAGATCATTTTTTGTTTAAATACAGCTGCAATAATATGTTTTTCATTGCCTTCGCCTTTAACAATATGCTGCTTGTGGTTTGGAGAACCTGCAGAAGTGACTGAGCTGGCAATCAGCACAGCAATATGCCTGCATCAATATTCCTAATCACACTGGAAAGAGCTATTCAAGGTGAAGGTTGGAGAAGGCTGTTCTACGTAACAGCTCTCGCTAATAATTACATATCAAAATATGGTGCCAGACAGAGCAGAGAAAAGAGGTGGTATTCAGTATATCTTATTACCGAGTCATTGTTATGGTGGCTGGCGTTCTTGTCATGCTTCTGTACGTTCTTGCCCTCCTCTATGAATTTAATGGGCCCCGTGTTGTATTGGGGGGTGGAGGAATGGTTCCCGGCTGATGAGCTTGCTTCTTGCTTGTTTATGGAAGGGTGATTTGAGCTCAGAGCTTTGTCCTCTTTAACCTACATAAAAACTGCCACTGGGGCACGTTATGTGCATTATTATGTAGATCACTTTTAATGAGCCTCAATTAAATGAAGCCTGAATTATGTACTCAATGTAATTACATGGTATTAAGATTGTGTCTTTGGTTTGGAAACACCTACAGGTTTAATATCAGCAAGAGATCTAAGGAAATGGACAATAGATAATGTAAAGAGTTATCGTTGGTCTCTAATATCATAGTTGGAAGTAAAATATCTAAGTGGTCAATCTGTTTTTAATGATATCATTCAAAGTGGAACTCCAGCCAAAGTATTTTTCTTTAGTTTTGGATTGGATTGGGAAGAGTTAGAACTTCTGACCTTTTGGGGATGTATCCCCTCACTTCTTATGTGATCACTAGGTAAGAAAGTGAGTAGAATCTCTCCAGTGAGGACACAGGTAGCAGCAGAAGTACCTTGCAATAGATCAGCAAACCTCTATAAGGTTGTTTTGCTGTCTTTGACCCTATTAAAAAGATTTGCTCCAGTTCCTGTGCGGTCATGAAGTAAAGTGGAAGGGAAAATCCTTTAAATGGGAACATAGAATGCAATAAAAGTCTGATAGGGGTTCTAACCCTTCCCTATGTGAGTGAACAATGTAATAAAGTTTAAAACCCTAACAAGAATATCCATTTCGGGGATTAACCACCACAAAGACTCTGTGAACACTGTATTAGCACTTGAAATACGCTTTTACAAGTGGATACAGCAATGCAGATTAGTAGAAAACAAATTTCCAACACAATATTGACTGACTCAGAAATGTAGATACCAGAGGAGCTCTTCCGTAAAGGGGTGGTGGCACTGCTAGATGGCACTAATTGTGCAGGTTCCTACTGCAAGGGTTTGTCCGAAAATTCTGAAAAAATGGGAAGGACACGTATACTGGGAGTGAAAGGCGCTGCGCACCCCGAAAATTACAGAAGAATAGGACGTTTCCCCAAGGGGCTTTAGACAGCAAAATTCCGAAAGTAATTTACAATAATGCATATTAAAAATGTATTGTGTATACACATTAAGTACAGTCCCAACACGTATATACTCCGGTAAAAACATGTATAAATAACCACACAGAATTAAGACACAACATTGCCATACAGCTTTAACATTTCACATGCATCTGTATAAATTCCTGACGAGTTTCGATCCCAATGGATCTCTTCAGAGGATGGGTGGTTTGCAGTCAACTGTGTGTTAGAACCATGGTTTCTAACCGGAGTTCCATCACTAGCATCTCAAGGGAAATCAGCAGCCTCCCGGACATCTGACACCCAAAGGTAGGGCGCCACCAAGGTGTGTGCGACCTGCAAGGAGTCATATGGAGAGGGAGAGACCCGAGAGGGGGCGCGCACGGACGGACAGGCGGCACATTTTCCAGGCTGAGTCTAGTCATCCACATAGAGGAGCTGGGGATCAGAGTGTGTCTGAAAATTCTGTCCCAGGTGCTGAAATGTAGTTACACACTGCAAGGGAACCCTATTGTGTCTCTTCTCATCAGAAACTTCTCCCTGCAATACACTTATCCTGTCTCTAGACAGTAGGGTTCATTCCCTGCCTTACACATGCTGCGGGCACACTTAAATGATTCAGGGAACCTCTATATATCAGGACCCTGTCAAGATGGCCACAACAGGTCTTATAAGATTTCAGCAGGATTGCTGTTATCCCCTAGATGGCTTCCTCTAGCCCATAGCACAAGTCAGGAGAAAAAATAGTCATGAATGGGCTACTGTCCGCCTGTAGATACAGCACAGTGCCACCTTAAGATTTGAGGATATACTGCAGTCTCCACCTGCCTACAAACTGGAGTTATCTACTCCTTCATTCTTGTTTATGCCACTGTTCTAACAATGATTCTTTGGTAGTCAACAACAGCCATCTTTTTGTATCTTAACATGTTAAACATTAAATTATGTTCCTGTAATATTTGAAAAGTTAGCATTTTAACTTATTTAGAGGACACAACTTACTTGAGGGATATGTCTAATCTTTAGCTGCAACTGTATCTTGTTGGGATGGTGGTCCTATGTTTTCTAATATCCTGATCCTCCCAGTGGTCTAGATCCTGAACCTAAAAATGCAGTGTTCCTTGCTCACTAGCATTATAGTGGTATGTTCTCTGGAGGTTTACAAATTAGAAACCAATGTGACTAAAAAGCAGCAGTATCATACAGAAGCACTGTGAAAAGCTTGCTGAATCCGAATATGTGAAATTCAAGTTAAAGATAAACTTATTACAGTTGACATTTCTGTTGCATTGGAAGTTATCCACGCCTCCCACTACGTCCATCTGGCAGAAGGCAACGAATTCAGTTTTACCTCTCTACAAAATAACATATGAAAGTAGGAATTGTAGGGGAAATTTGATAAAGTGTGGTTTACCTGGAAACATCCAAACTGCTTATTAATGCAATACAAGCAGGCTGAAGGTCCATGGGAGTAATCCAATGCTGTGGTCTTTGAATCACCTAAGCCTAATGCCGCGTACAGACGATCGGACATTCCAACAACAAAACCGTGGATTTTTTCCGACGGATGTTGGCTCAAACTTGTCTTGCATACACACGGTCACACAAATGTTGCCGAAAATTCCGAACGTCGAGAACGTGATGACGTACAACACGTACAACGAGCCGAGTAAAATGAATTTCAATAGCCAGTGCGGCTCTTCTGCTTGATTCCGAGCATG
Organism: Rana muscosa; assembly: GCA_029206835.1. Taxonomy (NCBI): domain Eukaryota; kingdom Metazoa; phylum Chordata; class Amphibia; order Anura; family Ranidae; genus Rana; species Rana muscosa. Next base: position 210,557,589 of record CM055122.1, read on the forward strand.
CATGGACTTTTGTGCGTCAGAATTGTGTACACACGGTCGGAATTTCCGACAACAAGTTTTGTTGTCGTAAAATTTGAGAACCAGCTCTCAAATTTTTGTTGTCGGAAATTCCAACAGCAAATGTCCGATGGAGCATACACACGGTCGGACAACAAGCTCCCATCGAACATTTGTTGTCGGAAATTCTGGCCGTGTGTACGCGGCATTAGACTTTTCTGAAGCACATGGATTTGAGAAAGCTGAGAGAGTAATATCTACATCAGTGGTTATATTCACACAGCGGGTCTGATCTCTGTCATAGGGATCCATCATATTCAGTAAGATACCAATTTTATTATATGGATCTTTATGTCTCAAAATACAGAAGATTTTTCTGAAGTGGAAGGCATTAGACATCTTGCAACATTCAGTGATATAGATCAACACAGGAGATTGTCTGAACAGATTCCATCTAAAACATTGTATCACATTTATGGGGACAAACTTTGGTTTTGTATTAAGTCCCCCTTCACACAGGGTCGACTCGTCAGGCGTCTCAGCCGCCTGACGAGTCGCGTCCCATTCTGTACAATGGAACCGTTCTAAGCGGAGCGACTGAAGTCGCTCCGACTTAGAAAAAGGTTCCTGTACTACTTCAAGACGACTTCAAGGCGACTTCCATTGACTTCTATACAGAAGTCATTTTGGAAGTCTGCTTTAAAGTCGTCTTGAGATCGCCCAGCACAGTCGCGGCACAAGTCGTGCCGCCCCTGTGTGAATGGGCTCTAATTGTCACACCAAATACATTTTTGAAAGATTTATTGGATATCCTCTCAAAAGCATCTTAATACCATTGTTATGTATGCATGTGTCACTCTATTTCCAATTACTGGTTCACTTTATTGAGACACAACACTTTATATTCTGTATTATTGTTGTATATGCACCAAGTCATGTTATAGCATTTACTTTTATATTAAAGCGGAGTTCCAGGCTTTTTTAGTTTATTAAAAGTCAGCAGCTACAAAAAGTTTAGCTGCTGACTTTTAATAAACCGACACTTACCTGTTCCATGGTCCAGCAATGTGGCCGCACGGGACCCCGCTTCTCTCCCTCTCCTCTCCTCGGTGCCTCCATTAGAACTGTGGGCATCCGGCCGTGACAGCTTGCGAATGCGCGAGTCGCGCTGCACTCTCCCAGTGGACAGGCCAATCTTCTGGGACCTGTCACATGTCCCAGAAAATTGCTGAGAGGGAGAGGGTGCCTAGGGGGAGAGGAGGAGACGCCTAGGCAGCCCGTAGGTGGAAGGAAGAAGTGGGACAGGAGTCCCCCCTCTAAAGTAGTCTACCACTCCCCCCCCAAAAAAATTAGATGCCAACTTTGGGTGGAACTCCGCTTTAAGTTAATTTTCACTGGAATAGCGCACCATATATATTATCTTTATTTTTTTTACTCCATTCCTGGTCTTGAGTAGCAGCTGTTCCATCATTCTAGACCAGCACAGAGATTTATTTTTGAACACATGATCTACCTTGATAAACACTTATGGCCAGGATGCTTTAGATGAAGTATAAACATTGTTATCACTTGTCCTTTTCCCTCTACTTACTCCTTTTTCCAGGGGTAGGCAACCTTAAAGAAGTGGAGATCTATCTGAACAACATGGGCCCTCAGACCTGATTTAAACCTCGAATTGCTGTACTACACACAATCACATGCGTTGCACAGCAATAATGGGTTTAAATCAGGGTTTAAATCAGGTTGTGAGGAGGCAACTTATTGCCCCCTCACTACCTGCTGCACTTGTGAATGAGCTCTTAGTTTCATTCGGCAGCGGCACCCTTACGGTTCGTTCACACATAAAGTTTGGAGTTTTAAAACTCTGCGGTTGATTTGTGGATTTACCGCCCCCAATGCCTACCCCCTTTAGCTGCTGAGGCAGCAGCCAAAGATGTACACATGCCGCAGCAGGTATTAAAGCCCCTGTTGCTTTTGACGGGTGCTACCGCCTGCCCAACATGACCCATAAACTAAATGGGGCCACTCTGCAAGCACCCTGAAACTGCATGCTACTGCAGGGTCCAAGGGGTTAAAGCAGGTGGTGAGAAAGCAACACAACGCTGCCTGCTTTAAACCCTTTTTTGCTGTACTGTACAAGGTTGCAGGGCAAGTTGCAATATTGCATTACACTGACCTGAAGATCTCTTCTTTCCAGCTGCTGGCACCACTCTGGGAACCATTAGCAGGGATAACAGATGCAGTGCAATTGGTATCACTCCGCATGGGGCATGAGGCAGTACTACAGAGGAGGCATCGGCTTATGCGGCTCTTGCTCCCTACTACAGCTCTAACTTTACAAGTAGTCTCTCTGCATTGTACTCTGTTTAATGCTCTGGGATGGAGGGCCAGCAAGCCCAGACCGTGATCTACCAGTCACCTGGCCGCGATCTACTGGTTACTTACCCCTCTTTAAACCCTTTCCTCCTTCCCCCCTCCTACTCCTTCATCCTAAGCCCCTACCCTCTTCTTTCCCACCCCTTCCCCTATTTTCCTTCCTTCTGCACTGCTTTGGTTTGAAGCAGCCCTAAGCATTGGTTGTTATTACTCTTGCCTTCATATTTTTGTGTAATTGGAATGATAATGTACTGAAATTAGAATTGTCCACTATGTTGTGTTTTTTTCATTTGTGGGTTTTGATTTAACGCTTAGAGCTTGTTATCGTCCTGCATACTTTTATACTGTACCAATTTACTTCATACCTGCTCTACCTTGAACTCTGTCTTTTTGCTTGCCAAACTTTAATAAAAGTTTTTCTGTTAAAAAATTTTTTTTAAAAAATTTAAGTTTAGGTTTGAATTGTATTGCATAGTTACATTGGTCCAGATTGGACCAGGATCATACCTGAACGAACACTGTGGAAGCTGACAATCACTGTCGTAGTCTTACTACTACAGTGACTGCTGCTACCTGTACCAAGTGGCTGCCCTTCCGTAAGGAGGTCGCTCGCTTGGCACTGTCACCATTCATAGAATACTGTACCTTGTATTTTTTTTCAATGAATACAAGGTGCTGTCTTTATAGATGAGGTTGAGAGAAGGGGACGTGGCATCATGATCTCCACCTCATCCAATCAGAGAATACATTGTATTCATAAAAAAAATACAAGGCATTCTGTAAAAAGCAGCAGTGGGCTCAGAAGATTGCTGCTATTACTGTAGTAGTAGCATCTACTACAGTGATTTGCTGTTTGCACAGGGATCACTCAGGTATGCAATATGTATACTTACGTTCAAGTTTGACCAATATAACTATGCAATAAAATTTATTCGTAAGGTTCAGCTTTAAAGCGTCTTGAGTTAGCATAATTGTAGAGATTTCTGAGTAATATTAGAAGGTCACAGACCAATCATTTTACATTACAGTTTTGGATGAAATGATAAAGTCCCATTTCTGTTTGTGTAGCGTGTTCACACGTGTGATGTCACACATCTACATGCATTGCTTAAAGACAGGCTACTGAAATCAATAGGCACAGACACAGACCCGGCATGTCCCCAACTATGTAAACCACAAAGAATGTAAAAGAAAAAAAAAACTGTACACATCAATAAGCGTTTTTTCACTACCGTTATTACCATTATTTTAGTCCATCAGACAAAAAGAGGGGCAACCGAAAAGGGAAAGATTTTGTTCCAAATGAGGGACAGCTGTGAGCTATGTGTATGAGTGAATCCTTCTTCTGTATACTACACTGATAAATATACAAACTAAATAGATTATGTGACCAAGTGTCTTACAAATTCTATTTTTTTTTTCTCTCTAGGATACGTTTAGGGTCAGCAAATATGAAGTATCTCCAGATATGAAGTATGTTCTACTTGCGTTTAATGTCAAACCGGTAAGTGGAAAGATCTACCTATAGACCTTGATTTGTAGTGACATTGACCTAAAGAAAAAGTGTCATTCATTAATGGAAAAGTTTCTATTCATCTGCTGCCATTGGAAGGGCACGTAAGCTTTATGGAACTATAGGGAACAGCGCCATCTAGCAGACAAGAATGGAAAATGTTTTCAGAAGGATTTCAGTATCAGACATGCACACTGATATATACAGTATGTCAAGTATAAATAATATGTAACAAAGGGCTGGACAAATCTCAGGAACCAGGTAGACCAATGCTACTTAAAAAATACAGCTGGCACCTAACTTTTGAGGTTTTTTTTTTTGGTTGATGTGGAGCTGGCTCCGAAAACAATCCTGCTAGCTTCTGGATTGGACAGACTGGTTCCTAAATTCAATGTTCATTTGTCCACCCCAGATGAAACATAGATATGTTTAAGTTAATTTAACATTGAAATATGTACAATAATTTCTGTTTTAAAAAATCCCCTAAAATGTAAAAAAGTACCGTATTTATCTGCGTATAACACGCACTGTTCCCCCCTGAAAATCCCCGCTGTTTGTGAGGTAATTTTAAACGATCATGCTGCAAGGACACTGGGGCAAGGCTGCAAGGACACTGGGCAAGGCTGCAATGACACTTGGCAAGGCTGCAAGGATACTGGGTAAGGCTGCAAGGACACTGGGCAAGGCTGCAAGGACACTGGGTAAGGCTGCAAGGACACTGGGTAAGGCTGCAAGGACACTGGGTAAGGCTGCAAGGACACTGGGCAAGGCTGCAAGGACACTGGGCAAGGCTGCAATGATACAGGGCAAGGCTGCAAGGACACTGGGTAAGCATGCAAGGACACTGGGCAAGGCTGCAATGATACAGGGCAAGGCTGCAAGGACACTGGGTAAGCATGCAAGGACACTGGGCAAGGCTGCAGATGGACACTGATCATTCTGCAATGATGGACAAGGCTGCAGATGGACACTGATAAGGCTGCATTGATGGGCATTTAAATGTAAGTTTTTATCCTTAAACTTCCCTCCTAAAAGTTTTTTTCCCTAAATTCCCTCCTAAACTTGGGGTGCGTGTTATACGCCGGCGGGTGTTATACGCCGATAAATACGGTATATACCATACATGAATTTAAACTGGTGTTTAGATCATACTCTTTATTTTTCTAGGTATACAGTTATCCTAATCCTTTACTCAACTCTTGAACTTTTTTACACTTGTCACCTCTTCTGTCATTCAGAACTTCTCCAGTGCTGCCTTTTTTGATACTGCTTTCTGCATGTAAACATTTTCAACATTCCCCAAAGTTTGAGAATTAATTCTAAAGCCACTTTTTTCCATTTTTGAATACAGTGGTGAGGTGTTAGAACCCCTATCAGATTTATATTGCTGACTGTGCCCTCATTAGGTAGCTTTACTATCTGTATTTTTCCTGGTGACCACTGTCACTGAGACTAAAGCCAGCAATAAACAAAAAATTAGTGTAGCGCTAAATAGTGTAACCAAATAAACGGTAGGTATGACCCCACTGTAACGCATATGTGTGTAAATATGTGAAAATTATTAATAAATAAAAAACTGCAATCAAGCAGACCAATGTGAGTTCATGAATAATAGACGCCAAAGTCCATAACAGGGCACATGAAGGAATCTGTTTCCAGATGCAATGTTGGCATGTAATCAGAGTGAACTATACTTTGAATAGTTCACTCTGATTACATGCCAACATTGCATCTGGAAACAGATGCCTTCATGTGCCCTGTTATGGACTTTGGCGTCTATTATTCATGAACTCACATGTGTCTGCTTGATTGCAGTTTTTTATTTATTAATAATTTTCACATATTTACACATATACCGTATGTGTTACAGTGGGGTCATACCTACCGTATTTCTCTTTATTGTCACTGAGATTTAGTGATTGATTACCACTATTCTCCCTGTTGTCACTGTGTGTTTTCTCTTCCCAGACTTTCCACGCACAGATGTTTCCATTTATTTGGTTACACTATTTAGCGCTACACAAATTTTTTGTATATTGCTTTGGACTTTGTTTGAGTGTTAGCAGCTATTGTTTTTTCTTGGTATTTTTCTTTGTTTATTAGGTTCAGCACAGTATTTTCCCCCCCTTTTCACAATAGACAGTTTGAATCAATGCAGCAGGGAGCAGCCTGAGATTCAAGCCATGGACGAGTAGGCTAAGGTGACCAGATTTTTAAAATGAAATCCGGGGACATATTTTTTTTTTACTAGTAATGGCGCCAATCAGTGACTATCTGCCCGTCGCTGCCACCGCCTGCCTCACAGCCTGTCAAGTCTTACTCTCCGGGCCCCAGCACTACTACTGGGTGGGGAGCGGAGGAAGATCACTCCACCAGGGAAGGCAAGGAGATAGGCAGGTGGATGGCCGGGACTTGAGCCACGGCAGAAGAACATGCGAGCGGAGCTGAATGGGCATGCGCTTGAAAATGAAGAAATATTCCCTCCACTCCGACCAGCACATGATCATCAGAAAGGGGCACAGATAATGGAAAAAAAATACACCCCCTAAGCTAGTAGGAGTGGCAGAGCGGGCGTGTACAATTCAGATTTTTGTTTATTTATTCTGCACTGACTGTCTCTTAAATTGCCCAAGAACCTGATCAAATCCAATCCGGGGACAAAACCGGGGACAGACTTGGTCCGGAGACAATGTCCTCAATCCAGGGACTGTCCCCAGAAACCGGGGATGTCTGGTCACCCTAGAGTAGGCTGATTGTACAATCAACATGGATACAACTAGCATTTCAAATTTTTCTACACACAGTTAATGCCAGTGTCTATGGCAAGGAAAATTGTTCCATCTATGGCCGGTGAGGTAATTTGGCCATCAAAACAGGAATAGAGTTGATATTGTTCAATTAGGACACCTGCTCTGGTGACAACTGTCAAAGAGGAATTTCCCTGACATTGTAGAGTTTGTCTCTCAGGTTCTGATGTGTCAACAGGACAGGAAGTGAAGGGACCTCATGGCACACACATTCCAAAAAAAAAAAGATAGGTGTTTCAACCCTACCTTACTCTATCCAAAATGAGAAAAAAAGTTTTGGCTTTAGAAATACTTTTAATACACCTTGAAAAACCATCCATCACACAGAAATACGAATTGAACAACTTCCTTCTCTTGTACGCCAGCTACGGCTGCAAGTCTCCCTCACCTTTGAAGTCTACCCTTTCTCCTCTTAGGTTGTAGGGTTGCATTCTCACTCCTGCTTTTTCATGTATTTTTGAGGGTTAAAATGTTATCATTATAGTTCCTATATGTTCTTACTTTGTACAGTGCTGTGGAAAACTGTCTCCTTTCAGTATTTTTTTATAACTAGACCAGACGTATCAGAACTTAGAGAACTTGGAGAAATAGCTGATGAAAGTTTGTCTTCTTTGGGATAATATATATCTCTTTAGCCTTTTAACTGATAATTCATATAAAGCTTTTGCTTTTACAATCTGCAGTAGGATGAGGTCCAGGAAGTTCATTATTTTCCTTTTCCAAAACTGTAACTGGCAATCCAGAAGATGACAAAACCCAGTAGGGCAGATGGGAACCATCTGTAGATTATTTGTTTCAATTATTATAACTGGAAATGTAATAGCCAAAAAGAAAGACATTCATTATACTGTGACCCAGTGTTACAGATATTGTTCACCAAGCAGTCATAATGCTCCTTTCAATAGTCTTGACAAGTAGAGCTTGTGTAACTGAACCATAGGAGTGACGGGCCACAGATTGAACTGTACTGCATCCTCATAATTATGTTTATTAACAAAATTAAATTTAAAAAAAGAAGGGACTTTTCAGGCTCCACTTGTACCAATGCAAAAGATGTGTCAAATTTTTATTTTTATTGTATAAAAAATAGGGCTTGTGTAGATGGGACTTACAGCCATAATCCTCTGACACTGGTGACCGATGGTTAGCCTGCGCTCTATTGGAGAGTGACACACTGCGAATTGGCATTAGTTAAAGAAAATCCATAAGGGATTCCTTGAACCTAATTACTAGCTCATTGAGTGAGTCCATTCAGAACAAATCAGAAATCCTTAATGTACATCTGATAACCGCAGACTGACTAAGTTTGTGCAACTGATACACCCTTTTCTACTTTTACAATTGCAGGTTTAGTAAAGCTAATCCAGTGGACTCCATGAGGCTGATTTACTAAAACTGGAGAGTGCAAAATCTGGTGCAGCTCTGTACAGTATAGAAACCAATCAGCTTCCTGCTTTTTTTTTTTTCTGAAGCTGAAGTCAGAAGCTGATTGGCTACCATCCACAGCTGCACCAGATTTTGCACTCTCCAGCTTTAGGAAATCATCTCCACGTGTAGCTCTTTCTAGCATGTGACTGCCTTATGCTTACAGTAAACATCATCAATTTACAATGGAGATTAAAACTCTTGACTTCAAGTGGATGTCCCTTTATTACTTGTACATTCCTAGGGATAAAAATAAATATAGACAATTCTTTATACTGATTTCTGTATAACAAGCATGGCAAACTTTTAAATAATGATTTAATTATCCAACCTGTAGGAAGGTTTAGATTCCCTTTAAGGGTTGCTCCTTCCATTGATGGAGTGATCACACATAGAGGGAGATTTACTAAAACTTGAGTGTGCAAAATCTGGTGCAGCTCTGCATAGTAACCAATCAGCTTCTAGGTTTTATTGTCAAGGTTTAATTAAACAAGCTGAAGTTTGAAGCTAACTGGCTGCCATACACAGCTGTACCAGATTCTGAGTGCTCCAGTTGTAGAAAATAACTCCCAATGTTCCCTATATAAGGTGTGTCGCATTGGCTCCAGAGGTTGAAAGATCTGGAAATGTGTCCTGCTAAGGAAGACTGTGCTTGGGCTTTCCCTTTGCTCTCCGCTTCAGCTGATGTACTATATTGAGAAGCCTGAGGCAAATTTGGAAAGATTGAAGACTTTGCTATTTTACATTATTTGGACCATACTGTACAGCCAATATCTCGAGAATGAAGAGATAGTTATGTGTTTTACTGGTGCAAGCTTGGTCGGCTTTGGAGTGGGTGTTGATGGAGAAAAAGCAGTTCCCCACTTGACGGAGAAAGAGAACCCCCCTCATTCAGCATGTGTCAGGTGCTCAGGCCCTGGGTGGTTGGCTGAATTTCTGGAGCTTCTGTCTGAACCGTGTGTCAAATATAGGCCTATGTGTGCGAGTACTCCAGGTGGGAAGGGTTATATGTGATGTGACCAGGAAGATTGGGAAAGGAGGTCTAGGACTAACATCTGTGTACAGGACAGTATGTGGTTTGAGCTGAACACCCTGTGATGCCCTGCAACCTGCACGTATAGGCAAAACCCAGCTGCGCGTGAAGGCCACATGGAAAAAAGGGATTTTTATAACAGCTTACCTGTAAAATCCTTTTCTTGGAGTACATCACGGGACACAGAGCGACTTAGTCATTACTAATGGGTTATATAGATTACCTTCAGGTGTTGGCACTGGCCAATTCCAAACCGGAAGTACCCTCCACTATATAAGCCCCTCCCACCCGGGAGCACCTCAGTTTTGTAGCCAAGCAATAAGTGTCCCAAAAAGAGGGGTGGGAGCTCTGTGTCCCGTGATGTACTCCAAGAAAAGGATTTTACAGGTAAGCTGTTATAAAAATCCCTTTTTCTTTTTCGTACATCACGGGACACAGATCGACTTAGTCATTACTAATGGGACGTCCCAAAGCAATGCCAAATGAGGGGAGGGATACATAAGCTGGGCGCCATCAGGCATGAGGATCTTTTGCGGCCTGCAACACACTGCGCCCAAAGGCGACATCCTCCTGACTTCTAACGTCTACCTGGTAGAACCTAGTAAACGTGTGTACCGAAGACCATGTTGCGGCCTTACATACTTGAGCCAGGGAGGCCTGGTGATGCACTGCCCATGAAGTTCCAACTGCTCTTGTGGAGTGCGCCCTAACTTTGAACGGAGGCGGTCTCTTTCTCAAGCCATAGGCTTGTATTATGACCTGTCGAATCCACTTGGCTAAAGTAGATTTTGATGCTGCCTGACCCTTTCTGGGGCCTTCCGGCAGAACAAATAAAGAATCCGTTCTGCGAATCTGAGCAGTGGCTTTTAGATAAGCTTTAACTGCTCTTACTACATCCAAAGAATGTAATAACTTTTCCTGTACCGAGCTAGGTTTGGGGAAAAAAGAAGGAAGAACCACATCTTGGTTCAAATGAAACCTCGATACCACCTTAGGAAGAAAGGCTGGATGAGGACGTAATACTACTCTGTCCTTATGGACAACCAGATATGGCTCCTTACAGGACAAGGCGGCTAATTCCGATACTCTTTTAGCTAAGAAAATCAATTTCCTGGTGAGAAGAACCAAGGAAATGTGTTGTAATGGTTCAAACGGTTGTTTCTGTAGAACCGACAGAACCAGGTTTAAGTCCCAAGGACATATGGGAATACTAACCGGAGGGCTAATACGCATCACTGCTTGTATAAAGGCTTTGACTAGTGAATGCGAAGCCAAGGGCCTTTGAAAAAATATTGACAAGGCCGAAATCTGACCCTTGATAGTACTCAAGGCAAGCTTCCTATCTACAGCCCACTGTAGGAAGTCCAAAATCCTCCCTATCACGTACTTACGTGGATGCCATTTCCTGGCCTCACACCACGTAATGTATGCTTTCCAGATCCTATAATAGATCTGCCTGGATACCGGTTTCCTGGCATTGATCATGGTAGATACCACAGAATTAGAGAGCCCTCTCTTTTTCAGAATGTGGGCTTCAATAGCCAGGCCGTCAAACCTAGGGCTGGTAAGGAAGGGTGGTATATCGGTCCCTGCAACAGCAGGTCCGGACGATGTGGGAGGGTCCAAGGACTCCTCACTGACATTTTTACAATCTCCGCGTACCATGCCCTTCGGGGCCACGCTGGAGCCACCAGAATCACTGGTTTCTTTTCTACCCTGATTCTGCGGAGTAATCGCGGTAACAATTGTGGCGGTGGGAATGCATATATCAGCTCGAACTGATCCCAAGGGAACACTAGGGCATCCGAGCCGCAAGCTAGGGGATCCCTTGTGCGAGACACAAATCTGTCCACCTTTGCGTTGAATCTGGATGGTAGCAGATCTACATCCGGTGTTCCCCACCGCTGGCATATTGCCTGGAAAACCTCGGGGTGAAGAGACCATTCCCCCGGGCATAATTGTTGGCGACTTAGAAAGTCCGCTCTCCAATTTTCCACTCCTGGGATGAAAACCGCGGATATGGCTGGGACATATTTTTCTGCCCACTCCAGGATGCAATTTGCTTCCCTCTGGGCTGCACGACTCTTGGTGCCACCCTGGTGATTGATATATGCCACTGACGTGGCATTGTCTGATTGAATTCTGACAGGGGACCCTTGGAGTTTGGATGTCCATGCTACTAGGGCATACCGGGCTGCTCGTATCTCTAAGAGATTGATGGGCAGGGCCTTTTCTGCTTCTGACCACTTGCCCTGGAGAGACCATTGCTCCAGTACTGCCCCCCAGCCTATGAGGCTGGCATCTGTAGTGACCACCTTCCAAGAAACCGGACTGAAGGGTTTCCCTCTTTCCAGATTCTGGGGCACCAACCACCAATGGAGGCTCTTGCGAACGGAAGGGGACAGGGACATTGGTAAGTCTAAAGCCTGAACTTTTTTGTTCCAGGCTGACAGTATGGCCCTTTGCAAATTCCTTGAATGGAATTGACCGTAGGGTACCGCTTCGAATGAAGCCACCATCTTTCCCAGCAGCCTCATGCAGAGGCGTATGGATGGTTTTCTTTTTGTACCCACTAAGTGGGTCAAATCTTTTAAAGACGACACCTTCTCTGGAGGTAAGAAAATCTTTCTCTGATTTGAATCCAGCCTTAGCCCTAAGTATTCCAGACTTTTGACTGGTCTTAGAGCTGACTTGTCCCGGTTGATAATCCAACCGTGATATTCCAGATACTCGATTGTCTTGTGAATAGCTACTTCCAGCTTTTCCACTGAGTGGTCTATTAGTAGCAGGTCGTCTAGATATGCCATTATCGTTACACCCTGTGTTCTTAGATTGGCCAATAATGGGGCCAGAATTTTTGTGAACACTCGTGGTGCTGTGGCCAGACCGAAAGGTAAGGCTCTGAACTGAAAATGGCGCCCTTCTACTGCAAAGCGTAGAAATTTCTGGTGGGCCGGAAAGATGGGAATATGCAGATAAGCATCCTTTATGTCGATCGAGGCTAGCCATTCCTGCCCTTGTAGGGCGGTGGCCACCGATCGGATCGACTCCATCCGAAAAGTCCTGATATTTAGGAACTTGTTTAGCCCTTTTAGATTTAATATGGGCCTCACGTCCCCATTTGGTTTGGGGACTGTGAAAAGGTTCGAGTAAAACCCGAATCCGCTTTCTTCCAGGGGAACCTTCATGATTACACCTTGGAGCAATAGTTGTTCTAGTGCCAGAAGGAGGGATCCTCTCTTTTGGGGATCTCTTGGCACGTTTGACCTCATAAATTGGGCAGGAGGAGTGCCTTTTAACTCCAGCTTGTATCCCAGACTTACTGCGGAGAGCACCCATCTGTCTCTGATGGTGTCCCGCCAGGTCTCTGTGAACAACTGAAGTCTTCCCCCCACCCGATTGAGTGGGGGCAACGCTTCATGCCTTGGGGGGAGGTTTTGTACCTCTCTTGATCCAGGGCTTCTTGTTACCCTGTGATTGTCCCTGATTTCTGCCCCCTGAATTTGACCGCGGAGGCCGTCGGAACTGCTTCACAGCCGATGTGCCCGGGACTGGAGAAGTAGGCCTCTTAAAAGAAGGACTTCTACCCTTGTTCTTAACCGGTAAGAGTGAACTTTTACCGGCAGAAATTTTCTGGATATATTTGTCCAGATCTTCCCCAAATAAGCGTTCTCCATGAAATGGGAAGCTAACCAGCAGTTTTTTACAGGGAGCTTCAGCAGACCAGTTTTTGAGCCACAGAAGCCTACGCATATGTACTATAGACAGCGTAAAGCGGGAGGCCTGTTGGATTGTATCCTTTATGGCGTCCACCGCAAAACACAAGGCTCTAGGCAGGTCAGCTAGGGCAAGAGCCTGCTGATCTGGTAAGTCCCTTAAGACTTGTTTCAACTGATCTTTCACTGCTTGGCAGACTCCAATCGCTGCTACCGCAGGTTGTGTCACCATACTTGCTGTAGAGAAAGCAGATTTTAGTAAAGACTCCAATTTTTTATCTATTGGGTCTTTGAACATTGGAACATTATCTACTGGACATGTCAGTGATTTGTTAACAGAAGAGATGGCTGCGTCCACTGTAGGGACCCTCCATTTTCTTATGAACTTATCCTCCATGGGATAGATCACCGGAAATCTCTTGGGGGGAGCAAATATTTTATCAGGATGCTCCCAATCCTGGTAAATAAGCCCTTCTAATAAAGGGTGGATTGGGAAGGAACAGACAGCCTGGGGAGCTTTTAGCGACCCCAGCGAGGAAACCGTAGTGGATGGTGGTTCCGCCAGAGGCATTTTAAATGCTGATCGGACCATATTAGTCAGAGACTGAACCCATAATCTTTCAGCCTGAGAAGCTGAGAAAGGTTCTTCCACTGTTGATTCCTCCATAACTGAATCAACCTCATCCTGATCCCCTTCAGGTAGGTCGATCTCTGTGTGGGGCTGTTCCTCCCCTAACAGGCACTCTGAAGGAGGAGACGGAGATCGGACGCGCTTTTCCTGAGACAGGGAAGCAGCGATCAATGCTGTTAATCTCTCTTCCAATCCTCCCAGAGCTGAGGATAAAACCTCCTCTGTTATATATACAGGAGCAGGTGGACTGGGGACAGCCGCAGCACCAGGCATTCCTGCGGGGTTTCTACGGCTACTGACCTCTGAATTCTCAGGGGAGATTGGTGCAGTACAAGCATGCCCAATATCCTCAGAGCCCGATGGAGACCCCTTTGGCTTCCTGGAAGATCTATTTCCGGAGCGTCTGGACGACATATCCTTTAAGCACAAAGCTGAGGTATTCCCGTCGTCATACACCAATTTTGCTGGTAATAGTCTAACACAGGTGCTGCTATATACCAGCTGGTGTCCACTAAAGTGCCTTTCTATGGGGATGCCTGCATCAACCGCCTCTGTGTGCCACTGTTTGTTGCTAGCTCTGTTTGCATGCAGCTGACACTTGTACTGTGTCTTTTAACCATGCTGGGACGCCCGCACATGCGCAGAAGCGCCGCGGCGCGCATCGAGCGTCATCCACCCGCCCCGCCCCTTTTTTTTCATAGGAGGCCCGTGCGCCATTGGCGCCCTTTTCGAAATGCAACAGGGGACTAGGAGCCAGGGCCCTTTTTGCCGGAGGGCCTGTGCGGTGGATGAGCGCAGCAACAGGGCAGAGGAAGTGGATTCCCACAGAGAAACTTACCAGCTGCCTGGATCTTTTGACTTGAGAAAACCAAAGATCCACATGACAAGAAAAATGGACTACAGCGGCCTCTAGTGGTTTAACACAGGTACCGCGGTCCCTGTTTTTTTTTTTTTTTTTCTTGACTACTATTAAAATTTTACATTTTCAGTAGTTATAGGCAAACACAGATATTTAGCGGGAATACCGTTAGGTAACAGACAGAAAGACAAATTAGGCTTGGGGGTTCCCCAATAGAACCAAGTTCCTGGGGGCCCCCACTTACCTGATCCCCGCCGCAGGACTTTGTTTGGTCCACAGAAGTCCAAACTTCACCTATCACGGCAGGCATTGTAATTAAACCTTCAGGGACCGGGTTCCCAAGGATTCCACTCCCCTGGACCTGTATAGCACCCTGCACAGACAACATCTTGGTCGTGGGTATGACCAGAGCTCTGGATCCCAGGGTCCAGCCCTCCTAAGAGAAGCATTACAGGCAAAACCTTGCTCTTCTGCTGCAAGGCCCGGGTACCGACCGTTTAGCTATGAAGCTTTTTTGGTGGGATCCGGAACAGCTTACTAAGGCCCAAAAGAACCTGTACGCAAGCCCAGTGAAAACACATGTTACTCTTTGGCCAACACCTTAGACACTGGCAAAAAACTGAGGTGCTCCCGGGTGGGAGGGGCTTATATAGGGGAGGGTACTTCCGGTTTGGAATTGGCCAGTGCCAACACCTGAAGGTAATCTATATAACCCATTAGTAATGACTAAGTCGCTCTGTGTCCCGTGATGTACGAAAAAGAAATAAGCTTGGTCCCTCTTACAAACCTATAAAGCATTTTAAAAACTTTACTATGTATGATATTATATGCACAGAAGTAATAATGGACAAAGCAATCTAACAGTCATGGTGTTTTCCCAGGAGTAAGGAGCATGTCATTATAGCTCCCATCTAATGAGAGACAACTGTCTAACCCTCTCAATTAAGATCCCAACTGTCCCTGATTTGCCGGGACTGTCCCTGATCTGTCCCTCATTCCTCCTCATTTGTCCCTCATTTTGGTCTGATCTATATAGATGTATATAAAATGCACTTTTTATCTATCAGAAAGTGTTTTCCAAACCTTTCATCTGATTTCTAAACTGCTGCATTTGTAAATTCCAAAAGCCAATATAAAGGAAAAGTAATGGTAAAAAAAGCACTTAAACAATCTTGTTTTTTGTACAATTCTCCTTGAAGAGGGTGTGACAAGGGGTGTGTCCTATGCCTGCATACTTTTGCTGATAGGTGTCCCTCATTCCCATCTCAAAAAGTTGGGAGGTATGCATTAATGCAGATATAGACAGTACAGGATACTTTTTGTCTGTGCTTTGAAACACAGTGGATCACACACCAGTCAGCTACCACAAGCAGCATAAATCCTGCAGCTGTTTGTGAATAACTTGCTGTAGAAGGGGATCCACCCAGAGGTGTAGTATTGGTACAATTAATAACACAAAACAAATGCAGCTGTCAATATTATTGCAAAACTGTCAAATTTAGGCCTCTTGCACACTACAGCTTGAAAAAGCTCAGTACAGTTTATTTTTTTACTGAGCTAAAACACAGCCCATTCATTGTAATGTGCCTATGCACACAGGCACGTAAACAAGCGCTGTGTATCCTTCCATAAAAAAAATATTATAATTGAAAAATCTGCATTGTTGGTCAGTAAATGACTCCTATATATACGTGCGAATGCGCGTAAGTGCATGCAAATACGTGTGATTGCGCACAAATGTGCGCTAATGGGCATTATTTGCAATATGCAGAAGTAGAACGTGAGAATAAGTTTGGATGAAAATGAAAAATTGTGTGAACGCATATGCGCGAAAATACGTGCAAATACATAAAAAAAAGAAAACGTCTGAAAAAGTAGATGCTCAAACAGGAGTATTGTGTGCAAGAGTCCTTATGGTGGTAACTTTTACTTAACTTGTGCTAATTACTAGATTTGTGTCAGACACTGGCACATGTACAGTATGCTGTACATGGGTAAATATTCATTTAGCTGATTCACTTGTAGGCAGGTAGTAGCGGTTACTGCTGCCCCAATGGGAAGTTAGGGGTTAACCACACTCCTGGGTTTTTCTTGTCGGGTTTTTCTTGGGTCCGATCCTCCGGTCCTGTGTGCTATAAAAAGGACGAAGACCCAGATCCTGGGTAGAGAGACTTACACCCACTCATAGAGGGATGCTTTGCCTGATGCCGTTGCGGAGTCTGGATGGCATGTGTCCTGCCGAAGCCAGAGTTAAACTCCAGATATGGACTCAGACAACGTTGGACTTTGCTTGAACAGGTATGCTGGGGCAGCCACAAGCCTGTAGTTAGGGACTAAAGATGTTAGGGAATGTTTGCACTTTAACTTGGACTGTCAATGGTCACTGCCATTCATAGGTGTGCACAGTGGGTGTGCCAGGTGTGCCTGGGCAAACCTTTAATCACTACTTGCAGTGGCAATTCTCCCTACTGCCTGGACTCCCCCTCCCCCCGCTGCGGCTTCCCTCTTCTCTCCCCCCAGCTGCTGTAGGGGACGTTTCAAGATGGAATGCTGGGGAAGGGGCTGGTAAATATGTAATTTACCGTCCCTTTCCTTTTCTAAATGAACACAGGGAACACACTCACTCACTGTGTCCATTTATAACTGTTACTGGGAGTGAGGTAGCAGTGATACGCTGGACAGGTGGAGAGGAGCATTGATTGGTGCTGTATGTCTCTCCTAAATGCAACAATAACTGTGGTCATGCATAATACATCAAATAGTTTACTGGAGTTTGTTCGTGTTAGTCATCTGTCTGGGTCGTGAGTGTGGCTCAAGTAACCCAAGGTACCCCATGTGTATGGCAGTGACCCTGTACAAAGTGCCTAGCATAGCCCAAAAGAACCAACCCCGGGGTAGGCCTCTCATGTGACCCTTGCACAGAGCCTAATGAGGACAGAAACATGGAGGACGTAATGACAACAATGCGACTCCCACCGTACTACACTTTTGGTGCCCAACATGGGGCTATGCCTACTGCATGCACCTGATGACCACCCCAAAGTGACATTGGCAAAAGTTAACTAGTTAGGCTTGCCCAGCAATACCCCACATAAACAATACATGTCTGCTTCCTGTTTGGCTCCTGCATGAGGCTTCAGCTTCTGATTGGCAGATTTCCTGATAAGGGGCATATATAGCAACCAGACCCGGAATGACACACAAATGTGCAACATCCCCTTCCCTACTACAGTACATGCTACTGAGCTAGCTCTATGTTTGGAACCTATTTGTCCCATGTACTATCCAAATAGGAATGATGTAAATGATGTGGATGTTGCTAAAGGAAAAAAACATTTTAAGTGTCGAGAAAACTTTTTGATAGCCCATCATTTTTCACCTTGAAGAAAGTCGTGAGCCCCCCATTCTCTTTTTCTCTCTGCATATTAAAATTTATATTTCCTGATTGCAATAAAAAATAATACTTTGCGTCCTATTTCTTTATGGACAATGGACATTGGTACATGTTGCAATGCATGTTATAATAATGATAGCCCTTTGTCTACTTGCCATCGATCTGAGCAGGGAGCCCCTTTGAAAATGTCCCTATTGGGCCCCATAATTTGTTGTTAAACTCTTGACTGTACCGTATAATCTACATGTGGTCTCACAATCTGCTTATGCAATTGTAAGCCTATACTTGCTTCTGTAAACCATTAATATCAGAACAGCACTTTCAAAGGGATAGGAAAAGTTTTGTATCCGACAGATGCTCATTATCTGTCACACAACCCGTTTCCTTTTCTCTACTGTCATTTCTTTCTAATAGCACTCCAGTCAAAACACAAACATTAGAAAAAAGGGCCATTTAAATACCTGTTTTTCAAAGTCTGCATTTGCCAGCAACACCTATATGAGCCTCTTTATAATAGCATGCTGACTGTGTGTTAAGGGCCAAGCCAAATATGCTAAGAAATCAAATGTGAACCAATAATGGACCATCAATGTTCCCACTTGCAGCTGTATGCAAGGACTGTATCTCTATATACAGTACAGTATATTACAAGTTGCAGTGCTCAAAAAGTTAATAGCAAAATATAAAAATGATTAACAGTCTTTAGAAAGAGTCCATCAAAATACTGGTATTTATATAGAGAGGAATCCCAGAAACCGGCTTCAGTACAGAAGAAAGCACACGACACCACAATGACACCCTCAAACTTCTTACCAGACAGTGTAGACCCTCAAATTATCGAGTAGTCTAAAAGTGCCTTTTATGAAATTAATTAGCCATCTCCTTTACACCAAACCAGCAACACGGACTCGGACTCCCCACAGAACCAAGGGTATCTCCCCAGTAGAGGTAAACACACCCAATGGGCTTTTATATTGAGCAGTACCTTCCCTGAGTAAATTGTTATTGTTAAGTAGGAACTGAACATTCAGTTCTCCTAATGGAGCATTGATGATGAATTTTGCTGCTACACGTACCTTCTCTTCATCAAACAGCTGGTCCTCCTCCAAATACTGTATCTAGACACTCAGCGACTACAGATTTTCAGGTTCTAGTGTAAATCTGCCCATGAACACCATTCAATAATGATCCAACTCTCTTTGACATACTGGTACTGAGTGAATTTGTAGGTTGCCATGTTGACATTGCATTCTAAAATGACTTGCTTCTATGCTGATCCAATAACTTTAACCATTTTTGCTTCATTGGCCCAAAACAAATTGCGTATGAGTTCTGACTTTAACTGCTGTGTGCTTATTCCTTGTCACTGACCTAAAAGGCCTACCCATCCAAAAATTGTGTTTTAGATTTAGGCCGGGTTGACATATGTACGGCTGCAGGTTTGTGCCTGGGGTCCGGTGTGTGTCTGTTCATTGGCTCAGGTGCAATTCAGGTCCCAATTTTTGCCTGAATTCGCACCTGAACCGGACCCAAACATGGACAATTTGGGTCCGGCCGCCCCTAACCTGTGTGAACCGGTTCCATTGAGAGCCCGTCACACTTATCTGTCATGCAAATATATATGAACCCGGTCTTAAATGGGGCCTAGTTGACAGAGTCAACCCCTGCCTTCATTCAAGTTTTGGAGGCTCCATCATTGAGACTGTTCAGCAATAATTCATGAGTATTAGGTTCCTGTTTACCTGAGAGTTTTGGGTGCTTTTGCCCATCTTTGTGTATTATGCCTCGTACACACAAACGGTTTTCCTGACATGCCAAAAACTGACGTTTTTCTCGACGTGATTCCTCTCAAACCTGCCTTGCATACACACGTTCATTAAAAAAAACGCTCATACAAAGCGCGGTGACGTCCAACACGTACGACGGCACTATAAAGGGGACGTTCCATTCAAATGGCGCCACCCTTTGGGCTTGCTTTTGCTGATCGTGTTAGTAAAAGTTTGATGAGAGACGATTCGCGCTTTTCAGCCTCGTGCTTTTCAGTCCGTTACAGCATGACGAATGTGCTATCTCCATTACAAACTCTAGTTTTACCAGAACGAGCGCTCCCGTCTCATACTTGATTCTGAGCATGCTCGTTTTTTTCCCCTCAGAAAAGCATACACACGACCGGTTTTCTCGACGTGAAAAAGACTGACGGGAAACACAACGGAAAAAAATAGAGCAGGTTCTAAATAGTTTGCGGGCAGTTTTCTCGTCTGGAAAACTGCTATGGAGCATACACACGGCCGGTTTTCCCGACCAATCTAAAAAATGACAGTTTTCTCGTCTGGAAAACTGGTCGTGTGAACGGGGGATAACAGCTCCTTCTACTCGACACTCCATAATATACATTAGATAATAAATTCATCAGTGAGCATAAAACCCCGTTATAATGGCCACAGCATGTATATAGGCCCAGAAACTCCCTCTCAGATATCTCACCGACCCCCTAAGAGATAAAACCAATTGTTAAGTGCTTTAATGCTTCAGAGTTAGCCAGGTATCTAAAATTCTTAGAAGCAGTAGCAACGTACATATTTCATTCAATATAGGTGTAGTTTAATGTATTTCAGGTCTGCTTGACTAAGCATTGCTGTTTAGCTTGTAAACAGGGAGGAGGGCACACACATACAATGCAGGGCACTGTCTCATTTTGTTAGAAAAAAGTGATTTAAAAAAAAAGCTTTCTCTTTGCTATTTGTTGTTTTAAAGCCAGTTTGCTTTTTCTATATTTTAGTCATCTCTTGCTGCATAAGCCATTACCTGGACACTGTCATTTTTCATCGACCTTCCTGTAGATGAAAGCTGATGCTGTTACTTGTATATCCACCTGCCTGCTTTGAATATTGACTTGTACTGTGATGCATGGCGTAATGGAACCTATTCTACTGCTGCCACTTGTCATTCGGCTTGTCTTTTAGATTTCAGGCTTCGCTACCCTCAAGGACTGTACATCAGCACTATATATTAAGTAAACTCATGTACAGCAGTAAATATTATATGATGCTTCATCATAAAATAATAATGAGTGGTGTGTCTAAGCTACTGGGATTCACACAAAGTGAACATCATGTCGAGTATGAGTAATGGGCCTAAAGAAAAATTATTATGTGGGATTATGTAAACTGTACTAGCATTTAACCATTTTATTGTGCAGCCTTTAAAAATCAAAAGTCTTTCCAGGCTTATGGTAGGTACAGATGCCACCCAATATGTTAAAATGGAAGGTGAGTGGCTAGTGTGCACAGGTATTGGGCGGCACTGACATTCTTTGATTTTTCAACACGGTGGTGGAAAATGTACTGTTTTTGGACAGTTTTATGTTATACTTACCTGCTCTGTGCAATAGAATTGCACAGAACGGCCCCGGTTCTCCTCTTTTTGTGTCTCCCGCCAGAGCTTCTGGCTCCTCCTCTTCTTGGTGTGTCACCATAGAAAACCACTTCCTATTGTGGCACACCTGCCTGCATCCATAGACACATTCAGTGTTGGCCACGCCCCCTGCTCCCTCGTCACAGGATTTGACTGACAGCAGCGAGAGTCAATGGCCTCAGCAAAGTCTGTGAGAACGGGGAGAGCTGCTACAGATGGGCATAGCACTGGATCGAGTGAGGGCTCAGGTAAGAATAAGGGGTGGGGATTGAGGGAAGGATAATAATGCCTAAACATGTTTTACTTTAATGGGGTGAATGAAGATGTTTCGGCTTTAGAACCACTTTAAATACACTGTCTGATTTTTATTGCAATCCATTAGAGAGTTTTCCCATCACATCCTGCCCTGCTGACAATGACCAGAAAGAAAGTGAGAAAAACTCTCTAAAAGCAGTAGAGATAAAAATGCTAAATGTTATTACAATATGGGAAGGCAAGAACCCCTTTAAACTTTAAAATTCAATATTCAGATATTTATTTCTGTGTCCCTGTTTTAGATTTTCCATCTCTTCCTCTCATGCAAAATGGTTATCAACAGAAAGTGGGGGTAGATCTCTATAACAGAGCCTTCGATAGCAAGAAAAACCCAGCATGATTTCTAATCATTCTTCACTCCATCTAAAACTAGATAAAAGATTCCCTGCTTGGTATACTCTTTAAAGCAGAACTAAACCCAACTGCCTTGTCTCTTTGCTGGAGGAACTATTGGGGAGTAGGGACGTTGTACCATATTTTAAGGGAATGCACCAAAGTGTCCATCTTTTGGAAAGCCATATTTCAACTATTGTTTGAAGTTACTAGAGGAGATATGAAGCCATCTCCCAAACTTGCAATACTAGGTATACACTGTAGGTCTTGATAACTTCCATCCTCATCTTTGCTGCATTTTTTTCTCATATCTTCCTGGCAACGATTGTTCGCCACTGTAAATCTCCAGATACTGTAACCATAAGTGGTCACCTTGGTGCACACCCATGGCTCCTATGAGGGTATGTTTACTGCTTATGAAGGACATTTGTCCTCTGCTCAGAAACACTTGTGACAATGGCTTGTCTGGTATCAGTAGGTGTCTCAAAACTTGTCTTAAGATACTATCACTTAATGTTCACTCTAGACACTACTATGTGTTATGCAGTAATTTGCTCTATTCTTGTTATCTGTTTTTCTTCCATTATTGTACTCTACGCATGGCAACCATCTATCCATGTTATTGTGTGATTTACTTTATTGCAACTCTTGGCTCTATTGTATTGTGTTGATTGTAGTGATTGTAAAGCTTTTTCTTTTTTTTTTTAATAACAAACATGTCATACTTACCTCCACTGTGCAGTTTGTTTTGCACAGAGTGGCCTCGATCATCCTCTTCTTGGGTCACTCTGCGGCTCTCGCGGCTCCTCCCTGCATCGTATAACCCTCTAGGAGAAGCGCTCTCCCGGGGGGTACCTTGTGGGTGTGCTCCCGAGTCCAGCATTTGCGTCCATAGATGCAGAATGCCGGACATGGCCCCACCCCCCAGCACCTGCGTCATTGGATTTGATTGAAAGCAGCGGGAGCCAATGGCTGCTCTGCTATGAATCTATCCAATCAAGAGCAAAGAACCCCTGACAGAGAGGAAGAGCACGTCTCCGCCGTTGGAATTACAGGACACAGGTGAGTAAAACGGAGGTGCTAGGGGGCCGGTCACTGTCAGAAGTTTTTTCACCTTAATGCATAGGATGCATTAAGGGGAAAAAATATGAGGGTTTACAACCCCTTTAAACTTTAAAATTCAATAAAAACTATTGAAGTCGAAAGCAGAACTAAACTCTGCAAATACCCTTGCCCCAGCAATCCGGTGTCTATGAGGTATTTTGTGGTGCTAAGCTTTACTCCCCCATTTCTTCCAGGTGCAGGGTCTAGGCCAGTGATGGCGAACCTTGGCACCCCAGATGTTTTGGAACTACATTTCCCATGATGCTCATGCACTCTGCAGTGTAGTTGAGCATAATGGGAAATGTAGTTCCAAAACATCTGGGGTGCCAAGGTTCGCCATCACTGGTCTAGGCTGTCTTGATTGGCTGGTGCTGGATGATGTGACTTTTGCCCATGCTCAGGAGTTTATTCATCCGACACCATGGCACCATGCTAAAAAAGCGCATGCACAGCTCAGAGTACATTCTAAAGAGGACTAAGAACAGGCAGGTACATTTGTATTATTTCAGAAGTCTCTTCTGCAATAGTCGGCTTGCTCACAATTTTTTTATTTTTTTACATTGTAAGGAGAACTCAAGACTAATAGAAAATCAGGACAGATTTTAATTTCGTTTTAGTGTGCTGTTGAAATCAATAAATATAATTTATTATCATTATTTGCATCCTAACTGACAATTTTTATAGGATTATTTTTTTGTTTTGAATGTCATAGCCTTACAAAATTTGTTTTAAGTAACCAGGTGTGGGTGGTGCCTATGTTCTCAAGAAAATATAAATTTATTTTGCTAAACAATAGAATCGAATCACAGTGCAGGAACAATGGGTAAAGATGGCGGGCAGTGTGGATAGGCACATGTAGCTGTGGTAGAACAAGGCTACTCCCAGAACAAATTTATTGACCAGAGCTGAAGCTGCATGGAGGAAACATGATGTGAACACATGACATGATATTAACAAAATGCACAAAGAGCAGCTATCATGATAAAGTGCCGCCCAGGGATATAGTTAACATATAACACCCCTCCCCTCGGATAACAATGTTGTTCAGATAATTTGGGCAATAAATGTCCCTTCTAAGCCGATCATGTACATCGTGGTAGCCAACCTTTATAAGGCAGAGATCTACGTGAACAACATGAAAGAGATCAAAGATCACTGGGGTTCCGCTCTGTTTTTTTTTTTTTTTTAAAGAGATTAACTAGCCATGCCTAACTAAATCATAAAGAAAACTTTAAAAAATATAATAAAACAAATGTCACTTTAAAAATATAAACTTAGCCTACCTTAAAAGTAGACAGTGTCAGTCAGAGTAGTGAATAGCGTTAGTAAGGAAGAGGTTGGTGTCTGTAGAGCAGTGGATGGTGTCAGCAGAGAGCAATGGGCGTGTCGGTATGGCAGAGGTGGATATCATTAGAACAGTGGATGATGTCAGTAGGGAAGTGGATGTCAGTAGGTTTTTTTTTTTTTACTATTTTATATTTTTTTGTATTTTTTTCAATGTTGATTTTTTATAATTTTTTACATTATTATTATTATTTTACTTCTTTTTTTTTTAGCCACCCTGTTGTGGGGCTTTTGTAAAATATCAGGGGTCTAAACAGAACCCTGGAAGAGAAGGTGAAAATGGGGGCAATGGGGGCAGTGGGACTTTATATGAACGCAAACTTAAGGTAGGAAAAGTCAATCAATAGAAGATATAAATTGTTTATTGGAGACATAGTAGAACAGAACCCTGATGTCTCACTTTTGAGACAGAGAAAGGGACTGAGGACAGAGATTGCCCCCATCCCTTTTCTCTGCAACTTCAGCTGCACTGGGCAGTGAATGAATTGGAAGTGCTCTTTACTGAGCATCTTCCTGTTCATTAACAAACTGCAGCATAGTAAACACAATTTGGTTATGAATGAACACAGTAAGTATTGGTACTGAGGAAGGGGCTGGTAAATGACATATTTACTGACCTCTTCCCCACTCTCTGTCCTGAAACATCTCACGCAGCAGCTGGTGGGAGAGGAGAGGAGGAAAGCAGGCAGCACTGCAGGGGGAGGGGTGGACACAGGGAGTACATGGGCACAGGGCAGCTGAAAGAGGAGAAACAGGGACTGGAGGGGCGATGAGGGCAACATTTACTGGTACCGATCCTTCTTCCTCTTGCAGCCACTGAATGCCAGCTGGAGGGAGAGGTGGCTTTCAGCAGCTGCAGGCAGTAAGGGGATCACTACAAGTAAATGTTGCCCTTACTGCCCCTCCAGTCCAATTTCCTGAGGTCGGTAAGAAAGGATTGCGATCCACCCATGATCAATGGGTAGATTGTACATTAATGGATAGTTCTGCTTTAGGGCTGTCCTCACAACTTGATTCTCTTGAGGAATTTCCACTCACAATGGGGTCTTTTTGCCCTTCTCCTGGGCCTGAGTTATTTTTAGGGCTCCAAATTTTAGGCGGTTAGGGTAAGAGAAGATCTACATTTCTACATCCTAGCTGGCCAAGATATTGCCTGATAATCTGGACTTTTACAAGTCTAGTCCAGTGATCACTTGCCCGGGGACCTCTACAACAGTTGCTGTTTCCATACAGGTTCCATGCCATATAGCATGCATAGCCAAGTCCTTTTGGGAAGAGTTTATGAATAATAAGGATGAGATTAAATGAAAATTAGTACAGTCCTAATTTTACCAAAAACTCCATTATTCAAGCACAGGACAGAACAAGTATACATGTGACAGGTTCACTTTGCATGTTCTATCACACATACAGTTAACCTCATAACAGAAAGCTATAAAAAGAGTCCAGCTTCAGACGAAGAGAAATATGATATAGATTGATTTTCCTACTAAATTGTTTATTTCTGAGGGAATGATGTATGAGGACGTTCCCTGATTTTTTATGTAGTGTCAAAAAACATGTAAATGCATCAAAGCCTGGCTGATCGGGCCGGTGCACAGCACACCGCATGAAATAAGATCTAGATTGATTTTTTCCCACTTTCTAATCCCTCTCATATTTCTATTTTTAAGATTGACAGGTGGCTTTGCATTGCAGCTGTTGTGCCTTTTAATGGAAAATAGTTTATTTTTTTCTTTCAGGGAAGGTTTGCATTTTCCTATATGTTGGCATGCAGGTTGAATATTTTTATCCTTTGACAGAGTAGTGTTTACTCAAAAACTCATTTAATGTTTTATTTTTTTACCTGCCTGCTATTTTTCCTGATGTCAGGAGTTGGAAAGTCTGCAGTTTTCAGGAAGGGGGGCCTGTACTGAGTTAATATACTTTCCTTGATGCTGACTGACTGGCAATTGCTACAAGCTCACCCTGTGCATTGAAAATGGGCAGGCAAAGCAAACACATTCTGGTTTTCTTATAGAAAAAGTAAAAGCACTGAAATTTGGAGAGCTTGTACTGCAAGATGGATGCAAAAAAAATCTATTGACGAGCCATTAGGTAGAAACATGCCCACACAGCAAGTTCCTTGCCTAATGTATGAAGTA
This sequence comes from Rana muscosa, assembly GCA_029206835.1. NCBI lineage: Eukaryota > Metazoa > Chordata > Amphibia > Anura > Ranidae > Rana > Rana muscosa. Next base: position 210,583,994 of record CM055122.1, read on the forward strand.
TTTTACCTCCAATGCATTTACTGTGTATGTGGGGTCTTTGCTTGTGGCAGTCATCAGCTCCTCATAATTCAAATGGTCCTTGAATCATTACAGAGGAAAGAAATATGTAAGGTTGCAATGACTGCCCCTGTCCACATGCTCACTGTGAAAATTAGAGCCTTGTTTGAACATTGCTAATTTTTCTCAATACACAGTGCATACTACCCATTGCCTTTTAATAATAGTTGCAGGTAGTTTAGGAGAATCAATTGTAACATAGTATTTTTGCTCACCGAGAGGCAGGGGAGAAAATTGTAGCAGATGTGTGTCCTAAAAGTATGTATTTGATATTACCTACAGAATACAACTAAAATGTTACTGTAGATGGAAAATTACATTGCATTGCTAAGATACTATATAAACGTCACCTTCCCTCTGTCATAGTCACTTCTTCATTCTCACATCAAATCCATTGCTTCTCACAAGTGTAGCACCCTCTAGTGCTAGAAATGTAGATAGTTCTTTTTTTTCTTAAGTGTAGGTACATTTTTGCAGGCTTGGCTGGCAGCCAAGCCTGTCTGTTTTCTCCTGGGTTGCACAGAAATCCAGGGAGAGATGGATTACTCACAGGCAGCATCTCTGAGACCTGCCCCCTACTTCTTGAATGTTCTGTAACTTTCTAGAAGAATGGGAGGGGAGGTAAGGTAAGGTGGAGCTGCCTGGAGTATTCTGAGGGCCCTGACCAATCCCCACCTTGGATTGGCAGGGGGCATGCCCTCTCAAATACTCAGGGTCAGCCCATCTGCGGAGGAGTTGTGTTTGGGTGGAAGCTGGAGATGGAGTGTTAGGCTGTCGTGGCTTTTGATGGAGCTCTCCAGTCGGTGAGGTAGGGTGGTGGTGGGCCTGGGCTCGGGTGTGGACAGGATCCTCTCAAGACACTTGGAGGAGTCCTGGACTGGGGGCACTGGGAGCAAGGAGAGGACAGTAGGGGAACACTGTTGGGCAAGTCTCCAGGAGCAACAGGAACAGCCAGGAGGGCTGGTGAGTGACACACAGTCAAAATGACTGGGAGTTACGCCCGATAGGACTGGGATAGAGCAGTCTGGGATGGGTGCAGAGCCAGTCAGGAGGGCCGTGGTGGTACGGGCAGTGGAAAGAGGCAGCCAGTGGGCATCCCACATGTACCCGATCCCCATCCAAGTTTAATTATCCTAATAAAGAAAAAAAAGTTCAAGGATTGTTTTTTGACTTGGTGAGTCTGGAAATTTGTGTGCCTGGCTGTGTAGGGTGGGAGACAGACCCTAATCAAAAGGTGTCCCTAGGGGGTTAGTGCTACACAAGGCTCTCCCTATTTCTAAAAATCTATTCCCCATTAAGTTTGACACTCACCAACCCTTCAAATCTGCATGTGCAACCATAACGTAATACTGGAACCCATGCTACCTATCAACTCTCTAAGCTGCAGGTACAGTTTATAAAGCTTTTCTAAACTCACTGTGACCAGTTGCAGTGTTTTTTACCCCAACATTTCATATTCCTGAAATGTGTCTATTGTACCATGTACTTGTATGAAAAATTATCCAGTTTTCTTTGTGTTGCTTTAACAGTGAATTGGATGTGACCTGACACACACTAAGCACAACATGGCGACCTCCATCCCTAAATTAATTTGTAGAAAAAGGAGAGCTGTGGGACATTGAGTGAGGCTACCACCATGTCAGATATTCAACAGAAACATAAAATTTACAGTACATCATTTATTGTTACATTGTAAAAAATATTGTATCAAATAAATAGGTAGTCGCATGACTTACACTAAATATGCTGCTATATAGCATGCAATACAAAAAGGAATTCAACATAATAACTGTACATAATAAGGTAAATCAGTTGAAAAACATTGTAGGGACAGATAACTTGGGGCGTCTAGGGGCACTCAACGTGTTTCCTGGCATTACAGCCATTCATCAGGAGTGTTGTAACATATTATACTGGAAAGGAAAGGGACAAGGATTAATAATGATACTCTTAGAATAAGGGAGGACAGAGAGAATGTGTCCCAACAAAGTGGGGACAATCTGGGATACTCACTGCACAGCCCCAAGGCCAGGCCCGGTGTCCACCAGGGAAGATGGGGGTGACAGGCATGATGTCTCCCCCGGGGTTGAGACGGGGAACCCTCCAAGGATGAAGAACAGTGCCCAGAGCATGACACGGTGGTCACAGCCTGATCCAATAGGCTATGTGTGCACAAAAAGTGCATAGTGTTCCTGGAAAAAATGTGTATCAAAAAAGGGGAAGATTAATTGAATGTGTAAAAGTGTAAAGTGTGTGAACTCATGGCAGGTATCTATGTGTTCCCACAAGGGGACTACATGAGGGGGTGTATGTGAAATAGAGCCAATTAAAGGGTAAAAAAGAAAACATACCAAAAAAGGATTGCTGAGCTCCCAACGATGGTAACCTATGTGTGGATTCAGTGTGTGCTGTCCTTGTGATTGAATCAAGCAAATGAACCATCGGCTGCTTCAAGGCTGCTATATACTCCCATTCCAAGGGAGGGGCCCCGTCAACATCATGCTTGATTGGCCATACTGCACAAGAGAGGTGGGGAGGGGATTCCCAGCTGCGTGTGGAGGAGCCATCAGCAGTGGGTCCCCACCCACCTAGTGCATGGCTAAGGATGGAAAAAAAGACGTTTCAACAAGTATAATATGTTACAACACTCCTGATGAATGGCTGTAATGCCAGGAAACGCGTTGAGTGCCCCTAGACGCCCCAAGTTATCTGTCCCTACAATGTTTTTCAACCCATTTACCTTATTATGTACAGTTATTATGTTGAATTCCTTTTTGTATTGCATGCTATATAGCAGCATATTTAGTGTAAGTCATGCGACTACCTATTTATTTGATACAATATTTTTTACAATGTAACAATAAATGATGTACTGTAAATTTTATGTTTCTGTTGAATATCTGACATGGTGGTAACCTCACTCAAAGTCCCACAGCTCTCCTTTTTCTACTTTGTGTTGCTTTGTTTTCATTAAAATACCTGGTGATCCTGCCAGCCCCCATACTTCCCTGTCTCTAACTGAAGCACATCCACCCCAGTGTGGTCAGTTTTCTTCTTTGCTTTTTAATTGGGAGCACAGCCTGTCTGTACTCCATTGGTCAGACTTGTGCTGCCATGCCCCCCTGCACAGTTAATCACTGAGAAGATCAGTGTACTGCTGCCTCTATGCCTCCTACTGACATGCCCCTGCAGTGTCCACCTACTGCTCTCTAAGCATTCTATTCTGCTGGGAACAGAGGTCATGTGATCATCTATAAAAAGGTATTTATAATACTGTCCTATGAGGCTGCCTGACCCCTGACCCCCTGTCTGGACAGTGCTGATTGGCTCTGTATTGTTCACATGCACCCCCCCCCCCAAAAAAATAATAATAAAGAAAAACAACTTTCTCCCAAATTGCCCCCAAGGCTCTATACTATCAGGATATAGATTAGGGACAGTAAAAGAGGGGGAGGATCAGAGAAGACAGGATCAAACAGCCTTATTACACAATGCAGAGGATTAACCCCTTAGGCTCCACAGTGAGTATAACAAGCATGCTTTACTGCATATACAGACTGTTACTGTTGTGGGTTTAGTAACACTTGAAGTCCTGTAAGTTGTGACACGAGTCAGCATGGGCACTCTGACCAGTCTGCGACTACACAGCCCCATACACAACAAACTGCAATGCACTGTGTGTTGTGACATCTTTCTATCAGAACCAGCAATAACCTTTCCAGCAATTTGAGCTACAGTAGCTCTTCTGTTGGATTGGACTACATGGGCCAGCCTTCATTCCCCATATGCATCCATGAGCCTTGGCCATCAATGACCCTGTCGCCTGTTTACCAGCTTTCCTTCCTTGGACTGCTTTTGGTAGGTCCTGACCACTGCAGACTGGGAACATCCCACAAGAGCTAAAGTTTCAGAGTTGCTCTCACTCGTCTAGCCATTACAATTCGGCCCTTGACAAAGTCGCTCAAGCCCTTACATTTGCCCATTTGTTTTGTTTTCAACACATCAACTTCAGGGACTACATGTTCACTTGCTGTTTAATATATCTCAATAAATATCAGATGCCATTGTAATGAGACAATCAATGTTATTTACTTTACCTGTCAGTGGTCATATTGCTGTGGCTGATTAATATATATGTAGCGGGCATGTGGTTTTGAATTAGTTTGTTCGGGTCAGAATATCAGTGATGCTCAGTTCCCTGCGGCCCAGAGGGTGGCGCTGTCGCCCTGGGCCGGGGTTGAACCATTACTGAAGGGCCGTGTCCTTGTATTGCCTCTCGCGGCACCTGTATAGCGGGGCGGGGAACCTGCTGTGCATGCCGGGAGAGGACATACAAGGGGCGGACATCTTGGCCACGAGGTTCTTCGAGTCCCAGGCACCTTTAGCCTGAGGGCTGCTGTCCGTGGGCGGTGTTCAGGTGGCCTAGGCCTGGACACCGAGAGTTCGGGAGCCATCCCAGACATCTTCGGTCTGGGGTGAGGTACTTGTCCTAGCCTGGGGCCCAGCTTCTTCCACTGGGTTCCGCCTGGGAGGGATCGTCCTAGGGTATCCGGGGGAAGGATACCCGAATCTAAGACGCAATGGACTGGAGGGTGCCCTCTCCGAAGACCTGGTGCAGCAGACTGCCTGTGACGGGCGAGGGCCTCCGGAGACCGTCTGGAGGGATGCCCTCTCAAACAGAGGCTGATACACACGGAAGGTGGTTCTATTGAGGAATAGTCTGGCAGAGACATTCTTCCTAAAGGTCGCAAGCAAGGACCGTTATCTACAGGCCTGTGGCAGGGGCTGCAACAGTTCACCCGGTAGGTGGCAGCTACCACTTCACGGTCGGTGGCAGAGACCGTGCGCCATGCCTATTCGACTCATTACAGGAATAGGAGAGTTCACTGTGCCTAGGCTTATTTGTATCCACACCCCCCCCCCCCTGTTCATTTAAAGGAAGTCCAACTGATTGTTCCCTGCAATGCTCAGTTCCCTGCGGCCCAGAGGGTGGCGCTGTCGCCCTGGGCCGGGGTTGAACCATTACTGTCATTGTGTGACATTCTATGCTGTGGAAATAAAGGAGTGTTGGACTTTAGTGGTGTGGGGCTCTTTTAATACAGACACTGTTCCAGAGAAGGAGCTCTTACTGCAGGACGCCGGCCCGAAAGGTAACAGAACTTTGCATACACCTACTACATTTGTGGTGAAAGCTTGGCGTAGTGCCCCGCCCCTCTCTCTCCTCCGAGGTACCCCTAGACCAGAGCCGGAGCAGCCGTTAAAGACAGATGGAGAGAGAGTGGGGGTCCGCTACATATATATATATATATATATATATATATATGTGTGTGTGTATATATATATATATAAATATATATATATATATATATATATATATACACACAAATATTTTTCCTTGCAAAGGTGAGGATTCACACATAATTTTAAGGCATCGTTCATCTTTACCAAAACAAAATGCCTATGCAGATAAGGGATGTCTGTAGATAAAAACAAAACTGTGTAACTTTGACCAAAGTTGAAAAATGCCCTCGCTTCAGGTGTAGGCCATTTACCGTATATACTCGAGTATAAGCCGAGTTTTTCAGCACATTTTTTTGTGCTGAAAATGCCCCCCTCGGCTTATTCCAGAGTCACCTTTTTGCGCCTGATCTCCCAGACATTGAGGACCAGGTACCAGCAAACTTAGCACACATGTAGCCCCACTCTTTCTCTATAAGTGTGCAAAGTTTGTTGTCTGGGGGACCTACGACCGGGGATCGCTGATTTTTCAAATCCGGGCACCACTTCCATAGACTACCATGTTAAACGGTAATTTCTCTGGTGATTTTGGGGTCCCGGTTCCCAAAACCTGAAAATTGGCACACATGTAGCCCCATTTTTCCTCTATAAGTGTGCAAAGTGTTTTGTCTGGGGGACCTACGACCGGGGAGCACCGATTTTTCAAAGCCGGGCACCCCTTCCATAGACTCCCATGTTAAACGTCAGTCTAGTCATGGGCACAGTGAGGCATGGGCACAGTGAGGCACGCACATGGACACCCTAGGCTTATACTCGAGTCAATAAGTTTTCACCGTTTTTTTGTGGTAAAATTAGGTGCCTCGGCTTATATTCAGGTCGGCTTATACTCGAGTATATACGGTACATACCTCATGAGGCCTGACTGGAAAACTTGTAGAACATTGCTAAGGACTTGCTAAGAGAAATCTAGTGTTACTGCTCACTTTTACTATCACAAGACATGACCTTCACTATCATGTTAGCAACATCGTACAAATTTCCCAGGCTTCATGAAATACATCAGGGAATTACAGTAGGAGATACAGGAAACTTGTATGATGTTGCCAACGTGATGGTGACGGTGATGGTGAGCAGTAGGCTTCTATTAGCAATGTCCTTGACAACATCTTACAAATTTTCCAGTCAGGCTTCATGAGGTACATAAATGGCCTAAACTTCTAGCAAGGTCATTATGCATTTTTAATCAAAGCTGCACAGCTTTTTGTTATCAACAGACATCTCTTATTTGCATAGGACAGTACAAATCTGCAGAGAACAGAGCTGAAATAATCAGTACTCTGCAGCAATGAGAACTGGCGACCACTGCCACTGGAGGAGAAGAAGGAGGACCCCAGGATGTCATGTAACTAGTTAGAAGACTGATCGAAAATAGGTAGGTATGTAAAAAATCTGTAAACATTTCATGTAGTTGGAGGGGGGTGTTAGGAGATTGAAATTGTAACCAATTTTGGACCGCCCCACGCAGATATACTGAGGCAGGAAGGCCCTCCTGTGCGAAATCACATACCTGTCCATGATTTCGTGCATGGGGTCTGGGGCGCATGCTGCCGTGACCTGTTCCCACTGTGATTGGACACAGCAGGAGCTAAATCAGCGGGTCTGGCAGACTCAGTGTCTGACGGGACCTGCCGATCATTCTCAGGAGAGGCAGAACGGTGGTCTGCCTATGTAAACAAAACCACCCCCTAGGGATACATTTAACCCTTGATTGCCCCGGATGTTAACCCCTTCCCTGCCAGTGTCATTTGTACAGTGACAGTGCATTTTTTTTAGCACCGATCACTGTATTGGTGTCACTTCCCCAAAAAGTGTCAGAGTTGTCTGCCGCAATGTCGCAGTCCCGCTAAAAATTGCTGATCACCGCCATTAGCAATAAAAAATAAATAGAGATTCCATAAAAATTCCATAAAAATATCCCATAGGTTGTAGACGCTATAACTTTTGCACAAACCAATCAATATACACTTATTGGGGTTTTGTTTTACCAAAAATATGTAGCAGAATCCATATTGGCCTAAACTGATGAAGAAATTAGATTTTTTTTTTTTTTTTTATTGGGTATGTTTTAGAGCACAAATTTAAAAAAAATCGTTTATTTTTTTGTTAATAGCGCAAAAAAACAAAAAACAAAACAAAGAGGTGATCAAATACCACCAAAAGAAAGCTCTATTTGTGGGAAAAAAGAACATCAACTTGATTTGGGTACAGCGTCACACGACCGCGCAATTGTCAGTTAAAGCAACGCAGTGCCGTATCACAAAAAATGGCCTGGTCAGTAAGGGGGTAAATCCTTCCAGGGCTCTACTTTTGAGAATGCTAGTTTCAGGGCCGTCAAGTCCTGTCACTGGCCAGGACTATGTATTGCGATAACTAATTCTGACACTTATTTACAGCATGCATTTTCTGGGCCTGTGACACAAAACTATCTTAGCCAAATAACGAACATTTTGAGAAAGGGGGCCATTAATGGCAGTCCATTACGTTTCTCATGACAGATGTACTTTAAAATCCAGCTTTCTTATTCCCTTACTCCTTTATATTGTATGGCAATTATTCTGCCTCCTATTGTGTTATAGTATTGCTAAATATGTTTTCCAACTGTTTGCACCTGTCGTTGGCAACTTTTTGTTTACTTCTATCTACATTACCTGTCTTTGTATTTCCTACTTTGTATAGTGCCAAGGGAGAGGATGGCGCTGTATAACTCAGTAACAATAGGTAATCCCGGTAGAGTTTTCCATTCCGTACGAAGAAAACTTTTGTTAAATGCAGGCTGATGTGTTTTGTATGCAAAGGCTGCTTTTCAGTCCCAGGGCAGCATTGTACCTGCAGATTATACAGAAAAGTGGAGTTACATTAACCTTTCTTCCTATACTGAAAGTAATCTAAATGACTATAGTCCACGGTACAGCACTGCAATTCAGTTTGATTTTATTTGCTTTTCTATGCCTATGTTCCTTACTATTTTTTTCTCCTTGCAGATTTATCAGCACTCTTTTACTGCGCAGTATGCCCTGTGTAACCTCATCACAAGGTAAGAGTTCTCTTTTATTGGTGAGAAATCCAAGATTTATGTTTGTGTAGCATTGATGCAGTTTTAAAATATTGCTGTTGGTACAGAAAGATGATTGAATGGGAATGAAATAAAATAGCGTGGCTGCTTTCCCTAGAATTCATTGCACGGGCAGGTGTAGAAATATTCTGTCTTTGAGCTTCTCCCATATCTAAGACTAGGTATCCATGTTCTTCTGCTTTTTATTCTTACTTAGCTGACCTTTTAAGGCCAAACTTGCTGGACTATTCTTTATACTTTCATCATTGTGGAATTTTCTAAAGACTTTTTAGGCTATACAATATCCTACAGTTTAAAGTGGTTTTAAAGTCAAAAAGTTTTTTTCTTGTTCATACATCACGGGACACAGAGCGGCATAGTCATTACTATGTGGGTTATATAGAATTACCTTCAGGTGCTGGCACTGGCAACTTCCAAAACAGGAAGTACCCTCCCCTATATAAGCCCCTCCCTCCTGGGAGTACCTCAGTTTTTTGCCAGTGTCTAAGGTGTTGGCCAAGGTTAACATGTATTCATCTGGGCTTGTGTACAGGTTCTCTGGGCCTTAGCAAGCTATTCCGGATCCGACCAAAAAAGCTTCATAGCTAAACAGTCGGTACCCGGGCCTTGCAGAGAAGAGCAGGGTTTTGCCTGTAATGCCTCTCTTAGGAGGGCTGGACCCTGGGATCCAGAGCTCTGGTCATACCCACGACCAAGAGGCTATCTGTGCAGGGTGCTATACAGGTCCAGGGGAGTGGAATCCTTGGGAACCCGGTCCCTGAAGGTCTAGTACAATGCCTGCCGTGAGAGGTGAAGTTTGGGCTTCTGTGGACCAAACAAAGTCCTGCGGCGGGGAAAAGGTAAGTGGGGGCCCCTCAGGAACTTGGTTCTATTGAGGGGACCCCCAAGCCTAATATGTCTTTCTGCCTGTTACCTAAAGGTATTCCCGCTAATAGCTGTATATGCCTAAGAAATCCTAGAAATGTCTTTTCATAAAGGAAGTTTTAAAAACTGTAAACCTGGAAATGTTTTTCATAAAGGAGGTTTTAAAAAAAAAAAAAAAAGACAAAAGTGCGGTACCTGTGTTTGTCCACTAGAGGCCGCTGTGGAACATCTTTTTTTCTTGGGACTATTCCTTCCATGGTGAAAGTCCAGGCAGATGAGTGAGCTCTCTATCAGGGAAGCTGCATTCCTCTGTCATGCTGCCAAGTAGTTTCCTTCCATCCCCGAGTCCTGGTGAAACAGGGACTCTGGCTCCTCTCCCTACATGGCGCCAAGAGCGCACACGTGCACGCGCGCGCGCACACACGCTTTCTTTTTATAGATTTAGCTTCAAAAAGGGGGCGGAGCCTGGCGGATGAAGCGCTCTGTGCGCCCAGCGCTTCTGCGCATGTGCGGGCGTCCCAGCAAGATAAAAGGACTCAGTCCACGCTGCTTGCTATGGACACAGAGCATGAAAAGGAGCTGGTAGCATGGTATAGGGGCTTACAGCGGGCGGTTGATACAGGCATCCCCAGAAAGACGCATTAGTAGACACCCACTGATGTACATAGCAGCAAATTGCATTCGACTATTTCAGTAAAGGGGTGTATTGCGGTTGGAATACCTCAGCTTTGAACTAAGGAATATGCCGCCTAAAAAACTCCGAGATATACCTCTCAGGAAGTGTAGGGGGTCTCCATCGGGCTCTGAGGATCTGGAGCAGTCATCTGCACCTTCCTCCCCTGAGAAATCAGAGGTTAATACCCATAAGGAACCCCCGGGAGTGCCAGGTACTGCGGCTGTCCTCAGTCCACCTGCTCCTGCATATATAACAGAGGAGGTTTTTGCCTCAACTCTGGAGGGATTGGAGCAGAGATTGGCAGCATTGATCGCTTCTTCTCTACAGGAAAGAAAGCGCGCCAGATCTCCATCACCTCCATTAGAGTGCCTGTTGGCAGAGCAACAGTCCCAGGAAGGGACTGACCTACCTGAAGGGGATCAGGAGGAGGTTAACTCTGTTTTTGAGGAATCGACAGTAGATGAACCATTTTCAGCATCACAGACTGAAAGATTGTGGGTCCAGACCCTAACTGACATGGTTCGATCTGCATTTAAAATGCCTCTTGTTGAACCATCAACTACTGCTGTCTCCTCATTGGGGTCGCTAAAAGCTCCCCAGGTTAATTGCTCCTTTCCAATACATCCATTATTGGAAGGACTTATCAGGGCCAGCCCGAGACGTTGTGCTGCCTGGGCCCAGGATCAAAATGCTGCCCCCCTCCTCCCTACCGCCCCCCCCCAAAAAAATAATAATAATAATCACGCCCACTAAAAGGCCCCCACATTTATTATTTTATATTATGACAATAAAAAACAAAATTACATTTATTAGGAAGTCAGATTTCCACGTAAAAGTGGTGGTGGGGTTCAGACAGAGGCAGCGGCGGTTGTGGTGAGGGGGGAGGGGAGGTTAGACACAGGCAGGGGGGGTAGGGGAGGTTAGGCACAGGCAGGGGTGGTAGGGAGTTTAGATACTGACAGGGGTGGTAGGGGGTTTAGACACAGGCAGGGGTGGTAGGGGAGGTTAGGCACAGGCAGGGGTGGTAAGGGGTTAGACACAGGCAGAGGTGGTAGGGGAGGTTAGACACAGGCAGAGGTGGTAGGGATGGTTAGACACAGGCAGGGGTGGTAGGGATGGTTAGGCACAGGCAGGGGTGGTAGGGGTTAGACACAGGCAGAGGTGGTAGGGGAGGTTAGACACAGGCAGAGGTGGTAGGGATGGTTAGACACAGGCAGGGGTGGTAGGGATGGTTAGACACAGGCAGGGGTGGTAGGGGGATTAGACACAGGCAGGGGTGGTAGGGATGATTAGACACAGGCAGGGATGGTAGGGATGGTTAGACACAGGCAGGGGTGGTAGGGATGGTTAGACACAGGCAGGGGTGGTAGGGATGGTTAGACACAGGCAGGGGTGGTAGGGATGATTAGACACAGGCAGGGGTGGTAGGGATGATTAGACACAGGCAGGGGTGGTAGGGATGATTAGACACAGGCAGGGGTGGTAGGGGGATTAGACACAGGCAGGGGTGGTAGGGGGATTAGACACAGGCAGGGGTGGTAGGGATGATTAGACACAGGCAGGGGTGGTAGGGGGATTAGACACATGCAGGGGTGGTAGGGATGGTTAGACACAGGCAGGGGTGGTAGGGGGATTAGACACAGGCAGGGGTGGTAGGGGGATTAGACACAGGCAGGGGTGGTAGGGATGATTAGACACAGGCAGGGGTGGTAGGGGGATTAGACACAGGCAGGGGTGGTAGGGATGGTTAGACACAGGCAGGGGTGGTAGGGATGGTTAGACACAGGCAGGGGTGGTAGGGAGGTTAGACACAGGCAGGGGTGGTAGGGGGGTTAGACACAGGCAGGGGTGGTAGGGAGGTTAGACACAGGCAGGGGTGGTAGGGAGGTTAGACACAGGCAGGGGTGGTAGGGGAATTAGACCAAGGCAGGGGTGGTAGGGGGATTAGACACAGGCAGGGGTGGTAGGGGGGGGGGGTTAGACACAGGCAGGGGTGGTAGGGGGATTAGACACAGGCAGGGGTGGTAGGGGGATTAGACACAGGCAGGGGTGGTAGGGGGATTAGACACAGGCAGGGGTGGTAGGGATGGTTAGACACAGGCAGGGGTGGTAGGGGGGGATTAGACACAGGCAGGGGTGGTAGGGGGGTTAGACACAGGCAGGGGTGGTAGGGGGGTTAGACACAGGCAGGGGTGGTAGGGGAGGTTAGAAACAGGCAGGGGGTGGTAGGGATGGTTAGACACAGGCAGGTGTGGTAGGGGGATTAGACACAGGCAGGGGTGGTAGGGGGGTTAGACACAGGCAGGGGTGGTAGGGGGATTAGACACAGGCAGGGGTGGTAGGGGGGGATTAGACACAGGCAGGGGTGGTAGAGGGGTTAGACACAGGCAGGGGTGGTAGGGGGATTAGACACAGGCAGGGGTGGTAGGGGGATTAGACACAGGCAGGTGTGGTAGGGGAGGTTAGAAACAGGCAGGGGGGTTAGACACAGGCAGGGGTGGTAGGGGAGGTTAGAAACAGGCAGGGGTGGTGGAGATGGGATTAGTGACACTTACTTTCTCTCAGTGTCAGCCGCGCCTATAGCGATCCCTCTTCCATCATGTGGTCTCTGCTCAGCCGAAAGCTCCTCCCCCTTTACGCTGTTGTTCGTCAGCTGACTTTCTCGTCAGCAGCATGGGGGGGGGGGGAGCCGTGGAGAGGATGGGCGGGCGGCCAGCTGTGCGGTTATGGCAGCGAATGGTCTGCCAATACTTCTAATAGCAGCGGCGCTGGGCCATCCACATAGTGGGATGAAGAGCGGAGCGGGTGGGCGTAGCGGAGCCCGATTGGGCGGGATTACTGTATTTATGGGCGTCAATGTGCCGCCCCTCAGAACCTGCCGCCTGGGACAATGGTCCCATCGGGTCCCATGGTAGGGCCGGCCCTGGGACTTATATACCAGGACTGGGAACATCCTGATAAACTATTTGTTCCGCCTAAGAAATTTCCGGTGATCTATCCCATGGAGGAAAAGTTCACCCAGAGATGGAATGTTCCTACGGTGGATGCAGCCATCTCTTCTGTGAACAAATCACTGACATGCCCAGTAGATAATGTTCAAATGTTCAAAGATCCAGTAGATAAAAAATTGGAATCTTTATTAAAATCTGCTTTTTCCACAGCAGGGGCTGTTACACAGCCAGCAGTGGCAGCTATTGGGGTCTGCCAAGCTTTAAAGGATCAGATGAAAATGGTCCTGAGGGATTTGCCAGACCAGCAGGCCCAGGCTCTGGCTGATCTGCCTAGAGCATTATGCTTTGCGGTTGACGCCATCAAGGATTCCATCCATCAGGCCTCCCGCCTCACGCTGTCTTTGGTACATATGCGTAGGCTTCTGTGGCTCAAGAACTGGTCTGCTGAAGCTCCCTGTAAGAAGCTCTTAGTTAGCTTCCCATTTCATGGGGAACGCCTTTTTGGCGAAGACCTGGATAAGTATATCCAGAAGATTTCCAGTGGTAAAAGTACTCTCTTACCGAGTAAAGAGAGGTCTAGGGGTCCATCTTTTAAGAGGACTACCTCTCCTATCCCTGCGACGTCTGCTACTAAGCAGTTCCGACGGCCTCCTCGGTCAAACTCAGGGGGTAAAAATCAGGGACAGTCACAGGGTAATAAGAAACCCTGGATCTGAAGGGGTACTAAACCAGCCTCCAAGTCAAGCCTATGAAGGGCTGCCCCCACTCAAACGGGTGGGGGGAAGACTTCAGTTGTTCGCAGAGACCTGGCGGGAGACGATCAAAGACAGATGGGTGCTCTCCGCAGTAACTCTGGGATACAAGTTGGAGTTAAAAGAGTCTCCTCCTTCCCATTTTATGTGGTCAGGCATGCCAAAAGAACCTCTGAAAAGAGGGTCTCTCCTATTGGCGTTAGAACAACTATTGCTCCAAGGAGTAATTATGGAGGTTCCTATGGAAGAGTGGGGGTTGGGTTTCTACTCAAACCTTTTCACAGTCCCGAAACCAAACGGGGACATAAGACCCATATTGGACCTAAAGAGTCTAAACAAATTTCTAAACGTCCGGTCTTTCCGGATGGAGTCGATCCGATCAGTCACCGCTGCCCTACAGGGGGAGGAATGGTTAGCCTCGATCGACATCAAAGATGCTTACTTGCATGTTCCCATCTTTCCAGGTCATCAAAAATTTCTACGCTTTGCAGTAGAAGGGCGCCATTTTCAGTTCAGAGCCTTACCATTCGGTCTGGCCACAGCACCACGAGTGTTCACAAAAATTCTGGCCCCACTGTTGGCCGATCTAAGAACACGAGGTGTAACGATAATGGCATACCTAGACGACCTGTTGTTGATGGACCACTCAGTTGCCAAGCTAGAAGTGGTAATTGTCGATACAATCAAGTATCTAGAATCTCACGGTTGGGTCATCAACCTGGACAAGTCAGCCCTACAGCCAGTGAAAAACCTGGTATATCTAGGGCTACGGCTGGATTCAGACCAGAGGAAGATTTTCTTACCTCTAGACAAGGTATCCTCTTTGAGGGGCTTGGTCCATCTGCTTTGTGCAAAAAGACAGCCGTCCATACGCCTGTGCATGAGGCTGCTAGGAAAGATGGTAGCATCATTCGAAGCTGTGCCATACGCCCAATTCCACTCAAGGAATTTACAGAGGGCCATATTGTCAGCCTGGAACGGAAAAATTCAGGCTCTAGACTTCCCGATGGCTTTGTCCCCTTCCGTTCGGAAGAGTCTCTGCTGGTGGTTGATCCCCCAGAATCTCCAGAAGGGAAAACCCTTCAGTCCGATATCCTGGAAGGTGGTCACTACAGATGCCAGCCTTATAGGCTGGGGGGCAGTACTGGAGCAATGGTCTCTCCAGGGCAGATGGTCAAATGTAGTAAAAACCCTGCCCATCAATCTCTTAGAGATACGAGCAGCCCGGTATGCCCTAGTAGCCTGGACATCCAGACTCCAAGGGTCCCCTGTCAGAATTCAATCAGACAATGCCACAGCAGTGGCATATATCAATCATCAGGGGGGCACCAGGAGTCGTGCAGCCCAGAGGGAAGTAAGTCACATCCTGGAATGGGCAGAAAAGCATGTCCCATGTATATCAGCTGTCTTCATTCCAGGCGTGGAGAATTGGAAGGCGGACTTTCTGAGTCACCAACAGTTATGCCCAGGGGAATGGTCCCTTCATCCCGAGGTCTTCCGAGCAATATGTCAGCGGTGGGGAACACCGGATGTAGATCTGCTAGCATCCAGATTCAACGCAGAGGTGGACAGATTTGTCTCCCGGACAAGGGATCCCCTCGCTTGCGGCTCGGATGCTCTGGTGTTCCCTTGGGATCAGTTCAGACTGATTTATGCATTCCCTCCGCTACAATTGTTGCCTCGACTCCTTCGCAGAGTCAGGTTGGAAAAGAAGCCGGTGATCCTGGTGGCTCCAGTGTGGCCCCGAAGGGCCTGGTACGCGGAGATCATCAGAATGTCTGTGGGGAGTCCTTGGACCCTTCCACGTCGTCCGGACCTGCTTTTGCAAGGACCGATATACAACCCTTCCTTACTAACTCTAAGTTTAACGGCCTGGCTATTGAATCCCACATCCTAAAGAAGAGAGGTCTCTCTAACTCTGTGGTATCAACTATAATCAATGCCAGGAAGCCTGAATCCAGGCAGATCTACTATAGAGTCTGGAAGGCGTACATCACTTGGTGTGAGGCCAGGAAATGGCATCCACGTAAGTACGTTATAGGCAGAATTCTGGACTTCCTACAGTGGGCTGTAGACAGGAAGTTTGCCTTAAGTACTATCAAGGGTCAGGTTTCGGCCTTATCAATACTATTTCAAAGGCCCCTGGCTATGCATTCACTTGTCAAATCCTTTATGCAAGGGGTGACTCGTATTATTCCACCGATTAAAGCTCCCATATGCCCATGGGATCTAAATTTGGTTCTGTCGGTTCTGCAGAAGCAGCCGTGTGAACCTTTGCGGCACATTTCCTTGGTTCTACTCACCAGGAAATTGATATTTTTAGTAGCCATATGCTCGGCTAGAAGAGTGTCGGAATTAGCCGCCATGTCCTGTAAGGAGCCATATCTGGTTATTCATAAGGACAGAGTAGTATTACGCCCTCACCCAGCCTTTCTTCCTAAGGTGGTATCGAGGTTTCACTTGAACCAGGATGTGGTTCTTCCTTCTTTTTCCCCCAAACCAAGCTCGGTAGAGGAAAAGTTATTGCATTCTTTGGATGTAGTAAGAGCAGTTAAAGCTTATCTAAAAGCCACTGCTCAGATTCGTAGAACGGATTCTTTGTTTGTTCTGCCGGAAGGCCCCAGAAAGGGTCAGGCAGCATCAAAATCTACTTTAGCCAGGTGGATTCGACAGGTCATAATACAAGCCTATGGCTTGAGAAGGAGACCGCCTCCGTTCAAAGTTAGGGCGCACTCCACGAGAGCAGTTGGAACTTCATGGGCAGTGCATCACCAGGCCTCCCTGGCTCAAATCTGTAAGACCACAACATGGTCTTCAGTACACACGTTTACTAGGTTCTACCAGGTGGACGTTAGAAGTCAGGAGGATGTCGCCTTTGGGCGCAGTGTGTTGCAGGCCGCAAAAGATCCTCATGCCTGATGGCGCCCAGCTTATGTATGGTGTATCCCCCCCTCATTTGGCATTGCTTTGGGACGTCCCACATAGTAATGACTATGCCGCTCTGTGTCCCGTGATGTATGAACAAGAAAGTAGGATTTTTAAAACAGCTTACCTGTAAAATCCTTTTCTTGGAGTACATCACGGGACACAGAGCTCCCACCCCTCTTTTGGGGACACGTATTGCTTTGCTACAAAACTGAGGTACTCCCGGATGGGAGGGGCTTATATAGGGGAGGGTACTTCCTGTTTTGGAAGTTGCCAGTGCCAGCACCTGAAGG
Source organism: Rana muscosa (assembly GCA_029206835.1). Taxonomy (NCBI): domain Eukaryota; kingdom Metazoa; phylum Chordata; class Amphibia; order Anura; family Ranidae; genus Rana; species Rana muscosa. Next base: position 210,600,883 of record CM055122.1, read on the forward strand.
TAATTCTATATAACCCACATAGTAATGACTATGCCGCTCTGTGTCCCGTGATGTACTCCAAGAAAAGGATTTTACAGGTAAGCTGTTTTAAAAATCCTACTATTACCTTAATGCATTCTATGCATTAACCACTTCCCGCCCGGCCTGTAGCAAAATGACAGCCGGGCGGTGGTTCAGTTATCCTGACTGAGCGTCATATGACGCCTATCATTGTCCATTGTCAGTGCCCATCAGTGCCACCTCATTGGTGCCACTTCATTGGTGCTGCCTTATTAGTGCCCATCAGTGCAGCCTCATCAGTGCCCATCAGTGAAGGAGAAAACTTACTTACCGGTATTTACAAAATTGTATAACAGAAACAAAGAAAAACGTTATTATTTTCAAGATTTTTGGTCCTTTTTTTATTTGTTTAGCAAAAAATGGTGGTGATTAAATACCACCAAAAGAAACCTCTATTTTTGGGAACAAAATTATAAAAATGTTGTTTGGGTGCAGTGTAGCATGACCGCGCAATTGTCATTTAAAAAGTGAAAGCGCTGAAAGCTGAAAATTGGCTTGGGCAGGAAGGGGGGAAAGTTCCCAGTATTGAAGTGGTTAAGGTAAAAAAAACTTCCACTAGCAGTCCCCCTTTCCCCTCCCCAAACACTTACCTGAGTCCTCTATTGATCCAGCACTGTGCCCGGCTATATCTCTTTTCTCCCCTCTTTCTACTCTCACAAGCTACACTGAGAATGGGTCATTGGCTCTTGCTGCTGTCAATCAAATCCTGTGAGGAGGGAGCGTCGGGTGGGACTGAGCCGTGTCTGTGTGTGCCTATGGACGCACACAGTCCGGGAATGGGAGCACGCCTGCACGGGTGCCCCCTCAGAACACGACTTGCTATGGGGGCACCTGCAGAAAATGATGAGGGGGCAGTGCCAGTCACTACTCTACCTAAAACAAAAACAAAAAAGTTTTGCCTTTAGTTACACAAAAAAAGAAATATCTTTGTAATCACTTTAAATGTGAAATTGGAAACAGTTGCTTTGTCCAAAGGAACATAAATGGGACTGCCTGCAAGTGGGTGTACGGAACACCTGTGCATCCCCGTACGGCCAAACACGGCCCTTTCCATGGATGTAAGCTTAAAGGGGTTGTAAAGGTTTGTTTTTTATTTTCTAAATAGGTTCCTTTAAGCTAGTGCATTGTTGGTTCACTTACCTTTTCCTTTGATTTACCTTCTAAATATTTTTTTTCTTTGTTTTCTTTGTCTGAATTTCTCACTTCCTGTTCCTCCTCAGTAAGCTGTTCAGTAAGCTGTTCTGGCTGACTCCACACCACTCGGATGATGGTGTAAAAGTTTACTGAGGAGAAACAAGAAGTGAGAAATTCAGACAAAGAAAAAAAAACATTTAGAAGGTAAATCGAAGGAAAAGGTAAGTGAACCAACAATGCACTAGCTTAAGGAACCTATTTAGAAAATAAAAAACGAACCTTTACAACCCCTTTAAGCCTAAGGCCTCTTGCACACTGCAGCTTGAAAATGCTCAGTACAGCTTATTTTTTTTGATGAGCTAAAATACAGCCCATTAATTGTAATGTGCCTATGTACACAGGTGTGTAAACCAGCTCCCTGTATTCTTCAGTAAAAATAAATAAATAAAAAAATCTGCATTTTTGGTCAGTAATTTATGCCTCATGCGTGCAAATGCACACAGATTTGACCATTCACATTGTCAATCCGGGAACAAGCTTCCACGCATGCGCGAAAATGTGCATGAATTTGCGCAAAATTGCGTAAAAATGCGGGAAAATAAATTTTTCAAAAATTCTGAAAAAGTAGATGCTCAAACGGGAGTATCGTGTGCAAGAGGCCTAAATCGCAAAATAAAAACCATGTTGTTTTAGGTTTTTCTGTGTGGTTATGTGGCCACAAAGCTGCGTCTCCTGTGTAATGCGGAGGTCCCAACAATAGGGCTGAATTACAGAGAGCAGCAACGTCGCCCACTGGCATCTGCTGCTGTAGGTGGTCAGCAGGGAGAGGGTTCCCTTCCAGCAGAAACACATTACACAGAGAGATGGAGCACTGCAATAGAAAAACATGAAAAAAGTATTTTCTTTGTGATTTACATTTCAAATCTAAGTTTAGTTAACCACCTCCGGCCCACCATATTGTACAATGATGGGTGCAAGGTGGCTCTCTCATTCTGGGACATTGTCACATAATGTTGTCCCACTCCCGCCACACTTGTGCACTTGAGGGGGGTGCGCAGCACGGCGATCGGCGGTGCGCTGTGTCCCTGGGACACGGCGCATCACCAATCTCGGTAAAGAGCCAATGACAAGGCCATGTGATCAACTGTGTCCAATCACAGCTGATCACATGTAAACAAGGAAATGCCGGATATTGGCATTCCTCTCCTCAAACTGACAGTGTGTGAGGAGAGGAGAGACGGTCAGCTGCATTCCCCACAGGGGAGATCTGCACAGATAATCAGGGCACTGATTATCAGTGCAGTCCCAACAGTGCCTAGCAGTGAAGCCAATCAGTGCCCAGCAGTGATGCCAGTCAGTGCTGCCTTTCAGCGCTCCCATCAGTGCGTGCTTATCAGTGCTGCCCATCAGTGCTGCCAATCAGTGCCCATCAGTGCCGCCTATCCGTGCCATCTATTAGTGCCCTTAAGTGCCATCACTGCCCATCAGTGCCACATATCAATGTTGCAAATCAGTGCTGCCCATCAGTGCTGCATATTAGCGCCTCATCAGTGCCACCTCATCAGTGCCCAACAGTGCCGCCTCATCAGCACACATCAGTGAAGGAGAAAAATTACATATTTACAAAATTTTATAACAGAAAATAAGAAAACTTTTTTTGTTTTTTTCGGTCTTTTTTGTTTTTTAGCAAATAATAAAAAACCCAGTGGTCCATGACAATTGTGCGTACCCAACACTGCAACACTGTACCCAAACTAAATTTTTCTCATTTTCTTCCCACAAATAGAGCTTTCTTTTTGTGGTATTTGATCACCTCTGGGGTTTTTATTTTTTGCTAAACAAACTAAAAAACATTTTGGAAAAAAAAAAGATTTTCTCAGTTTCTGTCATAAAATTTTATTTTCCCCTTCACTGACGGGCACTAATGAGGCGGCACTGATGAGGCGGCACTGATGGGCAATGATGAGGCAGCACTGATAAGGTTGCACTGATGGGCACTGATATGTAGAATTGATGGGCACTGATATGCAGCACTGATGGGCACCAATAGGTGGCACTGATATTCAGCACTAATGGGCACTGATAGGCGGCACTGATGGGCACTGATAGGTGGCACTGATGGGCACTGACAGGCGGCACTGATGGGCACTGACATGCGGCACTGATTGGCACTGACAGGTGGCACTGATGGGCAGCACTGATGATGAGGTACTGATGTGTTACTGACATGTGTTACTGCTGGACACTGATTGGTACTGTAATGGGCACTGATTGGCACTGTGGTGGGCACTGGCAGTCTTTTATTATGGGGACACTGTTGGGCACTGATTGGCACATCTGAGGGGGCTGTGCTGATAATCAATGTGTTGATTATCAGCACAGACCCCCCCCCCTGACAGGGAGAGCCACCAATTGGCTCTCCCTGTCAGCGCGAACCGAGGAATGCCGTTTACCGGCACTTCCTGGTTCACGTGATGATCAGCTGTGATTGATCACAGCTGATCACGTGGTAAGAAGCCTCTGAGGCTCCTTTAATGATCGGAGATGCGGCGTGTCAGACTGACACTCCGTACTCGCGATCGCCATGCTGCGTGACCCCACGGGCGCGCGCCGGCATGTTATTCTGCTGGACGTCATATGACGCCCAGTCAGGATAACATATTCACTTCCCGGACGTCAATATGTTATTGGCCGAGCGGGAAGTGGTTAAGTACCACCAAAAGAAAGCTCTATCTGTCTCTAAAAAAAAGATATAAATTTAGTTTGAGTACAGTGTTGCATGACCGTACAATTGTCATTCAAAGTGCGACAGTGCTGAAAGTTGAAAATTGGCCTGGGCATGAAGGGGGTGTGGTAGTGTGGTACCCCACCAGTGTATGGATGCAGGATTCTCAACCAGGCAGGTTGAGGGGCTCCAGGGTATTTGCTTGTTTGGGAGGAAACTGTCTTTTCAGTTTCCTCATGATTTACTAAAGTCCACTTTGGGACCCGGAGCTTGGGGATTTCTTAGAGATCCGGGTGGGATGAAATCCCCAGTCCTGGATTCGGGTTTTGAGGCTCAGCTGCACACTGATTGTTCAGGTGTGTGTGGGCCTGATAGTAGAATCAGGACCAGCATTCTGGGCCCCACCCTCCCGACGAGTGCAGGTGTGCACTGGGGAAGCCATAGAGTGCAAGTGTGCACTGGAGAAGTCAGAGAGTGCTTGTGTGCACAGTGGAAGCCAGAGACCCAGGTCTGAGGGTCAGAGCAGCAAGGGGCTGCTATCCAAATGGATGGTGTTGCAGATGGAATAGTCTATAGGAGACAGACAAGCGCCTGAAGTGGAAGGCCTGAGCAGCACTGCTGTATGTATAAGCCAGGAGGCTGAATGTCATTTTGTTGTTGAAAAGGAGTACTGAAACCCCTGCGAGGGAAAACCTTTTGATTTTATTTTGAACTTCTTTTAATAAAAATGGGCAAACAACCCTTAAAAAGAAGAACCAGCGAGTAGCGTTGTCCTTCAAGCTCTACACTTGATGCTAGTCCTTCACAGGGGTGAAAGTGCCCGGTATTGAAGTGGTTAAACAGGTTTCTGAAAAGAAAAAAACACAAGGGACTGTAATTACAATCAATGTAAAATGTCCCTTGTGCTGTTGGCTGCTGCTTATACATTATATTTTGAAATATTCCTTCAAACTCCCATTTCCCCACCACCTTATTCATGCGAAGGGGGCTATTACCTGTGACAGGCACTCATCAAGAGGGCCAACTTTGCCTGCTGTACTATAACCTCCATAGATGGAAAGCGCTCTATAAGAACTGGTTCACACCTATGCATTTTTTGTGCTTTTTGCAGATTTGCACTACAGTCCATTTAACATGGTTTGCTAAGTAACACGTTCTGTAGTACAAATCTGCAAAACGAAAAAAGCACTAAAAATGCATACAGTAGGTGTGAATCAAGCCTAAATGCCTTCATTCATCCATTCATAGATCACTTTTTTATTCATGGAAAAAATAGCATGGCTCCTATGAATGGAAGAAAAGGGCCGGTGTTCTGTCGAGAAGTGCCCCCCCATCGAATAGTGCCTGGGATGAATTGTGCATGTGCCGTAAGTCATAGCACAACAGCTGATTTGTCGATCAGCAGGGCTGACGTAACCATGGCGCATGCATACATCATAGGAGGTATCTCTCGATGGGAGATACCATTTCACAGGCACAATTAAAACCTATACAAACAGCGGGGGGGGAGACCGTAGTGCTCAGATTGTGCCTCGCTGTTGCGGGGCGGCTTTACAGTAAGCTGATTGTCCGGTTTTGTCTGTTGCAGGGTGGGTTTGCGGTGTTGAACCAGCGGTTTTGCCTGTGTGAAAGGGCGGGTTGCATCACAGATGAAACCATCCCTTCAACACAGCCACATGCCGCTCTCCAGCAGCAGTAATGCACAATCTGAGAACTACGATCTTCCCCCGCTGTTTTTACAGGTTTCAATTGTGCCTGTGAAATGGTATCTCCCACTGAGAGATACCTCCTACGATGTGCGCATGCGCCATGGTTACGTCAGCCCTGCTGATCGGCAAATCAGCTGTTGTGCTGTTCCATACGGCGCATGTGCAGTAAATCCCGGGCCTTGCAACACAGACAAAACCAGACCATCAGCACACTGTAAAGCCGCCCCGCAACAGCGAGGCACAATCTGAGAACTACGGTCTCCCCCCGCTTTTTCTAAAGTTTTTAATTGTGCCTGTGAAATGGTATCTCCCATCGAGAGATGCCTTCTAGGATGTGCGCATACGCCATGGTTACGTCAGCCCAGCTGATCGGCAAATCAGCTGTTGTGCAGTCCCGTACAGTGCATGCGCCATACATCCCGGGCACTTCTTGATAGCGTTCACTTCTCGACATAGTACCGGCATTCTTGGCACTCTTGACAAGAGCCTATGACATGTCAAGTGGGTTGTATTAACCCCATCAGCACTGGAAGATCACCGCTGCGGGGGTATGGGGAGGCAGAGGATGGATGATTTAAACAAAGAGCAGCCACCAGCACATGGGTCCCTTCTCACTCAAAGTAAGTACCATCCCTTGTCCTAATTAAAAAACTTTAGCTTTAACCCTAACGTCTTGCTGTAAATGAACCCCTACAGCAGTGGTTCTCAACTCCGGTCCTCAGGGCCCACTAACAGGCCAGGTTTGCAAGATAACTGAAATACATCACAGGTGATATCCTTTGCTGCTCAGTGATTGCAGTTGTAGCGGCCTCACCCCGTCCTCTTTAGCTAGGGGTATGTCACGCGACAGAGTGAGGTGCGCTATGGCCCATGTCCTCCCCATAACTGTGGGTGAGGTGAAGGCCAATACCTGATGTTTCCTCGGCACGCTGCGTCCCCTCCATCAGAGCGGGTGATGTAGTTGAATGAGGAAAGTTGGTCGGAGGATTAGATTTCCTCGGGAACTCCGGGGCCTGCGCCCGGAGCGTACTGTCTTCTATGGACATGGGGGAATCCTGTGGTTTACTCAGCACAGGTAGCAGGCGTCTGTCCCAGCCCTTCCGGTGAAACAGCTCGTCTATTTCCCCGTCATCCCCACAGTCTGACAGCGACTCTAGGTCGGAGGTGTCATACATCTCGGCGGGAAGGTAGTCTCTAGTAGACGGAAGGCTACCCTCCCTTGCGGGCTCCACCGGTTGTGGACTCCCGATACCTCCAACCAACACCACAGTCCCAGCCCCTGGCTCACCTGGACCTTCTGAAGAACTGGGATGTCCGGGACTCTCTTCTCTACCGGCGCCATCTAGGCCAGGCAAGCGGCGGGGTGAAGCTCGACCACGACCATAGGATGCCTGTACCAGGCCGACTTTCCTCTTCGGGGTTGGGAGCAGGGAGTCTGTGGTGACCGAAGCAGTGTCCTCGGATTTTTCTCTCTCAGTCTCTGGTTGGGCAGTCACGTCGCCCTGGTCAGCGCGTACGGGGACCTCCGCAGAGGCCTGGATCTCTCCCTCCGGAGTGGCGGTTCCTGTGATGCAGTTGAGGCGTAGGGCCCGGGGCCTTTCCGTGTATGGTTCAACCTCAAAAAGGAACTCCTTGCATGCCTCACATCGCCCGAATGGCTTTAGTTGGACCACCAGTCCTGAGCATCCGGGACAGATCACACCGAGGGCCTCCGTGTCTCTGCATGAATACAGAGCCAACTGTCCTCGGGGCCTAAGTCTTATCCCCGTGTCTGTCAGGGGAGCAGCAAATGCAGTCATCTTCATAGGGTAAGATACCGGCATCCACGGAGAGCTTGAATTCATTCCGACCACTTGCTGTTCCATCACGCGCTGACCACGCGCCGGAGGCTCCACGTGTATCTCCACACGTGGCCAGACTCCTCCCACGACTTGTACGTTTTCGCGGGCTTCCGCCAGCCTCCGCCCACGAATTGCACAGTCATGGGGTGCCTCGTGGCGCAGTGCATTAACAGTCCCCACATGTAGTACTTCACACAGCTGGACCTCTCCCTTTTTACGCTCCTCCGTGTGGGCCTTTCCTGACTTAGGGTCATGTCCACAACTCCGAGCAGGGATGCACTTTGGCCAATCACATGGCCGACCTGCTCGGAACTCCTCCGGGCAGCAAAGTTCAAACACAGACTTTCTCAGTTCCATCGCCAAGACACACACAATCCCGGACGAGCCCCCACGTGTAGCGGCCTCACCCCGTCCTCTTTAGCTAGGGGTATGTCACGCGACAGAGTGAGGTGCGCTACGGCCCATGTCCTCCCCATAACTGTGGGTGAGGTGAAGGCCAATACCTGATGTTTCCTCGGGCCGGTGTGTCCTGGGCATGTACCGAGTCTGTTGTGCAGAAACCACCAAACCACCCTTTGCTCCCATTAACAGAGTCCATACACCGATCACAGTCCAACTGTTGGTTTATTTCGTATCTCCACATAAAGGCAATGCGATGGCATGATACGGTGGGATGAGCAGGTCGAGGCACTATACTGATCTGGGTCCCTACACCCCCTGTGCTATGACCAAGGGTTGTAGGAGTCTTGACATGAATACCTCCGTTGCGTTGCAGCCCCTATCAGGGGAAGATGTCCTCCAAGGGAGTTACCGAAGGCCCATCCGTCACCGGGTTGACACTACACCGGGTCTTCGAACGGGTGACCTCCACAGCCTCCTCACCTCAGATGCGGGTCCCCTCGCAAGGGGCGCCCTGGAACCACTTCACCCTTGCGGGACCCAGTCGAAGTCACCGGGCCCCAGGCCTCCTCAATAGTACCTCACCCCAGGCTGAAGGTGCCTGGGATGGAACCCCAACTTCATCCCGGCCAGGCCTAGGGCGCCTAGGCCGGGAACCTTGAATCGCCCGCACCCAGGCTGAAGGTGCCTGGGTGCGTGAAGAGATGATCCCCGAAGACAGACCTCGTGGCGAGGGCGTCTCCCCTTTTATCTCCTCCCGTCAATACCACGGCGGGTTCCCCGCCCCAGCCGTACCATCTCCAGGAAGGGACAAAAAGGGTAGCACTGTGGTAGTGATTCTACCTCGAGCCCGTAGGTACCCCGCCACCCACAGGCCAAGGAGAATATTGCACCACCCAATCCTCCACAAATAACAAAAAGGGGTCTAAACCCTGCCATAATTACACACCTGGGTCACTCTACCCCCAGGTGTATCCCACTAACTTTGAAGACCCCGCTACACAGTATTCTAGCCTGCATCTCCCCAAGGTAATACTTAAAATCTGGCCTGTTAGTGGGTCCCGAGGACAGGAGTTGAGAACCACTGCCCTACAGGAACATACTTGTGCCTGATGCATCAGTGCCAAAAGCTACAAGTAATTTGCTGAGATCTGGGCACTGAAAATGACTGATTGGGAAAAATCTTACCCTGGCACAGAAAACGAAACCCTTTGAATAAAGCGTTATTAGTGGCTGCTTTCATCATTCACCATTCTATGACTTATGTTTAGTTCTCAGCATTACTGCCTCCTGGGTTTACATTAACAGTCTTGAGCTCTTATAATAACCAGACATGTTCTTCTCTAATATTCTAGCAGTTATGCCATGAAAATGATTTATTTCAGTTTATCAAATATTGCTCACTGGTGTCACCTAGTGGACGATGCTTGCAGTCAGTAATGTCACTGTGACAGCTGTGGTGTGTAGGAGAAGAATGGGACACATTTCTTGCTGCAGAAGAATTTAATGTAAGAACACAAATATTTAGCTAAAGTCTTTGGAATATTATTTTAATACAATGCCGACAAGCTTGCTTTGCTCAGATTTTAGCATTTTTGCAAATACAATTTCACCAGCTCAAATGTCAGTACAAATATTTAAGAAACAATTTGAAAATGGCGACTGTTAACTCTCTTTAACAGAACATTATTTGGTGTGTTTAAGTGCAAATAAGCAATTTAATTAATGAATTAAAGTGGAAGTAAACCCTCCTATCGTTTTCAGCTAAGGAAGCTGACATCTTGGCCTCTGTTTAAACTTCAACTGCCACGGTGCTGCACATGTGATCTGTTATGACACCAGCCATTGGATGGTTTGACAGTTTGCTTGAGAGCACAACCAATGGGACAGTTAGCATTTCCGGCATGCCGGGAATGTAACAGTTTTTTTAAACTGTTACATTGATGGGTTTACTTCCGCTTTAAGTGGATTTTTTAGCTTTGATCGCCTTTTTTTTTTTTAACTCTTAAATAGAAAGATGAGGAAAGGTGTCAAAAATTAGAATTCAGGTTAATGCTCACACTAATATTATTATTATTATTATACAGGGTTTATATTGCGCCAACAGTTTGCGCAGCGCTTTACAAAATAAAGGCAGACATTACAGTTACATTACAGTTTGGTACAAGAGGAATCAGAGGGCCCTGCTCATTAGAGCTTACAATCTAAAAAGGGAGGGTCAATTGATACAAAAGGTAATAGCTGTGGGGGATGAGCTGATGGAGGAAGTACAAGTTAGTTAGAAGCAGGATAGGCTTCTTTAAAGAGTAGAGTTTTCAGGGATCGTCTAAAGATGGATAGATTAGGGGACAGTCAGACAGATTGGGGTAGGGAGTTCCAGAGAATGGGAGAAGCTCTGGAGAAATCCTGGAGGGGAGGAGGTGACAAGGGAGCTAGAGAGCAGAAGGTCTTGGGAGGACCGAAAAGAGCGCCTTGGTTGGTATTTTGGCACTAGGTTAGTGATGTAGCTGGGGGCCAAGTTGTGGGTGGCTTTGTAAATTATTGTTAGTACTTTGAATTTTATTCGTTGGGTGAGTGGGAGCCAGTGGAGGGATTGGCAGGGATTGGCAGAGAGGGGTGGAGGACACAGGAGGACACTGAATGGTTGGTAAGGTGGATGAGTCTTGCAGCAGCATTCATGATGGACTGAAGGGGGGATAGTCTATGTAAAGGTAATCCAATGAGGAGGGAGTTGCAGTAGTCAAGGCGAGAGATGACCAGGGAGAGAATTAGAAGCTTAGTGGTGTCATTAGTTAAAAAGGGGTGTATTCTAGAGATGTTGCGGAGGCCAAGGCGGCATGATTTGGACAGGGATTGGATGTGGGCCTGAAAGGACAGTTCAGAGTCTAAGGTTACCCCTAGTACCCTGGCCTGTGGGGACGAACTGATAGATGTGCCATTGATCTTGATAGAGAAGTCAGGGGAAGGGGAACGTGGGGGAGGAAATATTAAGAGCTCAGTTTTAGATAGATTCAGTTTGAGGAAGTGGTTTGACATCCAGGCTGATATGTCTGTTAGTAAATCCGTGATGCCTGAGGAGATTGATGGGGTGAGCTGAGGGGCAGAGAGTTAGATTTGGGTGTCGTCAGCATATAAATGGTATTGGAAGCCATGGGAGGCTATCAGCTGACCCAGGGAGGATGTGTAGATTGAGAATAGCAGTGGTCCAAGGACAGAACCTTGGGGGACCCCAATGGTAAGTGGAGTTGTAAGTGACACTGAAGGTGCGGTGAGATAGGTAAGATTCAAACTAATATATTAACACTTGCACTAATTGGGGACTTCTCTTTCTTTTTTTTCATATCAGTATGATGCATATTGAGCAGCCCCTTTATAGGTGTTTTATATATTTGTCATTTAGATCCCAATGCTTTGTACCTTTACATCTGTTATTAATTACTTGTAACCACATGTTGTGTCAGGTTAGGGAAGAAAGGATTACTGCTACTGCCCATTAATTCCGCTACACTACTGCAGACTAACGGCTAACCGATAAAACCATAGTGCCTAGTGGTGTCAGCCCTCACAGTTGTTTTTTGCTAAACTACTTACCTACTTATCCACTTCCACACTCAGATCGGTATAACATAAAGGCGAATCATTCTGTAGTTCATGATAAGAACTAGGAGGACTGAATAGGTTCTTTGAGATAACACAAGACGTGTGCAGAAGACACATGTAGGTGGGTGCCCAGTTAAATGGTTTCTCTTGTGTTTTCTACATCACTTTTGCCAATGTTGTTTAGCTCACCCAATGTAGGAGCCGCAAGTGAAATGGGATCTCCCACACTGCACAGCCAGGCACACCAAATTTTCACAGGCTCCCAGAGTCAGAAAACAGTCCAGTGCTTGTTTGTATTTTTATTGCAGGGATAAAACTTGGATGGGGAGTACAGTAAGGGTATTATGGGATGCCCACTTGACTTTAGAACAACTTCAGGGACCACTTTCCTATATACAGTCTATATACACTCCTCTTTTTCCTCCAGCACACTTGTTTGAAGATATCCCAGCTGGCACACTGATAGTTAATGAGACACAAAAGCAACAGTCAGATTTTGAAGCAAAAGCCTTTTACAGGCAGGGACCCCGAGCCCCTTTCAGTGTGTTGCAAAGTCCAGTGTCCAGCTTACATCTCTGTGACTACTGATTCTAGCCCTACCTCTTCAGGCGCTGCCAGCCCGCCTGGCTGCAGCTGCCCCTTTCACTAGCCCACCTGGCTACTTCTCCTCAGTCCACCCACACTGACACCACAGTCTTCCCAGACTGCACACTCACCAACCCACCCGGCTGACTTCTCCTGGATGTGCTGACTCTCTCCCGTTGTCCTCACACCTACTCCCATGCATCCAGGGCAAGAATCCTCTGTGTGTTGTAGAGGGTCCCTCCAGCACCCTCCCCCCAGGCCTGAGGTCACCTCCCCCCAGACTACCCCCAATGACAGACTCCTCAGCACTCCATCTTCCACCTGACTGCCTTGCTGGCATGACCCCAGAGTATTTAAGAGGTGCCCACCCCCTGCCCCAGCTTCTCCTTTCGGACAATCGGGAAACGCGTTTCACACCCGCACTTCCTGATTGGCAGAGAGGCGATTCAGTGTTAGAATAGCGAATATTCATTCACTATTAAAACACACCTGGGAGGGCTCCGAGCACAATGCTCTGCATCCGGAGCCCACCCTATTTTGAAGCCTATTAGAGCCTCTGGCTCTGATCAGGTGCTTAAAAAAAAAATCATCCAGAAAGGCGCCCGACGCATGAATAGCAGCGATGGAAAAGGGAGGTGGCACCCGTACGCCCTTAATTAACGGGCCGCCCGTTAGCAAGTCATTTTCAAACTTGCAGCTTAATTGCTTGCTATCTGGGATGTCATCCTGGACACACCTCCAGGTCGTGACTGGACAGTCAAAAGACAATTAGCACAGTGATGATCTCATCTCTTTGTCTCTCTGCTCTCTCCTCCTATCATCATGCTTCTTGTCAGCACATTAAAGTGGAGCTCCACCCAAAAAGGGAATACTTTGCTTGTCTGACCCCCCCCCCCGCCGCTGTCACATTTGCCACCTTTTGGGGGGAGCAGGTACCTGGTTTTGATGGGTTCCCACTTCCGGCTGAGTTTGCCACAGCCTCCCTCCTCCTTCCCCATTCACAGAGTGCAGTGTGCATGCGCAGTAGGGAAACAGCTGTGAAGCCGCAAGGCTTCACTGCCGGGTTCTCTTACCCGAGATGGCGGCGGCAGCACCCAATAGCCAATAGCGGCTCAGACAGGTTAGTGTCCTAATATTAAAAGTCAGCAGCTACAGTATTTGTAGTTTGTAGTGTAGTAATTTTTTCTGAAGGAGCCTGGAGCTCCACTTTAAGTAATTGGCTCCGTGTCCCGCTTCTTCCTCTCACACTCCAGCCCTGCTGTACAGGGACTACAGGAGATTGATTTCAGGTCAAATTCAGGTAGTGACACTGGTTGCATTTAAAAAAAGAATAATGATGTATTAAAGTGTTACTAAACCCACAACAGTAAAATCAGTCTGTTTATGCAGGAAAGCATGCTAGCTATACTCACGGTGGAACCTAGGGGCTAATCATCCGCGTTGTGTAAAAAGGCTGTTTGATCCTGTCTTCTCTGATCCTCCCCTCCTTCCACTGTCCCCTAATAATTTCCTGATAACTGAGTCTATGGAAACACTCTGCACATACTCAGTTTGGTGTGTATTGCTAGAGAGTTATTTTTTTTTTCTTGGGAGGATGCATGTGATCAGCCCAGGGCCAATCAGCACTGTCCAGACAAAGGGTCAGGGGTCCTGCTGCCTCATAGTATTGTCAGAAAACTCTGCCTACAAGCTTTAACCAGTGCTTGGCTGGACACTGACAGATATCACAAGACTGCTATATACTGCTGATGAGAAAAGGTAGTTAGCAATTTATATTTGCTAAAATAATTGCATTTCCATGTTCTGTGTACTGTGGGAAAGCAGATATAGTGAATGCAGGCTCCTGGGTTTAGTAACACTTTAACCACATAAGGACCACCGCACGACGATATACGTTGACAGAATGGCACGGCTGGGCACAAGGGCATATAGGTACGTCCCCTTTAAGATCCCAGTCGTGGGTCACACGCGTGCCGCCGGCGGCACGCTCGCGACCCGGTCCGAAGCTCTATGACCGCGCCCGCGATCGGGTCACAGAGCTGAAAAACGGGGAGAGGTAAATGTAAACAAACCTTTCCCCGTTCTTCCTAGTGAGACTGTCACTGATCGTCTGTTCCCTGTCAGTGACGTCACACGCCAAGCCACTCCCCCCTACAGTAAGAATCACTCACTAGGGAACACTTAACCCCTACAGCGCCACCTAGAGGTTAAACCCTTCACTGCCAGTGTCATTTTCACAGTAATCAGTGCATATTTATAGCATGGTCCCAAAAATGTGTCAAAAGTGTCCGATGTGTCCGCCATAATGTCGCAGTCATGATAAAAATCGCATATCACCGCCATTACTAGTAAAAAAAAATATTAATAAAAATGCCATAAAACTATCCCCTATTTTTTAGACGCTATAACTTTTGCGCAAACCAATCACTATACGCTTATTACGATTTTTTTTACCAAAAATTTGTAGAAGAATACGTATCGGTCTAAACTGATGAAAAAATATGTTTTTTTATTATTTTTTGGGGATATTTATTATAGCAAAAAGTAAAAAATATTGTTTTATTTTCAAAATTGTCGCTTTATTTTTGTTTATAGCGCAAAAAAAAAACGCAGAGGTGATCAAATACCACCAAAAGAAAGCTCTATTTGTGGGAAAAAAGGACATCAATTTTGTTTGGGAGCCACGTTGCACAACCGCGCAATTGTCAGTTAAAGCGACGCATCGCCGAATCGCAAAAAAATGGTCCGGGGCTTAAGTGGTTAATGATTTCAAAGATGCTTTCATTTTTCTGCCCTTTATAGCTGCCTAGAGTTCAGGTTTAAATATTTCAGCGCACCAGACTCAAAACCACTATAGAAATTAGAAACCAAAAAGCAAAAGCCTTTCACAAACAAGCCAAAATACAATGACCAATCTTACTAATAACAATAGAAACCCATAAAACCACTTGAATTGAACTTGACACAGTTCATGACACCCCTTGAATAAAAGCAATTGATGCCTAATTTTCAAATCGGGGCAGCTTGCAGTCAGGTAAATTGGCTAAACAAGCCAAGGATGAGGTCTGATGCCTACTCGGAATGACAATGTTGGAGCTGACAATTGGGTAGACAGCACACAGTAGCCTTTGCATGTGATCTGCAGGAGGTGACAGGTAAATACAGCTTTGCTTTACCTTGGCCATGTCCATACAAGGCAGGGTTTCCTCTTTACCTGCTGCAGCACATCACCGAACAGAATGACATCACCTCCCACACAAACACAAGTAAGACAGCGAACAACAAAAAATATTCAAATCACTTCTGTTCTCACCATTACTTGCATGGGTTTCAGATAGAGAGAAGGTGGATTTGCAAGAGGAAATCCAAAATATCCTTCTTGGATTTGTTCAGCCCCATACACTTGCTGGGCGGCATAGGCCGTTTCAATAGAAACCGGTCAAAATTCAGCCCATGTGTACTGCAGACGTCTGTCGAAGAGCCATGACTGAAAAAGATCTGCCTACCAGCTCCCAATCAGCGCTCTCAACCAATGGCAGGGATCACCCCCCTATCATAACAAAATAGAACAGCAAGGGAGATCGATCTACTAACATCACAATGTTAGTACAGTGGCTCCAACCTGAGCTGTCAGTTTTTTTTTCCGTTCAGCCCACTGGATTAAACAAACAAAAACTAGCAGTGTGTACTAGGCTTAAGGCACCAAAGATATGGTCCTTTTATTTTAAGAGGGTGGTGGCTGTATTTGCAGTAAGGAGTCTTTAGGCCTGGTTCATAGTGGTGCGACAATCGCTCCAACTTTGAGAGCACAAGTCGCATGACATGTAAAAATCAATGTTTCCCTAAGAGAGCTGTCTTAACTGGTCTAACTTGTGTCGGTCTGACTTTTGAAAAGGTCCCTGCACTACTGTGGTCCAACTTGGGTCTGATTTCAGCCCATGGAATTTAATTGAAGTTGCATCCAAGTTGGATCAGCATCTTACTGTAGCTGATCCGACTTGTGCTCAGAGGCAACGTTAGCAATGAAAAATGTATTGGAAAAAAAAAGCATGGGGGGCCCCCCCCAATCCAGACCAGGTCCATAGTCAACGCCCCAGGCTAGATGGGTCTGTGACCTCATAAGGGGCAAGGGGGGTCTCCAGATGATGTCACCAGATGGCCACGCCCCAAAGTTATACAAGAACTGTCAGACACCGAAGCTGACAGAATGGTGGGAGTCAGCGAGGAGCTTTTTTTTTTTCAGTGGGTCGGCGGTGGTAGTTGAGGAAGATGTTGTGATTGACTTTGGAGCTACCACGGGGGGCACTAGTAATTTTTAATAAAGGACTTGTCAAAAACCGTCTATGCACACCATACTCATTCACATGGGAGGTGGGATCTGGCCCCCCCTTTTCCTGACCTGCCAGGCTGCATGCTCCGATAAGGGTCTAGTATGGATTTCAGGGGGACCCCGTGCCGTTTATTATTTTTTATTTTGGCGTGGGGTTCCCCCTCAAGATCCATACCAGACCCAAAGGGCCTTGTATAGATTGGAGAGGACCCCACACCGTTTTTTTTTTATTAATTTGGCATGAGGTTTCACCCAGTCGAGAGCCAAAGGAATTGTTTTGATTGGACAAAGGAAAAGTCGCACTCATCTCAAAGTCAGATCAAAATCAGATCCCGTTCATTAAAGTTGCATGGAAGTCGCATCCAAAGTCGCAGGGCAAAGATGGACCAGAAGTCGTGCGACTTTCGTGATGCACCAGTGTGAACATGGCCTTAGCTTCATTGTAGCCCTTCTAATTTCATGAATATATAATAACTCTTTTCAACAATTTACTAATTGATTAGGATAACTCCACTTTCATGGGAAAAATATCAAATAAAAAAAGAAATAATACAGCATATACAATTGCTACACAATTCATATTGCATATTGCAATTCACACTCATATTGCAATCGAATGTTATTAAAAATTTCCTTTCCTTTTCAATCTGCAAAGCTGCAATTTTCTGTAAAATACAATATGGCAACCTGGAGGCATTCTGTACAGAGTTGGTGTTCAAAACACCCCAGAAATGTCATTTCCAGCTTGTGTGTTTGACTCACTGATTTTCCCAGAAGTGCACTAACATTCAAGTCAAATTTTGGGCAACCAGATGCGAGCCGTACAGCTTGCACAGCTGTGAAGCAACATACAAAACCGTTCTGTGAAACCCTATGTCCCATATCACTGCACACCTTGTCTTCCAGAATGTAGCATTTAGAGGGGAACACCGCAGAGTCCGTGTCCCACCCTACCAGTCCAACTTGCTCTGCCACCTTACTTCCAGTGACAGAATGGAGTCCCATCGTGCACTAAGCGTGGACCTCTTGCGTGCACTTATCAACTCTCCCATATCGTGCAGCTAGGTTCATGGAGTCTCCATACTGTGGGTTCAGTATAGATCCCCAAAGGGCCTAGAATGGATTGGGGGGGATCCCCACAACATTTTTATGTATTTTTATTTTCTATTGCTGGTTAATTTGGCAATGTTTTTTCTTCATTCAACCGTCAGTGTGGTAGCGCGCTGACAGCTGATAAATCATCTGTTGTTAAGGACACGGCAGCCAGCTTCATGGCTCCATTCCTTAACAACCTCTTGACTGTGCGCTCAGTGGGCAAACATCCCGCCGAGCGCACAGAACATTTGGGTGTTCAGAGAACACCCAAACGGGCAATGTTCATGCCGAACCGCTAGCCCATCCCTAATGATAAAGAGTGGCAAGCAAAGTGCAGAAACTAAGGAAAAAAAGCAAGACTGATCTGCAGTCATCTGATCACAGTAAACGAAATTCTTACAGGTAGTTGTAGATTCACTGTTTCTCTTTGCCTTGAGATTAGGAAGACTTGTAAACTGTTGCTTTTACTTAGACAGCCATGTTTTTGGGCTGCCTCATTGTTGGATCATTATTTTCGAATTCGTGATTCTTATAGATGGACATCTGACAATGAAGCACTGCTTTTAGAGAATGAAATCTTGCTCTGATCACATATGCTGAGAGCAAATAAACAAAGAGGTAGAGATAAACACAAAGGGAACAGACAGAATCCTAAATAATAGATCACTAGCATAATACAACTGCCTAAAATGAAATTTCAACTTTGACAATAACAAAAGAAATTGAGTAGACTGCATGATCAAAAACAATAAATTAATAAAAAATACATTTACTTTTTTTTACTGGAATTTTGTGCAGTCGCCATTTTATATATAAGTGTATAATATATAAAGATAGCCTTTTTTTTTTTTGTAGCTGTAGAGGGGGGTTGGGGGGAAGGATGTGCAATAACAAGAGATGTATAAAGGCCAATTGTTCCTGAGACCATGAGCTAATGGGATCCAACCATGACCTTCCCTGCCACTTGTGAATCACCTATAAGCACTGATTGCATTATGGACATGTAGCACTACCCTCTCCTCTTAGGAGAGAGAAGAGGCACCCATGTCACAAGCCCGTGTCCTCTAGTTTAGAGTGTCAGGCGGTGTATATGTATTTGGGTCCCGCAGCGAGTTACTGTACCTCCTTCCACTGGTTCCCGTCTCCAGAATGTAGAGACAGGTCTGTACTTTCCCCTCTTTCATAAAGTCAATGTCCAAACCACTTAAACTCCAACATTGAGTTTATTTTGTATCTTTGCTTGATAGGTAAGAGAGAGTAGATGAGAGAGATAATAGTTGAACTAAAGCAGATTCGGGCACAGAACTCCCAGATTTATCACAATTCGGTCCCGAGTGGGTACAGCTCACCTCGAACAAGCAATTTAAATCCTCCAAGGACAAGTTCAGTATGTCCTCGAAGAGCAGCAGCACTCCGCAGGGTCAGTTCTGCGGAGCATAGGATCCTTCCCTCCGACAGGTCACCAGGCCTTTTCCGAGGCAGCAATCTAACTATCACTCATCTCCTGTTATGGGACTGATCCTCCCCCTGGCTTCCTCTTGGTCAGAGCGGATTCCCTCACCCGGGCATCCTAGGACTCCAAAGTTCTGCCTGTAGACCCAGTTGAAGGTACTGGGCCTACCCGAAACGTTGCGGTCTCGGGCCGAAGGTGCCCGAGACCCTTTAGTTGGTGTACGCGCCCCCCTCCTTAGGGGGCACACTCCTCTGGGTACTTGTCCCCGGGTCTCTGCCTGAATAATGGCGTCTGCCTCTTTTACATCCTCTCCCGGCATGCACAGCAGGCAGAACCAGCCCACTGCATGGTAGCCGAGAGAGGACATCCAATCGCGCCAATGCAACCTATGGTTCAACCCGGACCCAACATGGCAGTGCCACCTGCAGGCCACAGGGAACTCTACATAGGCACACAGCAACAAAGCAGAGTCCAGCACAATTAGAAGGCCCGAGCCATACTAGTGCTCGGGTCATCCCCCTAAATTTGGACATAAAGACCCCCTAAATTTGGAGTACCCGCTACACACAGAATTCAGGCTGTTCACAGACAGGCCTAACCAGGACTGTTTTGGTCAATGTATAGCTGCTCTTCTCCCAACACATGTCAATAGAAATGCAAAAGCAGCTTAAGCCCTGGTTCACATTGGAGCGATTTGGCAATGGCACCGGCAATGGCTCGACACCACATTTGCGGCACCGGCAGCGATTCCCAAAAGTAGTTTCTGTACTACTTTTCGTGACTTCGGGGTGCGATTTCCATTGACATCTGTGCAGCAACCCGCACAGATATCTCTAAAATCTCCCCCCGAAGTCAGGACTGACATGCAGGAATGAAATTGTACGAGTTTAGCTGAACTCGTACGATTTCATTCCCCCTGTCAGTGTGAACCAAAGCTAAAACGGGTTGATGCAGTTTAGAAGTCAAGTGCAAGTCAAATGCACCGGTTACCAGGACGCCTACACCTTTATACGCACATGAACTTTAATGGCATCCCAGTCTTAGTCTGTAGGGTTCAATATTGAATTGGTCCACCCTTTGCAGGTATAACAGCTTCAACTCTTCTGGGAAGGCTGTCCACAAGGTTTAGGAGTGTGTCTATGGGAATCTTTGACCATTCTTCCAGAAGTGCATTTGTGAGGTCAGGCACTGATTTCAGACGAGAAGGCCTGGCTCCCAATCTTCGCTGTAATTCATCCCAAAGATGTTCTATCAGGTTGAGATCAGGACTCTGTGCAGGCCAGTCAAGTTCCTCCACCCCAAACTCGCTTATCCATGTATCTATGGACCTTGCTTTGTGCATTGGTCCAAATCATTTGATGGAGAGGGGATTATGGTGTGGGGTTGTTTTTCAGGGATTGGGTGTGGCCCCTTAGTTCCAGTGAAGGGAACTCTTAAAGCGTCAGTATCCCAAGATATTTGGACAATTTCATGCTCCCAACTTTGTGGGAACATTTTGGAGATGGCCTCTTCCTGTTCCAACCTGACTGCACACCAGTGCACAAAACAAGGTCCATAAAGACATGGATGAGTTAGTTTGGGGTGAAGGAACTTGACTGGCCTGCACAGAGTCCTGACCTCAACCTGATAGAACACCTTTGGGATGAATTAGAGTGGAGACTGCGAGCCAGGCCTTTTTATCCAACATCAGTGCCTGACCTCACAAATGCACTTCTGGAAGAATGGTCAAACATTCCCATAGACACACTTCTTAACCTTGTGTACTGCATTCCCAGAAGAGTTGAAGCTGTTATAGCTGCAAAGGGTGGATCAACTCAATATTGAGCCCTATGAACTAAGACTGGGATGCCATTAAAGTTCATGTGTGTGTAAAGGCAGGCATCCAAATACTTTTGACAATACAGTGTATTTTAAGCTGTTACATGTGTTTTAAAGCTTCAGGAATATTTTATTTAGATAATAGGGCCCCTTTCACACAGGCGGATCGTTCAGGTTTGCCTGTCAGATTTTTTGGCAGACCTGAACGGACGCTCCATGCAGGTCTATGGAGCGGCGGATGTCAGCTGTGACATGTCCGCTGACATCCGATCTGCTGAATCCAGACAGATGGAAACCCTATTTTTCATCTGTCTGGTGGATCGAATCAGATGAAAACGGACAGGTGGAGGAGAGCGGACCTCTGACAGGTCCGTTCCTGCACAGTGAGCAGAGATGGACCTGTCATCCGCTGGCTCAGCGCGGATCAATGGAGCAAGCGGAGTCCATCAAAATGGAAAGCCCCTTGTAAAAGGGGCCTTATAGGCGAAAAAAAAACAAAAACACACATTTGTAGGTGTCCCCATTCAAGTCTACAAAGCCCAAAAAAAACAATTTTGTTTCAAAAGTAGCTCAAATTGCTTTTAGAGCGTCTGACATCAAGCAAAAGGCACATGTGCGCTCATACGTATGAGTGGACAGCCACCATTAAAATACATGGGTTTTTGTTTGTTGAGAGTTATGCCTTGTACACGTGGTCGGATTTTCAGTCGGAATAAACTCCGACGAGTTTTTCCGACGGAATTCCGTTGCATACACACTGTCACACCAAATTCCTGACTGTCAAGAACGGGGTGATGTACAACAATACGATGAGCCGAGAGAAATTAAGTTCAATGCTTTCGAGCATGCGTCGACTTCATTCTAAACATGCGTGGTTTTTAGTCCGTTGGAATTGCATCCAGACGAACAGAATTTCCGATAGAAATATTTTCCGTCGTAAAAAAAGAGAACATGTTCTCTTTTTAAGTCTGTCGGAATTTCCGACGGAAAAAGTCAGATGGGGCATACACACGTTCGGAATATCCGATGAAAAAATTCCGTCTGACTTTTTCCATCGGAAATTCCGAGCATGTGTACGAGGCATTACAGAATGTAGCTTTGAGCTTCATGCTACAAAACGCTCAGGCGTGAATGGGGCCTTAGTGCCGTGTCATGACTATTCTTACCTTTTACGTACCATTTGAGTTCCCAGATTACATATATATCATAGCAGAATTGTTTTTTTCTTTTTTTTTTTCTTTATGACATTTTTCTTTATGACATTTCCTGTCGTATTAAATGTGTACACACGACCGTTTTTCATGACGAGAAAAATGCAATTTTTTTAAATTGGTCTTTAAAAACGATTGTGTGTAGGCTCCAGAGCATTTTTCTCGATGAGAAAAATGAGCATTAAAATTTTAGAACATGCTCTATTTTTTCTCGTCGTTTTTCACTTCGCCGTTTTTCTCGTCATGAAAAACAGCCGTGTGTATGCTTTAATGACGGGTAAAAAAACGTGCATGCTCAGAAGCAAGTTATGAGACAGGAGCGCTTGTTCTGGTAAAACTAGCGTTTGTAATGGAGATAGCACATTCGTCACGCTGTAACGGACTGAGGAGCACGAGGCTGAAAAGCGCGAATAGTCTCTAACCAAACTTTACTAACACGAGGGTGGCGCCATCCGAATGGAACTTCCCCTTTAGAGTGCCGTTGTACGTGTTGTCAAACGTGTTGTACGTCACCGCGCTTTGCTCAAGCATTTTTTTTTTCATGATAGTGTGTAGGCAAGGCAGGCTTGAGAAGAATCACGTGGAGAAAAACCTTGTTTTTTTCAATGACATTAAAAACGGCCGTGTGTACGCGGCATAAGACTAATTGGCTTTAATTAAATTTCTCTATGTAGACAACACAAAGTTTTTGTTTTGACATTTTTGTATTATGCTTACGACAGGCAGTGACATGATATTCAACTCTAGGGAAACGAAAATAACAGGGAACAGTCTAAATGGTGCTAATTCTGTATATAAATTACAATTTAAAATACAATCTTAATATTTATTTGTTAAACATTGGTTCCGTGATTCTGTTGGGTGGAGTGGTATACAGATAGTATCTTCTTTGTCATACCTAATGACCATGTGAGCACCCTCTAACTGTAAAGCCAAACTTTGCTCACCTGGGACTGGATACTGTAACTATGGTCGCAGGCAGCCTTTTTTTATCCAATATAGGTTGATGGTTTTAACACCAATGCACAGTCAACATGTATCCAGTCAGAATGGGCAATTAAAACTTAAGTTGCCTACAGGGAGGCTACATGTTTAGTAGTTCAGATTGTTATTCAGGCATTGCTATAGTACAGTGATGGCGAATCTTGGCACCCCAGATGTTTTGGAACTACATTTCCCATGATGCTCAATCATTCTGCAGTGTAGTTGAGCATCATGGGAAATGTAGTTCCAAAACATCTCGAGTGCCAAGATTTCACCATCCCTGCTATAGTACATCCGTTCAACCCACACTCACTTTTCTCGATAATCTGAGAACCCCTCTGCATGATGCTGGGGAGGAGTAGGGGGTATTTCTAAACACACCCAGAGCAGGCTTTAAACAATACTTTATTTTACTGGGATTTTTATTTTTTTCATTTTTTTTACATTTGTGCTCGGGATTTTTTAATGGTTCTTTTACCTTTTACTGTGAACTGCTCCACCACCATGCATTGTATGAAAGTAGGTGCAGGCAACAGTCAGGTAACCTAAAGGGTTTTAGAGGTTCTCACCAAACATGGTTATAAATAACTGCCATTACCTTTACAATGCCAAAAAATGGCGGTACTCTGCTTCACTGGGAAGCAATGTTGGACAGATCAGGTTGAATTTTTATTCCTGATCTCTATTGTAAAATTAAAAAATAGTTATGTGGGTCCCATTAATTACACTGCAGTTGAATTGTTCCCTAATATCTAACTGGTGTCTTGTGTTTATTGTCTACTAGTTTTCAAAATCATCTCTTTTAACGACTTTTTCTATGTGTTTATTATGCTTTTACCATGTGTTTTGGATGCCTTTACCATTTGTTTGCCATTCATTTTTGTTGACTTGTATGAAAGAATAAAAGTAAAGCACACGTTTCAAAATGGTCTTAAATAATCTCAAAGGCCTGTGTATTATTTATTTATTACAGGTATTTATGTTGGTCTGACAATTTACACAGCACTTTATATGATTTACATTCATTGTCCTCAAAGAGCTTACAGTCTAAGTACCAAATCTCATATATGCATACACACATATAAGGACCAACCGGAGTACCCACACATGCGCAGGGAGAACATTCAAACTTAATGCAGGTCCTGACTGGGATTCAAACCAGGGATCCCAGTGATGCATGGCAGATGTGTACATAAGCTTTTAACGTGGACATGTACTGTACCTTGCCTATGCAGAGCAAAAAAAATGGTACATTTAAATGGTGG
This sequence comes from Rana muscosa, assembly GCA_029206835.1. Lineage (NCBI taxonomy): Eukaryota > Metazoa > Chordata > Amphibia > Anura > Ranidae > Rana > Rana muscosa. The sequence continues at coordinate 210,625,092 of CM055122.1, forward strand.
CCTAGCCACCAGCTAATATCTTCCTTTGGTTCCCTCACCACTCTGGAACTGGGTAAGCTCCAAATAACAACTGGTAATGAGAATTCTCTCTCCACCTCCATATTACAGCATTGGATGTATATGTAGGCAGGTGAAGTCTACTTTCTCCATGGCAGGGAGTGCTCTCCTCAGTGGCACTGTTGTTGGAGAGGAAGTCAGGAAGAACCAGGTTCCTCTATGGTTTCCTGGGTCTCTGGGGAAGCTATCCCATTGGATGCTGCCCCCCATGTGAATCAAGCAGCCATCATGGGTCAGCTGTCACGCTTACGTGTAACACAAGTGGTCAAACACTATAGCTAGCTTCTGTGTTTTTAACCTATAGCAGCCCCCTTTCCTATAAGGCAAGCAGGCCTTGGTTGCCCCCAGGTGTTATACACAATGCTTTAGTGCCTGACCGCCATGCCCGGGCAGGTGTGAGCTGAGCAAGGCAAGTGGATGCTTGCAGCTGGCAGACAGTCAGAGTGGTTCAATAACAATCCAGGTACAAGGCAGGCAAGGTTCAGAATAGTCAGGGTCAATCCATAGTCAAAAGGCAGGCAGAGTTCAGAGAATAGTCGATATCCAATCCAAAGTCATAAATAGGGGAATCCAAACAGCAGAGTAGGACAGACAGACAGAGAGCTTGCACGTATTACACATGCTATCACAAACATGAGACTACAGGCTTGGCTGGCTTAACCACTTCAGCTCCAGAAGGTTTACCCCTCTTCATGACCAGGCCATTTTTTGCGATACAGCACTGCTTTACTTTAACTGACAATTGAGCAGGCGTGCAACGCTGTACCCCAAAAAAATGCATGTCCTTTTTTTCCTACAAATGGAGCTTTCTCTTTGTGGTATTTGATCACCTCTGCGGTTTTTATTTTTTGCGCTATATTCAAAAAAAGATGGACAATTTTGAAAAAAACAAAACAAAACAATATTTTTTTACTTTCTGCTATACAATATTCCCAATGATTTAAAAAAAAAATCAAATTTCTTAATCAATTTAGGCCCATATGTATTCTGCTACATATTTTGGTTAAAAAAAATCCCAATACGTGTATATTGATTGGTTTGCGCAAAAGTTACAGCGTCTAAAAACGATGGTATATTTCTATTAATTTTTATTTTTATCACTTAGAGCGGGACTGCGATATTGCGGCGGACAAATCGGACACCGTACTGACACTTTTGACACTTTGGGAACCAGTGACACTAATACAGTGACCAGTGCTAAAAAATATGCACTGTTACTGTACTAATGACGCTGGCAGGGAAGGGGTTAACATCAGGGGCGATCGAAGGGTTAATGTATTCCCTAGGAGTGATTGCTAATTGTGGGGGAGGTGCTTTGACTGGGAGAATGTAAAGATCCATGTACCTGCTTAACAGGAACACAAGATCAGAACATTCCCCTCTCACAGAACGGCGGTCTACTTTATTTATTATTTCACATGCCTTTCTCACAAACGATTGGCGGGTCCTAGCGGACATCCGATCCACCAGACCCACTGATTGGCTCCCGCTGTGGCCAATCACAGTGGGAGTTGGTCTCCGGCAGCGCGTGTGTGTGCCCCAGACCCGGAACTGTCAGATCACGTACCAGGTAAGTGATCTGGCGCAGAGCGGCCGCCCTGCCGCCCCGGCCGCAGTAAATCTATGGTGGGTGGTTGCTAAGCGGTTAAATCAGGCTTAGTCTCCACCCAGAGACTGGCCACATTAATCACCTTGCAGGTTCACATACAGACAAGGAGAATGCCACAGCCAATGCCAGGATGCTGGAATGAGGAGCAGGAGCGCTAGATGCTCCTGACATCAGCCAGAGCTTATGAAAGGCCATGGTTCCCAGGGTTGGTGTGTTTTTTGCGAGTGGACAGAGTTCCAGGCGTTGTCATTCAGGCTGAAACCTGCTCCTGTTTCACTACTGGTATTGTAAGTGTACCCAGCTCGCTAGCTTTTCCACCGGGCTTGATGTGGACTTTTCCTTCTTTGCTTCAAAACAAATTCTTATTGCACCTGCCTGTGTGAGTTATTGTCTCTGCACCACACTGCACCCCACCCACATGTAGGAAGGTCCCGAGCCCCAGCGGCCTAATGGTGACCTCAAGGGTTAGGGAGAGCTGACATCCTTCCTTGTAGAGTGGGTTACCAGGCATGGTGGGTGTGATGCAAGATGAAATAATGGGCGCCAGTCACTTTTTGAATGCGAACAAGAGATTTATTGTCTCTTAACAGAACTGTAGGAGAGAGGGGATTAGGGTCAGGACACCCTTGAGTAGATGCAATGATAATTGGCAGACTCTGAGACTTCTATAGATAGACAGCTATACAGTGGAAGGCCTCTAGCCGGACAACACTTCTTTATAGGTAGGACCACTGTCTCCTATGGTAACTAATCTTGCAACAGTCACTAACAGTAGTTATACATAACTCTTTGTAACACAGAACAGTCCTTTTCTTATCTCACAATATCCCACTGTAGGTCTTCACTCACTGAGCTTCCAGTCTCTCACTAGACTTCCAGATCCCAGTCCTCACTGGATCCCCTGAGCTCTTCCACAGCTATCCAGCTGTACACTCCTCAAGCGTCATCCCCGCTATCCTGCTGGGTCCCTAGCTTGGCATTTGCTGATGCATTCCCACTTCTTCACCGTTTCTGGCTGGTGAGAAGACTGCTCAGGTACTTGCTTTAGCTTACTCACAGTAGTCTCTGGTAACAAGGTGGATGGTCCCTTAGTGGCGACAGCTTTCCTTCTACCTCCGACCACGCTGATTCCTCATCTGGCTGAACCTTCGCAATTCGGTTGGACTCCAACCCTGCAGCCTCAACCCTTTCAATCCTTACAATTAGCCAGGACAATTACTACTTGGCAAACTAAATTGGTTAGCAACCCTGCCTAAACACCAGGGTGTTACACACATATAAGCAACCAAAACACCAAGAATCGGGCCCTCAAAGTGCAATTTATTTTTCTTTGTTCCTTATGGCCAAATTAACAAAAACAAAACTCAAAAGCCATTTGAAAGCCCTTAAAAGCCTTAATAAAACAATCCCAAATATTAAATACCATTCATTCATCTTCCTCGTTGACTCCAGTTCATTTTGTTCACCCCCACTTTTTAGAAAGCCTCACAGAAAAAAAAAAATCTGTTTTCAACATCCTCCTCTTTTTACATATTCTTTCATGATGGTTCACTTAAAAAGCACATTTCTTGCCAATCATTTTAAAGTTCTGCTGGAGATCCTGGTATTAATAGGACACGTGTCAGCCTGCTGCCTGAGGCAGGTAATAACATAGTGTCTCCCCTTCACCAGCATTATCAGGAACAAATGCCGTTCATTCAGGATTACACAAGTGGTGCAAAGATAGAATATTCTCTCTGTTCTAGACAGAATTTAAGAGTAGCAGAACATAACTGTTACCTGCCAGAAAATGTAAAAGTCACTCCTGCCCAGTGTGCCAGAGCTTCAAGGCAAAATGTCACAAAGAAAAGATCACCTACACTTGGAGCAGTTTACTAATGAGATAAAATATGGCATGTATTTTCAGATCTGTCAGTGGCGTGATTAATGATACAATGTGATACCAAACTCATTATGAGTACAAACATTTTGAATAATTATCTGCAGTGTCCAGACAAATCTTGGATGGTTTTTCTGACTAAATTCCACTCAATCTTGGCTTGCATTTACACGGTCACACAAAAGTTCTCTGAACTTTCGACCGGCAAGAACGCGGTGACGTACAACACTACGACGAGCCGAGAAAATGAAGTTCAATGCTTTCGAGCATGCGTCAAATTGTTTCCGAGCATGCGTAGGAATTTTGCGCGTCCGAATGGCTACAGACGATCGGAATTTCAGATTGGAATTTTTTTGGTCGGAAAATTTGAGAACCAGCTACCAGCCGTAGGCACCCACTACACAATAATAAGGTTGGGTGGGGCCATGGCTCCCTCTGACCCCCCACCCCCCCCCCTAGTGATGTCATTGGCTACAGCCAAACACATATTGTGGAAATGCTTGCAGATTCAGGCTTTTTGGGCTGCGATCACTTCCAACATATCAGAGGTTGCTAAACTGGAAAAAGCCAAATGCCCCCTCAGTATCCTTCTGGAAAGGACTAGTGAACTCCATGATGCCTTTATACAGAGCAACGTATATCTTCAGAGGTTGTATCAAAAAATTTGATAAGGTATGGCAGACATGGATCGACTCAACTTCTACGATAGGGTAGGTGGTTACCTTTTGTTCTCAAATAATGCTAGAAGATATCTTGGAATATTGTTGTTTTTTTTTTTTGGACTTGAGGGGGTTTGAAATGTGTAGCAGATGTATGATAGAACCATATAAAACATCCAACTAGGAGAGCCTTGGTGGACCATACTGAAACAAAAACCGGGAGTGTTATAGTCAGTTGAACTATGTTAGTTCAGGATGTTCTTGGCCCTGTGTGGCTGTATTTAGGTGGTGCTGGTGTTGTGCCGGCCCGCCTAATGGTCTGAATTGTTTTGTTGCTGCTTTATGTAAAAAATGAATTAAACATTTTCAAAAGAAAGAAAAAAGCCAATTGTACACATGCAAGTGGGGACCTCACATTGTGTTCAGGGCTGGCTCCTGATGACGACAACTTAAGATGGAACTGGTCTGTACAATACGATTCAATGTGGCCCCATTTAGTCTCCACTGGAAGCACATGTTACAACGTGACAATTGTGAAGGACTAGCATCAAGTGTAGAGCTTGAAGGACACCGCCACTCGCTGGTTCTTCTTTTTGAGGGTTGTTTGCCCATTTTTATTAAAAGAAGTTCAAAACAAAATCAAAAGGTTTTCCCTCGCCGGGGTTTCAGTACTCCTTTTCAACAACAAAATGACATTCAGCCTCCTGGCTTATACATACAGCAATGCTGCTGAGGCCTTCCACTTCAGGCTCTTGTCTGTCTCCTATAGACTATTCCATCTGCAACACCATCCATTTGGATAGCAGCCCCTTGCTGCTCTGACCCTCAGACCTGGGTCTCTGGCTTCCACTGTGCACACAAGCACTCTCTGACTTCTCCAGTGCACACTTGCACTCTATGGCTTCCCCAGTGCACACCTGCACTCGTCGGGAGGGTGGGGCCCAGAATGCTGGTCCTGACTCTACTATCAGGCCCACACACACCTGAACAATCAGTGTGCAGCTGAGCCTCAAAACCCGGATCCAGGACTGGGGATTTCATCCCACCCGGATCTCTAAGAAATCCCCAAGCTCCGGGTCCCAAAGTGGACTTTAGTAAATCATGAGGAAACTGAAAAGCCAGTTTCCTCCCAAACAAGCAAATACCCTGGAGCCCCTCAACCTGCCTGGTTGAGAATCCTGCATCCATACACTGGTGGGGTACCACACTACCACACAATGTAGGAGTGAAATTAGGAGACAAAGAGCTCTCACACCTTGAGGCATGAGCAATGACCACCTGGCAGGGTCATCATATACAATAATTTATTAATTGCACAAAATATGTAAGCCAAAAGTTGCTTATTTTAGTTATCCAACAGAGTAGGGATCGTTAAAACACCTATCAGGTTACTTTTGTCATTTGCATCACACTGGGGTCATTGCACATGGTAGAAGCATACCCTGGCCTGTTTTCTTCCCTAGCATAAAGTGCACATATAGCATTTTAAGGTATGTGAATCTGCAACTTCACAGCATTTGTTGGTCAATGTTCACAAGAGCCTACTGTTGAGTATCTACTTTCCCTAATGGACTTTGTAGGTACACACGTAAGTTTGTAAAAAATTTAGTTTTTTTAATTGGATAAAGGTAAAACCATTGTAAACAGACAAATTTAAAAAAAACATATATTGTTGAGTGACCTCACAGACTTTTGTATTGCCTCTAATACATACAGTATCTCTCAAAAGTGAGTACACCCCTCCCATTTTTGTAAATATTTTTTTATATCTTTTCATGTGACAACACTGAAGAAATGACACTTTGCTACAATGTAAAGTAGTGAGTGTACAGCTTGTATAACAGTGTAAATTTGCTGTCCCCTCAAAAAAACTCAACACACAGCCATTAATGTCTAAACCGCTAGCAACAAAAGTGAGTACACCCCTAAGTGAAAATGTCCAAATTGGGCCCAATTAGCCTGTCCACTCAGATTGTGCAGCACCGCTCGCGCATGCGCAGTGAGTGCCCGGCCGTGAAGCCGAAAGCTGTCACGGCCGGGTGCCCACAGTAGGAATGGAGGCGCCGGCAGAGAAGGGGGGGAGAGGAGCGAAGCTCTGTTCGGCTGCGTCGCTGGACAGTGGAGCAGGTAAGTGTCTGTTTATTAAAAGCCAGCAGAAACACTTTTTGTAGCTGCTGACTTTTAATAAACATAAAAAAGTCTGGAACTCCCCTTTAACAGTAAAGGAGAAGAAGTAGATTATATGTAAATGCAGGTAGACCGACAATATAAAAGGTATACAGAGCTGGTAAGCATCACATCCAAAGGAGAAGTAGTATGGAGCACACACAGGGGCATATGAAATTATCTATGGCGGCGGTGTAGGTAAATAAACGTCCCTATTTATTGTTTGGCCAAAAAGTAGCAGTGTCCAATAATCAGAGGGAAAGTATTGAAGCTCATTAGACCAAACACCTCAAATGGACAAAGTGGTATTAAATAGAGGACAAACCAACGCCTTGTGTGCTCGTGGATGAATAGTGTGGCAATGTAGAGCGGTTTTTCTGAGAGACCTCTGATTGCGACTTCTCCACTTCACGTATCTAATAACCACTGGATATATATTGTTATTTTTGTTACAATTTCTGCACAATTTTTGTGTGGTATTTATGTATTAGAGGCGATACAAAAGTCTGTGAGGTCACTCAACAATATATGTTTTTTTTAATTTGTCTGTATACAATGGTTTTAACTTTATCCAATTAAAAAAACATTATTTTTTACAAATTTACGTGTGTGCCTACAAAGTCCATATCATCTTTTGCCTCTCTTCTGACAAATTACCTGGATGTTGGCACTCTGTTACTTGTGTATCCACAGTGTCACCCTGTGTTTATAAATTTAACCTCTATCCTTTTCCTACTTTCCCTAATGAAATTCATGCATATTTATCCAGATGAGAATTTTGCCCAGTTAGGAAAAGCCTTGGGTGCGCACAACATCCCTTTTGTGGCTGAAACAATGGCTATGGCTCCAGCATTTGTTACCTGATGTGTGACAAATCATAATTAGATTTCTTCATTACTGGCCAAACATTTATTATTTAGTAATTGGTTGAAAAATAGGTCACTCACTGCAGGAAGCAACCAGCTTTATAAAACAGATGTTCTACTCCTCCAAAAATAATGAGCTCCTGCTTTGCAATTTATATAGATGATAAAGTGTTTTGTTGCATTACAGTGTAAAAACAGTAGGCGTGCTGAACAATATAAAATTATTTCATTTATGCCTGACTTTATTTTTTCCACATGTTATTAATAGTGGTTCCTGAAAACATTTTTATTTTTTATCTTTGTTTATTGATCATTTGCTTTTAAAGCTCTACATAAAATTCAGGAACTGATTTAAAAGTTTAAATATGTTTGTTTGATATGGTAGCAGAAAATATAGTACAATTTACATATGTTAAAATTATTTCCATTAAAAAACACATTTTATCATTATTTTGACTATAACAGCAGAGGGGACCTGGACAGGAATGCATAACTGGATCTTCTCAGTATTGCTTGGCTTTTTTCTGTGCTTGATAGATAGTAAATTAGAATGAGCGTATCTGCCTGGGTTCGATTCTTAGGGGTTTGTCTAATCCCGCTTGAAATCTGCAAACACAATTGAAGTCTATGAAGGGATGGGACAAATATTAATACTAAGCTGTGATCATTTTTAAGGCTAAGATGTAAGTTTTTGTCCAAAAAGGGCATAGGTTGCTGGGCACTGCCATGGGGTACACTTAACAAAGCAAAAAAAAAATTTTTATCCCATAGAGAGGGGAAAGGCTAATTTTATTGTGACTTTGAGGGTGACATGTAAAAAAACAGCAATCTTTTAAATTACATGCTTGAAAGATAACATTAAGCTGTATGTGGCTTTATAGAACAGTATAATTTGCACTGACAGTGTGAATGATATCATATTCTGGCCTCACATACTTTGACATCACATTGGTTTTTTAATGAGATGAGAAAGAAGGACACCTTCTCGTACAATGTATTTAGGCAATGAACACACCCCTACCACACTCTAAGTCAGGGATCCTCAAACTACAGCCCTCCAGCTGTTGCGGAACTACAAATCCCATGAGGCATTGCAAAACTCTGACATTCACAGACATGACTAGGCATGATGGGAATTGTAGTTCATAAACACCTGGAGGGCCGTAGTTTGAGGACCCCTGCTCTAAGTTATGTAGACCATTAAGAAAATATATGCCAAAAATAATTGGCCACATCCAGATTCTTTTTTTCACCATTGTTTTTTGTTTATACTAAATTGCAAGGGGGTGATAGTGCACTCCCCTAGTTGGCCACTAGTTGGCGCTCTTGTGGAAATATCTATAAGTTATGTTAGGAAGAGTAGCCAGGAGAAGAAGTAGAGAGCAGCCTTTGGCTGCGTAGGACCCCATGGGTCTAGTTGGGGCCTATTTTCCAACAATATAGTCTTTCTTTTTAATGGTATTCCTCAGCTGGTGGATACTGGTGAGGGTCTTGTAACCCTGAAGGGAGAATAAGGATAGGATAGATGTGACCCGCTGAAAGGAAGATGAAGTACAACAGCTATCAGAGAATGAAAATGCTTCTGTTGTATCATGTAAAAAAAATTGATAAGTAAAGTGTTGAAAAAGCAACTGACTGATGTCCCCTTCTTCTATTGCCTTTTCTCCAAAAGAGTGTGGCTGTAGCTGAAGAATAGAGGGCAAGAATGGTGTATGATGGTAAATGTTCATGGAACTGTAAGCTCCTCTGGGAGTGGAGATTATTGCAGACAAGGTGATCGGGATAGTAGGTCTGTCTGGGGTGCCCAGGAAGGTCATGTTATACCCATGTCTGTTTGGCCTTGCTTACAGGCTTTTTGAATAACAAACACGATAATTAAAAGGAATCTTTGGTCACAGTATACATTTTCATTTTATAACACCAGCATTGTGACAGCAATACAAACAATATACCTTTTCTGACAAGCCACACAACATTGTGACCATATATATGCTTTAAGAGATAGAATGAAGGTTTAGTGCAGAATAACACTTTTAGTAGTTGAATAGTTTTCATAGATATCTATGCATTCAGACCAAAAAGAAGGACAACGGAGGAGCATAGAGGGACAGAGGGATTTGGTTCCAAATAAGAGATAGTTTGGAGGTATGCACTGATGCTACAGTTTTACACTCTTTATTGATTATGTATTACCTGAAATGTAGCCAGGGTTCCAATGCACTTGTTGTCTATCTATATTGTACTTACATACGAAAACCTATATAAAGCCTTTGTATCTATATTCAGTTTCAGAGTAGGTAGAGTAAATGGCTAATTTGCAAAGTAGTTCTGTAAGATATTTTCTGACAGTATAGAAACATTGTATTCTTTACCAAGAATCAGAAAAATGGAGCAGTGCTTGTTAGCAGAAGCAATTACAGCAGCCTTTCTTAACCTTTTTACCCTTCTTAACCTTTTTAACCTTAAAATAATTTTCAGATTCTCAGGGAGGCTCTGCTAAAATTGATTTTACTTTCAGCCCATGGTAAAATTAGCATGATGATCAAGAAGTTGAAGAAAGTTTCAAATAAAAGAATAAGTAATTTGGCATACCTAGCATATCTTATAAACTCCATACAAAATACATTCTTGTAATATTCTTGTAACAAATAATAATTGCAAAAAGAAAGGCAGATAGGGGCTAGTGTAGAAAGTACCTCTTGCATTGGTGGTCAGTGTAGGATGCCAAATCAATCCACTATTGCTCACTGTTCAAGGAACCCCAATGAACCTCAGGAGGAACCCGGGTTGAAAAACACTGAGTTACAGTGAGCAAAAGATTATCTGGAATGAAAGGGTCATATTTATCTATACTTAAGACGGTAACCTACAGGGCAGTAACTTCATGGAAATGTCTAGTAGTAGAAGTATGACAGATCCTGCATTTACAGCACCACTCATCTTTTACAGCATATGCAATATAGTTTGCAATGTGCTGTATTGAACCACACCTTAAAGAGGAGCTCCAGTCTCATGTGAAAAACAAAAACAGCTACTCACCTGTCCCACGATCCCGTGGTGTGCTGACTTTAGCTGGTTTCACCTGCTGTCTTCTTTCCTCAGCGCTGGCATCTTAACTGCTGTATGGGCACTCAGCCGTGACAGCTTGAGGCTCTACAGTCGGGTGTCCACTGCACATGCGCAAGCAGTGCTGCACATCATAAATGGTCAAGCAGACTTCTGGGACCTGTCTTGTGTCCCAGAAGACTGTGGGGTCGAGGAGAACTTCTGCTTCAGATCGCCCAGGCAAAATTGGGTACGTGCTCCTCAAAAGTGACAATTCTTCAAGAGGAGCGGGGAATGAGTTCTTAAAGTGGATCTTTCCCTTTTGGGTGGAGCTCTGCTTTCAGCAGGCAAGTGAGACAAAAACTATTGGAGACTTTAAATAGGAAATATGGAAGACTGTGAGGAGTGTAGTTCAGTAAAAAGACTCCAGGCTTGCTCTAAATTACAATTCCCAGCAGAGAGACATTAAGGTTGAAGTCGTTTTCTCAGGCTGAGAAAGGAGGAGGCTTTCAGTATTTCTGTTTTTCTAAAAGCATAACATTTTAAATGGACATTATCCTAAGCCCTCCAACACAAGATTGTGTGCCCCAATGAGCTGGCCAGCAGAAGGTCTAGAGCTTCTCCTTGTTAGACATTCCCAGTGCACGTTTAGGAAAGAGGTGGACTATTAAACATTCACTGTTCGAAATTGCACTGCTCTTATTTGCTGATGTTTGATTGTTAAATGTTATGGCATATATTTTACTGTGAACCAATCCAGTATAATGTTTTATTTCTGATTTACCACTATACGGTCATTGCAGTCATTGCAATGATGTGGGGTTGTTATTTGAGTGGTTGGGCTTGGCCCCTTAGTTCCAATGAAGTGGACCTCTTAAGGTGCCAGCATACCAAGACATTTTGGACAATTTCATGCTCCCAACTTTGTGGGAACAGTTTGGGGATTGCCCCTTCCTGTTCCAACATGACTGCGCACCAGTGCACAACGCAAGGTCCATAAAAGACATGGATGAGTGAGTTTGGGGTGGAGGAACTTGACTGGCCTGCACAGAGTCCTGACCTCAACCCGATAGAACACCTTTGGGATGAATTAGAGCAGAGACTGCGAGCCAGGCCTTCTCGTCCAACGTCAGTGCCTGACCTCACAAATGCGCTTCTGGAAGAATGATCAAACATTCCCATAGACACACTTCTAAACCTTGTGGACAGCCTTCACAGAAGAGTTAAAGCTGTTATAGCTGCAAAGGGTGGGCCAACTCAATATTGAACCCTACAGACTAAGGCCCCTTTCACACTAGGGCGTCGGCGGCAAAGCGCCGCTATTTTTTGTGTCCACCAGTTTTTGTAAATCTACCCATATGTGTCTGTACATAGAGACATCTTATGTAAATAGTTTAATGTCCGTAGTGCAATTTAAGAGGCTTTTACATCAAGGGGAAAAAATAACACGAGTGCTTTCTCTGCTTACCTCCCCTGATGTTCTATCTCCAGCGGCGATTCAGGAAGGAAAACTACTGAACATTGTTCAATATAGAGTCACAAGTTATTAAAGCTGACGCGTTTTATCGCTTTGCTTTGCGGTTTTAGATTTTGCTATAGAGTTGAGAAAGACTGACAAAACTTAAGATGAACAACGTTCTATTAATTATGACAAAAGTAATGCTTAGTTCTTGCCAAGCAGATGGTGATTGCATGTCCACAGCTCCATTGTACAATGAGTAACATATTTCTCTGAATTGTGCTTGTCTGGCTGGGGCGCTGAGCGGAAATCCACAGCTTTAGATTCTAGTTAACCCTCTGACATCTACTACATTTGCTGCGATTGTTCGGCTGTGCGGAATGGCTCTGGCGTTAACATTCTGTTTTTTTCCTGCCTTGATGGGAAATTTGATGAGCAGCTGTGTCTTATTTCATGGTGAAAGTGTGGCATAGAGCTGCCTCCTGATACAAGGGAGGATTTATACAACTGTGAGAAAACTCAGAGGCTGGAGAGAAGCTATAAATCTCACTGATTTCAAGCTGTTCTTAGGAAACTGAAACTAAAACTAGTAGAGTGCTTACCTAGGAGATTTGGTGATGAATTATGCTGGGTTAACAGAGGCTAAGTTTCTGATTATGGTAAAAGCTGACCTTCAGGAAAACAGCTAAATAAAACAGTCACATTACATACAATACAGTATATTAAAAAAATGCCTTACCTGCCAATATTTATTAGACATGTGCACACTGAAATATTTCATTTCGGAATTTCGTTTTCGTCCGAAAAATACATTTATTTAGTTACTCCCGAAATTCATTTTTATTTATTTTGTTTTTCGTTAGAAATTGCATTTGTCCGAAAATCTGAATGAACTAAGGTCAAATCTATCATTGAAGGCTTATGGTGTCTGTCGAATGTTCAAAGAAGATTCGACGGAGCAGCGAAACTTTACGATGCCACAATCCTACATTTCCGGTTGAATGTTCCACCTACAAGCTAGGTATAGTAGAATTCTAATGTTGTATGACTAGTAATAATTATATTTATTAATTATTATTACTAGTCAACCAACATTAGAATTTTTCTATAGCCTATGGGTGGATGCATTTGACAAGAAATGTACGATTGCAGCGTCGTACAGTTTAGCTGCACCGTCTAATCTTCTTAGAACTTTCGACAGACACCATAAGCCTTCAATGACAGATTCAACGTTTGTATGTTTTTCGATGCTTTGTCGAATCTTCGTCGTTCATGTTGAATTGTCAAGTTAGTTCTAGCTATTTTACTGCTCCTCCTCTTTGGTTACAATCAGCCAATAACATTCATCATCATCATCATTATTTTTATTTTACTTCCCCCACCCAATTCCAGCAGCAATCTTTTCTCTCTATAATGTCAAATCTTTTCTCTCTATAACAGTGGTTCTCAACTCCTGTCCTCAGGACCCACTAACAGGCCAGATTTTAAGTATTACCTTGGTGAGATGCAGACTAGAATACTGCAATCCCTGAGCAGCAAATTATATCACCTGTGATGCATTTCAGTTATCTTGCAAACCTGGCCTGTTGGTGGGCCCTGAGGACTGGAGTTGAGAACCACTGCTCTATAATGTCAAATCTTTTCTCTCTATAATGTCAAATCTTTTCTCTCTATAATGTCAAATCTTTTCTCTCTATGTAGAATAATCTTGGACTCATAGAGTTAAGGTTAGGCACATTCGACTGCAGGTTCGATAAATACAGATTGTTATTGTCAGCATCATGTCAAATCTCCTATCTATATCGAACTGTTGTCACAACGAAAATGAAAATAAAGCATTTGTTTATGTCGGATCTTTCGGTTTTCGGATTCTGTGCTTTTGTTTTCCTTTGTTAAAACGATAACGAAAATACCTGAAATTCGGACGAAAATGCATTCGGACGAAAACGAATGCACATGTCTAATATTTATAACACTGTTCCACCAGTTTTGTGACCCTGGAACGCATGCTAGACAGTACAGTCAGGTCTTGGACATCCCTGTAGACTACCCTGCAGAAAAGCTTACAGCCTGATCAAGGTCCCACTACAGCATGTTTTTGGAAATGAAGGAGAAGTACATTAATAACGTCATCTCTCTGCCCTTCCTTCTAGGATGTTAACATATAAGGATGGGTTTCGAATTTGCAACGTCACAGGATTCACACAAACTCTGTATGTTTGCTGTACACCAAAAGTGCAAACAAAATAGTTAGTTTGCCCGCATGCTGAAGTAGTTGCAGCAGGACGTAGTCATACATATAGCGGAACAATTACGGCCACCACTTATTTTGACAGGTTCCAGCTCAGGGCACCCCCTCATTGATTGGGATCCTGGAGACTGTCTGTGTCCTAGTAACCTAAGACTGGTAGCATGCATCCTAGCTGAGAAAAACAATGTGGGGTTCCCCCAAAAATTCATACCAGACGTTTATACAGGATGGGGGTCTGGTATGGATTAGGAGCTCTATGCAAAAAAAACAAAAAAAAAAGTCAGGGCCTTTCCTCAAAATTCATTCAAGACCCTTATTCAAGCATGTAACTTGGCTGACCAGGAAAAGGAGGCGGCAGTAGGCATGCATCCTACCCCTCCTGAACCATACCAGACCATGTGCCCTCTACATGGAGAGGGTACCTTGCCAGAGGGGTCTATGGGGGTATACTTATCATAATCTGCAAGCCCCTTAAAAATAAGGGGACCCCCAGATACTTTCAAACCCCACGCAAATGAGTAAGACTTCTGATTACTCATTCCCCAAAAATATAAACAGCAAATAAACACACCATACATTTGACAAAGTCCTTTATTTAACAAAAAAAATTGGCCCATGGTTCAAAAACCATTTTCAAACACAATGAATGTCACTTGTGACCCGTAGAAACAAAACATGCCAGCTGCCCATATGATACCTTCCCTACGGACTCTTGCTGTGAAAGACATTTCCCAGCTAAATGTAAACAAAGAGGTGGTAGATCCCAGGTGATGTCATTGACCAAATTTACAATGTGTATTTTTAATGTTACCCTTCAAGCCTTATCAAAAGAGCTGCTCCCTGCTGAAAAGTATTATTACAAAAGTTTTTATATTTTTTTTGCAATCTGAAATTTCACATTATCCATGCTTGTCGATTGTACCCATGAATCAAATTCAAGCAGATTCACCCATCAATATTCACAAACAGCACACAGATTTGGTTCTACTAGTGGTTGCCCTTTCATTCTGTTTACTGCTGTGCAGGGGATTAAACAGGCTTAGATTTGGAGATGTATGATAGTTTAATAATCTTTCAGTTAATTTAATCCAATAACTGGATTAAATGGTGTTTTATCCCTACCCACTGTTCAGATCACCAGTTTCATATGGCTTTTGGGACACTGTTGGTGAGAAATTTTCACCACAGTTTCCAGGTTTACACATAAATCACAGCAAATGTCCCAATCCTTCTGGTAGACTTCAACCCATTTTATTTTATGCAGAATCCACCCATCAAGATATTTAGCTATTTATGTAACCCCTCCAAAGAGCCAGCCCACTGCTCACATCAGGGCTAAGGGCTTCTTGGAGTGAAGAGTACTGAGGCAGGGTGCTGTGGTATTTTCAGAAAGCTTGAGCACTTTGTTGGCCCCTTCCACCAGCAATGATTTACCTGAATTGCACAAATAGGCATAAAACAAGATATGTAATTAAAATGAATATTTTTTTGTTTAAAAGTTGCATTAGACTGTTGTTGTTGGGCGGTTTGAAGAAAAATCGAATCAGATAAAACTTCATCATTAAATTAAGAGTTCCATTTCAGATAGGTCCCACAGGGGCCCTACTTGTCCCCTGTGACTTAGTTTACTTTGTAACTTAGGGCTTGACTTTTCTGTCCACCTGCCATTCCCCTTCTCATTGAAAGCAGTCCACTGGCCATTAATGATACTTTAATCAGACATAGTATCTAGGTGGAGATTTGATGGAATTTGTCCCAGTAGTTAAATTTTTTGGCAGAAAACATTCATGTAGGTGATCAATTCTTGTTCTGCAGCAATGGGATTTTGAGCTGAACACTTTGTATCTATCAATATTGAAGAATGCGAGGAGATTGAAACTGATTACCATTATATTTTGAATAGAGTTGAGCAGACACCTGGATGTTCGGGTTCGACGGGTTTGGCCGAACTTCGGAAAAAAGTTCGGGTTCGGGACCGAACTTTACCCCGAACCCTATTGAGGTCAATGGGGACCAGAACTTCTGAGGACTATTACCGCTGTTTCCGGTGCATAGAACTGTCCCTGCACAATGTGTCATTTCTGAAGGAAAAAAAGTCGTTTAAAATCCACTCGCGGCTATTAATGAATTGTCGGCTCCTGGCAATACATAGAAAAGTCATTTATAAAAATAAAAATAAAAAAGTGTGGGGGTTCCCCCAAATTCAATTACCAGGCCCTTCAGGTCTGAAATGGATATTAAGGGGAACTCTGCCGCAAATTAAAAAAAAAATGCGTGCGGTTCCCCCAAATATCCATACCAGGCCCTTCAGATCTGGTATGCATTTTAAGGGTAACTCCACCTCAAATTTAAAAGAAAATGGCGTGGAGTACCCCCAAAAATCCAGACCAGACCCTTTATCCGAGTACGCAACCTGGCAGGCCGCAGGAAAAGAGGGGGGGACTAGAGAGCGGCCCCCCTCCCTCCTGAACCGTACCAGGCCACATGCCCTCAACATGGGGAGGATGTCCCCATGTTGATGGGGACAAGGGCCTCATCCCCACAACCCTTGCCGGTGGTTGTGGGGGTCTGCAGGCGGGGGGCTTATCAGAATCTGGAAGACCCCTTTAACAAAGGGGACCCCCAGATCCCGCCCCCCCCATGTGAAATGGTAATGGGGTACAAATGTACCCCTACCATTTCACAAAGAAAGTGTAAAAAATTAAAAAAATTACAATAGCCGGTTTTTGACAATTCCTTTATTAATGTCTTCTCTTTTCTTCCATCTTCTTCCTTCTTCTTCTTTCATCTTCTTCTTATCTCCATTCGGGTTTCTTCCTCTTCCTTCTTCCTTCTTCCTTCGGTGTTCTCGTCCGCATCTTGCTCCGGCTTCTTGTTCCCCTTCTTTCTTCGGCCGCTCCGTTTGAATTGGAGGTTCCCGCTGTGTGACGCTTCAGTTCTTTAGTTCTCCTCTGGGTCCGCTGGCACCCGATGGCCCCGCCCCCTCTGACACCACAGGGAAAGTCCCTGTGAAATCCATGTGTGTCAGAGGGGGGCGGGGTCACCGGGTGGCAGCGGACCAAGAGCAGAACTGAAGAACTGAAGCGTCACACAGCGGGAACCTCCAATTCAAATGGAGCGGCCGGAGAAAGAAGAAGGGGAAGAAGAAGCCAGGGCAAGATGCGGACGAGAACACCGAAGGAAGAAGGAAGAAGGAAGAAGGAAGATGAAGAGGAAGAAAACCGAATGGAGAAAAGAAGAAGATGGAAGAAGAAGCTGGAAGAAGAAGATGGAAGAAAGGAGAAGACATTAATAAAGGAATTTTCAAAAACCGGCTATTGTCATTTTTAACATTTTTGACACTTTCTTTGTGAAATGTTAGGGGTACAATGTACCCCATTACCATTTCACATAGGGGGGGTCGGGATCTGGGGGTCCCCTTTGTTAAAGGGGTCTTCCAGATTCCGATAAGCCCCCTGCCCGCAGACCCCCACAACCACCGGGCAAGGGTTGTGGGGATGAGGCCCTTGTCCCCATCAACATGGGGACATCCTCCCCATGTTGAGGGCATGTGGCCTGGTACGGTTCAGGAGGGAGGGGGGCGCTCTCTCGTCCCCCCCTCTTTTCCTGCGGCCTGCCAGGTTGCGTGCTCGGATAAAGGGTCTGGTCTGGATTTTTGGGGGGACTCCACGCCATATTTGTTTTAAATTTGGGGTGGAGTTCCCCTTAAAATCCATACCAGATCTGAAGGGCCTGGTATGGATATTTGGGGGAACCGCACGCATTTTTTTAAAATTTGCCGCAGGGTTCCCCTTAATATCCATTCCAGACCTGAAGGGCCTGGTAATTGAATTTGGGGGACCCCCACGCTTTTTTTTTATTTTTATCAATGACTTTTCTATGAGTGTTTAGAACTGTCCCTGCACAAAGTGTCATTTCTGAAGGAAAAAAAGTCATTTAAAACTCACTCGTGGCTATAATGAATTGTCGGCTCCCGGCAATACATAGAAAAGTCATTGATAAAAAAATAAAATTAAAAAAAAGCGTGGGGGTCCCCCCAAATTCAATTACCACGCCCTTCAGGTCTGCTATGGATATTAAGGGGAACTCTGCCGCAAATTTAAAAAAAAATGTGTGCGGTTCCCACAAATATCCATACCAGGCCCTTTAGATCTGGTATGGATTTTAAGGGGAACTCCACCCCAAATTTAAAAAAAAATGGCTTGGAGTACCCCCAAAAATCCAGACCAGGCCTTTTATCCGAGCACGCAACCTGGCAGGCCGCAGGAAAAGAGGGGGGATGAGAGAGCGGCCCCCTCCCTCCTGAACCATACCAGGCCACATGCCCTCAACATGGGAAGGATGTCCCCATGTTGATGGGGACAAGGGCCTCATCCCCACAACCCTTACCGGTGGTTGTGGGGGTCTGCAGGCGGGGGGCTTATCAGAATCTGGAAGACCCCTTTAACAAAGGGGACCCCCAGATCCCGCCCCCCCATGTGAATTGGTAATGGGGTACAAATGTACCCCTACCATTTCACAAAGAGTGTCAAAAATGTAAAAAATGACAATAGCCGTTTTTTGAAAATTCCTTTATTAATGTCTTCTCCTTTCTTCCATCTTCTTCTTTTCTCCATTCGGGTTTCTTCATCTTCATCTTCATCTTCTTCTTTTCTCCATTCGGGTTTCTTGATCTTCATCTTCATCTTCTTCTTTTCTCCATTCGGGTTTCTTCATCTTCATCTTCTTCTTTTCTCCATGTGGGTTTCTTCATCTTCATCTTCATCTTCATCGTCTTCTTTTCTCCATTCGGGTTTCTTCATCTTCATCTTCATCTTCTTCTTTTCTCCATTCGGGTTTCTTCATCTTCATCTTCATCTTCTTCTTTTCTCCATTCGGGTTTCTTCATCTTCATCTTCTTCTTTTCTCCATTCGGGTTTCTTCATCTTCATCTTCTTTTCTCCATTCGGGTTTCTTCATCTTCATCTTCATCTTCTTCTTTTCTCCATTCGGGTTTCTTCATCTTCATCTTCATCTTCTTCTTTTCTCTATTCGGGTTTCTTCATCTTCATCTTCATCTTCATCTTTTCTCCTTTCGGGTTTCTTCATCTTCATCTTCATCTTCTTCATTTGGGTTTCTTCCTTCTTCCTTCTTCCTTCGGTGTTCTCGTCCGCATTTTGCTCCGGCTTCTTGTTCCCCTTCTTCTTTCTTCGGCCGCTCCGTTTGAATTGGAGGTTCCCGCTGTGTGACGCTTCAGTTCTTCAGTTCTCCTCTGGGTCCGCTGGCACCCGGTGGCCCCGCCCCCTCTGACACCATGGGGAAAGTCCCCGTGAAATCCATGTGCGTCAGAGGGGGGTGGGGTCACCGGGTGCCAGCGGACCAAGAGGAGAACTGAAGAACTGAAGCGTCACACAGCGGGAACCTCCAATTCAAGCAGAGCGGCCGAAGAAAGAAATAAAACTAAAAACCAGCGCTCAATGGACAAAGATCAGATAATAAAAATTCAATTGATAAAAATGCCTTTTAATTAGAGTTCATAAGGCAAAAAAGGCCAAAGAAAGAAGATGGGGAACAAGAAGCCGGAGCAAGATGCGGACGAGAACACCGAAGGAAGAAGGAAGATGAAGATGAAGATGAAGATGAAGAGGAAGAAGAAGAAACCCAAATGGAGAAAAGAAGAAGATGGAAGAAGAAGATGGAAGAAGATGGAAGAAAGGAGAAGACATTAATAAGGGAATTGTCAAAAACCGGCTATTGTCATTTTTAAAATTTTTGACACTTTCTTTGTGAAATGGTAGGGGTACAATGTACCCCATTACCATTTCACATGGGGGGGCGGGATCTGGGGGTCCCCTTTGTTAAAGGGGTCTTCCAGATTCCAAAAAGCCCCCCGCCCGCAGACCCCCACAACCACCGGGCAAGGGTTGTGGGGATGAGGCCTTTGTCCCCATCAACATGGGGACATCCTCCCTATGTTGAGGGCATGTGGCCCGGTACGGTTCATGGGGGGGGGCGCTCTCTCGTCCCCCCCTCTTTTGCTGCGGCTTGCCAGGTTGCATGCTCGGATAAAGGGTCTGGTCTGGATTTTTGGGGGTACTCCACGCCATTTTTTTTTTTACTTGGGGTGGAGTTCCCCTTAATATCCATTCCAGACCTGAAGGGCCTGGTAATTGAATTTGGGGGAACCCCCACACTTTTTTTTTATTTTTTATCAATGACTTTTCTATGTATTGCCGGGAGCCGACAATTCATTAATAGCCACGAGTGAGTTTTAAATGACTTTTTTTCCTTCAAAAATTACACTTTGTGCAGGGACAGTTCTAAGCATGGGAAACAAGCGCTGCTTTACATGCATATTGCCGAACACCGGACCCGAACCCGAACATACAGTCAATTGTTCGGGTTCGGGTCCGGGACCCCAAAACCCAAAAGTTTGGTACGGACCCGAACTTTACAGTTCGGGTCTGCTCAACCCTAATTTTCAAGGCATTTTGCATTGCAAATGGTGCATTCTTTAAAGGAATTGTACACTTTCAAATGTTTTCTTTGTTTTAACTAGGTATTAGTGTAGTTATATTCCCTGTGTTTGCTTTTCTTGTAATGACGGGCTCACATGTTGTGGTTGCAATTTGTAGTGTCATGGCTGATCGATCACCCTATGTCCATGATTTGCTACCTGGTAGCCTGTCCCCATCAGTTATTTTCTGGGTCACACAGCATCCAATGCATATGTTGCCATCTCCTCTTTGAGAGTGCTAATCAGTGTCGGGTGGTGCTCTTGATTTTTGGGGGGGCGCAAATGAACTGAAAAATTCTGAAAGGTAGTAAAACAAAAAACATCAATTGTAGCCACTGTGCCCATCATATGCAGCCACTGTGCCCATCATATGCAGACACTCTGCCCATCATATGTAGCCACTCTGCCCATCATTATCTGGCACTGTGCCCATCATATGCAGATTCTGTGCCCAGCAAAAGCAGCCACCTGTGCCCATCATTTGCAGCCAACTGTGCCCATAATATGCAACCAACTGTGCCCATCATATGTAGCCAACTGTGTCCATCATATGCAGCCTCTGTTCCCATCATATGCAGCCAACAGTGCTCCATCAATTGCAGCCTTTGTGCCCATAATATGCAGCCACTTTGCCCCCCCCACCCGCTGTCTGCCTGGCACTTACCCCATTGTGGTGGTGGGTCAGGCAGCAGGTCAGGCCGGTGAGCTGTGGGACAGGTAGTGCGGCAATGGCTCTGTGTCCTCCATGCGTCCTCCGTTCGTGTCTTCTTCCTGCTTTGCTAGGCGGCCAATGAGATCGCCTCTACCTTCAGCCAATCAGGTGCCTGGTATTACATCTGGGCCTCCTGATTGGCTGAGAGGCAGTTCTGTGTTAGCAAAGCAAAAATTAATTTGCTTTGCTAACACACATGGATGCACTGCGAACACAATGGTTTGCGCATGCAGTGCACCTTTTTTGACGCCTATTAGAGCCTATAGCTCTAATCAAGTGCTTCAAAAATACCCCCCGCCGCTGTAATTCAGGCGCCCGGCGCCTAAAAAGGGGCCGGACGCCTGAATGGGGGTGGCTACAGCGGCCGTGGATAGATTCATGCAATGCATAAATCTATCCATAGTACACAGAGGGGGTGGCTGGAGAGAGGGGGAGGCGCCCGAGCACCCCTAATGGACGCACCGCCACTGGTGCTAATGTAATAAAAAAAAAACATCTTCAAGTTGAATTAGTGAGATTTCTGTGAATTTCCTGCCAGTTTGTGCTTGTCAAATCAAATTACTGTTTAGCTTTCACCAGCACTAGTCTGAGAGACCCAGAGATTGTGGGATATGTAGTTTCTTCACAGAAAATGTCAATTCTTACACTATAGACAGAGGTTATGCATTAACCTGTGCAGTGCCATATGCCCTGCCTTATGTTTGAACAGAAACTGCTGTAAAAGGAATGTGAAGCTTTACTCTACTATGGTCTGCGTGTACATGCAAAAAAATGACACCATGAAACTACATGATCATTGTGTATCTTATCAAGATGATGATGCCTGTAATCAGAATAGGAGTATCTGGGAAATAATTACAAACTTCATCTCCCTTCCCCTGATGGCATGGGGTATCACATCATTGCATTAATATGTACATTTGATAAAAATTATTACAACAAAACGGCTTAACCCTACTGGGCAAAACATGTAAGGGTGCTTTCACCCATAGGTAGGAGACCATGCTGAAGCCAGTATTTACTAAGAGGAGCTTACTACATGCTGAGGCAACATTTTGGCCAGGTGGCTTAGATAACAAATTGGGGTATTTGAGTGGCACCAGATACAATTTAGATTTGCTATGCTTTTCTATGTGCTGTAAGATGCATGGGTCAATTGTGATGACTTGGAATAAGCTACTTATGGACACAAAGAAAGCCTCCAATGATGTTTCAAATGGCATGTATATGTTTAGCAAGAAAAAAGTGGCACACACAGCATGAAGACACTAAATGTAGCTAAAATCTTGTTTTATGTGAAGCATTCTATACAACAGATTTTAAGAACATGTAAACCTTTTGAGTCCAGTATCCTCCAGGCCAAGGTTTTACAGCACATGGATCCCTGATGAAGGGAGGACCCTTGAAGCCTAGGTACACGTTAGCCAAGATTTAATACTGAACACTCTGTTAGAAATACACTCAATGAAGAGCCTCTTTCCTTCATAACATGTGCATATAGCTAAGTTAACTTAAAAATGTGATAATGTCCAGCTATGGTGATTGTGGTGGTCATACATCTGACCTGTACAGTAGATGATACTATTTACAGTTGTTACATGTATAATAATTTCTATACTCTGTACAAGATAGTAGATGGCATCTGCACAACATACTGGAAGCTAAAACTTTTAAGCACTGCCACTCACTTTGTGCCTTAAACTTTTATATAGAACCTTGTTAAACATTAGATCCTATTCTCAATATTGGATTTGTTTATAAAATGACTGCATATGCTTTGTATGGTTGCAGATGGCTAGAGTCTAATATTTCAGTTTTTCTGTGTCCAGTGCTCTTCTCAACTGATCTTGAACATGGTGCTTGAAAAAAAAAAAAAAAGATCACCTTCTAAAAGAAAAAAAATGGTATGTCCTGTAGTCTGGGAGGCAGATAGTGATGAGCCAAACATACCAGGGTTTGGTTCAAGGCAGTTTGAGTGAACATTACTAAAGTGTGGGTTCTGATTCCAAACCCCATTGAAGTCAAGAGAAGCCAAACGTTAAAAACAGTAATGGCCATTCTGGGGTACCAAAGCATTTTTTTTTTATTCAATTAGGTGGGGAACAGCAATTTTAGCAATGCTTAATTCTTGAAATAACATGACTGGGGGTGCCCTGACCCTGTTTGTCAAGTGGCCGCTTTATTCTGTTTGTAAACAGAATGGCCAGGGATTCCATTTATCTATACCAGGTCTTTATCCTGCTGGTGGGAGACAGAATTTGAAAAACCCCATTAAAAAATAATGTTATTGACCGTATGTCCATATATGGTCAATGATGACACCTGGGAGACTCGTTTCTTTGTTTATATCAGCTGTGGAACCTGTCACTCTGTGGGAGTGAAGCGTAGAGACAAAACATGTGTTGGCAGGTTTTTCCTTTTGGTGGGTAGGAGGACTTTGTGAAGGTTTTCAGAATCTGATAAGCCACCCCGCCCACAGACCTCCACAACCACCAGGCCAGGGTTCTAGAGAAGAGTCACTTGTCCTCATCAACATCGGAAAAAGGAGCTTTGCCAAAGCCCCCCCCAGGTACCCCCTCACGTGGCCTGGTATAGTTTCCTGGCCTAGCAGGCTACAACATCAGATAAGGGTCTGGTATAGAATGTGGTTGGTCCCCCTATAAAATCATACCAGACTTGAAGTGCCTGGTATGAATTATGAGGGAACATCCACAAGCGTTTTTCTTTTTTTTTTTTAAGGACTTCTTAACAATTATTGCAAATGAGAAGCTGTCATGTATATAAGTACTAATAATATCACTATTATCCATGTTGTTCAGCTCCTACCATACAGGTAAATGTTCAGGTGTTCATCTGAACAGCCAAGGTTCAGTCCCAACTTGTATTCAGACTGTACCTTAAGCTCATTCCTAAAGTGCTTTATTACCAAATTCGGGCATTCATAAAAACATGTGCAGCAGTATGAACACCACAGTCATAGTATTACTTTGCAGATGTCATGTATTCTTGAATTGGAATCTCTGCTATAGAGAAGATGCACTTGGGATATTTAGTATTCATAGTAATCTCCTGTTTGCTTGAACAGTTGAACTAAATCAGTAGGGATTTAGGGCCACCACCACTGACTTGCTGCAAAACGTACAGCTATGATGATCAGTGTCACTAACTGTGGCTGGTGACAATCTCATTTTACAGGGTTTTAATGCTTATCTGAGTGGGTTTATGCTTCACTTGTCAGAATAATTGAATCTTATTCTTCTGAAAGATGAGACAGTGACTGGAACTGACAACACTTGTCTGTTTCCACATGTGAATTATTAGTTTTAATCATTTTCCTCTACCTTTGCTTCAACTAATGTTGTTACATAACATTCATTTTAATTACAAAACTTAACATTTGCAATTTAAGTGAAACTATTTATTATCTTGTTGATTAAATGTGTAATTTTCCTTCATCTTAGGGACATGGAAAAAATAGGTAATAGATTGGTATTAGTGGGTTGGGTAGAATTGCTCACAAGAAAAAAGTGGTCACAGGAGAGAACTAATTTAACTTCCATTCTTTAGTGAAGTTTCCACTATTTTGCATACTCAAATTGGGATAAATGGCACAGGAATAAATAAAGAATTATATTCTGCAAGTTTTCAAACTCTCATAGGTTTCTATGTCAGGAACCGAATAAAGCACTCATGTCCTACATTATTATTACTGAGTGTTCCCTTGCGTTTTATATAGCTTTCAGGGAATGGTACAAACAACATGGTTTGCTTTGAGTGCACATGTGAGCTGTGAACATTTATTAAGAAAGTGGCTCAAAGAGACTGGAGGAGATCTAAAACACTGAGATACAAATAACATGGTGATTACTAATGATAGAGTGATTTTGGTAAAAATAACTCAGAAAAAAATGTATACTTTTCCTTTTAACCACTTCAATACAAGGCATTTTCACCCCCTTTCTGCTCAGGCCAATTTTCAGCTTTCAGTGCTGTCACACTTTGAATGAGAATTGTGCAGTCATGCACCCAAATTAAATTTTGTTGATTTTTTTCCCCACAAATAGAGCTTTCTTTTGGTGGTATTTGATCACCTCTGCGGTTTTTATTTTTTGCACTATAAGCAAAAAAATACCGACAATTTTGAAAAAAACACGATATTTATTACTTTTTGCTATAATAAATATCCCAATTTAAAAAAAAAAAATAATAATTTTCCTTTAGTTTAGGCCGATATGTATTCTTCTACATATTTTTGGCCAAAAAAATTGCAAAAAGCATATATTGATTGGATTGCGCAAAAGTTATAGCGTCTACAAAATAGGGGATAGAATTATGGCATTTTTATTATTATTTTTTTTTTACTAGTAATGGCGGCGATCTGCGATTTTTATCGGGAGTGCCACATTGCAGCGGACACATCGGAAACTTTTGACACTATTTTGGGACCATTCACATTTATACAGCGATCAGAGCTATAAAAATGCATTGATTACTGTATAAATGTGACTAGCAGGGAAGGGGTTAACACTAGGGGGCGATCAAGGGGTTAAATATGTTACCTAGGGAGTGATTCTAACTGTAGGGGAGGGGACTCATAAGGGGAGGAGACTGATCGGTGTTCCTATATACAAGAAACATACGATCAGTTCTCCTCTCCCCTAAAAGGATGTGGATCTGTGTGTTTACACAGATCCACGTCCCTGCTCTGATGAGCAATTGTGGGTGCTCGGCGGACATCGCGGCCGCCGGGAACGAGCATCGGGTCCCCAGTGATGCATCGCGTGCGCGCCGCTGGTGTCGCACGCGCGCGCTCTCCACAATACAGGGAATCCTAGGGCATCATATGACAGCCGCCCGGAGGGACGAAGTGTTCCTGCGGCCGTCATATGACTATACGGCGGTAGGTAAGTGGTTAAGGTCTGAGGGGGTAGAACACCATGCCCTTATGCCCCGTACACACGATCGGACATTCCGACATCAAAACCGTGGATTTTTTTCCAACGGATGTTGGCTCAAACTTGTCGCCAAGAACGCGGTCACGTACAACACGTACAACACGTACGACGGCACTATAAAAGGGAAGTTCAATACCAAGTGTGCCACCCTTTGGGCTCCTTCTGCTAATCTCGTTTTAGTAGAAGTTTGGTGAGAGAAAATTTGAGATCCAGCTCTCAAATTTTTGTTGTCGGAATTTCCGACAGCAAATGTCCGATGGAGCCTACACACGGTCGGAATTTCCGAGAACAAGCTCCCATCGAACATTTGTTGTCGGAAATTCCGAACGTGTGTACGTGGCATTACAATTCTACCTTGGTGCCCCCTTTAACGTCCTATGCAGTATGAAGACCCAATCCACCAATGACACTATTTGGACCATCTGCCAAAAACTTCCAAAGTGGTGACATCTCTCTGTCATCATCCTCCTCTTTCCTGAAAACCTGTGAAAAAGCTTTCACATCCAGGAATAGACGGCCCATGACTCCAATAACTATCCCGGATTTTGAGATCACATTTTTATTTATTTTTTTCTCAATTAAAGGTTTTATTAAAGCTTATTACAAAACATATAATAAGACAAATGTATAATGGCCCTTGCTGGAGAAAATAGCAATGACATTCAGACTGGAAATGTTTTGATCCAGGTAAATGGTTCAAATCCCTCCCTCAGTCTCGCAAATTTACCCATCCACTCGCCTCATTCAAAAGCAAATGTGAAAAATTGGAACCACTTCCATTTCTATATTATAAATTGCCAAAAAACTATACCCCTATATACTTAAAGCGGAAGTAAACCCATCGATTTAACAGTTTAAAAAAACTGTTACATTTCCGGCATGCCGGAAATGCTAACTGACACATTGGTTGCGCTCTCAAACAAACTTTCAGACCATGCAATGGCTGGTGCCATAACTGATCACATGTGCAGCATCATGGCAGTTGAAGATTAAACAGAGGCCAATATGGTAGCTTCCTTGGCTTAAAACGATAGGAGGGTTAACTTCCACTTTAACTAAACAAAAAGAAAACACACTCGACTCCATCACAGACTCGAAACCTTGAACCAAAATATCAGGAGTCCAGCTTTAAAATTTTTACTTGCAGGTACAGGATGTCGCAAGTTCTCCATCATATGCTTCCAGCGACTCTGAACACCTGCTGGAGGCGATGTCAGGCCAGAAGAGGTATCCTACAAATCTTTTGCTCCTGCAACACCCTCAGACCATTTTGGGGAAAGGTTTGGCTCATAGTCCAAGTATCCACAGACTTCAGGAATCCTGCTGACCCAGCCTTTTCTTTTTACATCAAAACTCCATGCCGAGAAAATCTATTCTCCCATGCTGGAATAACACAGCCGGGAGCTACAGACCAGTTTGTAGAGGCAACCTAATGTTACACTGTAGGTAGTCAAAATAAGCTTAATCAACTGAATGGAGAATAGTATTTTCTTGAATAGAGGAACACATAAAAAAAATATATGGTTCTACTGGAATAAATTCTTCTCCACATATGAAGCCCTCTTGTAAAACAATCTTTTGCAACTAATGCATTACCATAGATTTTTGATCCCTCACTACCACACTATCTCTTCCCCTTCGCTTTCCAATCACTGTCTCTATCTGACTTGTCCAAACCTCCCCACAAAATCAAACTCACAACCTCTCCCTCACCCCCACCCTGACTGCTTTTGAAATGTGAAATTTCAAAACAATATCAGTAATTACTAGCACTGTTGAATTGAGTTGTGTAGTATGAATGACTACTGTGATGTTCTGCTGGGGGTTGCTTAGTCCCAGAAAGTCCTATTTTAAAGGAATACCTCTTAATTAAAGACATGTAGGTTGAAATGAAGGTGGCCATTGCTGACTCAGATTGGAAAAGCTGTCTGGCTCTCACATTGAAGCCTAGGCTGCATTTATGTTTTGGGTAAATGAATGAAAAGTATTCATGGCAGCCAGGTAACTTGATTTTTTAGAAGGGGGTAAGCAGTGGCAGAACCTTTTTTAAATGTACTATAATTTGGTACAGTATCAATTATTACAGCATAGTGCTGCAATGAGTTATTCAAATCTGGGAAACATTGGTCAAATCTGAGTGCTTTTTTTTTTTGTATTTATTTATTTTGAAATATGGCAAGGCTGCTTTTACTAGCGGGTTCACCAATGCATGGTGCTTCCTGCTTGTTTTGCATTTACAATATACTAGTATGTTGTCTATGATATAGATGAATTTAATAGAAACAAATATATATTATTTAATTTTTTTCTCTACAGTAAACTTACTGATTTAAACCCACCTGAAGTAGAAGTAGAGAAAGCATATCTCCAGTATGCTGGATGGGGTCCCAAAGGACAACAACTGGTAAGTCACATTTTTCCCAGTACAATATGTTTCATATATAATAGTGCCAAAAGTAAAGATTGCTTGTGTTGTTCATGCACACAGACTTACTTTCATGGTTTCCTAAATACAGGTTTAAAAATGGAAAATTGGACTCTGAATGTTGCCTTTAACGTAGATTACTATTTGAAGAAATTTTTGCACATACAGTCTATTAGGTTTATATTTTTATATAAACTACCAAAACTGCATATATACAGTGTATGCTGGCCTTCATGGCAATTATTTTTGAGTTTCTTAGAAACTAGAAAAAAAATTTGAACAGAGTAGAATTCCAGAGTTCTGAAAAATTCCCAGAGTTATGAATAGCTTCTGAGTCCTGACTAATAAGACAATACTTTGAGAATTAGAGGTATGCGATGTACAACATACAGCACAGTGTAAAAAGCAGAGACTTAGAGACACAATGAGGCTGATTTACTAAGAACAATGCGTTGCGCCGGTTCATACCTTAATTGGTGCGCCGGATAAATCATTGATTGAGCGTGCGAATCGGCGCACGCAGACGCGCAACGCAATAATAAATATGTAAACGGCAACTGGTGCCAGGATAACTGCTGTTTTCTCATTGATAATAGCGCACACCCATCTCATTGGATGTGTCTTGTTAGGCAATTAGTAGGTGTTCTCACGTAATTAACCCTTTTGATGCTAATCTCATTTCTATTACTTCTAATATATCTTTAAAAAAAATAAAATTCTATTTTCACACAAATATTTCAATACATTACAAAGAACAGAAAAGTGTTTCTAAACCCAATAAATTTATATTTTCAGATCTTGATATTTAAAGGCGACCATACACTGCATTCTAAAAAAAATATATAAAAATAGATTAGGCAAGAGCCTGTTTGATTTCCAAAAATTTGAATTAATTGTTCAAGTGCGTATTCCTATTACCTATTTTGCCGAAATCTCGAGTTGTACAGAGATTGGACAATCAGATTGTATAGTGCATGACCATCTTAAGTGCCAAATTTGGAATGTAGATGTGCCATGACCCACTTGTATTTTCACAAGTGGACACAAGAACCTACGTCTCTAGATACATATTTGTGCAGCACAGTGGTGTAGTGGTTAGAACTTTCACCTAGCAGCAAAAAGGGTCGCTGGTTTGAATCCCGCCGGTGACACCATCTGCCTGGAGTTTGCATGTTCTCCCTATGTCTGTGTGGGTTTCCTCCAGGTACTCCGGTTTCCTCCCACATTTTGTAAATCGGATCCTGTCTAAATTGGGCCTAATATGTATGAATGTGTATTAGGGACCCACACAAACACCACCCCATGTTAAAAAAAAAAATTTTTTTCTTAATTTGCAAATAAGGATCATCTCTTCCTCAGAGAACTTAGCAGCAGTACAAGCAACTTCATGTAGGGGCGTGATGTCATTCCTGTGTGCTGGCCACCGCTTTCCGAGAACCACATATGCGCATACCTGTGCGCGCACAGCAGTTGCGCATCTCATATACACGGTGGTCGCGCACCTACATGCATTTGGCGCATCTAGCTGCAGAAACCCAATTTTTATGAAAATGCAGATTTCCAGGACTGGACTAACAAATGTTTCTAGTGAAAGGCAACTGTTTTTTTTTATTAAACAAGGGCTAAATGGGCCATTGACATGCATCACACTTGTATTTAGGAATGCGTCTTTGCAAAATTAAACTAAATGAAATCCTTTCTTAGTTTTGCTTGGGGATAGAGTGCAGAGGGATTAGAAGTTTGGTCAGTTTTTGGGGATGTCTGCACCCCTGATAGGGTTAAAACAACTCCCAAATGTTGACACTTTCTCCTTCAAATTTATTCACTTCCTGTCACATAGCCAAACAGGAAGTGAGGGTAAATCCCTACCAATGTCTTTCCTTGGGGACACACAGGTCAATCTAAATAGTTTCCCCATTATGTTAATTGCACTCCAGCATTTTGCTGTGTACACCAAAAATTATTAGGTATCTTGGACTTTGGGGTTTATTTACTAAAGGCAAATCCTCTTTGCACTACAAGTGCACTTGCTGGAGATCCGAAGGGGACATGAATGGAAAAGAAAAAAAAACACCATCTTTGCTTCTACATGATTGGATGTTAAAATCACCAGTGCTTCCCCTCAGATTTTCAGCGATGACACTCCTACTGCAGAGTGGATTTGCCTTTACTAAACCCCAAACTACCTAATCATTTGGGGTGTACACAACAAAGTGCTAGAGTGCAATTTGCTTAATGGGGACACTAGTTAGATTGATTTGTGTCCCCAAGAAGGGACACAAAGCCCAACCTAAAAAAAACAAGCAGGGGTTCTAACACTCACTTGGTTTCCCTCAAATGCCAAGAATTAGAATAGGATTGCCTTGAGCTAGATTTTAGCGCAGTGCTCTAATCAGTGCTTCTCAAGTACCCCCAACAGGCCATGTTTGCAGCTTTTCCTCCATCTTGCACATGTGCTTTAAATCACAGTCAATGGCTTGGTATTTTGGACAGCTATTCTAGATAAGATAAATTCACAAAACATGTCCTGCCGGGGGTACTTAAGGACTGAGGCTGAGAACCACTGCAGGAAAAAGAAAAATTTAATACTTACCGCTCTGTATTTTTATTTTCCTGGTGACTATCCATGGCAGCATACACACAATCCATGCATATGCTACCATGAAGGCACCAGGAAAGTAACTTTTAGACAAATGTTTTGTTTTGACATGCCAATCAGCCTAGTTAAGCTGCAGCTGTGAAATCTGTTGCATGAAATAAAACAAAGAACACAAACATCCAAATTTGCATCAAATGTTATTGGTCAACAAAACAGGATTTGGAAAAGAGCAAGGAAAGCAAAAAAACATGTATGTTAAATTTGAGACACTAACAGAATATGTTTTTTGAGGTCTGACCATTTTGCATTGGAAATTAACAGGAGTTAAAAGGACTTCGCACACAAATGGACATCTATTAGGATTGAAACATTAGTCACAGCATCTTGAGAAAGATTTTGCAAAATAATGCAGCACAGACAATTAAATCAAAGTGAACAACCTACAAACTACACACATTAACAACATCAAAAATGTTTCAGGGGAAAATATCCCCCACCCTAAAAAATACAATAAACCAAAGTAAAAAAAAATATCTGTTTTGCAAAGACATAACAAACAAAATACAAAGCGAAAATACATGTGTTACAAACTCAATAAGGACACCAAAATGTACTCTCTTGCCGGCCGGCCACACACACAATCTTGCCAGGGCAAGGTAAAGAATGCTATCTGCAAGCTTTATATAACATAACATAGGTTTTTGTGCTAATGAGGCAATTGAAAACACATGCACAGTCCATGAAACACACAAAACGCAAGTTCACCCAATGTAGAGTTTGAACTTCAAAGTGGGTACACCTGTTAAGGATGTCCTTAAATTACTAATCCAAAAAACACGCTCTATGAGCATGCCCAGAAACATCCAAGTGCTGTTCACACACAAAAAGCACCAAAAAAAGCAAAGTCCCTGAGCATGCCCAGACCAACCCGAATGCAATTAGCACAAAATAAGCCACCCCCCTGTCCAAAATGAAGCACATCATCCAGCATGCTACTAAATTAGAGATGGGACAAACAACCCAAGCCCAAAAAAAACATATGCATTAGAGGGGGAAGGTTAACTGCCCTTTTAGGAGGAGCTAGAGTAGCGAGAGTCTTTTTACATAATTTTAACAAGGTACATGTAACATGTAACAAGCTAACAACGTAACACGCTAACATGACCTATGTGCAAATATCCTTAGAAAAATACATACAGTAAAAGTGAACCAGCTTTAAAAAAAAAGAAATGTCAAGTTTAGAGGTGTGCCTGTTCAACCCACGCAAATGCATTTATGTTACTTGACATTTACTAAGATTTTGGCCGTGCAGTGAAATAATGCATTTGAATGTGCGCAAATGCCGCTTGCGCATGCGCAGTGCATACAATTTACCTCACGCAGTTCTAAACGTACTTGCAGGCGCAGCAGGCTTGTTCAGAAAAAGTTAATTTCTCATTCGATTTTGGGCATATTTGTTACTTGGGCAGTTGTTACTATACTTCCTCACATCACCCCACATCACCCCATAATATTGGCACTTTCAGCTTCTTTTAATTTTGATTTGAAGATGCCGTGCGCCATGTCCATAGTGGCGCACTGATCACACTCTCCCGTGCGCCGAGATCACTTTCGTAAAAGGGGAATAGCGCTGTGCTACCGGCGCACACATTTCATAAATACCAAAACGTACGTTGCGCCTCGGCGTGCGCCTCAACTCATGGCACAAACGGTTCGTAAATCAGCCCCAATGTGCTGAGTGGAGCAGTGTCGATTAAATAATGTGCAATGAAGCACAAGCGAGGTGTGGAGTATGTAACATACAGTACATTGCGCAAAGTAGAGAATGATGGAATAGATAACATACAACACAGTACACAAAGTGTTAAGGTATAAAGAAGATATCTAACAGCATATTGTACAAAGTGGAGTGGTATAGAGTATATGATATAAAGCACAGCATGCAAATGGGAGAGGTGTGAAGTAAATAACATGCACTGTACATAGTATAGCCTTAAAGAGTAGTTTCAGTGGGCTTTTTCTCTTAAAGTTGGAAAGTGAAAAATCAGTCTCACTTCTGCATAGAAACCAATCAGCTTCCAGGTTTTATTGCCAAAGCTGAACAAGATGATGTTAGAAACTGATTGGTTTCTATTCAGCAGTGAGTCTGATTTTGCACTCTCCAGATTTTGTAAATAAACCCCAGTGTACTTAGAGGAGAGCTGTACAGTATATAATGTATAAAACAACAGGTCCAAAGTATATAACATTGTTTACAGCATAGATAGTGCATTGGTGCATTGCATGGAACATAAAAGATCCTGTTGGATCATGAATGCAAAGCATCATTTTACTGATGTACTGTATATCTATTTTGTAATGGCATGGTGAGGAGTGCTACACACAGGTTCTAATTGTTTTTAATTCTTGCTTATATGCCTAGAGGGTTAGAGGCATGGGTAACCCAAAAACAGGACATATGCATATCTAATCCAGCCCTCTAAATCCCTGTTCTCCTCCTACCCTATTACCTTCCCCTATTTGTTCCCACCCAGTATCCCCTTTCTTTCTCTTTCTTGTTTTTGCCCCTCAATGTACTAGTCACTTCCCCTACAACTATAATATTTTTAAAGGATTGATTTTTCCAGTCCACACTTTAAAACTTTCTAGCCACCTGGGTTCTTTCTTCTACCTCCCTAGTAAAGATGGGCTCAGGCGTGTTCGAGATCCTGATCCCAACCCACCTGCACCATCCCGCCAGGAAGCCGACACTGCACATAGCTACTCACAGGCAGTGAGACATTTCCCGGTCTGCAGCAGACCGGAAAATGTCTCACTGCCTGTGATTGGCGGTGTGCAGTGTCGGCATCCTGGCGAGATCGGGCACGTGGGTTGGTGCTAGGATCTTGAACCCACCTGAGCCCATCTCTCCTCTCTAGTTATTACCATACCCATAGACAAGACACTTCCCTTCAAGCTTCAAAACTGAACACTCCCCTCTTTTAAAATATCCACTGAAGTCTTATTACGCGTACAATAAACAAACTCAGATATTTATTTAGATGCTGCTAATAAACTTCTAGGTTCTTCTTTTAATCTTGAGTCTCTACTTTAAGTTACTGTATATCGCTATTTACAGGTACCGTATATACTCGAGAATAAGCAGAGTTTTTCAGCACATTTTTTTGTGCTGAAAATGCCCCACTCGGCTTATACTCGAGTCACCTTTTTGCGCCTGATCTCCCGGAATTTGGGGACCCAGTACTGGCTGGCTGTAGGTCCCCTGGACCCCAAACTTGGCACACTTATAGCCTCACTCTTCCTCTACAAGTGTACAAAGTTTGTTGTCCGGGGGACCTACGACCAGGGAGCACTGATTTTTCAAACCCGGGCACCCCTTCCATAGACTCCCATGTTAAACTGTAATTTCTTTGGGGATTTTGGGGACCCGGTACCGACCGGTCGTAGTTCCCCTGGACCCTAAACTTGGCAGACATATAGCTTCATTTATTATCTACGAGTGTGCAAAGTTTGTTGTCTGGGGGACCCACAGCCGGGGAGCACAGATTTTTCAAAACCGGGCACCCCTTCCATAGACTCCCATGTTAAACGTCAGTCTAGTTAGTCATGGGTACAGTGAGGCATGGGCACAGTGAGGCATGGACACAGTGAGGCATGGACACAGTGAGGCATGCACATGGACACAGTGAGGCAAAGTGAGGCACAGTGAGGCATGCAGATGGAAACCCTAGGCTTATACTCGAGTCAATACGTTTTCCCATTTTCTTGTGGTAAAAATAGGTGCCTCTGCTTATTTTCTGGTCGGCTTATACTCAAGTATATATGGCAGATATGATAGAATGAATCATGACAACGCTTTCTTCCACATATCAGTATGGGAAACTTGTTGCAATTGTAAGGATACTCCTGTTACAAATAAAGACTTAAAAAAAGGAAATATGGTCTAACTGATTTATTTCTCGTTTATTGGGCATACACATTTTATATACCTTTGTAGGC
This sequence comes from Rana muscosa, assembly GCA_029206835.1. Lineage (NCBI taxonomy): Eukaryota > Metazoa > Chordata > Amphibia > Anura > Ranidae > Rana > Rana muscosa. Next base: position 210,660,270 of record CM055122.1, read on the forward strand.
TTAAGGTGAAGAACTACAAATGAATATTATAACTTGGGTACATGGGGAAAATGTACAAGATATGAGACTGTATTTCCTATAGCAGGGGTCTCCAAAACTACGGCCCTCCAGCTGTTGTGTTACTACACGTCCCATGAGGCATTGTAAAACTCTGATATTCACAGACATGAGTAGGCATGATGGGAATTGTAGTTCCTGGACAGCAGGAGGGACATAGTTTGAAGACCCCTGTCCTAGAGCAAACAATTCAAATCCATCCGTCTTTTTAAAGAAGGTTATCAAATGACAGCTTGAATCTGATTGGTTGAATTCTTACAAATGCAGATATACAAATAAATATGACCCAATGCCTTAGAAGTGCAGAAATTCAGCATTAACCCATATAAAGTAATGGTGTGTAACAAAGTAGACAATGACAGTGGAAGCTTTAACACAGACATATACATCAGAGACTATTGTGCCTAGAATCTGTACCTGGTGATTTATCTAGTGATCAACAGTATCTATTGACAGTCTAATTTCTTGCTACAAAAGTTCATGCGATTTGTATCTACTGTAAGTAACTGTCCTTCCAGGATAAGGTTCTTAGGTTTGATCTTTTGGACCCTCATTGCTTGCTCGGATACTGCCTGTTAAATAGCCCATACACATGTGCTTGCCTGATCTGTAATCTGGAGCTTAAATAAAACCTGACACCTGCCTCACTCTCAGCTGAGTTATTGTGTTATTTGTTAAGGAGAGGGAAGGGAAACACATAGCACAGTGAAAGTAATGTTCTTTAATCAGGATGAGTGCAAAATTTTGCTAAATTTGATTTTAACATTTATTTGCCCATTGAATAAAAATGTACAGATATTGCAATTTACTTTCACTGTAAGGCACTGTAAGGCAAATTTAAAAAAAGGATTGATTTGAAGTCCAGGATCTCCCCTCCACATTAAGACAGTTACAATGTTCACATCATCATCGCCACCGCCGCTATCATGCTTTTCAGTCCTTGCTGCAATCTTGTTTATGAACAAAGCCATGAATTGAATATATTGTAAAATGACTACAGGGTGAGCTATCACCATGTCTTCATTCTACCATTTGGAGTATTTTTTTGTGTTATGTTTACTATACAGCCTATTTATAAAAAAAAATAGAAAATGGGTAGCTGTATTACAGCCTATCATTCTTAGTGAGTCCATCCTAAAAATCGTGTATGGATGCCTATATGCTATGACAAAGACTCTAACCCTCCACACTATAGCCCAAAGAGCATTATTTATTCAGTAAGATATTACTAAGGGGAATGATGGTGACTACATTGCAGTAACCTAAAATAACCAACGAGAAAAGTAGGGAAATATAGAGGCTGCCATTGCTGGTCTCTGCTTTTGAGAGCTTAGCTAGCCCACTTATCTAATTGGTTTAATACTCTGCCAATCTTGCAACTGCAAGCATGCCGATGTGGAGTTTCACAAGAAGCAAAAGGACATAGGTGGGTGTTACCAAATCACACTGGTGGGTATATTTATAAAGCAGTAAATAGAACATTAACCAAAAATTTGCTGCATTTAAATTAACCACTGTCATTTAAAATGCGTGTACCGGGAAGATTAACCTGCAGCGAATGTTTGGTGAATGTCACATTCACTGCTTCATAAATATACCCCTTTGAGTAATTTGTTCTTCTGCTAGTCCTCATGAAAGACTAATGCCCCATACACACGATCGTTTTTCATGCCGTTAAAAATGCCATTTTAAAAAATGGCCATTAAAAATGATCGTGTGTAGGCTCCAGAGCATTTTTAACGACGTGAAAAACGGCCATTAAAAATTCCGGACATGCTCTCTTTTTTCACGACGTTTTTCATGTCGTTTTTTTTAACGACGTGAAAAACGATAGTGTGTATGCTTTCACGACGTGAAAAAAAACGCGCATGCTCAGAATCAAGTATGAGACAGGAGCGCTCGTTCTGGTAAAACTAGCGTTCGTAATGGAGATAGCACATTCATTACACAGTAACGGACTGAAAAGCGCGAATCGTCGCTCAACAAACTTTACTAACATGAAGGGTGGCGCCATTCGAACGGAACTTCCCCTTTATAGTGCCGTCGTACGTGTTGAACGTCACTGCGCTTTGCTTGATCGTTTTTTTTAATGATAGTGTGTACGCAAGGCAGGCTTGAGAGGAAACATGAAAAAAAACGAGGAGAAAAACGTCGGTTTAAAAAATGACATTAAAAACGATCGTGTGTACGGGGCATTAGAGTAGATAGCATGGTATCTGGATACCAGGATAATTATGAGTATATTAATATTTTAACACTTTCATTCCTAGAGTGTAACAAAAACCTCTGTGACCAAATCAAGTTTTAACCTGCTTGCTCACTAATGGTAATTTGTTTATAAATACTATGAGCATATTATAAGCAGAGAAATGAACAAAAATGCAAAAGCAACACCATTTTAATTTATTTGTTTAATTGGTAACATATTTTACATCAATACTATTGCAAATATTTTTACCAAATCATTTTCTCCAATTATACTGAATAGAAGAATCGTAAAAATAGCTAAAATAAATAACAGTTTTGTGTTAATATACCAATGCTTTTTAGTAAACAGACAGGTGTGTATATTTTTAGGATTTCTTGATCTTAAGACTTTTACAGTACTGGCTGCAATTCAAAAAGCTGCCTGGAAGGATATTATGTACAATAGGTCTGTTGCAATAAGCTTAAAAAAAAAAGAAAAAAAAGATGAGAATGATAAATTAAAGCATAACATTTTTAGGTTCAAAATGGTAAACAAATACCTGCTATACCCAAAATTGTAAATACATGACACCTACTAAATCTTTACAGCTCACCGGTAAACTAATATCACCCCCCTAATTATAATTTTACCTATGCATGGAGATAGCAATTATGTCTAGCTTAGTATATAATGTAAGGTGTTTACATGTGTTTGGTTATTATTATTATTTTCACTATAGCACTGTCCCAAGAGGGTTGATAAGCCTGCTAGCTGACAATACAGGATAATGACAGGTACTATCAGTTGAGAAATCAGGGGTCAATGAGACATCAAGGGTCATTTAAAAAACTAAAAGGAGTTCACCGGGCTCCTTCTGGTTTCTATTCTGAATTCCCATGCAGCAGTCCAGAGCTCATTGAAGGTAAAGATAAAGCTGGGCAGGAGGACAGGAAACCGTGACCTAAATCACTTCTAAATAAAAAATAAATTTTAAGAACCCACATGTAGGTTAAGACGGAGAAGAAAATGTAGCGGGCCTAAGTAGTCAAGCAATGTGCACATCAACATCTCTCACCAGTTGTCATTTCTGGGGAGTAGGTTGACCTGTCTGTGTTACAGATTTCAATAATTAGCTGACCAACAGACGCCCTCCCTGCCTGTGAGTCAGGTTCTGCGGTATACCAACCAAATCTTCAAAATGACCTTCCTTGTTCTGTGCTTCCCTGTGTACTTACTTTGATGGAAACCCTCTACTCTTGCCAGGCAGTCACCTGTGGGTGACTATGGCAGCATCAATCTCCACTACCTAAATTGAGAAATGCATCTTTACGACACATTGAGGCCTATAAATAAAATCAGAAGCCTGAAGCACTTAAAATAATCAATTTTTTTATATGGTACATCTCAGGCCTATTGATCAAGTCAGAAGGGAGGGCGTGCTAGTTTAGTGTTTTTACTTTGATTTTAATGTCTCCAAATGAATAACAAGGTGAAAGATAAACAAATAAAGGTCTGAGTTCATTATGTGGATGGTACTTGGTTAAATTTGACAATAACCTAAAAGCACAAAGTGCAAGGTTATTTTAGTGCCACTTCAGTCAAATGTAAAAAACCTCATGCGCTCAATATTTAAAGCATATCCAAAACCAAAACTTTTTTTTTAAGTTTAAATAGAGCAGAAAAAGGTTAAAAGCAACATTGAGTAGATTTCCCTTAACTTCCTGTCTGGAAATACAACAGGAAGTGAGGGGAGGGCTCTCCAAAGAAAGGGAAATCCTCTCTGACCTGGTAACAACTCAAAACTTAAAAGTTATATTAATCCCTACATTTTTTTTAAAGGAAGTTCACAGTAACATTATATAATGGTTCATCATCCTTAACATTATTTTTTTTATTTCTCTTTTTTATTTCTCTTGTCTAAATCTCTGACTCAAAATAAGCACACAGCTGATGAAGTTAAAGAAAAATGAAAACTCACACTTGAAAAAAAGAATCAACAACATTAATCTTATGGAGAAAATATATCACACACTACAGAACACAAATCATTTATATAATAAAAAAAGGGACCCTTGGTTTATTTTTCAATCCTGATTGATATTACCAGTCACAGAAGACCGTTGAGTATTATATGTTGTGTTAATATATAACAAACATGAAGATTGTTTTAGCCTATGATCACAATGAATACAAAGTACATCTACCTTAATACATAAGTTGTTTTGATTGTTCTTATATGCAAATGGCCTGTATGGAATTTATCTAAGCATATGTCAACTCTTTCTGTACCACCCTTTTGTACCTTAGGCCTCATGCCCACGGACGTTTTTACAGCCGCGTTTGAGCGTTTTTTACAGCTTAAAAATGCCTTTCCATGTTAGTCTATAGCTTCATGCCCACCTAGGCGTTTTTGAGCGGCAAATGGCATAGGCGTTTTTAAGTTGTAAAAAAAAAAACAGGACCAGTGCGTTCCGCGGCGCCGGCGTTAGGCATAAAAAAACGAGAAGCGTTAAAAAAATGCGCAAAAACACACGCAAACATGCCGCGGCTGCGTTTTTGAGCTCCGGCGTTTTTATCTGGGCTAACTTTAATTATTTATTTTTTTTCGAAAAAAATAAGTTTGAAAAATTTTAGACTAACATGGACAGGCGTTTTTAAGCTGTAAAAAACACTCAAACGCGGCTGTAAAAACGTCAGTGGGCATGAGGCCTCTTAAAAAAAGTTTGTAAACAAAAAAAAAAGAAAAATGAAAACTCCCAGTCTGCATGCTTTTTCCCATTTTAGTGGCTCAGAAATGATGGAAGCCTTTGGATCAACATGACAAATAGCTAACTAACATTTTCTAAAGAAGAATTCAACAATAACTTCATATGTATTTTCTCAGTATTTGCTCACAATAAAGAAAGTCTGTCTTGACAGAAACATGGAGGAACATCTGAAACAATTAGGCCGCCTGCCTGTTATGCTAACCCAATGTTGAGCCTTGGTAACCTCGAACAAGTATGCAGATTAGGAAGAGGTTGATTGAGCTTGATTTTCCTTAAGCAAATAGACAGTGCACTTTGAAAGTGCAGTTGTGCTCATTTTCCCCAGCGTTTAGTGAATGTGGTGAAGCTCTGCTGATTTCTATCACCTAATCATGTGCAAATAAAAATGCGGTTTTGTTATTTTCTTTGCACCTGATTGGGTATTCTTTACAAATTGTATTCTTTACAAATTAAAGCTTAGCCACAATTACTAAGCTCTAGGGAAAATGATTGTAACTGTACTTGCAAAGTGCACTGTCTATTAGCCTTTAGTAAATCAACCCTATTGTGTGCGCAATGTGCAAAAAATACTGTTTATCCCCTTCCTTTCTGCCCCCTACTATTACTGCCTGGAATATAACATTTAAAGTGGATGTAAACCCGATTCATGAAATTTGAGCTGGGCACATATATCTTCAGTGTTTTGTTCTCTCTCTTCAAAGCACTGTGTCCCGTAGCTGTCTCCTGCTCAGTTCTTCTGTTATCAGCCAGATACTGTAACTCCTGACAAGTTCTCTGTCACATATGATAAAAGCAGCCTGAGTTTTGTGTTGGGGAGGGTGCTATAAATAGATTAGTAGAGCCCTAAATGATTCAACAAACAGAGCTGAAAGTCTCTACCTATGAGGAGAGGGGGTGTGTGCTTTTCCTCCAATCAGCTGTCTTGGCTGTATGCCCATGCTTCACTGCAGTGCTAACCAGGAAGAGAAAATCTCCTAACACGATCTGAACTTTCTAAACAGTATATAAAGCTGAAGACAGCAGATATACATGTAAACCTTATGTAGGGAGATTTGTTTAATCTCTGTATCATCTGAGGCTGTTCACTTCACTGGGTATATGTGAGGGTTTACATCCACTTTAAGCCTTTATTCACGAACAGCAACCAGCATTGATTAGCATGTAATTTCATGCTACCAATCAAGGGATCTGGAGGGTAACACAGGATTTTTAATAAATATTTAAACTATCCTTTTTTGGATATAAATATGGAGCTGCAATTGGTGATTTGTTTAAAGGTGAAGCCTCCACAGTTGCCAATTTATATGCTTCCTTTGCTACAAGGTGAGCCACTGACCTAAAGCAAGCATGCTGTAAAAATGTTGGGACACCTGATCTATAAATACATGTTCAGGGTCAGTAACATACAAAGCAGACAAAAGCAATACGAAATAATTATGACAGCGTTGGAATAATGTATATTCAAACTAAGTAATATATGATATTTTGAAATATTTGCTAAGATACCAGTTGAACCTTGGTCCAAAAGAAGTCAAAGATTACTATAGACCACCATTTTGTGGGTGTGCGTATCTCTTTTGAGTTCCCGTAGCACGAGTTTTGAGAAATAAAGTAAAATAAATGTCTTGAATTCTCTCAACAATAGTTAAACAGGTTACTGAAGCAAGGAGCACCAATATCAACCCAGTCTGGTTCAGTCTGTAGGTGGGTGCAGTGTGATGCAGTGGCAATAACGCACAGTCCGGGTGCAATGTAAAGAACTTCTATTGAAGTAAAGCAAAGTGAGTTCACAACAAACCCAGTGGGAAACAGCCCAAGTGGGAGCACACACAAATTCCAACAGCATGGGGCATGGGGCAGAATGCAGCCCAAGCAGGAAGAAGTCCAAAGAAGTTGTGAGCCCTCCTTATCTGGAACCTTTCCCTGCCGCTAGTACTGTCCCTGACAGATAGCGTACCTGTCCCTACACTACCCACTCACAATTGAGTGCCAAAACCTGGGGAGCAGGGACTTAAAAAGACTCTGCTGACCCCAAAATGGCTACCAAGGGTCACCTGGATGCAGTGAAGCCAACTGGAACACTGTCTCCAGGAACCAGGAAGCCACAGAGAAAAAAAGTTACACCTGACGTCCTCTCCAGGCTGTGATGCAACTCTGGTCAGGTGCCAGCTACAGTAGAGGAAACAAACGGCACCTGCCAACAAGTTCTCTTTGTGTTCTAGTACCTTATGGACTCTTGGGATGCCTCTTCCCAGCAGAAACATGGTTTTGGCATCATCTTCCAATGGTATGTGGACTTGACTTAAAACGTTAAAGTCAGAGATGTAACGTACGTCTTCTGGTGTACTAACTTCCTCTGTTATTAGATATTTGGTTGCACTAGACACATTTAGAAAGATGATTTCTTTCAGTTCTAATTGTGTTTAAAATAATAAATTCTCCAGTAGGAGCAATTGCTGTGGTTTCTAATGTACCAACAGGTGTGTGCAGGATATAAGACAGTTCTTCTCCCCCTAAACAAGCATCTTAAAGAATTCTGAAGTGGCAAACAAATGAATGCTTTGGTCATCCAAAACGGTATACGTCCTGACAGCTTTCTTTGGTTGTCCCAGAAGAAACAATTTTACCAGACATATATTAGCAGTGGTTTTCTCTGAAAATCTTTGTGACGTAGCTCACTATATTTCAGTATGACCATTGGAGGTGGCTCTCCTTGCTATGATCTGATGTAAAATCTTCAGTGGATGTAGAGTCTCATTAACCGGGGCCTTGATTTAAGGCTGATACATGTTTGACGCTCTCGCATTCTGAGTACTTAACTCTAGTCTTGCAATCTCTGGCAAAGTTCTATGTGGATTCACAACATCTAAAGAAAATGTCATGGTTCCTTAGAAACTATTTGTGTTCTGCAAAGGGCTTTCTTTTTAATGCACGTCACCTTCTGAGTGTAAGGAACCATGAATCAGACTGAGACAGAAGTACAGTTAAATCACACTTGTTTAATAATAAAAGTAAAAAGGCAAACAGAGTAAGCATAGTAAAACAAGCCAGGGTTCAGTAACCGGAGCGGGTAGTCAGCCAAGCCAATGTCCAAGAGCCAGGGATAAAGGTAGAGTCCAGCAAGCAGGATCTGTAACCAGAGGGAACGTAGTTACGCAGGTCTTCAACTGGAACGCAGGAGAAAGTCTGTAGTGATGTTAACACAGGCGAAGGCGAAGAGCAAATGAACTGGAAGTCCTTAAGTAGGCAGCTGACAAGCGGATCATCAACAGGTGGATCACTAGAGAGATGGAAGCTGGCAATTAGCTGACAGCTGAGCTACCAGTACAGAGAAGGAAGGGCTGAACGCAGCCCTGACACTGAGAGGATGTGGTTTGTTGTGAATGAGACCGTAAAAGTTTTTTTTTTTTTTACCTTTCTTCAGTCTCTGCTTATAGTGACAAACTCCAGAGTCTTTCTTGTGGAGACAGCATTTCTAGATTCTAAGTATTTTGTATTAAAGTTTCTTGTAGTTGGAGGGCTAGGAAGGCTTGAGGCGATAATTGAGAAGTTAGAATCATGCTCAAGTCTTTGATGAACTTTGAAAAGAGAAAAGAATGGAAAGGAGACTTGATGTTCCTCATTTCACCTTGAACACACCATTGCCCATTTTTCTTCGATGTTATAGGGCAATTTTGCTTCATCTGAGTTCACACCATGTGCAGTGTTTAGGTAGCTAGGAGCTGGTAGATGTGAGTTTTCTTTTGAGATTTCAAGCGCAAGAAGATCACTTAGTTCTTGTAACTTCTGGTTGTCTCTGTTGGATGTTCAATGAAAGCCTTGTAATCTTTTGAATAAGGCAAGTTCTATTAATTTAGGCTGTCATAAATTTGCTTTAATCCCACCCACGCAAGGTTAAGGTTTTTGTCTGGTTCATAAATGTGAACAGTTTTAAGTCTATTAACACAGTCCAATGACTGAGAACCTAGCCATCTGATTAACAAATCAAGATCATTCCTACAGGGTCATCAGAGGTTGTCAAAATGGCACAATTGATTACTTACTTTATGGCTTGTTTCAAAAAACTTGGAGCTTAGCCACAGCTGCTACTTTTTTTTCCCAAGGACTTTTAGCTTTGCTTTTGCCCATTCTTGTGTGGCAGGCACTGCTTCCTGGGCAGCTTGTGCCTCTGCTGCGCATGTGCCTGGGCAGCTTGCATCTCTGCTTGTGCACGCACTTTTGACACTTGCACTTCTGTTTGAGCAGCTTGTGCTTTAACAGTAGCTCCCATCTCAGTGCAATAAACTTCTGTTTTTTTATGCTTTTGTTTCAGTGTAGGATGTTGTAAGTTGCCCACTTAGTGATGACCAATGTGAGCAGAATCTGAGCAATAATCATTGTGAGTGAGATCTTCATGATCTAGAGCAGTGTTTCTCAACTCCAGTCCTCAAGGCGCCCCAACAGGTCATGTTTTCAGGATTTCCCTCAGATGAAACAGCTGTGGGAATTACTAAAGCAGTTAAACTGATCAAATAACCTGTGCAAAACAATGGAGAGCCTGAAAACATGACCAGTTGGGGCGCCTTGATGACTGGAGTTGAGAAACACTGATCTAGAGGATCTATGAGTACCTTTGGAAGAAGTAAATTAGCAAGATGTTGTTTCATGCTATTGTGATCTTTTGTATTCTACTTGTGACCTGGCTTCCAGGAATGTAATGTACCCTTCAATGTATCTTTCTTTGTTAAGAGCAGTAGAGTTATTTAACTTTTGCAGAGACTCTTCTATGTTGATACTCAACAGTCTCTTATAGTTTTCATAGCTTCTTTCTAGCTTCGCAAGTGCAGTGCTCAGTTCTGTTCCATAAATAAAAATCATATTTTCCAGACATTTCTGCCCTGTTTGTTTTCCAACTTTCTTTAAAGCGGAGCTCCGCCGGAAAAAAAATATTAAAAGCCAGCAGCTACAGCTACAGCAGCTGCTGGCTTTTAATATTTGGACACTTACCTGTCCTGGAGTCCAGCGATGTCCGCAGCAGAGGACGAGCGATCGCTCGTCACTCTGCTGCCCCCTCCGCCATCCTCGCTGAGGGAACCAGGAAGCGAAGCCTTGCGGCTTCATGCCCGGTTCCCTACGGCGCATGCGCGAGTCGCGCTTCGCCGTTCTGATTCGTCCTCCTGTGTTCTGGGAGCCGAGTGTCTCCCAGAACACTACGGGAAGTCTGCGGGAAGTGATGTCACTCCCGCAGATTCCCGGAGAGAGGACTCCCGGATGTGGGTGAAAATACCTGTCTTAGACAGGTATCTTCACCCCCCTCCCCCCTGAAAGGTGTCAATTGTGACACCGGAGGGGGGGAGGAATCCGATTAGCATAAGTTTAAAATTAGGGTGGAGCTCCACTTTAACCTTTTAAGGAAGGATTAGCTGTGCGTTCAGGTCTAGCAGATATATTTACCCATTGCTAATCAGCTTCATCTTGGAGAAGAGAGGGTTGCTCACTGTCTAACTGTAATGGATGTACATATTTGTGTTTAGACATATTGTGAAAATGTGAGCAGTGTAGCTACATATGTGTGCAGTGACAAGTTATGCAGAAAGCAAGTGTTTGTGCAGAGCAGAAAATGAAACAGTCTTTCACAGCACAGCAATTCCAACAGCAGACGAAGTTCAGTATACAAAACAAATACAATGTAGGCATAGCACTTCAAACTATAAAGATTTACTTCTAATTTGTAAGAACAAACACATGAGAATTTTATAGCAGACTGTAATCTGATTCTAAACTGCTTCTAAGCAGATGTCTGTAATGCAGCAGGTACCCAAATAGATTGCAGACAAGACCATGTGCTTACTGAGACACAGGGAAAGATTCAGAAAAGTGTGTTAAAGCTTTCAAAATATGTCTTATGGTTCTGTTTCAAATGCTGCTTTATGAATTTACATATCTCCTTATGCCCCATACACACGATCATTTTTCATGCCGTTAAAAATGCCATTAATAAAAATGGCCATTAAAAATGATCGTGTGTAAGCTCCAGAGCATTTTTAACGACGTGAAAAACGGGCATTAAAAATCTCGAACATGCTCTCTTTTTTCACGTCGTTTTTCATGTCGTTTTTTTTAACGACGTGAAAAACGATAGTGTGTATGCTTTAACGACGTGAAAAAAAATGCGCATGCTCAGAATCAAGTATGAGACGGGAGCGCTCGTTCTGGTAAAACTAGCGTTCGTAATGGAGATAGCACATTCCTCATGCTGTAACGGACTGAAAAGCACGAGACTGAAAAGAGCGAATCGTGTCTCAACAAACTTTACTAACATGAAGGGTGGCGCCATTCGAACGGAACTTCCCCTTTATAGTGCCGTCGTACGTGGTGTACGTCACTGCGCTTTTCTTGAACATTTTTTAAAATGATGGTGTGTACGCAAGACAGGCTTGAGAGGAAACAAGAAAAAAAATTACGAGAAAAACGTCAGTTTTAAAAATGACATTAAAAATGATCGTGTGTATGGGGCATAAGTCTTACTCTGTCCAGACAATATGGTTGGACACCTGCTAATTTGGCACCATCCATAGGCAGCTTAAGTCTTCAATAAGACACAGAGGTTGAATCCAAAGCATTTAACTTCATATAAGTGCAATACAGAGGTATTTTCCAGTCTTTTGAAGTGTAAGAAGCCAATGACTTTCCTAAGCCCTATCTTTGTGAAGAACTAAGACTGACTAAGTTAACATAGCAGAAGCAAAGAGAGTTCAGCTAGGACTGAACAAACAGGCACTATATGGAGGGGAAAACAGATGGAGATGCCATATCACATAAGTAAGCAAATCGTAGTGGCCCTAAACCAAAACTAGATGCCATCATACAACAGAATAATAGAAACTTGAAACAGTTAAAGAAGAACTTTGATCCCCTTCCATTTGGCTTCACCCCCTCTCACACCATGTGTGTGCAGATGTGCTGAAGGGCTTCACTTTCTGACAATGCCTTTTGGCACATCTGTGCATTTGCAGGAGATTTCTCACGCATGCACAAAGATAGCAAAGTTGTGAAACAGCCATCTTTTGCACATATGTGGGAGAGCCATGCATACACCAATGTGCAGAAAAGCCACAGATGTACTGAATGGCTATGTTATTACCTGAAGTCTTGCCCAGCAGCAGAAGTACCCAGAGGCTTTGTCAGTACCCGAAGCATGAGCAGGATCCAGGAGGGGGGAGGAAGAAAATGTAATTCTCACCTAGGTGAGAAATGCAGATGTGCTAAAGTGCTAATTAAAAAAAAAAATTAAATGAATATCTAAATATGAGAGAGGGATGGGAGCCAGGGTAAAATTTAAATTAGTTTGAAGGTCCACTTTAAATACAACAGAATCAATTCATATAGGTGGCTCAGAACAGGGCTTTAAAGGAACATTGTCATTCTGCCCTGAATAGGCAACATATTTAAAAAAAAAAAATTGTTGTTTGCACAGGTCACTAATATATTTTAACAAGGTGTAACCCCTGAAAACATAATACAAAAGGTCCTATTGGATAATATGGGACTTTCGGGGTGCTATTGATTGGTCAGAATACGACAGTTATAATAAAAAAAAAAAATTATTGTTGCATACAAAAAGGAAGAGAAAATATATAATAGGACAGTTTCTCCATACAAATGTTCCACACTTATCGTTCTACATGTTTCACCATACGGCTTCCTCAGGAATAAACGTGGACATTCTTTTCTACTATGCAGATAAGAACAAAGGTTGTATTATTACAGATACATGTCTACCGCATCAAAATATAGTATTTTATAAAAAGTATCATTCATTTGTTATTAACAAATGAATGATACTTTTTATAAAATACTATATTTTGATGCGGTAGACATGTATCTGTAATAATGCAACCTTTGTTCTTATCTGCATAGTAGAAAAGAATGTCCACGTTTATTCCTGAGGAAGCCGTATGGTGAAACATGTAGAACGATAAGTGTGGAACATTTGTATGGAGAAACTGTCTTATTGTATATATTTTCTTCCTTTTTGTATGTAACAATATAATTTTTTTTTAATTAGAACTGTCGTATTCTGACCAATCAATAGCACACTTAAAGTCCCATGTTATCCAATAGGACATTTGTATTATCTTTTCTTGTAAAGGGATGATGGTGCCAAACAAGTAAAATCACAATTGATCATTCTAAATCACATACTAAGGTGTAACCCCTGATGAAAAAAAGTGGCTTACATTTCTTGATAGAGATTACATTCTCTGTAAGGAACTCATATTTCATTCTATTCGGGCTAGCAATGCACTCTTTACCTTAAAAGAGAAGTGTGGGAATTTAAAAAACATTTATACTCACCTAGGTGGATACAGCAGCGGTCCGATGCTGCATCTGTCTCCTGCTGCCTCTAAGACTGAGAACCAAGCAATAGAAGACCGCTGATTGCCCAGTTTTCATTCATCAGTGAGCAGAGAGCCGGTGACTGTCGGTCACCGACTCTCTGCTTCTCCCCTCCAGCAATCATTGTAGCACTAGGCTGTGAAGTGGGTAGGAGCTGGCTCAGGCTTTTTAGCAGCTCTCTGAGAGGCTGAGCCATCTGCCGGTCCAGGTATCTGGGTGGAACGTGGACTGATTAAGTGATGTCAGCTAAAAGCAGACTTTAGCTTTGGCCCTACTTCTCCTTTAAATTGATGTTTCAGTCCATGCATGCACAACTGAATGCTAATCGGTGTTCCTTTAAAAATCTGTTTCTCAGGCTGCTACATCTGCTTATTACACACAAAACAAAAAAAAAGCTAAAGTGCCATTTATTTTATGCTTAGCCTATGTGATGTTAGCTTATTTAAGCTTCATGTGCAGTTCCAATATATGCAGGGATTAGTGGCTTGACTAATGGCTACATCAGTGAAGAGTAAGCACTCTAGCTAAAAGCTAGCATACTAGATACAAGTGGTTTTAAGTTTTTTTTTACAAATTACTAAATTAGTGGTACACCATCTTTTTGTACTTGTACTATGGAGGAAAGGCAGCATAGACATCTCATGCTTAGCAATACAATCATGACCTTGAAAGAGAGGACATAAGTTTGGTCCTAGAGGCTATGGATATTCCAATGAATTTGGGCAGATGTTCTTGCTGTTTATTGCCGAATACTAGCAGTATGACGCTTGCTGTGTGTATTGGAGTCATTAAGGTGAGGTGCTTGCTGTTTGTGCTAATGAAAATGTAAATTTAAAGTGGTTTGGAGTGAAAATTATATGAACTGAGAGTATTCAGAGAATTTCCCAAGGTCCATGGCAATTTTCATTTTATACTATGGGGAGCCCCTGAATATTATTCTATTTACCTAAATATTAGGAAGGAATCTTTACCAAATTCGTTTTGTAAATGTGCAAAAAGTAGGTATAGAGCAAAGCATAACTACTAGTTTCTCTAAATCAGGTGGCTAATGGTCAATAATAATAATGGCCAAGGGACTACAAGTCCGAATGCGCCTTGCGTTGATCTCAACTCGATGTATATATTTTTATTAGCATGCATTAATGTTTTAGGATTATTGCTTCCAACTATAGTGTGTATATATTTACTTTTACTGTACTTGAAGGCAGCCATATTTGCTTATTACATACCCACATTGCTTGTGATTTACTGTACCTTCTAATAATGCAGGTATCTCAGTCGGCCAAATCATTGAACATAATGCGTTATTTATGTGATTGACATCTTAAACCACCAATTGTTGAAAAATTAAGGTTGCTTTACTAGAGGAATAGAGAATGTTCACTTTGTTCCGTAGTGATGAAGGTTCTGAGTAAAGGAGATCACAGTGCGCAGAGGGAGCCTAGGCATTCCTGGAAGTGTCAGATGCTACTGATTCTTGTTGCAGGTGAAATCCAAACACAGAATTGAATGATTTATCAACCCCATTGATATCAGTGGGGACTAGCCTGTCTGAAAGGATATGATTACTGTTGGTCTCTTATGCTAAACTATTGTGCTCTTAGAATCCTCTGTCATGTATTAAATATTCATTTGTAAGACAAATATTATATTCATATAGCAAAAACAGATAAACAACAATTGTGTATATAACATTTGCAAACATGTAAAACATAAAAAAAATTAAACCACATTGATTCAAACCCAATACAGTCAAAAGAAGTAAGCATTAGCAACAAATAAAAATGTATTTTTAGCTACAGTAAACTAATAATTGCTTAACTGTAGACAAAACTTTTTTTTTTCATTTTGGATAGAGTAAGGGAGGATTATGGCCTCTGTTATTTTTTATTTTTCCTATCTGTATCCCAACTGGAGAGATTTCCATTCACTTCCTGTCCAATTGCCACAGCTGGAAGTGTGTACGGAAATCCCTCCAAACAAGGGAATCCCTGGTTGTCACCAGGGGGATTATTTACTAAAGCTGGAGAATGCAAAATCAGGCTCACTTCTGCATAGAAACCAATCAGTTTCCAGTTTATTTTGCCAAAGCTTAATTAAACAAACTGAGGTTAAAAAATGATTGGTTTATATGAAGAAGTCAGGCTGATTTTGCACTCTCCAGCTTTAGTAAATAAAGTTGTCCATATTGGAAGATTTCATTTCTATTCCAGTTTTGATGACAACCCAAAATGTGTGGTGAATCTCTCAAATGGGGGCACAAACCGCACAAAAAAAAACAACTAAAAAAGGTGTTATACTACCTCTCCACTCTCTCCAAAACTAAAAAAACAAGTTTGCCTTTTGTTATACTTTAATTCTCATGTTAAAAGTTGGTATTGCATGTTATATCTCCTTTAGGTTTTCAAAAATTATTAAATGTGTTGCTCGATCCAAACAATCCTATACCGAACCAGGCAGGTCCTAGCCCTATGTAATTGAAACGCTGATTGTCCAATCTGATTGTAATGCATGTGTGCAGCTTTAAAAAGATCTTGTATGTAACTTATGTAGCCGAGGTTTGCTACTGTTGTTATCATTAAGAGATAGTTGTTGTTTTCGTGTATGGGTTTGACTCCCTCTAGTGAATGCTGGACTCTATGAGTGATTATTTTTCTACTGTGAGAATGACCAGAGCAATGCATTATGGGACATGTAGTCTGGAACAAGGAAGTCACACTGTTGGCCGGCCTAATCTGGACCACAGGACACAGAATGCAGTGCGCACAGAACAGCCTGCTGGGAGAGGAAATAAAAAGGTGGGTGTGGCCTGATTTCTCCTTCTCTGGACGCCATTCTGAACCTGCCAGCAGGAGGTCTGTGTGACAGGGAGTGAGAGTCGGCAGCCTATAGAGCGGAGAGCCGTATCGCCAGCCTCAGAGGGACCTCAGAGGACAGCACCGCTACCCCAGCGAAGGAACCAGCCTGCGCTCCGGATTATCGGGTTCCATCTGCCTTACAGCCCACTGGGAGTTGTGGCGCAGTAGCGCCATTTCCACAGGACACAGACACCAGGAAATTCGGGCTAGAACCATCCATCCAACTGATGACCATAGTGGTGAGCGGGCACAGCCCACCCTGTTTGTGATAACAGTATTGCTGAGTAGTTCTTTTACAGACTGGCTGGTGATACCTGTAGTTCCACGGATGTGAATCTACTTCTTCACAGACATAACAGGTGCTTGGGGCCTATTTTTCCCCATTGCGCCTAGAAGTCAGTACTTTACTCCACTCTTATTTACAGTTAAAGAGGAACACACATGTGGATCTAGTTCTTCACATAAAGCATGAATTCGATCATCTTGCACTTTTTCCTTTATGTCTTCTCCTTGCTTTGGATTACAAATTACACTGCAGTATAAACTCCAGGCTAGCTGAAGAAATCTGGATTTGAAAGAACATTTGTCATCTCCTCTTTGTTAAGTGCCACTGCTCTGCATCTTATTGCTAAATCATTGAACTACAACCTAGGGGGAGCCAATTTGTAGGATATTACTCAAATTATATTGTATGCCTATGTCTATCATTGATTATTGGTCTGTGTGCTGAGGCCTCAGAGGGAAGGTATCCAACATATGAGTTAGGGTGTTGGATATTTGTTTCTCTGTATATCTGCTCACATAGGTCTGCTAGAGGATTTATGTTAAGCACCTTTGTATACCAGTTACAAGAAATACTCTGTCCAACTTAAGCTGTGTTTATTCATGCTGTTCTTTGTGTTCATTCTTTATCTCGGTAAACATATATGAGTGGTTCAGTGATTCTGTGTGAGTTACATAGTTAGTTACATAGTTAGTCAGGTTGAAAAAAGACACAAGTCCATCCAGTTCAACAATAAAAAAAATATATATATAATATTATCATACAATCCCATATACGCAATTCTATACCCACAGTTGATCCAGAGGAAGGCGGAAAAACCCCAGCAGAGCATGATCCAATTTTCTACAGCAGGGGAAAAAATTCCTTCCTGATCCCCCGAGAGGCAATCGGATTTTCCCCGGATCAACTTTACCTATAAATGTTGATACCCAGTTATATTATGTACATTTAGGAAAGAATCCAGGCCTTTCTTAAAGCAATCTACTGAGCTGGCCAGAACCACCTCTGCAGGGAGTCTATTCCACATTTTCACAGCTCTTACTGTGAAGAAACCTTTCCGTATTTGGAGATGAAATCTCTTTTCCTCTAAATGTAAAGAGTGCCCCCCTGTCCTCTGTGTTGACCGTAAAGTGAATAATTCAACACCAAGTTCACTATATGGACCCCTTATATATTTGTACATGTTGATCAAATGCCCCTTATTCTCCTCTTCTCAAGAGTGAATAAATTCAGTTCCTCTAATCTTTCCTCATAGCTGAGCTCCTCCATGCCTCTTATCAGTTTGGTTGCCCTTCTCTGCACTCTCCAGTTCCCCAATATCCATTTTGAGAACTGGGGCCCAAAACTGAACTGCATATTCCAGATGAGGTCTTACTAATGATTTGAACAGGGGCAAAATGATATCTCTCTCTGGAGTCCATACCTCTCTTAATACAAGAAAGGACTTTGCTCGCTTTGGAAACCGCAGCTTGGCATTGCATGCCATTATTGAGCTTATGATCTACCAAAACCCCCAGATCCTTCTCCACTACGGATCCCCCAATTGTACTCCTCCTAGTATGTATGATGCATTCATATTCTTAGCCCCCAAGTGCATAACTTTACATTTATCAACATTAAACCTCATCTGCCACATAGTCGCCCAATTAGACAGAGCATTGAGGTCAGCTTGTAATTTGGAGACATCTTGTAAGGACGTTATTTCACTGCATAGCTTAGTGTCATCTACAAAGAGTTTCTCATTACTAATGCAACCTTACAGAAAGGAACCCGAGGTGTCAGAGGTAAGAGGGGATTTGCAGAGTCGAGGTAACCAGTGGGGTATAGAGTCTATTAGCAGCCCCCATGGGGGTACCGCTACACTTACATGAAGCAAAATTATTTTTTTGGGGACAAGTCTTCTACTGCCTTGTGTGAATGTGACAGTCGTACTACTCTACTCTTGATAGCAGGAAAAATAGAGATCATTACAGTTCTCTACTGACATGGACCACAGAAGCTGCTTTATAAGAACTAAGTATGCAATTCCATATTTGGGTGGGACTTTTTAGGCACTCCACATATACACATATATAGAAGTCTATAAAATTTATTTTATTACACATACAAAAATACCATAGAGGAGTGAAGAGAATTATAATCAATTTGTCTTGATTACTATTGTGGCCTTATGTATTGCCTTGATTTTTATATGTGTAACAAAATACATGTTATAGACTTATATATGTGTATATGTAGAGTGCCTGAAAATTTCCACACAAATATGGATTTGCATACTTAAAGCGGAGGTCCACCTAAAAAAAAAAACATTAAAAGCCAGCAGCTACAAATACTGCAGCTGCTGATTTTTAATAAATGGACACTTACCTGTCCAGGGTGCCCGCGATTTCGGCAGCAGAAGATGAGCAATCGCTTGTCTCTCGGCTGCCCCCGCCGCCATCCTCGGTGAGGAAATCAGGAAGTGAAGCATTGCGGCTTCACTGCCTCGTTCCCCACTGCGCATGCACAAGTCGCGCTGCGTTTCCTCACTGGTCCCCGCTGTGTTCTGGGAACTGTGTGTTTCCCAGAAGACAGCGGGGGGGGGGGGGCGTGACTTTATGCCCGGAAGTGGGTGCAAATACCTGTATTGTACAGGTATCTGCACCCCCCTCCCCCCTGAAAGGTGCCAAATGTGACACCGGAGGGGGGAGGGTTCCGATAAGCAGAGGTTCACTTTTTGTGTGGACCTCCACTTTAAAGTGGAACTTTAGTCAGAAAATGGATTCCTGCTAGATCACTTCAGGCTGGCTACTTTTGCAGGTATAGCTATGCAACATAGTAAAAATAAGTGTTTATAGGGTAAACATCCACTAATACACTGTCTCACCCTGCTCTGCACATGCTGAGTTGCTTTCCATTTTCAGGCATTTTTAGTTATTGCTGAGTTTGTAGAGGCTGACAGCCTTAAAGCAGAATAAAACCCTCCTATCCTTTACAGCCAAGGAAGTTGCTTCTGTTTGATATACAACTGCCAAGGTGTTGCACATGTGATCAGTGATGACACCTACCATTTGATGGTTTGACAGTTTGGTTGAGGACGCAAGCAAATGTGACAGTTAGCAGTCCTGGAATTCCAGGAATGTAACTTTTTTAAACCATTAAATCAATGGGTTTAGGTCCACTTTATGATTTACTGCTGTTCAGGGGCTCTGGGCTTCAGCAAAATGGGAGCCTACAGCAAGAAGAAACAGGAGCAATGCTGGAGGCAATTTATAGCACAAACTAATTTTGGTAGCATACTTATTAATGTGGAATGTATGTTCCTTGCTAAAAAAAAAAATATTTAATTAAGCTGTTATGGGTAATGTTTCCACTTTAAAGATATAGGGATGTGGCGTTCACAAGTAGGGTGTGACCACATGGTTAATGTTTCTAAAGTAAGAGTGAAGCTATTGTCCACAATAACCCAGCAAAGTGCCATCTTTCATTCTCTGACCTTCAATAGGAATATAAATAGGTAGATCAGGGGTGCGCAACCTTTTGAAGAGCGAGGGCCACTTAAGCGACTTTGTAACCGGTCGCGAGCCACAATGAACAGAGCAGGCAGATGACAGGTCCATGTCCACTCTGCATATGCAGAGCAGACAGGGGCACAGCCCACTCTACTCTATTGGCCCTCCAATCCGATCTGCCCAGATGGAAGGGGGCGGATCCCCCCTTCTGTTTTTTGTAGCGGATCCAATTAGAGGTAGGTGGGTGTAAACGGCCACAGGTCCATTTACATCTGTGGCTCAATAGAGATGAAAAAAGGGTCCAATTGGGTCAGACTGATCGTGTCAAAAGGGCCTAAGGCTGCTTTCACACTGATGCGCTGCGGTATACCCACACCCAGCGGGTTAGCTGCACTTAGACTTCTATTATATCCTGCAGGTGTGGTGCACTTTCTGAACTGCATCAACTCACAGGTAATAACAGAAGTCCATGGCTCAGTGCAGGTAACCCGCAGGTGTTCTGCGCTCCACCTGTGGATCATTTTGAATGCAGCCCAGTAACCACTGCAGAACAGATATGCCCATATACTGGTATACTGGTTGGGCACCCCTGAGGTAGATTACTGAAAGCTAGAGCAATGGTGCAGCTGTTGGTCACAGTGGCCATGATTTCTTGGCCCGTTTTACCTCTTTTGTAGCTACTGATGGCAAGGTATAATTTTCCTTTCTTTGAAAGACAAAACCTTCTGGGTGGCCATGAGCAACTTCTTTACCATTGCTTCAGTTTTATTCTTTAAATATATCTTTCTGTCAAGAGAAAAATAAAAAGCTCCACTATTGTTCTGGCTTCAGTTTTCATAAATCATCACCAAGAAAAGCGATTAGTGATGATTTATGAAAACTGAAACCAGAACAATAGTGGAGCTTTTTATTTTTCTGATCTGATATGATGATATAGATACCATTTTTTGGTAGTCAGAAGGCCATATGGAGTAAACTCTTTCTTCTCCCAGGATAAAGATAAGGAAAAATACAGGCACTGGGAACAGTTTTTCATACATCCTTTAGTATTGCTGTCATTTGATGTAGTCAAATCGTGGACAAGCCAGGTGAAATGCAGCACCTGACAAGTAAGCATGCCGAGAATAGACAACACGATGAATGTTATTCTCTTTAATTATTGGACAAGACAGTCACATAAAAAATATCTGACAGGCCTAATGCAGTAAAAGGCTGCTTCCCTCCGGCACTAACCTTTCAATGGATTGTTAGCAGGTCAGAATAAAATTCTCTATTGTAAATGTGCTTCCTGAAATAAATTAAACCTCTTCTGAACTGCTAAAGAATCTTCACAATAATGTAAAATAAATCATTAGGTGGAAGACGTGACTCCAGCAATAAATAAATAAAAATTCCAACCTTTATGATGTAGAACAAAAATAAGTATCAGCTGTCCTTCACTAAATTACATGCATTTTATTGTTTGGGGATGAAGCTAACAAGGCAAAGCCTTGTAGCAAGCCTGTGTCTCCCTTGGGGATCTACCAACTGACTAGCATGTTGAGAAGAATGGAAGCTGGTACTGAGTCAGCTGCCTTTATTGCCCACATTTGGGAAATTCTAAGTGACTGGTTGTCTTGTCTGTGAGTTAAGAACCTATTCACACTTCTCTGTCTTTGTGCATTACATTAGTACATGGGTCTTAACATGTGTTGTGTCATGTGTTCATTGAACACATGGGCTGCCAGCACACAGCAACTGACCAAAAAATGGACATGCAGCATTTTCCTCCGATGCAGCACATCTTGGGGCATGATAGTGCATTACTGTGTGTTTTGGTGTGCTGCAATGCATGTGCATCAGAGCTGCAGAGTGCTCTTTGATTGCATTTAAAATGTTTAACACTGCAGAGTGCTAATGCACATAAGGTGTAATGCTGCAACATGCGCATTATCACAAAACATGCAATCGCAAAAATGTGTTTCACTTTCTGCCACACTGACCTGGAAAAAGCATGCAATCAGGATGAAGTCAGAGCTTCTCATCTGCCTACTGGTTTCTGGTCAGTGTCAGAAAGTTTTTAAGCCAGCATGACAACCAGGAGACTAGTATTCTCAGAAGAAGTCAGCAAAGACAGCCTCCATACTTCCAGAGTACAGGTGTTCCATCTCTTAATGACTCTCTATGGCACTGTTGACTAGGGATGAGCTTTATGTTCAGGTCGAACATGAGTTTGACTCGAACATTGGCTGTTCGCCGAATAGCGAACAATTTGGGGTGTTCGCGGCAAATTCGAAAGCCGCAGAACACCCTTTAAAAGTCTATGGGAGAAAACAAAAGTGCTAATTTTAAAGGTTAATATGCAAGTTATTGTCATAAAAAGTGTTTGGCGACCCGGGTCCTGCCCCAGGGGACATGTATCAATGCAAAAAAAAGTTTTAAAAACTGCAGTTTTCGGGAGCAGTGATTTTATTAATGCTTAAAGTGAAACAATAAAAGTAAAATATTCCTTTAAATTTCGGACCTGGGGGGGGGGGGGGGTGTCTATAGTATGCCTGTAAAGTAGCACACGTTTCCCGTGTTTATAACAGTCCCTGCACAAAATTACATTTCTAAAGGAAAAAAAGTCATTTAAAAAACTTCTTGCGGCTATAATGAATTGTCGGGTCCCGGCAATACAGATAAAAGTCATTGAAAAAAATGGCATGGGTTCCCCCCCAGTCCATTACCAGGCCCTTTGGGTATGTTATGAATATTAAGGGTTACCCCGAACCATACCATATCCATTCCGAACCTTCAGGTCTGGTATGGATATTAAGGGGAACCCTGCGCCAATTAAAAAAAAATGGCATAGGGGGCCCCCTCAAAATCCATACCAAACCCTTCAGGTCTGGTATGGATTTTAAGGGGGAACCCCGCGTCAAAATTAAAAAAAAATGGCGTGGGGTTCCCCCCAAAGATCCATACTAGACCCTTATCTGAGCATGCAACCTGGCAGGCTGCAGGAAAAGAGGGGGGGACGAGAGACGGTGCCCCCTCCTGAACCATACCAGGCCACATGCCCTCAACATGGGGAGGATGTCCCCATGATGATGGGGACAAGGGCCTCATCCCCACAACCCTTGCCCGGTGGTTGTGGGGGTCTGCGGGCAGGGGGCTTATCGGAATCTGGAAGCCCCCTTTAACAAAGGGGACTCCCAGATCCCGGCCCCCCCTATGTGAATTGGTAAGGGGTACATTTGTACTCCTACTATTTCACCAAAATTAGTATCAAAAATTTTAAAAACCACAGTACACAGCTTGGGACAAGTCCTTTATTATAAAAAAAAAAAAAGAAGAAAAAAAAATTCCAGCGATGTAATCCAGTCTCCATCTCCAGCGATGTAGACCAGTCCCCATCTCCAGCGATGTAAATCCATCCTAAATCTCCAGCGAGGATACAACGCCGACACAATCCTGCCTCCTTGGGAGGCACCTGACGAATGACGTGCTCCAGCCTGATAGTTTTTATATAGCTAAGGACGGGGCCACCAGTCAGTGCGCGGGTGACCCCGCCCCCCTCTGACGCAACGGGGAAAGCCCGGGGTTACCCAGTGACATGTACGGGTGACCCCGCCCCCATCTGACGCAACGCGGGTTTCCTGTTGTGTCAGAGGGGGCGGGGTCACCCGTACATGTCACTGGGTAACCCCAGGCTTTCCCCATTGCGTCAGAGGGGGCGGGGTGGGCCCGGGCCCGCCCTCAGCTATATAAGAGCTGTCAGGCTGGAGCGCGTCATTCGTCTGTGCCTCCTGTGGAGGCATGATCGTGTCGGCGTTGTATCCTCGCTGGAGATGGATAATGGATTTACATCACTGGAGATTGAGACTGGATTACATTGTTGGAATTATTTTTTTATTTTTATTTTTAATAAAGGACTTGTCCCAAGCTGTGTACTGTGGTTTTTAAAATTTTTGACACTTTTTTGTGAAATGGTAGGAGTACGATGTACCCCTTACCAATTCACATAGGGGGGTCTGGGATCTGGGGGTCCCCTTTGTTAAAGGGGCTTCCAGATTCCGATAAGCCCCCCGCCCGCAGACCCCCACAACCACCGGGCAAGGGTTGTGGGGATGAGGCCCTTGTCCCCATTAACATGTGGACATCCTCCCCATGTTGAGGGCATGTGGCCTGGTACAGTTCAGGAGGGGGGGCGCTCTCTCCTCCCCCCCTCTTTTCCTGCGGCCTGCCATGTTGCATGCTCGGATAATGGTCTGGTATGGATTTTTGGGGGGAACCCCACGCCATTTTTTTATTTTGGCGCAGGGTTCCACTTAAAATCCATACCAGACCTGAAGGGCCTGATATGAAATTTGGGGGGGACCCCCACGCATTTTTTTTAAATTTTGGTTTGGGGTTCCCCTAAATATTCATACCAGACCCAAAGGGCATGGTAATGGACTGGGGGGGGAGAACCCATGCCGTTTTTTTTTCAATTACTTTTATCTGCATTGCCGGGACCCGACAATTCATTATAGCCGCGAGTAGTTTTAAATGACTTTTTTCCTTTAGAAATTACATTTTGTGCAGGGACTTATAAACACGGGAAACATGCGCTACTTTACAGGCATACTATAGACACCCCCCAGGTACGAAATTTAAAGGAATATTTCACTTTTATTATTTCACTTTAAGCATTATTAAAATCACTGCTCCTGAAAAAACGTCAGTTTTTAAAACTTTTTTTGCATTGATACATGTCCCCTGGGGCAGGACCCACGTTCCCAAACACTTTTTATGACAATAACTTGCATATAAGCCTTTAAAATGAGCACTTTTGATTTTTCATGTTCGTGTCCCATAGACTTTAACGGTGTTCGCGTGTTCAAACAAATTTTTTGCCTGTTCGCATGTTCTGCTGCGAACCGAACCGTTCGGCTCATGCCTACTGTTGACCTATAGATGAAAGTGCTTGGACTAATGCCAAGTACACATGGGCTGAATATTGGCCAAAAATGGTCAGTTCGGCAGGAACTGGCCGACTTTTGGCCCATGTGTACAGCCCCGTCTCTGGAAAACCAGCATCCGATCAGTGCTGGCAGGTAATGATTGTGGGCGCTGACCAGTGTGTTCTGGCAAGGTGGCGGTCCCCCTGTCAGATAACAATAGCACAACAGGGGTAGCTGTATTAACATTGCTTGTGTTAGTACAACAGTCTGTCTTTTTTTTTTCATTCAGCCTGCTGAGTTAAACAAAAAAAGCTTAGTGTGTACCAGGTTTAATAGCATTTGCAGTTGCCATTTATATCAGAGGTTTGGTAATGAAGTCCATTGACCACTTGCCCTCCAGAAGATTTACTCAATTTTTTGCCCTTACCCTTACCCGGAAGTGCCGGATCACGTACTAGGTATGTGATCGGTCCCAATGAGGCTCCTGATTTTTTTTTTAAATTGTAAAAAGTAAAACAGTAAAAAAATACAAATAAAATGTCTTACATGCGACTGGGCCCTGGTGTTCCGCCACCGGGCTCGAAAGGGAAGGGCCCCAGCCGGGGGATACGGGGTGGCTCTTCATGGTTTCTTGCACCAGAGCCCTGAAGGTTTTAGTTATGCCTCTGGATCAGAAGATTAAGTAAATCTCCTTTCTTCTCCCCTTAGACAAAAATGAGCAGTTAACCCATGCAGTGCAGGCACAGCCCCACTGACTGCGAAAACTTTTTTTTTTGCCCAGTGATAGGTTTTAAAGCTTTGCGAATTGAGCTTTACTTCTGTTCGCAAAAATCAATGTACTTAGTATATCTTTTGTTTTGGATAGAGCGGAGAAGGATTAGGCCCCCTGTAATGTTTTATTGTCGTCAGAGACTTGAGAGATTCCTTCACTTAAAGTGGAAGTAAAGGCCTCGCCCCTGCTCCTTCCGTTCATGATTTGACTGGCAGCAGCAGGAGCCAATGTAGAATCCTGGTACAAATGACTTACGTTGTCACCAGGATCCTGCGATGACATTCTTTTATTATTATATTATTCTTTTTTATAATTATTTATAGTTATTTATTATATTATAATTTTTTGATTTCGTGTTTCAAACTTTATCATACCCGGGATGTCTACTAGACTCTTGTTTGCACAGATTTAAGTGAGTTATTCCTAAGAATTACAGGCCTACAATTTTCCATGCGAAACAATGTACCACTTTGAGATTCAAAAATCTGACATACTGTATATACTTGAGTATAAGCCGACCCGAATATAAGCCGAGGCACCTAATTTAACCACAAAAAAAGGGAAAACTTATTGACTTGAGTATAAGCCTAGGGAGTCCATCTGCATGCCTCACTTTGCCTCACTGTGCCCATGCCTCACTGTGCCCATGACTAGACTGACGTTTAACATGGGAGTCTATGGAAGGGGTGCCCGGCTTTGAAAAATTGGTGCTCCCCGGCCGTAGGTCCCCCAGACAACAAACTTTGCACACTTGTAGAGGAAGAGTTGGGCTACATGTGTGCCAAGTTTGGGGTCCATGGGACCTTTGGCCGGCCGGTACCGGGTCCCCAAAATCCAGGAGATCAGGCGCAAAAAGGTGACTCGAGTATAAGCCGAGGGGGGCATTTTAAGCACAAAAAAATGTGCTGAAAAACTCGGCTTATACTCGAGTATATACGGTAATCATACCGCCAGGGAGGTTAATAGCAACACAGACAGAAGAAAACATTTTGGTTAAATTAGTTAGGGAATCGCTAGATCAGCAGTAAATCCTGACAGGGGTTCTAGCCAATCCCCATTCTACCCAAAACTAAATTCAAAAATTCAAAAATAAACTGTACCTAAATATACTGTAAGTGATCCTGCAAAACAACAAAAAGCAGAATGAAGAGTAATTATATTTACTTTTTCATGGTCTGTGTATTGAAACACCACCACGATGCTGTTTCCCTGCTGGGGGAGCAGCATTGCATTTGCTTTTCAAGGCATGGGCCGTTGGAAAGGTAAGTGTATGGCAGAGGTCTCCAAACTTTCAAAACAATTGGCCAGTTTACTGACCTTCAAACTTCAGGGGGGCAGATTGTGGCCAGTGGGAGTAGAAAATGCCCTAGCATAGGTGGAAGTAAAAAATGCCATAGGCTTTATGATCAATGGGAGTAAAAAAAAATGACACCAAATACACCATTGGTGTCAGTGGAAGGAATAGTACCCCATCATTGGTGTCAATGGGTGGAATAGTGCCTTGTATCAGTGGAAGGAAAAGTGTTTCAAAGGCCTGATATAGGCAAGCAAATGGCCACATCCGGCACAGGGTCGCAGTTTGGAGACCTCTGGTATATGGCCTCTTCTTTCTCAAACTTTTTTTGTTCGGTCCAATGGCCCCAGAGGTGGGCAGACAAAGGTGGATGCACGTCTGCTTACAACCTCCCACCCATGGTCCATTTTGTTTCCTGTAAGCACGGGTCAAAAAATGGACAGACTACCCATGTGACAGCAGCAGCTACTGCAGTTGCTATATTTACACAGCATCTCCCTACTGTCAATTTGACAGGAATTATTGGCAGGTTCATGGGGAAGGGCAAGACGGACAAGACTTATTACACATCCTCAGTTTACTTCAATTAATTTTTTTGTCAAGTGTAGTACGCCCAGGGTCCACAACTGGTTAAGTCATGCTCATGTAGCCGCAAAAGTAAAAAGTAAGAATTCACTGATGCATCCCTGTGCATACTCATACAGGTGGTCGAACATGGCCAAGCTCAGGGAAGTATCTTACTAACTAAATATTTAGGTAAATATGTTATTCTGAATATTTTCTGATAAAAAGAGCGTAACGTGTTGGAAATAAACAAAAATATAAGAATAATAATTGCTTTTTATTTAAAAAAAAAAAGTGGGAAAAAGGAAGGTTATAACCCCTGTCAGGCTTTTATTGCTCTCTGCGTGACTCCTGCACCCTTTCAGGCTTTATCTTGGTGTCACTAGGACAGGATGTGAGAGGAATCTTCCCTGTGAGAACAAAGACAACAATAAAAACTTGACAGAAGGAGGCCAGAAATTCCATTTAGAATGTTTCCTTCGGTATTAGTTTCTTTTACTTTTCTTTCATTTTTAATGTACAGTAAGTTCAATGTGATTTCACAGTCTTGGATTTTCTGGGGTTGCTAAACTTGAGTGCTGTACTGTATATTGTTTGTGTGTTTTTTGCTTCCATTCTCAGTACCTTGTTTATTATCAGGAAAGCTTCACATTATTTTTGGCCAGGATTTATGTATAAGAGCAATTACTGTACATACTACACTTACTAGGATCAGTGCTGTGTGATCTACAGTATTAGGGATGAGCTCGGTGTTCGAGTCGAACATACGTTCGACTCGAACATCGGCTGTTCGATCGTTCGACGAAGATCGAACGATTTGGGCCGTTCGCGCCTAATTCGAGTGACGCGAACGGCCCACAATGCACTACACCATCGTAGTGTCATCCAGGCGCTGTGATTGGCCAAGCATGCACTGTGACCCCGCATGCTTGGCCAATCACAGCGCCGGCAGCGAGGAGAGCAATGATTGGCCACAGGCAGGATGCCTGTGGCCAATTATTGCTGAGGGTGTTTAGTACACGCCCCACACTATAAAAGGCCGCCAGCACGGCGGCCTAGTGTAGTGTGTTCCGGAGCAGGGAAAGAGAAGCATAGGCAGGGACAGTGAAATTTTTTTTTCTTGCTTAACCTGGATTCCTTTAGTTTAGGGAAAGAGAAGGATAGGTAGGGAGAGTGTCAGTGTGTTTTACTGTGCTAATCCTTGTTTGTAGGGACAGGGAAGGACAGTGAGGGAAATTCTCGTTGTGCTATACTGTGCTAAAGCATTGATCATCAACCATCTTAAAAAAACATTTTTTCTAGGGACAGAAAACTATAGGTAGGGAGAGTGTCAGTGTGTTTCACTGTGCTAATCCTTGTGTCTAGGGACAGGGAAGGACAGTGAGGGAAATTCTCCTTGTGCTATACTGTGCTAAAGCATTGATCATCAACCATCTTTAAAAAAAACATTTTTTCTAGGGACAGAAAACTATAGGTAGGGAGAGTGTCAGTGTGTTTCACTGTGCTAATCCTTGTTTCTAGGGACAGGGAAGGACAGTGTGGGAAATTCTCCTTGTGCTATACTGTGCTAAAGCATTGATCATCAACCATCTTTAAAAAAACATTTTTTCTAGGGACAGAAAACTATAGGTAGGGAGAGTGTCAGTGTGTTTTACTGTGCTAATCCTTGTGTAGCGATACCTCCAACTAAGGAGGCCGCAGAATTAGATTTGGGCCCTGAGTACAGCTCCGCCAACCCCCGGCAATAGGCTCTACCCCCTTCTGGCACAGCTAGTACTAATAATCAATGATATATCCTATGCAATATAATAACTAAGCAAGGACACAGTAATAAATTGTAATAGGTAAAGTGTTTTACTTATATTCTCAATAGGGATAAAGGGGGTAACAGTAATCACAGTTCAAAATAATCACTTCTAAGGGCAGCGTCCTTGCCACTCTAACACACTATGTAGTAACACACGCTACAGGTGCGCCATGCGGTCAATCATTAACTAAGTGCCCTATGGCGCAGTAATCAAACACGCTAGAATCCCCACCAGGCCTGGTTCTAATATTTAACTTAGTCCTTCTTTCTTCACCGGCAGGTCTGTAATGGTGGTGCACTTTAAACAGAGTATAACTTTGTAATCCAAGGGGTATAGAACTTGGTTAAATAAAGCCGCAGGCTCAGTTCTGACAAGGCTCTTCAATAGGGGTATAAAAATAACTTGTAGGCCACGGCAGTCTATAGGCCTATATACAGTAACAGTATCTTAGCTGGGCTTATGCCCTCTCACCCGCCGGACTACAGATCCAGTCCGGGAAACTTCCACCGGCCGTGTCCCACACACTTGATCTCTCCAGCGATCGGGCCCCCCCGATCCGACAAGGCTGTAGCTCACAAAGTCAGATGCCACCCAGGCTCGCAGAGGGGGGTGGAAGGCTCTTTGGTCGGAGCAAGGCCCCAGGCTTCAGGCCCTGCGCTCCGGCACATCCGCGCAGCAGGATCCGTCTGTCAAGTCTCGTGTCCCAAAGAGGCCGAGCCCGGCCTCTCCTCCTCCTTTTATAACCCCTCCCATCAGTCTCTGCGGTGGAACATGACAAGAATGGGGTTATGGGTGATGTAATCTCTCTCTCTCCTCTGCTTTCACTTCCAGTAATGTCTCTTTACTTCCTCCCGACTCACCTCTCACCTGAAACTTCCTCTCTCTCTGTCTTAAAGGGGAATACCCCGCTACACTTGTTTCTAGGGACAGGGAAGGACAGTGAGGGAAATTCTCCTTGTGCTATACTGTGCTAAAGCATTGATCATCAACCATCTTTAAAAAAACATTTTTTCTAGGGACAGAAAACTATAGGTAGGGAGAGTGTCAGTGTGTTTTACTGTGCTAATCCTTGTTTCTAGGGACAGGGAAGGACAGTGAGGGAAATTCTCCTTGTGCTATACTGTGCTAAAGCATTGATCATCAACCATCTTTAAAAAAACATTTTTTCTAGGGACAGAAAACTATAGGTAGGGAGAGTGTCAGTGTGTTTCACTGTGCTAATCCTTGTTTCTAGGGACAGGGAAGGACAGTGAGGGAAATTCTCGTTGTGCTATACTGTGCTAAAGCATTGATCATCAACCATCTTTAAAAAAACATTTTTTCTAGGGACAGAAAACTATAGGTAGGGAGAGTGTCAGTGTGTTTCACTGTGCTAATCCTTGTTTCTAGGGACAGGGAAGGACAGTGAGGGAAATTCTCGTTGTGCTATACTGTGCTAAAGCATTGATCATCAACCATCTTTAAAAAAACATTTTTTCTAGGGACAGAAAACTATAGGTAGGGAGAGTGTCAGTGTGTTTCACTGTGCTAATCCTTGTTTCTAGGGACAGGGAAGGACAGTGAGGGAAATTCTCCTTGTGCTATACTGTGCTAAAGCATTGATCATCAACCATCTTTAAAAAAACATTTTTTCTAGGGACAGAAAACTATAGGTAGGGAGAGTGTCAGTGTGTTTTACTGTGCTAATCCTTGTTTCTAGGGACAGGGAAGGACAGTGAGGGAAATTCTCCTTGTGCTATACTGTGCTAAAGCATTGATCATCAACCATCTTTAAAAAAACATTTTTTCTAGGGACAGAAAACTATAGGTAGGGAGAGTGTCAGTGTGTTTCACTGTGCTAATCCTTGTTTCTAGGGACAGAGAAGGACAGTGAGGGAAATTCTCCTTGTGCTATACTGTGCTAAAGCATTGATCATCAACCATCTTTAAAAAAACATTTTTTCTAGGGACAGAAAACTATAGGTAGGGAGAGTGTCAGTGTGTTTCACTGTGCTAATCCTTGTTTCTAGGGACAGGGAAGGACAGTGAGGGAAATTCTCCTTGTGCTATACTGTGCTAAAGCATTGATCATCAACCATCTTTAAAAAAACATTTTTTCTAGGGACAGAAAACTATAGGTAGGGAGAGTGTCAGTGTGTTTCACTGTGCTAATCCTTGTTTCTAGGGACAGGGAAGGACAGTGAGGGAAATTCTCCTTGTTCTATACTGTGCTAAAGCATTGATCATCAACCATCTTTAAAAAAACATTTTTTCTAGGGACAGAAAACTATAGGTAGGGAGAGTGTCAGTGTGTTTCACTGTGCTAATCCTTGTTTCTAGGGACAGGGAAGGACAGTGAGGGAAATTCTCCTTGTGCTATACTGTGCTAAAGCATTGATCATCAACCATCTTTAAAAAAACATTTTTTCTAGGGACAGAGAACTATAGGTAGGGAGAGTGTCAGTGTGTTTTACTGTGCTAATCCTTGTTTCTAGGGACAGGGAAGGACAGTGAGGGAAATTCTCCTTGTGCTATACTGTGCTAAAGCATTGATCATCAACCATCTTTAAAAAAACATTTTTTCTAGGGACAGAAAACTATAGGTAGGGAGAGTGTCAGTGTGTTTTACTGTGCTAATCCTTGTTTCTAGGGACAGGGAAGGACAGTGAGGGAAATTCTCCTTGTGCTATACTGTGCTAAAGCATTGATCATCAACCATCTTTAAAAAAATATTTTTTCTAGGGACAGAAAACTATAGGTAGGGAGAGTGTCAGTGTGTTTCACTGTGCTAATCCTTGTTTCTAGGGACAGGGAAGGACAGTGAGGGAAATTCTCCTTGTGCTATACTGTGCTAAAGCATTGATCATCAACCATCTTTAAAAAAACATTTTTTCTAGGGACAGAAAACTATAGGTAGGGAGAGTGTCAGTGTGTTTCACTGTGCTAATCCTTGTTTCTAGGGACAGGGAAGGACAGTGAGGGAAATTCTCCTTGTGCTATACTGTGCTAAAGCATTGATCATCAACCATCTTTAAAAAAACATTTTTTCTAGGGACAGACAACTATAGGTAGGGAGAGTGTCAGTGTGTTTTACTGTGCTAATCCTTGTTTCTAGGGACAGGGAAGGACAGTGAGGGAAATTCTCCTTGTGCTATACTGTGCTAAAGCATTCCTCATCAACCATCTTTGAAATCCCTGTTTTTTGGACAGTCAGGGAAATTGTCATTGTGCTATTCTGTGCGAAAGCAATCATCGTCAACCATATTTAGAAATCCTTAAGTAAAGGGACAGAGAAGGACACCTGAAGGTAGCCCTTATTGCTTTTTTCCCATCTCCCTGCAGGCCATCCATTAGAATGTCTGGAAGGCAAACAAGGAGAGGCAGACAGTCAGGAGGCAATAAAAGAGGGCAAGCAGGCTCTGTGTCTGGGGGCAACAGTGCTGGTCGTGGACGCGGTGCATTGTCATCAGCACATGGCCATGGGACACGCTTGTCCTTCTTTTCGGCAGCTGGACATGTTGAGCCACATCATGCCGAAGACTTGGTAGAGTGGATGACCAAGCCCTCCTCCTCCTCCTCATCCTCTCTCACCCAGGCTCAGGGTACTGGCAAAGCAGCTGCCAAAGCGTCCTCTTCCCTGGTATCAATGTCAGACTCATCATCAGTCACTCCTTCCCTAGACCCACCATGTCCTCCTCCTGAGGAGTCCCCCGAACTGTTTGAGCACAGTGTTGGGTACATGCTCCAGGAGGATGCCCAGCGTTTCGAAGGGTCTGATGATGAAACCCAGCTACAGGAAGGCAGTAGCGTGAGAGCAGACAGAGGGGATGCTCAAGAAGGACACCAATCTGGCAGTCATGTTCCAGCAGCTGCAGCATACTGCCAGATTGGCTCCAGTGATGAGGAGGGAGGGGATGATGAGGTCACTGACTCCACGTGGGTGCCTAATAGGAGAGAGGAGGAGGAGGAGGAGGATGAGGAGGAGGCACATCTCCAACGAGGCAGGATGCCCTTTGGTGGCCAGCGTAAGGGCAGTACACCGACGGAATCACACCGCAGAGCTCTGCCTGTGCAGGGCGCTGCCTCTGCCCATCATTCAAAAAGTTCTTTGGTGTGGGCCTTTTTTGAGGCTAGTGCATCAGATCGCACAGCTGCTGTTTGCAACATATGTCTCAAGCGTATATCGCGTGGCCAAAACATCAGCCGCTTGGGTACCACATGCCTGACCAGACATATGTTGACCTGCCATGCAGCTCGTTGGCAAGCCTACCTCAAAGACCCACACCAAAGAACAAAGCGGACCTCTCCTTGCACCGCATCAGCTGGGATCTCCAACCCCACTATAACTTCAGTCCTCTCTGAAACATGCACTGAGAGGAATGAAGGTGTAGAATTAGGTGTGTCACAGCCAAGTACTTGCGGCCACTCTGCTAGCAGTACACCGACGTCCGATTCTAGCAGGCAAATTTCCCTGCCCCAGCTGCTGGACCGTCGAAAGAAGTTCACTCCCAGCCATCCACATGCCCAGCGGTTGAATGCTAGCTTGGCTAAATTGCTAGCGCTTCAACTGCTGCCTTTTCAGTTGGTAGACTCGGCCCCCTTCCGTGAGTTTGTGCAATGTGCGGTTCCTCAGTGGCAGGTTCCCAAACGCCACTTTTTCTCACGGAAGGCTATTCCGGCTCTCTACCGGCATGTGGAAGGCAATGTCTTGGCCTCGCTGGACAGGGCGGTCAGCGGTAAGGTGCATATTACCGCTGACTCATGGTCCAGCAGGCATGGACAGGGACGTTACCTTTCTTTCACGGCCCATTGGGTCACTCTTTTGGCAGCTGGGAAGGATGCAGGACAAGGTGCAGTAGTGTTGGAGGTTGTTCCACCACCACGCCTACAAAATGCTACTAGTGGTTGTGACACACCTCTCTCCTCCACCCCCTCCTCTTCTTCTTCCTCCATGGCCTCTTCCTGTGCTTTGTCCTCTGAACCAGCGGTGCTCCGTAGCCATTCAAGGGGCTACGCAAGTACGCAGGCAAAAAGATGCCATGCCGTGCTTGCGCTGGTGTGTTTGGGGGACAGAAGCCACACTGGGGCAGAGGTCCTGTCTGCTCTGCAGGGCCAGGCCGAGAGGTGGTTGACGCCACGCCAGCTTAAGCCAGGAATGGTGGTTTGCGACAATGGCACCAACCTCCTCTCCGCCCTCCGACAGGGACAACTGACCCATGTGCCCTGTGTGGCTTACGTCCTTAACCTGGTGGTGCAGCGGTTCTTGGGCAGGTACCCGGGCTTACAGGATGTCCTGAGGCAGGCCAGGAAAGTCTGTGTGCATTTCCGCAGATCTTATAATGCCAGTGCTCGCCTGGCTGAGCTGCAAAAGGAGTTGAACCTGCCCAAGAACCGCCTTATATGTGACATGCCCACCAGGTGGAACTCAACGTTGGCCATGCTGCAGCGGCTGCACACGCAGCAGAGGGCCATCAATGAGTACCTGTGCGACTACGGCACCAGGACAGGGTCAGGGGAGCTTGGTTTTTTTTCTCCACGCCAGTGGGGCATGATCAGGGATGCATGCACTGTCCTGGCACCATTTGAGGAGGCCACGAGGATGGTGAGCAGTGACAGTGCATGCATCAGTGACACTGTACCTCTTGTCCACCTGTTGGAGCACACGCTGCGTGGAATAATGGACAGGGCACTTGAGGCAGAACAGAGGCAGGAAGAGGAGGACTTCCTTGCCTCTCAAGGCCCCCTTTACCCAGACAGTGTTCCTTCTGTCCCACCCATCGCACAGGAAGAGGAGGAGGAGGAGGAGGAGGAGGATTGTGTCAGCATGGAGGTGGAGGCTGGCACTCAGCATCATCAGCAGCAGTCTTTTAGGGATGATTTACAGTCCCAAGAAACCAGTGGACTTGTACGTGGCTGGGAGGAGGTGGCTGCGGATCATGTCGTCCTTAGTGACCCAGAGGACTCCGGACTGAATGCCTCAGCTAACCTACGCTGCATGGCCTCCCTGATCCTGCAAAGTCTGCGGAAGGATCCTCGTATTCTTCGGATCAAGGAGAGGGACCATTACTGGCTGGCCACTCTCCTTGATCCACGGTACAAGGGTAAGGTTGCGGACCTTATGTTACCGTCGCAGAGGGAGCAGAGGATGAGACAACTCCGGGAGGCCTTGCAGAAAGGTCTGTGCAACGCGTTCCCAGAGACTGGGAGGTTACAAACTCCTGGTCCTGGACAACGAGTTGCTGAGGCTTCGGCCAGTCAAAGAAGGAGCGGTGGGGAAGGTGGCCGTCTGACCGATGCGTTCAGACAATTCTTTAGTCCGCAGCCCCAAAGTATGATCGGTTCCAGCAACCATCGCCAGCGTCTGATAAACATGGTGCAGGAATATCTAGGGGCAAGGTCAGACTTGGACACCTTCCCCACCGAAAATCCTCTGGCTTACTGGGTCTTGAGGATGGATCACTGGCCAGAGCTTGCACAGTATGCAATTGAGCTACTGGCCTGTCCTGCATCCAGCGTTCTTTCGGAACGCACATTCAGTGCTGCTGGAGGATTTGTCACGGATCACAGGGTGCGCCTGTCCACCGACTCGGTTGATCGACTGACTTTCATCAAGATGAACCAGTCTTGGATCACCACCAGCTACCACACACCTGATGCTGATATAACAGACTAATTGATTTTAACATGTCACATCCCTTCAAGACTGATGCTGATGCTGAGTGCCTGTGCTGTTATGTTGACTGGCTATCCTCCTCCTCCGAGTCCTCAATGATACGATTGATGATGATAGCTTGGAAGATCATTTTTGTTTATGGGTGCCGCCACCAGTGCCTAACGCCCAATTTTTCAGCCCCTGTTTAACAGGGGCGTGTAATTACAATTTTTGAAGCAATACTTTGCAACAGGGCTCATTGCTGTGCTCCAAGTACAGTATCTGTGAGGGGTTGCAGTGTTGTGCCACCAGTGCCTAAGGCCCAATTTTTCAGCCCCTGTTTAACAGGGGCGTGTAATTACAATTTTTGAAGCAATACTTTGCAACAGGGCTCATTGCTGTGCTCCAAGTACAGTATCTGTGAGGGGTTGCAGTGTTGTGCCACCAGTGCCCAAGGCCCAATTTTTCAGCCCCTGTTTAACAGGGGCGTGTAATTACAATTTTTGAAGCAATACTTTGCAACAGGGCTCATTGCTGTGCTCCAAGTACAGTATCTGTGAGGGGTTGCAGTGTTGTGCCACCAGTGCCTAAGGCCCAATTTTTCAGCCCCTGTTCAACAGGGGCATGTAATTACAATTCTTGATCTAATAATTCACAGCAGGGCCCATTGCTGCACCCACCAAGAGTAACTCTGAGGGCTTACAGTGTTGTGGCAACGCCACCACCACCACCACCACGAAAGGCCCAATTTTTCAGCCCCTGTTCAAAAGGGGCATGTAATTACAATTCTTGATCTAATAATTCACAGCAGGGCCCATTCCTGCACCCACCAAGAGTAACTCTGAGGGCTTACAGTGTTGTGGCAACACCACCACCACCACCACCACCACGAAAGGCCCAATTTTTCAGCCCTGTTCAACAGGGGCATGCAATTACAATTCTTGATCTAATAATTCACAGCAGGGCCCATTGCTGCACCCACCAAGAGTAACTGTCAGGGCTTACAGTGTTGTGGCACCAGCACCACCATCAAAGGCCCAATTTTTACTACCACTGTTCAACAATTATATGTAATTACAATTCCTGATATAATAGTTGACAGCAGGGCGTTCCAGCACCAACCAAGAGTAACTGTGAGTGCTTACAGTGTTGTGCCAACACCAACAACTAAGGGGCCTATTTCTGCAGCGTATATACGGCAGGTCCCTACTTTCAAACATCCAACTTACAAACGACTCCTACTTGCAAACGCAAGAAGACAACAGGAAGTGAGAGGAAATCTACCCCTAGGAAGGAAAATTGTCTCCTGTAAGAATTAATATGGGAGAAAGGTGTCTCCTCTGTACTGATGCTTTATCACCAATCCTTGTTTCAAGAAAAACACCACATTTCAAAAACAGTTGTCATTGGGACGGAAAGTGAGGTGAAATGTTCTGAACAGGGGCACAGACAGCAAAACAAATGTTACAGGGGTGATAACCCTTACCTATGTTTTCCAAAAAGTTTAAAAATAGATTTTTGGGCTGGAGCTACACTTAAACAATGTACCTGTTCAAAATTACAAACAGATTCTACATAAGAACAAACCTACAGTCCCTGTCTTGTATGCACCGCCTGTATACGGCTGTTCAGAGTATATAGGGCCTTTTTTATTTTATGTGCGGGGTTCCCCTTAACCACTTGACCACTGGGCACTTAAACCCCCTTAATAACCAGACCAATTTTCAGCTTTCGGTGCTCTCACATTTTGAATGTCAATTACTCAGTCATACAACACTGTACCCATATGAAATTTTTGTCCTTTTTTTCACACAAATAGAGCTTTCTTTTGGTGGTATTTAATCACTGTTGGGTTTTTTATTTTTTGCGCTATAAGAGAAAAAAGACTGAAAATTTTGTAAAAAAATGATTTTTTTTTCGTTTCTGTTATAAAATTTTGCAAATTACTATTTTTTCTTCATAAATTTTGGCCAAAATTTATACTGCTACATATCTTTGGTAAAAATAAGTACAAATTGGTGTATATTATTTGGTCTTTGTGAAAGTTATAGAGTCCACAAGCTATGGTGCCAATATCTGAAAATTGATCACACCTGAAGTACTGACAGCCTATCTCAATTCTTGAGACCCTAACATGCCAGAAAAGTACAAATACCCCACAAATGACCCCTTTTTGGAAAGAAGACATTCCAAGGTATTCAGAAAGAGGCATTGTGAGTTTTTTGAAGTTGTCATTTTTTCCCACAATTCTTTGCAAAATCAAGATTTTTTTTTTCTCTTTTTTTTTTTTCACAAAATTGTCATATTAGCAGGTTATTTCTCACACACAGCATATGCATTCCACAAATTACACCCCAAAACACATTCTGCTATTACTCCCGAGTATGGCGATACCACATGTGTGAGACTTTTACACAGCGTGGCCACATACAGAGGCCCAACATGCAGGGAGCACCTTCAGGCGTTCTGGAGCACCCAGGCCAATTCTGACATTTCTCTCCTACATGTAAAAATCATCATTTGTTTGCTAGAAAATTACATAGAACCCCAAAACATTATATATGTTTTTTTAGCAAAGACCTTAGAGAATATAATGGTGGTTGTTGCAACTTTTTATCTCGCACGATATTTGCGCAGCAATTTTTTTAACGCGTTTTTTACGGAAAAAAAATGTTTTGTGCTTAAAAAAAAAAAAAAAACAGTAAAGTTAGCCCAATGTTTTTGCATAATGTGAAAGATGAAGTTACGCCGAGTAAATAGATACCTAACATGTCGCCCTTAAAAATTGCACACACTCGTGGAATGGCGCCAAACTTCGCTACTTAAAAAATCCCCATAGGCGACGCTTTAAATATTTTTACTGGTTACATGTTTTGAGTTACAGAGGAGGTCTAGGGCCAAAATGATTGCTCTCGCTCTAACGTTCACAGAGATACCTCACATGTGTGGTTTGAAAACCGTTTTCATATGTGGGCGGGACTTACGTATGCGTTCGCTTCTGTATGCGAGCTCACGGGGACAGGGGCGCTTTAAAAAAAAAAAAAAAAAATTATTCTTCATTTTACTTTATTTATTTTAGTTTGACATGTTTTTCCGCCCTAAACATTTTTTTGATCACTTTTATACCTATTACAAGGAACGTAAACATCCCTTGTAATAGGAATATGGCATGACAGGTCCTCTTTACAGTGAGATATGGGGTCAATAGGACCCCACATCTCACCTCTAGGCTGGGAAGCCTGAAAAAATACAAAAAAAAAAAACAACAATCCTGGCTTTGATCGTAGCGGTGAGTCGGTAGAAGCACCGGAGGGCGGCGGGGGGGGGGGGACATCCCCTCTCGCCTCCCGTAAGAATGATCAAGCGGCGGAACAGCTGCTATGTAGGGATGAGCTTCGTGTTCGAGTCGAACATACGTTCGACTCGAACATTGGCTGTTCGATCGTTCGACGAAGATCGAACGATTTGGGCCGTTCGCGCCAAATTCGAGTGACGCGAACGGCCCACAATGCACTACGCCATCGCAGTGTCATCCAGGCGCTGTGATTGGCCAAGCATGCACTGTGACCCCGCATGCTTGGCCAATCACAGCGCCGGCAGCGAGGAGAGCAATGATTGGCCACAGGCAGGATGCCTGTGGCCAATTATTGCTGAGGGTGTTTAGTACACGCCCCACACTATAAAAGGCCGCCAGCACGGCGGCCTAGTGTAGTGTGTTCCGGAGCAGGGATAGAGTAGCATAGGCAGGGACAGTGACTGTTATTTCTTTCTTGCTTAACCTGGATTCCTTTAGTTTAGGGAAAGAGAAGGATAGGTAGGGAGAGTGTCAGTGTGTTTTGTGCTTCTGCTATAGTGTGCTTAAAAAAAACATTTATTCTAGGGACAGAAAACTCTAGGTAGGGACAGTGTCAGTTTCTTTCACTCTGCAAGTCCTTGTTTCCAGGGACCTGTAAGGACAGTGAGTTAATTGTCCTTGTGCTATATTGTGCTTAAAAAAAACATTTATTCTAGGGACAGAAAACTCTAGGTAGGGACAGTGTCAGTTTCTTTCACTCTGCAAGTCCTTGTTTCCAGGGACCTGTAAGGACAGTGAGTTAATTGTCCTTGTGCTATATTGTGCTTAAAAAAAACATTTATTCTAGGGACAGAAAACTCTAGGTAGGGACAGTGTCAGTTTCTTTCACTCTGCAAGTCCTTGTTTCCAGGGACCTGTAAGGACAGTGAGTTAATTGTCCTTGTGCTATATTGTGATTAAAAAAAACATTTATTCTAGGGACAGAAAACTCTAGGTAGGGACAGTGTCA
Organism: Rana muscosa; assembly: GCA_029206835.1. Taxonomy (NCBI): domain Eukaryota; kingdom Metazoa; phylum Chordata; class Amphibia; order Anura; family Ranidae; genus Rana; species Rana muscosa. The sequence continues at coordinate 210,700,574 of CM055122.1, forward strand.
GTTTCTTTCACTCTGCAAGTCCTTGTTTCCAGGGACCTGTAAGGACAGTGAGTTAATTTTCCTTGTGCTATATTGTGATTAAAAAAAACATTTTTTCTAGGGACAGAAAACTGTAGGTAGGGAGAGTGTTTTTTTTCTTTCACTCTGCAAGTCCTTGTTTCCAGGGACCTGTAAGGACAGTGAGTTAATTGTCCTTGTGCTATATTGTGCTTAAAAAAAACATTTATTCTAGGGACAGAAAACTCTAGGTAGGGACAGTGTCAGTTTCTTTCACTCTGCAAGTCCTTGTTTCCAGGGACCTGTAAGGACAGTGAGTTAATTGTCCTTGTGCTATATTGTGCTTAAAAAAAACATTTATTCTAGGGACAGAAAACTCTAGGTAGGGACAGTGTCAGTTTCTTTCACTCTGCAAGTCCTTGTTTCCAGGGACCTGTAAGGACAGTGAGTTAATTGTCCTTGTGCTATATTGTGATTAAAAAAAACATTTATTCTAGGGACAGAAAACTCTAGGTAGGGACAGTGTCAGTTTCTTTCACTCTGCAAGTCCTTGTTTCCAGGGACCTGTAAGGACAGTGAGTTAATTTTCCTTGTGCTATATTGTGATTAAAAAAAACATTTTTTCTAGGGACAGAAAACTGTAGGTAGGGAGAGTGTTTTTTTTCTTTCACTCTGCAAGTCCTTGTTTCCAGGGACCTGTAAGGACAGTGAGTTAATTGTCCTTGTGCTATATTGTGCTTAAAAAAAACATTTATTCTAGGGACAGAAAACTCTAGGTAGGGACAGTGTCAGTTTCTTTCACTCTGCAAGTCCTTGTTTCCAGGGACCTGTAAGGACAGTGAGTTAATTGTCCTTGTGCTATATTGTGATTAAAAAAAACATTTATTCTAGGGACAGAAAACTCTAGGTAGGGACAGTGTCAGTTTCTTTCACTCTGCAAGTCCTTGTTTCCAGGGACCTGTAAGGACAGTGAGTTAATTTTCCTTGTGCTATATTGTGATTAAAAAAAACATTTTTTCTAGGGACAGAAAACTGTAGGTAGGGAGAGTGTTTTTTTTCTTTCACTCTGCAAGTCCTTGTTTCCAGGGACCTGTAAGGACAGTGAGTTAATTTTACTTGTGCTATATTGTGCTTAAAAAAAACATTTTTTCTAGGGACAGAAAACTGTAGGTAGGGAGAGTGTTTTTTTTCTTTCACTCTGCAAGTCCTTGTTTCCAGGGACCTGTAAGGACAGTGAGTTAATTGTCCTTGTGCTATATTGTGCTTAAAAAAAACATTTATTCTAGGGACAGAAAACTCTAGGTAGGGACAGTGTCAGTTTCTTTCACTCTGCAAGTCCTTGTTTCCAGGGACCTGTAAGGACAGTGAGTTAATTGTCCTTGTGCTATATTGTGCTTAAAAAAAACATTTATTCTAGGGACAGAAAACTCTAGGTAGGGACAGTGTCAGTTTCTTTCACTCTGCAAGTCCTTGTTTCCAGGGACCTGTAAGGACAGTGAGTTAATTTTCCTTGTGCTATATTGTGATTAAAAAAAACATTTATTCTAGGGACAGAAAACTCTAGGTAGGGACAGTGTCAGTTTCTTTCACTCTGCAAGTCCTTGTTTCCAGGGACCTGTAAGGACAGTGAGTTAATTTTCCTTGTGCTATATTGTGATTAAAAAAAACATTTTTTCTAGGGACAGAAAACTGTAGGTAGGGAGAGTGTTTTTTTTCTTTCACTCTGCAAGTCCTTGTTTCCAGGGACCTGTAAGGACAGTGAGTTAATTGTCCTTGTGCTATATTGTGCTTAAAAAAAACATTTTTTCTAGGGACAGAAAACTCTAGGTAGGGACAGTGTCAGTTTCTTTCACTCTGCAAGTCCTTGTTTCCAGGGACCTGGAGAGACATTGAGTGAATTGTCCTTGTGCTATATTGTGATTAAAAAAAACATTTATTCTAGGGACAGAAAACTCTAGGTAGGGACAGTGTCAGTTTCTTTCACTGTGAAAGTCCTTGTTTCAAGGGACAGAGAAGGACACCTGAAGGTAGCCCTTATTGCTTTTTTCCCATCTCCCTGCAGGCCATCTATTAGAATGTCTGGAAGGCAAACAAGGAGAGGCAGACAGTCAGGAGGCAATAAAAGAGGGCAAGCAGGCTCTGTGTCTGGGGGCAACAGTGCTGGTCGTGGACGCGGTGCATTGTCATCAGCACATGGCCATGGGACACGCTTGTCCTTCTTTTCGGCAGCTGGACATGTTGAGCCACATCATGCCGAAGACTTGGTAGAGTGGATGACCAAGCCCTCCTCCTCCTCCTCATCCTCTCTCACCCAGGCTCAGGGTACTGGAAAAGCAGCTGCCAAAGCGTCGTCTTCCCTGGTATCAATGTCAGACAAATCATCAGTCACTCCTTCCCTAGACCCACCATGTCCTCCTCCTGAGGAGTCCCCCGAACTGTTTCAGCACAGTGTTGGGTACATGCTCCAGGAGGATGCCCAGCGTTTCGAAGGGTCTGATGATGAAACCCAGCTAGAGGAAGGCAGTAGCGTGAGAGCAGACAGAGGGGATGCTCAAGAAGGACACCAATCTGGCAGTCATGTTCCAGCAGCTGCAGCATACTGCCAGATTGGCTCCAGTGATGAGGAGGGAGGGGATGATGAGGTCAATGACTCCACGTGGGTGCCTAATAGGAGAGAGGAGGAGGAGGAGGATGAGGAGGAGGCACATCTCCAACGAGGCAGGATGCCCTTTGGTGGCCAGCGTAAGGGCAGTACACCGACGGAATCACACCGCAGAGCTCCGCCTGTGCAGGGCGCTGCCTCTGCCCGTCATTCAAAAAGTTCTTTGGTGTGGGCCTTTTTTGAGGCTAGTGCATCAGATCGCACAGCTGCTGTTTGCAACATATGTCTCAAGCGTATATCGCGTGGCCAAAACATCAGCCGCTTGGGTACCACATGCCTGACCAGACATATGTTGACCTGCCATGCAGCTCGTTGGCAAGCCTACCTCAAAGACCCACACCAAAGAACCAAGCGGACCTCTCCTTGCACCGCATCAGCTGGGATCTCCAACCCCACTATAACTTCAGTCCTCTCTGAAACATGCACTGAGAGGAATGAAGGTGTAGAATTAGGTGTGTCACAGCCAAGTACTTGCGCCCACTCTGCTAGCAGTACACCGACGTCCGATTCTAGCAGGCAAATTTCCCTGCCCCAGCTGCTGGACCGTCGAAAGAAGTTCACTCCCAGCCATCCACATGCCCAGCGGTTGAATGCTAGCTTGGCTAAATTGCTAGCGCTTCAACTGCTGCCTTTTCAGTTGGTAGACTCGGCCCCCTTCCGTGAGTTTGTGCAATGTGCGGTTCCTCAGTGGCAGGTTCCCAAACGCCACTTTTTCTCACGGAAGGCTATTCCGGCTCTCTACCGGCATGTGGAAGGCAATGTCTTGGCCTCGCTGGACAGGGCGGTCAGCGGTAAGGTGCATATTACCGCTGACTCATGGTCCAGCAGGCATGGACAGGGACGTTACCTTTCTTTCACGGCCCATTGGGTCACTCTTTTGGCAGCTGGGAAGGATTCAGGACAAGGTGCAGTAGTGTTGGAGGTTGTCCCACCGCCACGCCTCCAAAATGCTACTACTGGTTGTGACACACCTCTCTCCTCCACCCCCTCCTCTTCTTCTTCCTCCATGGCCTCTTCCTGTGGTTTGTCCTATGAACCAGCGGTGCTCCGTAGCCGTTCACGGGGCTACGCAAGTACGCAGGCAAAAAGATGCCATGCCGTGCTTGCGCTGGTGTGTTTGGGGGACAGAAGCCACACTGGGGCAGAGGTCCTGTCTGCTCTGCAGGGCCAGGCCGAGAGGTGGTTGACGCCACGCCAGCTTAAGCCAGGAATGGTGGTTTGCGACAATGGCACCAACCTCCTCTCCGCCCTCCGACAGGGACAACTGACCCATGTGCCCTGTGTGGCTCACGTCCTTAACCTGGTGGTGCAGCGCTTCTTGGGCAGGTACCCGGGCTTACAGGATGTCCTGAGGCAGGCCAGGAAAGTCTGTGTGCATTTCCGCAGATCTTATAATGCCAGTGCTCGCCTGGCTGAGCTGCAAAAGGAGTTGAACCTGCCCAAGAACCGCCTTATATGTGACATGCCCACCAGGTGGAACTCAACGTTGGCCATGCTGCAGCGGCTGCACACGCAGCAGAGGGCCATCAATGAGTACCTGTGCGACTACGGCACCAGGACAGGGTCAGGGGAGCTTGGTTTTTTTTCTCCACGCCAGTGGGGCATGATCAGGGATGCATGCACTGTCCTGGCACCATTTGAGGAGGCCACGAGGATGGTGAGCAGTGACAGTGCATGCATCAGTGACACTGTACCTCTTGTCCACCTGTTGGAGCACACGCTGCGTGGAATAATGGACAGGGCACTTGAGGCAGAACAGAGGCAGGAAGAGGAGGACTTCCTTGCCTCTCAAGGCCCCCTTTACCCAGACAGTGTTCCTTCTGTCCCACCCATCGCACAGGAAGAGGAGGAGGAGGAGGAGGAGGAGGAGGAGGAGGAGGAGGATTGTGTCAGCATGGAGGTGGAGGCTGGCACTCAGCATCATCAGCAGCAGTCTTTTAGGGATGATTTACAGTCCCAAGAAACCAGTGGACTTGTACGTGGCTGGGAGGAGGTGGCTGCGGATCATGTCGTCCTTAGTGACCCAGAGGACTCCGGAGCGAATGCCTCAGCAAACCTACGCTGCATGGCCTCCCTGATCCTGCAAAGTCTGCGGAAGGATCCTCGTATTCTTCGGATCAAGGAGAGGGACCATTACTGGCTGGCCACTCTCCTTGATCCACGGTACAAGGGTAAGGTTGCGGACCTTATGTTACCGTCGCAGAGGGAGCAGAGGATGAGACAACTCCGGGAGGCCTTGCAGAAAGGTCTGTGCAACGCGTTCCCAGAGACTGGGAGGTTGCAAACTCCTGGTCCTGGACAACGAGTTGCTGAGGCTTCGGCCAGTCAAAGAAGGAGCGGTGGGGAAGGTGGCCGTCTGACCGATGCGTTCAGACAATTCTTTAGTCCGCAGCCCCAAAGTATGATCGGTTCCAGCAACCATCGCCAGCGTCTGATAAACATGGTGCAGGAATATCTAGGGGCAAGGTCAGACTTGGACACCTTCCCCACCGAAAATCCTCTGGCTTACTGGGTCTTGAGGATGGATCACTGGCCAGAGCTTGCACAGTATGCAATTGAGCTACTGGCCTGTCCTGCATCCAGCGTTCTTTCGGAACGCACATTCAGTGCTGCTGGAGGATTTGTCACGGATCACAGGGTGCGCCTGTCCACCGACTCGGTTGATCGACTGACTTTCATCAAGATGAACCAGTCTTGGATCACCACCAGCTACCACACACCTGATGCTGATATAACAGACTAATTGATTTTAAAATGTCACATCCCTTCAAGACTGATGCTGATGCTGAGTGCCTGTGCTGTTATGTTGACTGGCTATCCTCCTCCTCCGAGTCCTCAATGATACGATTGATGATGATAGCTTGGAAGATCATTTTTGTTTATGGGTGCCGCCACCAGTGCCTAACGCCCAATTTTTCAGCCCCTGTTTAACAGGGGCGTGTAATTACAATTTTTGAAGCAATACTTTGCAACAGGGCTCATTGCTGTGCTCCAAGTACAGTATCTGTGAGGAGTTGCAGTGTTGTGCCACCAGTGCCTAAGGCCCAATTTTTCAGCCCCTGTTTAACAGGGGCGTGTCATTACAATTTTTGAAGCAATACTTTGCAACAGGGCTCATTGCTGTGCTCCAAGTACAGTATCTGTGAAGGGTTGCAGTGTTGTGCCACCAGTGCCTAAGGCCCAATTTTTCAGCCCCTGTTCAACAGGGGCATGTAATTACAATTCTTGATCTAATAATTCACAGCAGGGCCCATTGCTGCACCCACCAAGAGTAACTGTCAGGGCTTACAGTGTTGTGGCACCAGCACCACCATCAAAGGCCCAATTTTTACTACCACTGTTCAACAATTATATGTAATTAAAATTCCTGATATAATAGTTGACAGCAGGGCGTTCCAGCACCAACCAAGAGTAACTGTGAGTGCTTACAGTGTTGTGCCAACACCAACAACTAAGGGGCCTATTTCTGCAGAGTATATACGGCAGGTCCCTACTTTCAAACATCCAACTTACAAACGACTCCTACTTGCAAACGCAAGAAGACAACAGGAAGTGAGAGGAAATCTACCACTAGGAAGGAAAATTCTCTCCTGTAAGAATAAATATGGGAGAAAGGTGTCTCCTCTGTACTGATGCTTTATCAGCAATCCTTGTTTCAAGAAAAACACCACATTTCAAAAACAGTTCTCATTAGGACGGAAAGTGAGGTGAAATGTTCTGAACAGGGGCACAGACAGCAAAACAAATGTTACAGGGGTGATAACCCTTACCTATGTTTTCCAAAAAGTTTAAAAATAGATTTTTGGTCTGGAGCTACACTTCAACAATGTACCTGTTCAAAATTACAAACAGATTCTACATAAGAACAAACCTACAGTCCCTGTCTTGTATGCACCGCCTGTATACGGCTGTTCAGAGTATATAGGGCCTTTTTTATTTTATGTGCGGGGTTCCCCTTAATATCCATACAAGACCCAAAGGGGCTGGTAATGGGCTGGGGTAGGGGGGGGTCATGGGGTAGCTATGCCATTTTTCTTAAAGATTTTCATCCATATTACCGGGACCAGACATTACATTAAAGCCGCAAGCAGTTTTAAATGGCTTTTTTTTCCTTTAGAAGTGTCATTTTGTGCAGGGACAGTTCTAAACACGGGAAACACGTGGCACTTCACAGGCATACTTTAGACACCCCCCAGGTACGATATTTAAAGGAATATTTGACTTTTTTTTTTCACTTTATGCATCATTAAAATGACTGCTCCCGGAAAACGACCGTTTTTAAAACTTATTTTTGCATTGATACATGTCCCCTGGTGCAGAACCCGGGTTCCCAAACCCTTTTTAGGACAATAACATGCATAATAGTTTTTATAATTAGCACTTTAGAATTCGAACGTTCGCATCCATTGTATTTAATAGGGTTCTAATGTTCGTTCGAACTTTCGGTCCGTTCGCGGGTTCTGGTGCGAACCGAACCCGGGGGTGTTCGGCTCATCACTACTGCTATGATTGTTCTTATGGTGTAGGGAATCGCCGGCTGAAAAAGCTAATATCTGAATGATGCCTGTAGCTGCTCCCATCATTCAGATATCCCCGCACAAAGTCAAGGACGTCATATGACGGCCGGAGGGCGGGAAGTGGTTATTGCAGAGTATTGCCGGGCATTGCGGAGAATTGCCGGGCATTGCGGAGTATTGCAGGGCATTGCGGAGTATTGCGGACTATGGCAGGGTATTGCGGTGTATGGCAGGGTATTGCGGTGTATGGCAGGGTATTGCACGGGTATTGCACAGGGTATTGTGGAGGGTATTGCAGAGTATTGTGGAGGGTATTGCAGAGTATTGTGGAGGGTTGCAGAGTATTGTGGAGGGTATTGCAGAGTATTGTGGCGGGTATTGCAGAGTATTGTGCAGGGTATTGCAGAGTATTGTGCAGGGTATTGCAGAGTATTGTGCAGGGTATTGCAGAGTATTGTGCAGGGTATTGCAGAGTATTTTGCAGAGTATTGCGCAGGGTATTGCAGAGTATTTTGCAGGGTATTGCAGAGTATTGTGCAGGGTATTGCAGAGTATTGTGCAGGGTATTGCAGAGTATTGTGCAGGGTATTGCAGAGTATTGCACCAGGGTATTGCAGAGTATTGCACCAGGGTATTGCAGAGTATTGCACCAGGGTATTGCAGAGTATTTCGCAGGGTATTGCAGAGTATTTCGCAGGGTATTGCAGAGTATTGCACCAGGGTATTGCAGAGTATTGCACCAGGGTATTGCAGAGTATTGCACCAGGGTATTGCAGAGTATTGCACCAGGGTATTGGCAGGGTATTTTGCAGAGTATTGGCAGGGTGTATTGCAGAGTATTGGCAGGGTATAGCACAGGGATGGCTGAGCAGGGATGGATGGATGGCTGGATCTGTGACTGCAATTGTCACAGATCCAGCCCACAGTGCTGCTGCTGCCATCCGCTCCCTCCCCCTCCCCTCTCACACTGTACCGATCGGTACAGAGAGGGGAGGGAGGAACCGGCGTCATCAAATGACGCCGGTCTGTTTACAAGTGATTGCTCCGTCATTTGACGGAGCGATCACGTGGTAAACGGCCGCTATCAGCGGCGATTTACCGCGATTCGTGATCCGCCGGGTCCTCTGGACCCGGCGGTCACGGAGTTTCCCGTGTGCGCGCCCCAGGGGGCGCGCGGGAGCGCGATTCTGGGAGGACGTTATATAACGTCCTCCCAGAGTTAAGCAACCACCTTGTCGACGTTATTTGTCGGCAGGTGGTTGTTAAGTGGTTAATATCCATACAAGACCCAAAGGGGCTGGTAATGGGCTGGGGTAGGGGGGGGGGGGTCATGGGGTAGCTATGCCATTTTTCTTAAAGATTTTCATCCATACATTACATTAAAGCCGCAAGCAGTTTTAAATGGCTTTTTTTTCCTTTAGAAGTGTCATTTTGTGCAGGGACAGTTCTAAACACGGGAAACATGTGGCACTTCACAGGCATACTTTAGACACCCCCCAGGTACGATATTTAAAGGAATATTTGACTTTTTTTTTTCACTTTATGCATCATTAAAATGACTGCTCCCGAAAACGACCGTTTTTAAAACTTCTTTTTGCATTGATACATGTCCCCTGGTGCAGAACCCGGGTTCCCAAACCCTTTTTAGGACAATAACATGCATAATAGTCGTTATAATTAGCACTTTAGAATTCGAACGTTCGCATCCATTGTATTTAATAGGGTTCTAATGTTCGTACGAACTTTCGGTCCGTTCGCGGGTTCTGGTGCGAACCGAACAGGGGGGTGTTCGGCTCATCACTATACAGTATATAAAAACAATATTTTCTGTCCTATTGGTATAGAAATCACTGCTCTATGCGGTACCTGTATTGCAGTTCTGTATGCCTTGTGGATGCAGTGGTTTGGAACATTGCTACATGGTGGAAATACACACTGCTGTATTAGTCATTAAGTTGATATATGTTTCTGGAGCATGTTTCCCTCACTGTTTATCAGCACGCTGTCACCTAGATGGTCTGATTTGAAGATTTTATTTAATGTAAAGCTAAGACCTTTTTTTATGATGCCTGCGGGAAATGCCATAAGGCCAAGACTGGTGACCTGATTTAGCACATTCTACCTGTCAGGGGACATTAGGAATGGCCGGCAGCTCTCCAGAGAGGTTAGTAAACTAATAACATGAAGACTGTTAGGAAAAATGTGAAAGACATAGCTAGTAAAGAGGGTGAATAAAGCTAGCTCCCAGGGGTCTCTCCGTCTCTGCTGTGATGATGTCATTGTTCACTTCAGTCCTGCACATGGAGAAATGTCATCTGTACATGGACAGCCACATGTCACTCCAACAGGTATAATTCCCAATATGCTGATATCAAATATTGTCACTTTCAAAGCGTCTGATACGTTAAGAAAGTTTATGGTGTTAAAGAGCAAACTGAGGCAATCCAGAAATGACTTTCACTTCTAAATCAAGATTTCATTCCTGAGCAATCAACAGAAAAAATAATAATTGAGGAATGTGATACCTTTTATGTAAAGCAAACCTGCACCTTGCCAATTAAGGACAGAGTAACAGGTTGCTTAATTGCCAGCCCATTTTCATGCTATTTCCTTTCCCTGCATTGTTCTTTACTCCCATTCACTTGCCGAATCTGTGTGAAGTGCCCCTTACTTGTAGGTATGGAAAGGAGGTGACTTTCTTCCTTTCCTACAGGTCAAATGTTATTCCTTTATAAAAAAAAAAAAAAAAAAAGACTGGTTTGGGAAAATACTGAATTATAGCCACTAGATGGAGCTGGCAATCATAGAAACGAAATACTTATTTCCTATGATCTTCAGCGTCATCTCTTGTCCATAATGAGGATGAATAGTTATGCAATTTTCTAAATAAAGTGTTACATTGTAAGGGAAAGGGAGAGAGTCACATGCTTTCCATGCCTAAAAGTAAGGGGTGTTTCACAAGTCATTCAATTATGGCCAATTTACACATAAAAAATGTACTAGCAATTTTGCTGGACGAATAGCTAAGTGATTTTTCGAAGCAGCCAATCACCAGTCCATGGTACTGTCACATGTGAGAGGGGCCTTAGCAGGGCAGAAGAAGTTCATTGTTAGCAGACAGCCAAGGGAGGCTACCAAGTAAACTCAGTAAGCAAAATACAGGTTCAAAAATTTTGCAGTGAGGGACCTATTAGGGCATCAGACCTCTCAGAATTGCATTGTGCCTTGGCGCTGCAGGGAGTTGGTCAATGTGCCAGTGTCTTGGGTGAATTATGTGGACACTAAAGGACAAGCGAAAGAAATTTTAGATTCTTTAATTGGTGACTCATAGTAGGTTATGTTGAAGTCTTTGACTGTATTTCAGATAAATCAATTTCTGTGCATCACACCTCCTCTGCCTAAACACCATCCAAAATCGTTAAGATTCATTTAAACCTGTACCCAATTTGAGGAACCCCGTCAGTTACAAGATCTGTAAATGGGGAGCATCCCACCAAACAAGGACAGTGGGAGGTTTAGCTGAATGAATTGCAACTTACGCTTCGTCAAAGCCTTTTACCCCCTGCAGTCTAGATAGTTCCAAAATTGGTTTTACTGTATTGACATCTCTGAGCATTTAAAACAGCTGTTCATTATTAGTGATGTGTAAAATCCACTTCCCATGCTTTTTTTTTTATTTATTTTACTGTCATTCACAGCTTTTACTTTTATCTGTTTTTAACACAAAAAACGTTATCTAATAATTTGCAATAATTGCTTATTCATATGCCACCATGCAATGTTTGACAGGCTTTATAGCAAATGTGACAAACCAGTTTTAACATTCTGTTCATACATCAGACGTTAAGTATACTTAATAGCTGTCCATTTTCGAGCTACAAGGAATTCTTAAAAAGGACCTGTCACAAAATGATACAATGACGTTCAGCAAATCTAGAAGGTCGACCAGTTGACTGCATCATTCAGCCTGACATCTATTGTCAGTGCTTATCGCTTATGTTTTTAGCAATTCTGCATATGGCAACATCCCAGTTTTTATGCTAGAAATAGTGGAGATTGTTCTCTGTGGAGTGCCATAGTGAGGATGAAGAGATGTGATGTGGTGAAAAACCAGGTTGGCATCTTTGAACAGTGCCAAAATTCAAACACTGCAAAATTAAAACTTAACATTAATCCACTTTTATTTTGCTTTTCCTGGTACCTCCCTTGTCCCTCCATCAACATTCTTATAACATTTTAAAATAAAACTTTTACATTTTTCATTATTTTTCATCACTGGGATGCTGTGCTTCTTTACGTGATGCAGGCAGATCATGCTGTGAAGAATATTGAAGATATCTAATATTCTAGTATCCTTATAGGCGTTTCCGGAACATTAGTATTGATAGCCAGGCTGACTTAAAAACAAAATGTGAGTTTATTGTCACACAGTTGGCATTATAAATACAATGCAAAGAGTGAAACACCTGGACGCGATGAGAGAAGGTCGCAACTAGCAGGAGCTCCGACAGAAGAGGAGACCAACCGCCTCCCCACAGGGCTATACTACACTTGTTTCGTACTGAATATACCCAGCACCCCTGTGGGAACTTCAGGTGCATGCCTTCACGGAAAAAACCTCAGAGATCTAAGCCGCAGAGGTCCCTTACAACTTACCTTCTCCGCACCGCTGTAAAAGCAGTCATGTCCAAAGATGGCGCCCAGGCACAACGAGGTTCCCCGCCGCCGGCGGTATCCCCAGAGGCTTTGGTTTCAACCCTCTCAGGAGGTGAGTGTCCCTATCAGCTAACTAAGGCTGACCTTGACGACAGCCTTGCCTCCATGTATGAGAAAATAGCTGGAAAGTTCCAAAGTGAACTCCACAAAGCCACTAGTATTCTCTCACTGGAGATCACCACGCTGGGAGGCCGCACGGACATGTTAGAAGCTAAACATGACGAATTGGCTGTAGCGCACGCGGATCTCCGCAAAGACTATGAGGCACTGGCTGAAAATTTCCAACTGGTGCAATCACAGGTCGAGGATCTCGATAATCGAAACAGGAGGAACAATCTCAGACTGCGGGGTATACCCGAATCTGTCATAGACCTCCCGGCCGCTGCCACTAAGCTGTTCCTCAGCCTCCTTCCCTCTACACCCGCCTCAGCATTTGTGTATGACAGGATTCACAGGGCATTGCGCCCCAAGCCCCCAGCTGAGAAACCGCCGCGAGACATAGTTTTATGCCTCAAGGACTTCTTGATTAAAGAGGAGATTCTCCGTGCAGCAAGGAATTCGGCAGCAATCAATCTGGATGGGGTAAAGATCCAAATTTTCCCTGATATCTCTCAGGCTACCCTCGACCGCAGACATCGCATGAAGGAAGTCACATCAGTCCTGCAGTCAGCCCACATTCGCTACAGATGGGGCTTCCCGTTTAAACTCACAGTCCCACACAATGGAACCACCTACACAGCCTTTAATGTGGCGGAGGGGAAGGAGATCTTACTTAAACTAGGCCTCTTGGAGCCAGAGGCTGTTGACCGCAGACCCTCCACTCCGGGGCCTAACCCAATCTGGAACACCCCTTCATCTCGTAGGAACCAGGGCAGATGGCGCCAACCCTTCCGAGACCTCCCGGCTTAAAGATCCACACTTAGAATTTGTGCAGGCTCCGATATCTGGACGGGCAGGATTTCCCCTATCAGGGTCCTGTCCACACTTGAGACTGGAGTCGTCACTAGCATGTTTGCAGAGCCCCCTGGCTCATGTCTCATGCTCCAGCCCCCCTCAGTTGTATTGACATCCTACCTACATAACAGTCAACTTTCTTGCCCACGCTCGGGACTTCTGTGCTGGCTTCCAGACCACGGACCTTCATAGCTGACCCAAGATGTGACCTACACCAATAACACTTGACTGCTCCTTATGTTGGGTGGTATCAACTTCTCCCCTCTCGGGGATGGATTTACCATAGTTGTGCGGGAGCACTGCTTTACTCATGAAAGAAGGCATGCATCAGTTTACTTTATTGTGGCACATTATTTTTCACTGTGTTTTTTTTTTTTAGAATCTTTTTGATATAGTTCTAATATGATATGAGACGACGAGTCTCCTCTCGTCCACTGCTTCCCCCCTGCTGACTTTAGGACCCGGGCCGCTGTGGGGTTCAGGGCGATGTGCGTTGTATGGTCGCCCTGTTCGTCGCTGCGATCCTATCGGGATCCGTCGGTTGGTATAGGGCTACATAGTCCTTTGGAAAAGTTTTTTTGGTCATTTGGGCTGTTTTCCTTTGACCCCCAAGCTCATGCTGGTTTTGTTAACACCCTTGAGTTAAAGTTTACTGGTTATGCTCTTATTTTTGCATTCTATCTTGAAAAGTTATTTATGTTGTTTTTCTCCTTGTTAAAGTATCGCTCAGACGCTCATTCTTTCTACTCAAAGACAGACATGCTATGTTTCTTGTTTGACGGAAACGCACATGGCAATTCTGCGTGGTCTTCTCCTTATGCATGCACCTCCCATTCATATGCCCTATTCCTGTTAGTTCATGATGGTCCTTAAGATCTTGTCCCATAATGTACAGGGCTTTAACCTGCCCCAGAAGCGTAGAAAGGCCTTTGGACACTATAAAAACCTGGGAGCAGACATTCTCCTACTACAGGAGACCCATTTTTCTAGCTCAAATCACCCACAATATTTTGATCGTGCATTTAAACAATTTCACTGTACCTCCCACTCTACCAAGACACGTGGAGTTGCCATTTTTATTAGTAATGCAGTCCTCTTCGAGGCGACACATATATATAAAGACCCGGATAGCAGGTTTATAATCCTGCAGGGTAAAATACAAGGCCGAGCTGTTACCATGGTTTCTTTATACGACCCCAACGAGGCACAGGCTTCTTTCTTTAAACATTTTTTTTCAATCCTTGAACGATACCTTTCACCGCATTTAATAATAGGGGGGGATTTTAATCTCGCAGCAAACCCAAGCCTAGATCGGAGCAGGAGCACCCCCGCCTCTAAGGCATTTCCTAAAACCCTGTCCAATAGTCTACATGCCCTGCAACTTATTGACACGTGGCGGGCACATAATATTGGGTGCAGGTCTTATACATTCTACTCGAACCCCCATGATAGCTTTGCGCGATTAGATTATATTTTCAGCACCCCCACTATCCTAGCTAACTCTTCGAGGGCAGACATTCACGTTTGCCCTTGGTCCGATCATAATATAGTTGAGTTTACAATCCGGGGGATGGGCCTCAAACCCACGACCTACTCCTGGAGATTGAACGAATCACTACTTACTGATTCCCCAACAGTTGAGGCACTCAACACCAAACTGCAGGAGTACTTCACTGATAACCACCTACCTGACACATCTCCAAGTACTTTATGGACTGCCCATAAGGCAGTCATGAGAGGCAACCTCATTGACTTAGCCTCCAAAAGAAACAAAGCTAAAATATCTGATCTCCGTTTGCTCACAAAGGCCCTGAATACCCTATACAACAAATATAGTCAGGATCCCTCCCCTGCCCTTCTTGGGCAAATCCACATTAAAAGACACGCATTAGATCTCCTGCTTTCGGAGGATGCGGAAAAGGCCTTGAGGTGGGCCAAAGCTAAGTTTTTGCTTCATAACAATACGTCTTCAACCATGTTCGCCCGGAAACTGAACCAGGCCACAAGGCCCTCACATACCTACAGACTTCGCAACTCTGCGGGCATTCTGGTCTCTCACCCTAAGGATGTCCTGGAGATTTTTGTAAAATATTATAAAGATTTGTTCAGGCTGTCGAGTCCCACCTCAGACCCTTCCGCACAGTCCTGGTTCTCGGACCTGGCCCTACCTACTCTAACAGACCAACAATTAGAGTCCCTGGATGCCCCCTGTTCTGAACGGGAAATATTATCCATTATTAAATCCCTCAAATCCTCAACAGCCCCTGGCCCGGATGGCTACTCCACTTCCTATTACAAGAAATTTGCACACATTTTGTCCCCTCATTTGACCTCTCTGTTTAACTACATCTTGAAAGGAAATGACTTTCCAGCAGAGATGCTTCTAGCGAATATGTCCCTCATCCCCAAACCACACAAAGATCATTCCCTGCCCCAAAACTTTCGTCCAATATCAGTGATCAATAATGACCTGAAAATCTTCGGTAGACTGCTAGCAGACAGACTTGCCTCTGTTATAACCAGCCTGATCTCACCCGACCAGACGGGATTTATTCCCGTTAGGCAGATCACAGATAATATCCGCCTAGTTTCTAACATAATACAGGATGCTAACCTTCATTCTAAGCAAACTCTCCTACTCAGTCTGGATATTCACAAGGCGTTCGATAGCGTCAGCTGGTCCTACCTTGATCACCTCCTACCCAAATTCGGTATCTCGGGAAATTTTATACACGGTTTCCACTCCTTATACAGAGACCCACAAACACGCATTAAACTCCCAGGCAATAATTCCCCATTTTTTCCCCTCCAGAAGGGCACGAGGCAGGGATGTCCGTTATCCCCTCTCCTTTTTGCCCTGGCCATAGAGCCCCTTTCCCATGCTATAACCAACAATGTTAACATTAAAGGATACTGCAAAGGCCCTCACGAATTTAAACTTAGCCTCTATGCCGATGATGTGCTCCTATTCTTGTCCAACCCACTTATAGCATTACCTAACCTCACATCTTTACTTGATTCTTTCCACACAATCTCTGGGCTGGGGGTTAATCTAGCCAAATGTTCGGCCATGCCAATCAATATACCTCCTGATCTTGAGGCCTCCCTGAGACATCACTTTGCATTCGCTTGGTGCACGACCACCCTCCGCTACTTAGGAATTCAGCTTACCCCTGCTTTTCATTCCCTGTCCCATGTGAATTTTCACCCCATAGTCTCTCATGTTAAAACCTTACTTAAAACCTGGGATACATATCATGTCTCCCTGCTGGGTAGGGTCACAGCCATTAAAATGGCCATTTTGCCCAAGCTATTGTTTTTTTTCAGGGCCCTCCCTATATACGTCCCTAAGACTTATATTGATTCAATCCAAAAAGAGGTTAATAGATTTGTGTGGCATAATAAAAAACCGAGATTTCATAAAGCCTTACTATATAGACCCCAACCCTTAGGAGGTCTAGGCCTTCCTGATCTCTGGCGCTACTACTTAGCATCGAGATTTGCACAAACTGCACAATGGCACGCAACCCCGTCTGGTATTCCCTGGCTGGCCTTCGAGACTCAGTCAATACTCCCGTTCCACCTGCCGGGACTCTTGTGGGCCGAATCTATAAAGCCGTGCCTACTCACCCCACTAAACTCTATTGTCGGTCAGGCACTCCACCTCTGGCGGTTGTATGGCTATAAGTTTGATTTATCCTCCTCTCTCTCCCCGTTATACTCCTTTATAGGAGACCCTGATTTCCCTCCGGCCTTTGAGGATAGGACGGGATTCTCCAGATGGTTGACATCGGAGGTGATTACGTTGCAATCCTTAAAAGAAGGCAGACATTTTAAATCCTTCCAGCAACTACAGACAGATCATGAGTTCCCATCCTCCGAATTCTATAAGTACATGCAGGTTAAACATTTCTTCCAACACAGGGGCTCTCTAGATTCCCACATCCATTGTACCCCATATGAACGTTTATGCTCTCAATCATCTAGAGACAGAGGGATTATATCCAAGACATACACCATGCTGAACAACTATGCCCTGCCAGCCAAGACAAAACCAATGCTCAGGTGGGAGGAGGAATTGGGCCTGACTTACTTTTGAACCCCTAGAATGGAAGGAGATGTTGACAAATATGTATAAACACACCAGAGCCTACTCCATTTGTGAAACTGCTGTTAAACTACATCTCAGATGGTACCTAACCCCAGCACACCTCCACACACTCTTCCCTGCAGTTTCCCCGCTCTGTTTTCGGGGCTGCCCGGTGTCGGGCACACTGATTCACACCTTTTGGAGCTGTGCACATCTTCAACCCACTTGGCAGGCGGCAGCCACCAAAGCTTCAACCATAGCTGGTAGGACCATTACCCTTACAGCCCAAATGTGCCTATGCTTTACACCCATCCCCGATATCCCTACACCTTGCGCTAAACTAATATACTCCCTCTTTTTGGCCGTCCATTGGGTCATTGCACGCAACTGGCGCTCCCTGTCCCTTGCCTGGTCCCAGGTGCTGACTCGAATGGAAGCGATTAAGCTGGCAGATCGTATCCACCACACGCTTTATGACACTATGCAAATTTATGATGATAAATGGAAACACTGGTTCGATGTACCGTAATCCCACTCTAGAATTTTTTCTGTTGGCACCTTTCATAACCACCACATGTAACCACTATTGATTTATCAGTCTTGTGCAGTTTTATGTAATGTCAACTCTATTATGTGCCCCTATCTCTCTCCCATGTCATGTGCCATTTATTTTCCCTCTGAATTGACTATGCTGTCTGACATTTTCTTTGTATGATGCTGATACTTAAATAAAAACGTTTGTAAACAAAAAAATAAATACAATGCAAAAAGTATAACAGTTCAGTTCAGTGTAGGTAAAAGTAAAATAAATAGTTATAAAGCTGAAATAAGCTTATGGAAGCATGTGTGTCTCATGACTGTGCCTTGTCTCCATGCTGTCTCATGTGACCAAGAAGAAACAGAAAATGATGTTGTCTTCGGCTCCTGGGAGAAGACAGCTGTTCCAATTTGTCAAAGGGTATATGAATAGACTCCATATGTGGAATTGACTGAAGATTGGTCAGCCTTCCCTGTGTGTGTGTGCGTGTTTGTCCTCGAATATCGAAGTCTTGGCTTTATATGTGGACATCATAACTTCACAAAACTCAGATGCTTGTATGGCACCCATTCAACGCTGTATCCTGGCCTAGGCCAACAAGGCCCAGGCCTAGGGCAGCACTTTGCAGGGGGGGCAGCACGGAAAGAGTCCCCGCCGGCTTGCGCTACACTGTTAGTGTAGCGCCAGTCTTATGGGGCGGACTGGGCTAAGAGGCAAATTAGTCTAGCACCCCAATAAAGCGGCCGCACTGCTTCTGGTATGCGGGCGGCCAGCATTCTGCAACTGTGAGGGGGGGGCGGCACTGCTTCTAATTTAGACTGTCCTATCATCCTGGACCACAAACCTTCCTCACTGTGCTATATGTTTTCTGCTGCACCATTGGCATGGTTATATCTTCTTATTCCTCTCCATAAAATTATCAGAAATTTGTGCTTAAAGTAGAATTATAGGCAACAGTTTGTTTTTTTTTCATTTTGGATAGAGTAAGGGAGGGTTATAGCCCCTGTCAGTTTATTTTTTACAATCCCTGTCCCATTGCAGAGATTTCCCTTCACTTCCTGCCCCATAGCCAAACAGGAAGTGAGAGGAAATCTATGCAAATTAAGGGAATCCATTGCCCCCCCCCCCCCCAAGCCCACAGAACTAGTGTCCCCACTCTAAAATTTCAGGGCGGGTCTTAAACAGAAAGGGGTGTGGCCTTGACAGGAAGAGGTGGGTCATATTTAAATTGGGGGGTGCACAAGTTTAGTCAGGCCTAGGGCAGCACAAAACCTAAATACACTACTGCACCCATTACTGTTACCTTCAGCAATATGCTATACAAGAGGAGGTACTAATTCAGAGTCAAATATGGACTTTGATTGACAAGCCCACATTTAACACTCTATTCTTGTTTTCTAACTCTTTCATGACTGAAGCCCTATACACACGGGCGGGAATCCCGTTGGAAAAAAAAAACGTCGGTTTTCGACGGGATTTCAAGCCCTGTGTACAGACGGCCACTTCAAAAAAACGCCATTCTTTTGAATGGCAAGAACGCGGTGACGTCATCGACTACGACGAGCTGGCACTCGTCACATTCGATGCCGTCGCCGCCATCTTGCTACACCCCACACTAACCTTGTATGCTACCGCGCATGTGTCAGTCTTTTCGAGCATGCGCGGGTTTACCTCGGACAGGTAAGCATACAGACAACCGGTTTTCTCCGCAGGAAACACTCTGCCGAGAATCACGGCGAGAAAAATAGAGAGCAGGTTCTCTATTTTTCTCGTCGAGATTCCCGGCAGTTTTCCTGTCGAGAAACAATACACACGAACAGTTTTCACAGCAAAAAGCTCTCCCAGCAGTTTTCTTGCCGAGAAAACCGACCGTGTTTACGAGGCTTCAGCCTATTTCTGACATTTGTTGTTGCAAGTTAAAATCCGTATTTTTTGCTAGAAAATTACTTAGAACCCCCAAACATTATATATATATATATTTTATCATAGACCCTAGAAAATAAAATGGCGATTGTTGCAATATTTTATGTCACACGGTATTTGCGCAGCGGTCTTTCAAACAAAATTTTGGGGTAAAAAAGACACTTTCATGAATTAAAAAAAAGATGGTATGCCGAGTAAATAGATACCTAACATGTCATGCTTTGAAATTGCGCACACTCGTGGAATGGCGACAAACTACTGTACCTTAAAATCTCCATAGGTGACATTTTAAAAACAAATAGTGGTTACTAGGTTAGAGTTACAGAGGAGGTCTGGTGCTAGAATTATTGCTCTCACTCTGACGATCGCAGCGATACCTCATATGTGTGATTTGAACATCGTTTACATATGCAGGCGTGACTTACGTATGC
Source organism: Rana muscosa (assembly GCA_029206835.1). Lineage (NCBI taxonomy): Eukaryota > Metazoa > Chordata > Amphibia > Anura > Ranidae > Rana > Rana muscosa. The sequence continues at coordinate 210,720,402 of CM055122.1, forward strand.
GTTTTCTTTGCTGCGCGAGCTTGCGGGGACGGGGAGCTTTAACAAAAAAATTGTCTTAATTTTTTTATTTTTTAATTGTCTCTTTAAAAAAAAAAAATTCTGATCAGTTTTATTGCTGTTACAAGGAATGTAAACATCCCTTGTGACAGTAATAGGTGGTGACAGGTACTCTTTATTAGGGATCGGGGGGCTAAAAGTCCCCAAATCCCTCCTTTGCACTTCAAAGTATTCAGAACGCCAAAAACTGCGATTCTGAATACTGTAGTCTTTTTTCATTTAGGCGCCATTGGCAGCCGAGTAAACCGGAAATGACGTTGTGACGTTGCTTCCATGTTTACACATAGGAGACTGGAACCAAGCCATTTCCAGCTTTGATTCAGTCTCCATCTAGCTGGCGGAAGTTCCGGACTGTGCATCGGGGTCTCCCAGTGGGACAGGAGGCCTGGAAACAGCGGCAGAAAGGGAGGGGGTCCCCTCCTGCTCCTCCAGGATAAAACCAAGCGGCTTTTAGTCACATCGGTTGTTATCCCTAAGGAATTGACCGCCCGCTCTAAAAAACAGTACCAGGGTGATGCCTGCAGCTGCAGGCATCACCCGTGTATAACCCCTGAAAGCCAAGGCCGCATATGTGCGTTACGGACGCTAAGGGTAATGTGCTGATCATCTTATATAATGGAAGTCTACTAAAGTAACATACTGTATTACCAACTTAAACATCATTAAGTAAATACATACAAACACTAATGATTATAACCAGGGCCGTCATCAGGAATATTGAGGTCCCTTACACAGCTTCAAGCATGGGCCCCCTGGAGCAGAGGAGAACCGGGGGGGGGGGGTGCCACGAATTGAGAAGCGGGGTGGTGCTGCCGCTGCAAATTGTTGAGGCTTTGGGTGCTGACGAGCAAAAAAACTAACAAAAGAACAAAAACAAAAAAAAAGGTGGGCTGCCATCCGTGGGCCCTGGGGACCTCCGGGCCCCTTACAAAAAAAAATTATATAAAAAAAAAAGGGGGGTTGCCATCCGGCTCCCTTACAGGTGTACTGCCTTACCCCTCTGATGGCGGCCCTGATTATAACTGAGATTACACTAATCCCAACAGCATTTAAACAAATATATGTATTATTCCTTTAATTACTTAGAACCTGTCTATTCTTGACTTCCCATGACATTGTATACCAGATGCCTTATATGTCATTCTTGAACTAGCTGCATACACCAGAAATATCTAGCATATTACTGACTCAGCTTCAGCTGAAGGTCTGTTTGACCAAACATCTGATCAAGGTCATTCACACACTGTAATAATATTATGATTAATCATAAAACCAAATATATTTTGCAAGCTTGCCATGAATATAATATAATACTTATAAGTGCCAAATTATGAATTTGGAATAATATTATAACACGCTGGTAAGAGGGTGATGAAAGCATCACAGTAGTCTGCCTCAGTACTTTACTCAACAGTCCTCAGCCCTGATGCAAGCAGTGGGTTGGCTCTTGGGAGGTGTTATGCATTCTCAGGTTGATGAAATGCAGCAGAGGGGCGTGGCCAAGGGCAGGTACTTTGTAGAAGCCAGTGCATTCAGAATAAATTAAATGATTGATGTCAGAGTGTGGCCTTGGTCTTTTTACATTGGTGCAGTGGTATAAAAAAAAAGCCAAGGATAAATCCAAGGAACAATTCCAAGCTTACTTACCGACCGGCCCGCGGACAACCAAATCAACCTGTCTAACAGTATGCGTTAAAAACAGGGGTTTAGTCTGCACACATTTGCAAATACATGTGTAAGCTACAGAGCCTCGCCAAGGCACCCTGGTATCAGTGGTGTCTAGCTTTTTCTTGTAACACTAACATACCTGTGTTTCTAATTTAAAGAGGTCATTTGCCTACTGACCTTGGGTCTAAAGGCCTTCTACATTGGCCGCCATTAAAGCAGGTTCTTACCCTTTGACATCAAATGCAAGGGGTCCTTTCTCCACTGGACACCAATGAAAGGAGTCACTACAATTTTCACTGTGTTTTTTTATGACCTTTATCATAATTTCTTTCATTTTGTAATTATTACTGAAAATAATTCAAAACTTACTGATCAAGCTAACCTACTAGTAGTTGTGGATGTAGTAATTTAGCAGGGATTGCCCACAACGTAAAAATAATTTTAAGAGATCTTCTGTGTTAAAAAGGTTCTGGGAAATTAACCAAAATCTATTATGCGGAGAACTAAATGCAAGATATGTATTAGATGTAAAGGTGAGACTAAAATAACATAATTTAATTACCTTATCATCATATAAGTTTGACTTGAGTGATAAAATGTCTTCTCAATTGTACAACCCTGCAATTTTCTGTACTTTTTCTTTAAATAAAAAGTAAAAAAAAATGCCATGGAAGGTTGCTAAAGAGTGCAGTTCAGCTAATAGTAGTAAGACAGGAAGGTGTGACTCACAGGGATACGAGCAACAGACCCGGTCCCATTTTAAGAATTTTAGAATCAGATTTTTAAGATAAGCCAGGTTCTTTGCAGAAAAAGTAACACTGCATGCAGATGCCAGGAGCAGCTTGCACTATTGTACACCAAGCATTGCCTGGGAGCTTTAAAGTAGATATCCAGTAGACATGTGCATTCGTTTTCGTCCGAATGCATTTTCGTCCGAATTTCAGGTATTTTCGTTATCGTTTTAACAAACGAAAACGAAAATGCAGAATCCGAAAACCGAAAGATCCGACAAAAAAATGCTTAATTTTCGTTTTCGTTGCAACAACAGTTCGATATAGATAGGAGATTCGACATGAGGCTGACAATAACAATCTGTGTCCATCGAACCTGTGGTTGAATGTGCCTAACCTTAACTCTATTAGTCCAAGATTATTCTACATAGAGAGAAAAGATTCGACATTATAGAGAGAAAAGATTCGACATAGAGAGAAAAGATTTGACATTATAGAGAGAAAAGATTCGACATAGAGAGAAAAGATTCGACATAGAGAGAAAAGATTTGACATTATAGAGAGAAAAGATTCGACATAGAGAGAAAAGATCACTGCTGGAATTGGGTGGGGGAAGTAAAATAAAAAAATGATGATGATGAATGTTATTGGCTGATTGTAACCAAAGAGGAGGAGCAGTAAAATAGCTAGAACTAACTCGGCAAATTCGAAAAATCTATGGGAGAAATCTAAAGTGCTAAGTAATTATAAAGGCTTATATGCAAGTTATTGTCCTAAAAAGTGTTTGGGGACCGGGTCCTGTCCCAGGGGACATGTATCAATGCAAAAAGAAGTTTTAAAAACGGCCGTTTTTTCGGGAGCAGTGATTTTAATAATGCTTAAAATGAAAAAATAAAAGTGAAATATTCCTTTAAATTTCGTACCTGGGGGGTGTGTATGATATGCATGTGAAGTGGCGCATGTTTCCCGTGCTTAGAACTGTCCCTGCAAAAATGTCATTTTTGAAAGAAAAAAAGTCATTTAAAACTCATTCGCGGCTATTAATGAATTGTCGACTCCCGGCAATACATACAAAAGTCATTGATAAAAAATAAAAAAAAAAAGCGTGGGGGTTCCCCAGAATTCAATTACCAGGCCCTTCAGGTCTGGAATGGATATTAAGGGGAACCCCGCCGCAAATTTAAAAAAAAATTGACGTGGGGTTCCCCCAAGTATCCATTCCAGGCCTTTCAGATCTGGCATGGATTTTAAGGGGAACTCCACCCCAAATAAAAAAAAAATGGCGTGGTGTCCCCCTAAAAATCCATACCAGACCCCTTATCCGAGCATGCAACCTGGCCGGCCGCAGGGGAAAAGGGGGGGACGAGAGAGCGGCCCCCCCTCCCTCCTGAACCGTACCAGGCCACATGCCCTCAACATGGGGAGGATGTCCCCATGTTGATGGGGACAAGGGCCTCATCCCCACAACCCTTGCCCGGTGGTTGTGGGGGTCTGCGGGCGGGGGGCTTATCGGAATCTGGAAGACCCCTTTAACAAAGGGGACCCCCAGATCCCGGCCCCCCCCATGTGAATTGGTAAGGGGTACATTGTACCCCTACCATTTCATGAAGAAAGCGTAAAAAAATGTTTAAAAAAACACACAAACACCTTGAAAAAGTCCTTTATTTAAAAAAAAAAAAAAAAACATTCCAGCGGTGAAATCCAGTGTCCCGCGGCGATCCTGATGTCCAGCGCTGTCCTTCATTGGTTGTGCCTGAGCGGACCTGATGGGGAACTCCCTCTCAGTATTTTAAATGTATAGCTCAGCGGACCAGATGCGGAACATGAGAAGAGGCGGGTCTATACATGTATTACCAAAGTGAGAGCAGTTCCCCATCAGGTCCGCCCCCTCGGTATGTCGGACCCGCCTACGTCATTGGCTTGAGCGGGGAACTTCCTTCACTGTGTAATTTAAATTTACACAGTGAAGGAAGTTCCCCGCTCAAGCCAATGACGTAGGCGGGTCCGACATACCGAGTAGGCGGACCTGATGGGGAACTGCTCTCACTTTGGTAATACATGTATAGACCCGCCCCTTCTCATGTTCCGCATCTGGTCCGCTGAGCGGACCTGATGGGGAACTTTAGAAGGGGCGGGTCTATACATTTAAAACACTGAGAGGGAGTTCCCCATCAGGTCCGCTCAGGCACAACCAATGAAGGACAGCGCTGGACATCGGGATCGCCGCGGGACACTGGATTTCACCGCTGGAATGTTTTTTTGTTTTTTTTAAATAAAGGACTTTTTCAAGGTGTTTGTGTGTTTTTTTAAACATTTTTTTTACGCTTTCTTCGTGAAATGGTAGGGGTACAATGTACCCCTTACCAATTCACATAGGGGGGGGCCGGGATCTGGGGGTCCCCTTTGTTAAAGGGGTCTTCCAGATTCCGATAAGCCCCCCACCCGCAGACCCCCACAACCACCGGGCAAGGGTTGTGGGGATGAGGCCCTTGTCCCCATCAACATGGGGACATCCTCCCCATGTTGAGGGCATGTGGCCTGGTACGGTTCAGGAGGGAGGGGGGTCGCTCTCTCGTCCCCCCTCTTCCCCTGCGGCCGGCCAGGTTGCGTGCTCGGATAAGGGGTCTAGTATGGATTTTTAGGGGGACTCCACGCCATTTTTTTTTTTTATTTGGGGTGGAGTTCCCCTTAAAATCCATGCCAGATCTGAAGGGCCTGGAATGGATATTTGGGGGAACCCCATGTCAATTTTTTTTTTAATTTGCGGCGGGGTTCCCTTAATATCCATTCCAGACCTGAAGGGCCTGGTAATTGAATTCTGGGGAACCCCCACGCTTTTTTTTTTTTTTATCAATGACTTTTGTATGTATTGCCGGGAGCCGACAATTCATTAATAGCCGCGTGTCAGTTTTAAATGACTTTTTTTCTTTCAAAAATGACATTTTTTGCAGGGACAGTTCTAAGCACGGGAAACATGCGCCACTTTCCATGCATATCATGCACACCCCCCAGGTACAAAATTTAAAGGAATATTTCACTTTTATTTTTTCATTTTAAGCATTATTAAAATCACTGCTCCCGAAAAAACGGCCGTTTTTAAAACTTTTTTTTGCATTGATACATGTCCCCTGGGGCAGGACCCAGGTCCCCAAACACTTTTTAGGACAATAACTTGCATATTAGCCTTTATAATTAACACTTTAGATTTCGAACGTTCGAGTCCATTGTATTTAATAGGGTTCTAAAGTTCACACGAACATTTTGTCTGTTCGCAGGTTCTGGTGCGAACCGAACAGGGGGGTGTTCGGCTCATCCCTGTTGACTAGTAATAGTAATTAAAAAATATAATTATTACTAGTCATACAATAGAATTCATCTATAGCTTGTAGGCGGAACATTCGACCGGAAATTTATGATTGCAGCGTCGTACAGTTTCGATGCTCCGTCGAATCTTCTTTGAACATTCGACAGACACCATAAGCCTTCAATGACAGATTCGACCTTAATTAATTCAGATTTTCGGACGAATGCAATTTCTAACGAAAAACGAAATAAATAAAAACGAATTTCGGGAGTAACTAAATAAATTTATTTTTCTAACGTAAACGAAATTCCGAAACGAAATATTTCAGTGTGCACATGTCTAATATCCAGTCAAAAGATAAAGATTAAACCTACTCACACCACCATTCTAAACCCTATGCTAACTACCATGTACAGGAAAGATGTGTATACTTACCTAATCAAAGGGCACTCTGGTCTGGTCACATGATCTCCCCAGCGGCCAGCTTGAGGAGAGAGCAGCATCTGTTGCTGGCTGCCCCTCTTCTTCATTGAAGCCGGTGGTGGTGACCCAATCATATACTGGGCTGGAGTGCCCTTAGGTTAAGCAAGTATACACACCTTATTTTAGGGTAGTTAGCATAGAGCTTAAAATGGGGGTGGAAGTAGGTTTAAGCTTAGTTAGCCCTTGACTGGATTTCTGCTTTAACATCCACCTGGATATCTGAAGATTAGCATGTAAACAAGATCTTACCAGCTGACCGTCTTATTTTTTTCTTACATTATAGATTTTTATATTTGAAAATAACATCTTCTATAAAATGAACGCAGACAGCCGACCCATCCGCCTGGTCTCTACTGGGAAAGAAGGAGTCATTTTTAACGGGCTGAGCGACTGGCTATATGAAGGTAGGACAAATTGCTTTGAAAAAAAAATGAAATACTATGAATGATAGCTGACATTTTACTGTAATAAAACCATACATTAGACTTCCGTACAACAACATTAAAGTCGTTCAGTCCTTCAGATGCCAATATCGTTCCCATATGAAATGTGGCAAAGGGCATTGATAGCATTTTTGTGACAGATCATTGTGTCTTGTTCTTAAAATTGCATCTGCACTTGGTTCTTGAAAAAGGTATGCATCACTTTGTACGCCTGGAACATAAAAAGCCTGTGTGTTTGTGATACTGTATATAGAGTGATGGATCAGGCCTTGCAAATGGCCATTTTGCTGTGAAATTGACAAGAGGTACACTTTGTCTTCCAGCACTCCCGCAGGCTACAATTTGCAAGCTTGTAGCTTTATTTTGTAAATTAGGGTTTAAAGAAGAAAAAAAAAAAAAAAGAACGCCTAGCAACTGTATATATGTATATCAACTAAGAATAATTAAAAAAAATATATATACTTGAAAAAACAAGTTTATACATATCTATAAAACTTTATAAATACTATAACAAGGTTACTTAACAGTAAGATCTCATTAGATGTGGGTATATAGGCTGTTATGTTCTTACTGACCCTTCAATGATCTTCCATAACTCCTGACGTCTAAGCATAGCCCTAGGCCAATGAAATGGTTTATTTATAAAGCACAACACATGATAGGCTTAATTCACAAAGCTTTAGCTTAAGATAAGGTTCTTTATCAGTTATGTAATTGCTGTTTTCAAATCATATTGGACACCGCTGATGATAACTGTTATTTTTTGAAAATTGGGATCTTATGTGGATGTTAAAGTGGTATTAAACCCCCTAATTATTGCAGCTTACTAATTCCTAGATGTGGTGGCCACATTTGTTTTAGGTTTTTACCTCTATTTTCATCTGGTGATCTGACTAGTAAGTCTGTTAGTTTTAAACTTCCTGAAGGAGCCCAGGGGCACACTTGTACAGCAGCATTATGTGTGGTGAAATACATACTATAATAAAAACGTTATATATGAGTAGACAAATCACATCACCAGTTATATTCCTGCATCACTTAGTGCTTATTCATACTTTAGAGTTTAAAAACAATGTAATTTTTTTAAGTGTTTATGTGCAAGATTTGTACCTTGTTGTGGACTATGTTTGATGCATTTTGATCCTGTTTGAATGAACGTTTTCTTTAAGAATTTATTTTAGTAAGGAATGTATTTCCTACAGTTTGTAAGTATATGCATGCATAAAAAGAGATGTCCAGTGCATTCTACATGAGGCATTGTTCATTGCTATGGTTGTTATTTTTTGGGGGAAATTGCTCGATAAACAAATGTCTTTGTATGTGTAGGGATACCCCCAAACTAAGAGAGCCGCTGGTTTTGTTTCGGGCCCTGTACACAGCACAGCCAACCCCCGGCAATCTACTCAACCCTTCCGTGGCACAGCTAGTCTAGGGGTGGTATATCTGTATAACTCTATACCAGTTCAGGTGCAATCCCTCAATACATTTAAACAGTGGTAGAATGTAGTAATAGACTCCAATACCAGAATGATCAACTGTAAAAAGGTTTACTTGCATATAGAGGTTAACGATCAATGTCACATATAACACATGCATGCAGAGCCCTGCAGTAATACTAACACTAATCAACTATAGTGCACAAATAGTTCTATCACACACTGACATATAGCTAGAGTCCCCATTAGCAATATGGCGCCCAGCAATGCTATAAACTCCCAGTCAGGCCTGACTCAGTTAAAGCTCAGTCTTTAAAAGAGGAATCTTTGCATGCAAGATGATCGGTGGTGCACATACAGGAACAACATTTGTAATCCAATAATGGTCAGAAACAATGGAAACAACTCCCCGGAGACTATGTAACTCAGTTCTGCAACTAGTCTCCTGAGAGGAAAAGGGAAAGTATAACCCGATGGGCCAAGGCAGTCAATAGGCCTAATAAAGTACTCTGTTATAGTTGTGAGCAGGTGCTCTCTCACCCCTCCGGACTCGATCCCAGTCCGGGACTCCCATCGCTGTGTTCACACACACAGGATCCGCTACCGCCTGGTCTCCTGTTCACTGACATCCCCGAAGCAGGTAGATGTCTGCAGCCGCACAGGCTCTGCAGCGAGGTGGAAGGCTCTCTGGAAGTGCACAAGGCCCAGGCCTCGGGCCTTGCACTCGCAGCAGGTCCACACAGGAATTCCTCTTGCCAACCGCGCGGTGTCCAAAGAGGCCAGGCTTAGCCTCGCCCTCCCCTTTTATACCCCACCCATAAGTCTCTGCGGCAGCCAAATGCACCCTGGGTGCCAAACTGGGTTCTGGGTAACGTAGTCCATGGGGCCTCAACGGAGATCCCGCTACACACTCCCCCCACTTAAACTCTTTGGTCCCCAAAGATAATTGTGAACATACACTACGCACGACATTAGACAAAGCTGCGTATGATGGCGGCAGAGGAAGTTCCCACCAAAAATGAGAGGGTGAACTTCCCTGCCCACAGATCACACTATCATAGGTGGCCTGCCTAACTGTGCCAGGGGGTGAGTTGGGGTTGCCCTCCACCAAATGAACAGTGAAGGGATCAGGGCTTTCTGCACTCCTCCTGGCAGTTGCCACAGTGTCCTCCGAACTCTTCCCCATTTGTGGGTAAGTCAACTTTCGGGGAGGCCTTATGGCCCTCTTCGCCCTCCACTCCCTTGGGATTTCTGGTTCGGACACCGTAGGTTCCTCTTCTGGAACAGACATGGCAGCTTCCACTGTTTCTGAAACATTCAACTCAGGAGCAGGGGAATACACAGAACATCCTGGATCCTCCTCTGGAAGTGGGTCAAGAGCATCTTCCCATGAGTCTGATAGAGGGCTGGATGGGACGAATTCAGTAGCTTCTGCATTCAGTGTACTGTCTATGGTGTCTTCCAAAGGTGGGAGATCTATAGCAGAAGTCACTGGGGCCTGGGAGGGCCATAGCCATTCTAGTTCTTCCCTTTCATCCTCACTAGGTTCAGAGACACCTGTTTCTTCAGACCAAGATGCCTGAGACCGAGTATTTGGCCTAGGGGTATCCAGGATGGACGTTGGCTCAGAGGAATCCTTCACAGGGGGTATCTGGACTGCTTCGGAAAGTGGAAGTATGTGGTTCTGGTGCCAAGTCTTCAAAGGCCCCACCTTTCCCTCTGGCTTCAGCTGGTAGTCTGGTAGGCCGGGTAACTTCTTGCAAATAACATATGGCTCCGGTCTCCATCTGTCTGCAAGCTTGTGCTTCCCAGGGACTCCCAAGTTTCGTAATAACACTCTGTCCCCTGGTTGCAGATCCTGAATTCGGACCTTCAGGTCGAAGTTTCTCTTGTTGCAGGCTCCCCTTTGATCAGAAGCCGCTTGGGCCTGCTCATAGGCCAACTGTAAACTGTGCCTCAGCCGGTCCACATAGCCTTTGTGAGAAGTGGCTGAGGAATTGTCTATGGAGGTGCCAAAGGCCAGGTCTATGGGTAGTCTTGCTTCTCTCCCGAACATGAGTCGGTAGGGAGAGTACCCTGTAGCATCACTTGTTGTGCTGTTGTAAGCATGCACAATTGCTGCTATGTGCCTGCTCCAATGCTGCTTCTTTTCACTTTCTATAGTTCCCAGCATGTTGTGTAGGGTTCGGTTGAACCTCTCCGGCTGGGCATCCCCTTGCGGATGGTAGGGAGTGGTTTGGGTCTTCTTGATCCCTAAGGAGTCCAAGAGCTTCCGGATCAGCCGACTTTCAAAGTCCCTCCCTTGATCCGAGTGGAGTCACTGTGGTAGCCCATAGTGCACAAAGTATTTTTCCATGAGTACTTTGGCCACTGTGGAAGCCTTCTGGTCTTTGGTTGGGAAGGCCTGGGCATACCGGGTGAAATGGTTGGTTATCACCAGAACATTTCCTAGTCCACTCAAGTCGGGTTCGAGGCAGAGGAAATCAATGCACACCAAATCCATTGGGCCTTGACTTTGCAGGTGGCCCATTGGGGCAGCTTGATGGGGTAGGGTTTTCCGCTGAATGCAGCGTGCGCATGAATGGCAGTATTCATCCACTTCAGCCCTCATGCAGGGCCAATAGAACCGGCTTCTGACAAGTTGGAAGGTCCTTTCAGCTCCTAAATGACCATGATGGTCGTGTAAGGCGGCCAAGACAGTCTCTCGGTGCTTCTCGGGTAAGAACAATTGCCATTTGTCTTCCAGGTCATCAGAGGGGCCCCTTCGGTAGACCACCCCTTGATGCACCTGAAACCTGTCCCAATCCTTCCGCAGCAGACAAGCTTCCTTTGAAGGGTGATGCAAGAGCCTATCTGGATCCTGATTCTCCAGGGCCTCTAGGGCCAATTTCCCCAATGGGTCTTCCAACTGGTCACACCTCAATTCTTTTTTTGACAGCTTGGGTAAATCATCTTCCTCTATCTGAGTTACTCCACAGTATTGCTTGGGGACCCCAACTACTGTGACCCCTATGTCTTCCGCTCTGGACCCCCCACTGGCTTGGAGTTCAGCCCCTTGACAGAGGGCCCGCACCCCGTCCGGTGCCACCTGGGTCCAGTCTTCTGTGCGGCTAGTGGGAGCATGAGACCTTCTGGACAGGGCATCCGCATCTCGATTTCCAGCCCCAGGTCTGTATTTCAGGCTGAAGTTGAATCCAGACAGTGCAGCCAGCCATCGATAGCCTGTGGCATCCAGTTTTGCAGTGGTGAACAGACAAGTAAGGGGATTGTTTTCCGTTTTCACGGTGAATTCTGCCCCATATAGATAGTCTTTAAGTTTATCAACTACAGCCCACTTGAGAGCCAGAAACTCCAACTTGTGAGTGGGGTAGTTTTTTTCAGAGGGGGTCAAACTTCTGCTCACATATGCGACGGGTCGCAGTTGCCCCTCATTGTCCTGGTAGAGCACTCCTCCCAGACCGTCATGACTGGCATCTACATGGAGTTCATAGGGTTTCTTTGGGTCTGCATAGGCCAAGACAGGGGCAGTGGTTAAGCTCTTCTTAGGCATGTGGAAGGCCTCTTCGCATTTCCCATTCCACTGGTCTTTGACGGACTCTCCCGGCTTTCTGGGACCCGAGTCATCCTCATCCCCTTCTATCTTTAAGAGTTCATTCAGGGGTCTGGCAATCCGTGTGAACCCCTCTATGAACCTCCTATAGTAGGAGCAGAACCCCAAAAAGGACCTGAGTTCTGTCACAGTGGTGGGCCGGGGCCAGGAGGTAACTGCCTCCAGCTTCCCGGGGTCTGTGGCTACCCCTTCTTCAGACACTATGTGCCCTAGATAGTTGACTGATGACTGGTAGAACTGGCATTTCTCTGGCGAAAGCTTGAGTCCCTCTTCGCTGAGCCTTCTCAGGACTTTTTCCAGTCTTTCCTCATGTTCTTCTAGAGTCATCCCAAAGACGATGATATCATCCAAGTACACGAGAACTTCGATGAGGTTCATGTCTCCTACGGTTTTCTCCATGAGGCGTTGAAAGGTGGCAGGGGCTCCAGACAGAGCTTGGGGCATCCGGTCAAATTCAAAGAATCCCATGGGGGTTATAAAAGCTGTCTTCTCCTTGTCTTCTGGATGCATAGGGATCTGGTAGTATCCACTCTTTTGGTCCATGACACTGAACCACCTGGCTCCAGACAGACTCTGTAGGGCAGTGATGGTGAACCTTGGCACCCCAGATGTTTTGGAACTACATTTCCATGATGCTCTTGCACTCTGCAGTGTAGTTGAGCATCATGGGAAATGTAGTTCCAAAACATCTGGGGTGCCAAGGTTTGCCATCACTGCTGTAGGGCATCCTCTATCCTCGGGGTGGTATACTGGTTGGGTATCGTCCTCCTGTTGAGAGTCCTGTAGTCTATACACAACCTCAACGACCCATTCTTCTTCCTGACCACCACTTTTGGGGAGGCATAGGGGCTCCTAGATTCCCGGATAACACCGGTTCGCTTGAGCTTGGCGAGCTGTTCTCTCAAGGTCGGCTAGAGGAACTCGCCGGACCCTCTCCCTGAAAGGCTTGTCTTCCTGGAGGCCGATTCGATGGGTGGCACTCTTCGCACACCCTACACCAAACTCATCTTTAGAGAAAATCTTCCTCCATCTGGTCAACTGGGCCTTTGCCCTCTCTTTCTAGGCCCTTGGCAGGTTCGGGTTCTCCATGCAGAGCTTCTCCCACACAGTCCTGTCTCCCTCTGTCTTCTCCACATCTGATAAGACAATTGAGGCAGCAGGGCTCACCTGGCCCAGCAACATCCTGGCGGGGATCTCCATGGGGACACCCGTGGTATTCCTGACGCTCACCGGCACCTTACAGTGTGCCTTCTTCAAAGCTCTCACCGGAACCATTTCTGGGATTACTTCTAAGCCTGAGTATTCTTCCCGGGGGTCTGGTTCCAGCATGACAAAGGGGCCAGGTTGCTCCCAAGTAAGCTTCACAGTGGCTCTGAGACAGGTCACCTCACCGGGCTGCAATACTATTCCTTTCTTCGCCAGTCTCCAGACTTTACCCACCCCCTCTTCTGGGGCCTTCTGTTCTAAGACTAGTCGCTGATAGGCTGTCTTTAACATTGGGCGGATTCTGGTGACTGTGGGATTCTTTCCTCCTGCTAGAGGGGCCAAAAGCCTCCGGATCAGGTCCGTGTTTGTCCCTATTATTAAGGAGTTCTTGTTGGCTCCAGGCGGTCGGGGGGCAAACCACTGCCAGGGTATCGAACACTTCAGCCTTCCCGGCTACTGAGGAGTCGAAGCTCAGTTTTATGGGCAAGTAACCATCGTAGGGGAAACTTTGTTCCGATTCCCCATATTTCCAAATCTTCAATTTTCTGGATGGGTAGGTGACTCAGGTGTTTATCATAGAAGTCCCGGTATAACAAGGTTACCTGCGCCCCAGTATCTAAGATGGCTCTCGTGTAGACTCCCTCCACTTGAATAGGTACTACGGGGGAGGGGCCTACCAGTTCTTCCGCATAAGACTTCAAAGGGGTCTCTTTCTGTTGATCCCTACATTTTCCTTTGAAGTTTTCCTTCTTGTGTTTGGCTGTTGGCTTTTGTCCCTCTTGGGCTCTGTATGCATTGATCCCCCTCCTCTGTTTAGGTGTATATTCCCGCTGAGGGACATTGTTTTTCTCTTTAGGTGTGTATTCTCGCTGAGGAACACTGTTCTTCTTCTGAGGGGGTTTGCCCTCTTTTCTTCTGGGCTTCTCATTCAGTTTGGGTCCAATGGAGCTCACTGGAGATGATGGGCACCCGGTTGACTCCTTCACCGGGGCCCTCTGGAGTTTTCCGCCGGCTTGCGATTATTTATCTTCTTTTTCTTGGGGCTGGAACATACTTTCGCTATATGGCCAACTCCTCCGCAGTTAAAACAGACCACATCCCCCCAATCTTGTAGGGAGTGGGTGTGTAACGTACCTTAGGTGTGAGCCTGACGTGCGGAGAGGGACCTCCCGTACAACCCCGGCTCGGAGACCACTGGAGTGGGGACAGTGGTGGTAAGAGCACGGTGAGGTAAGGGTGCCTGTCTGATCCTCACTGCTTGGAGTGGTGGAGCCGAGTGGAGACTGGAACGGCTGGTTCCCGGAAGCAGCGGATGCAGGTCAGCAGGTTCAGCTTGCAGAGCAGAGGATGTAGGTCAGCAGGTGCCGGTTTGCAGAGCAGGGATGCAGGTCAGCAGGTGCAGGTTTGCAGAGCAGGGATGCAGGTCAGCAGGTGCAGGTTTGCAGAGCAGGGATGCAGGTCAGCAGGTGCAGGTTTGCAGAGCAGGGATGCAGGTCAGCAGGTGCAGGTTTGCAGAGCAGGGATGCAGGTTAGCAGGTGCAGGTTTGCAGAGCAGGGATGCAGGTCAGCAGGTGCAGGTTTGCAGAGCAGGAATGCAGGTCAGCAGGTGCAGGTTTGCAGAGCAGGGATGCAGGTCAGCAGGTGCAGGTTTGCATTGCAAAGGATGCAGGTCAGCGTGTGCAGCTTGCAGAGCAGAGGATGCAGGTAAGCTGGTGCAGGTTTGCAGAGTCAGACAAGCCGGGTCATACACATCAAGGTAAACATAACAAGTGGCAGGCAGAGAGTAGTCAAAGTCCAGGCCGAATCTTGGCAACAGGCAGACTGGCAGATAACTGAGCAGGGTCAAACGAGCCGAGGTCAGGACTGGAGACAGAAGCGTGGTCAGGAAGCCGGGTCAAACACAGGAACAGGATACAAGCACAGAATCAGGAACTCAGGGAACAGAAGCAGATCAAACCGCAAGGGGCAACATCTCTGGAATGTCTTTTATAGGAAGTACATGGGAGGAGCAAGGGGTTCAGAGTTCAACAGTAATCAGACACCAAGCAGAGTAGTCTAATGGATCAGATAGGT
Organism: Rana muscosa; assembly: GCA_029206835.1. Classification (NCBI taxonomy): domain Eukaryota; kingdom Metazoa; phylum Chordata; class Amphibia; order Anura; family Ranidae; genus Rana; species Rana muscosa. The sequence continues at coordinate 210,735,413 of CM055122.1, forward strand.
TATCCAGCAGATCAGGCAGGGAACTGTCCAGCATCTCAGATAGCTCCGCTGGAAGAGTCAATGCCAGACACAGAAGAGGTCCCAGGTTCAAGCCCAGCATGTCCCTGACAGTGCCCCCCCCTTAAGGGCAACCTCCGGGTGCCCAATAGAGCTCTTTTCTGGGGGTGACTGCAAAAAAAGGCCTGGATTAACTCTCGGGCGTGAATGTTCTGTTGGGGATTCCCAGGAGTTCTCCTCCAGACCGTACCCCTTCCACTTGATCAGGAATTGAAGCTGGTTCCCTCTTCTTCGGCAGTCCAAGACGGCCTCCACCTCAAACTCCTCATCACCGTCAATGATTACAGGCTTGGGTGGTCCCGATCCCCTGTCTGGGAACGGGTCGGGCACTGCGGGTTTCAGCAAGGAAACGTGAAAGACTGGGTGAATCTTCAACGACTCCGGTAAGGCAAGTTCATAGGAGACCTCGTTTAATTTCCGTTTTACTGGGAAAGGACCGATAAACTTGGGTGCCAGTTTCCTTGCGGGGCAAGCCATCTTAAGGTTGGTGGTCGATAACCATACTTGGTCACCCTGTTGCAGGCATAATTCCCCTCTCCTTTTCCTGTCAAAGATCCTTTTATTGGCTGCTTGTGCCTTAGTCATGGCTTCCTGCAATATCCTGCTGTTACGGGTCAGGAAATCAACAATACTCTGGACCACTGGGACTGTTGAATCAGGGATGAGATCAGGTAAGAAGGTCGGGTGAAACCCGTAGTTGGCAAAAAATGGCGATTGACCTGTAGCCGAATGACTGGCGTTGTTAAAGGCAAACTCTGCCAAGGGTAGTAAAGCTACCCAGTCGTCTTGAACAAAGGTGGTGAAGCATCTGAGGTACTGTTCGAGCGTCTGATTCGTTCTTTCGGTTTGCCCGTTAGTTTGGGGGTGATAGGCCGAGGACATGGACAACTCAATCTTCAGGACCTTGCACAAAGCCTTCCAAAAGCGAGAGGTGAACTGCACCCCTCTATCCGAAACGATGTCCGCAGGGACCCCATGTAGCCTTACTACTTCCCTAATGAAGACATGGGCAGTTTCCATGGCAGAGGGCGTGCCTTTGAGAGGCACGAAGTGGGCCATCTTGGATAGACGGTCAACCACTACAAAGATGGCTGTGCAACCTTCAGACGGGGGGAGTTCCACTATGAAGTCCATGGCAATCATTTTCCAGGGACGGTCAGGGACTGGTAAGGGTCTGAGCAGACCCCAGGCCTTGCTTCTAGTGGTCTTGCTACGGATACAGGTGGCACATGAACCTACATATTCCCTGCAGTCTTTTTCAAGATCCGGCCACCAAAACGTGCGTTGAATCAGTTCAAGGGTTTTATGCATTCCGAAATGGCCTGCCAGGGGATGATCATGACACAAGTTTAACACTGTGACTCGAACTTCTTCTGGCACAAAGATTTTGTCATTCTTCCAAAGTAACCCGTCCTTGGGTACCAGAGTGATTTCAGAGGGACCAGACACACCTGTAGAAGCTTGCTTCAAGACAGACATCAGGCTAGTTTGTAAAAGTAAGAAGTTGCCTTCCGATAGAATGGTATCTGGAGCTGACACCTCTTTTGGATCATCAAACATGCGGGAAAGAGCGTCTGGTTTGGTGTTCTTGGAGCCTGGCCGGTAAGTTATGTGGAACGAGAACCTAGAGAAAAATAGTGCCCAACGTGCCTGGCGTGGTCTCAGACGTTTGGCAGCTCTCAGATACTCTAGGTTCTTGTGGTCTGTGTAAATGAGTATAGGATGCGCTGCTCCCTCCAACAAGTACCTCCACTCCTCAAGGGCAGATTTAATGGCCAGGAGCTCCCGGTCTCCAACATCATAATTCCTCTCGGATGGGGTAAGCTTACGGGAGAAGAAGGCTACCGGGTGTATCAAGTCCTTGAGACCTTGGCGCTGGGAGATAACAGCTCCAACCGCTGTCTCTGAGGCATCTACCTCAAGTAGATACGGTAGGGCAGGATCGGGATGACTTAGGATAGGAGCAGACGTAAAAAGTATTTTTAGGTTTGTGAAAGCAGCCTGTGCTTCAGATGTCCACTGGAATCGAGCATTTTGCTTCGTTAGCTGCGTAATCGGGGAAATATTAGCAGAGAATCCCTTGATAAACCTCCGATAAAAATTGGCAAAGCCAACGAAGCGCTGCACCCCCTTTTTATCTGAAGGTGCAGGCCAATCCAGAATGGCTGAAACCTTCTGTGGGTCCATCTTGAATCCCTCTGTAGAGATCACTAGGCCAAGGAACTGGATACTCTGTCGCTCGAATTCACACTTTTCTGGTTTTGCGTACAGTCCATGCTGGCGGAGACGACAGAGTACACTCTTGACGTGTTTCCGGTGCTGCTCAAGAGAGGAGGAAAAAATCAAAATATCATCAAGATAGACAACTACATAAATGTCCAGACAGTCTCTGAAAACATCATTGACTAGATGCTGAAAGGTGGCAGGGGCGTTACATAGGCCGAAGGGCATTACTAGGTATTCGTAATGGCCGAACCTGGTACGAAAGGCAGTCTTCCATTCATCCCCTGCTCGGATGCGTACCAGGTTGTACGCCCCCCGCAGGTCTAATTTGGTAAACACAGAGGAAGTCCTGAGTCTTTGAAAAAGTTCAGGTACCAGAGGCAGAGGGTACCGGTTCTTGACCGTGATTTTATTTAATTCCCGGTAATCTACACAGGGCCGAAGAGAATGGTCTTTTTTCTCCACAAAGAAGATTCCTGCCCCTGCTGGAGAAGTGGAAGGACGGATGAAACCCCTCTTAAGGTTCTCATCAACGTATTCTTTCAGTACCTCAAGCTCCCGTTCAGATAGGGGGAAGATCCGTCCGAAAGGAATCTCAGCACCGGGAAGAAGCTCGATTGGACAATCGTAAGGACGATGAGGCGGGAGGACTTCGGCCCCTCGTTTGCTGAAGACGTCCAGGAACTCATGATATTGTTTGGGTACAGAAGCTCGTATCTCTGGATCTGAATCCAGGCATAACAGAGGCCCCAAGGTGCTGGGACGTGGAAGCATGCAGTGGCGTTGACAGTATGGTGACTGGAACTTAATACTTCCGGTTCCCCAATCAATCTGTGGATTGTGTGCCTGAAGCCAGGGTAGACCCAGGATAACTGGAAACATGGGAGATGCAATAGCATCCAAAGTCAATAGTTCCTTATGGTCCATGGAGGTGATCACAGGCAAAGGAGGGGTCTCCTGGGTCACTACTCCGGACTTGATGCGAGACCCATCTGCCAGGAAAATGGAAAGTCCCTGAGTCTTAGGTTGGAGTGGGATGTGTTGTTGTGCTGCAAAGTCTAGATCGACAAAACAACTACATGCCCCTGAGTCGATTATTGCAGTTACTGGTATTGTCCTCCCTGGTAGTTGGAAAGAGATAGGAAGAGCCAGGTGAGTAGCATTGGTAGATGGAGGTGAGTAGTTGGGAGAAGAGGTAGCCAGGACCTTGCGCAGCTTAGCAGGACAAGAAGAGACATAATGACCGGGTTCACCGCAATACAGGCATAGATAATTCTGCAGCCGACGAAGTCGTTCCTTGGCCGATAGGGAATGTTTCATTAGTCCAAGCTGCCCTGGCTTGATGGTCTGGTTGAGGGATGAGGGTTCAGTTGGAACCGTACTGGCACTGGCAGGGTACACAGGGGCTCGTATCCGGGGTAGCATCCAAGCTGGGCGGAGCTGTTGGGTAGACCTTTCTGCTCTGCGCTCCCGGAGTCGTCGGTCTATCTGGATAGACAAATTAATTAAAGTCTCTAGAACATCAGGAACACCGACCCGTGCTAACTCATCCTTCAGGCTTTCAGAGAGACCAAGACGGAACTGATGCCGCAGAGCCGCCTCATTCCACTGGGTATCCGCGCTCCAGCGTCTGAAATCAGTCACATAGTCCTCGACCGCTCGGCGGCCTTGCTGGAGCGCATGGAGAGCAGCCTCGGCAGTAGAAGTCCGCTGTGGATCGTCATAAAGTCGGGCCATGGCATCAAGAAAAGAGGGCAGAGAGTCTAGAACTACATGGCGGACTTCAAGTAGGTGATGGGCCCAAGCTTGAGGTTCCCCCTGCAGCAAAGCGATAACGAAGCCCACCTTGGTGGCTTCAGATGAAAAAGTCAGAGGTAGCAACGAAAAGTAAAGTTCACATGCGTTGCGAAACGCACGGAATTTACTCCGATCCCCGAAAAACTTCTCAGGAACAGGGACCCTGGGCTCAGGAGATGGTAACATTCCAATAGAGGAAGTTGGGGTTGGAGGTGAATCTGCAGAGGTGGCTTGAGTTTGTGTCTGCTTATCCATTCGGACATGGCTGCCCTGCAGAGACTTCACGATCTGAGTGAGAGCTGTAAGGTGTTGATAGACATTGTCCAAGGGCAAGGTATCTCCTGCAGGCTCAGGCATGGCGGTTTGATACTGTAACGTACCTTAGGTGTGAGCCTGACGTGCGGAGAGGGACCTCCCGTACAACCCCGGCTCGGAGACCACTGGAGTGGGGACAGTGGTGGTAAGAGCACGGTGAGGTAAGGGTGCCTGTCTGATCCTCACTGCTTGGAGTGGTGGAGCCGAGTGGAGACTGGAACGGCTGGTTCCGGAAGCAGCGGATGTAGGTCAGCAGGTTCAGCTTGCAGAGCAGAGGATGCAGGTCAGCAGGTGCCGGTTTGCAGAGCAGGGATGCAGGTCAGCAGGTGCAGGTTTGCAGAGCAGGGATGCAGGTCAGCAGGTGCAGGTTTGCAGAGCAGGGATGCAGGTCAGCAGGTGCAGGTTTGCAGAGCAGGGATGCAGGTCAGCAGGTGCAGGTTTGCAGAGCAGGGATGCAGGTCAGCAGGTGCAGGTTTGCAGAGCAGGGATGCAGGTCAGCAGGTGCAGGTTTGCAGAGCAGGGATGCAGGTCAGCAGGTGCAGGTTTGCAGAGCAGGGATGCAGGTCAGCAGGTGCAGGTTTGCAGAGCAGGAATGCAGGTCAGCAGGTGCAGGTTTGCAGAGCAGGGATGCAGGTCAGCAGGTGCAGGTTTGCATTGCAAAGGATGCAGGTCAGCGTGTGCAGCTTGCAGAGCAGAGGATGCAGGTAAGCTGGTGCAGGTTTGCAGAGTCAGACAAGCCGGGTCATACACATCAAGGTAAACATAACAAGTGGCAGGCAGAGAGTAGTCAAAGTCCAGGCCGAATCTTGGCAACAGGCAGACTGGCAGATAACTGAGCAGGGTCAAACGAGCCGAGGTCAGGACTGGAGACAGAAGCGTGGTCAGGAAGCCGGGTCAAACACAGGAACAGGATACAAGCACAGAATCAGGAACTCAGGGAACAGAAGCAGATCAAACCGCAAGGGGCAACATCTCTGGAATGTCTTTTATAGGAAGTACATGGGAGGAGCAAGGGGTTCAGAGTTCAACAGTAATCAGACACCAAGCAGAGTAGTCTAATGGATCAGATAGGTTATCCAGCAGATCAGGCAGGGAACTGTACAGCATCTCAGATAGCTCCACTGGAAGAGTCAATGCCAGACACAGAAGAGGTCCCAGGTTCAAGCCCAGCACGTCCCTGACAGGGTGCTGAGGTATCTGGGAACAACTCCTTCTTTGGTCCCCAATTTTCTGTGACCCTTGGATCCTTTGCTATTAAAGAGGTCAGCATCTCCAACACCTGAGACATATGCGACTTCAGGGTATCTACTTCTGAGTCTCTTTCAGGGGTCATGGCTGACCTGACCATTACCGGTGTAGAAGAGGTATGCACCTTGATCGCTTGCTGATCTTTCTGCAGGGCCTCTTCATCTCTAATGATCTTTACCAGATCAGGGTAATTCAGTGGCATGCCTCTTCCAGAGGTTTTCAGGTGAAGCCAGACCGGATCCGAGCGCAGCGCTCCCTTTAAGATCTGCTTCATCCTTGCCGCATCTATGGCTTGGGGTACCATCCCTTTTTTTAGCACGATTTGACAAAGCATCTTATTCAGTCTTCTGACATACTCCAACAGCTTTTCTCCTGGCTGCTGAAAGGTGTGTTCGAACTGATACACCAGTTCCGTTACTTTTTCTAACTGACCGAACTCTTCTTGTAGCATGGCTATGCAGTCATAAGCCGTGCAGGCAGCATTTCCAAACCGGAGACTTTTTACAGCTTCCGCAGCCGCGCCTTTCAGACTTTCCATCACGCGCTGCTCCTTCTGCGCTTCAGGCACCTCCCATGCCTCTACTGCTGACAAGGCCTGTTCGATCCAGGTATCGAAGTCTTCCTCCCCACAGGGACGGGCAGCCTCCCCGAAAATGTTCTCAGCTTCCGGTAGCTGGCCTCTATGTGTTTGCTTTCTGACACTTTGTGAGCAGATCCCCCAAGGCATTTAAAAGCTCTGGCCCTATGGCTGTAATGGGTGTCACCGGAGGTGTCATTCTTCTCTGCCTCTCTGCTGCATGGGGTATTCCTGGCGGTGATCCCGTTGGGGGTGGCAGAGGTGACTCCGTCTCCACAGTTATTGCGTGCGCCAGACCATAAGTTTTGTTATCCAGCGTCTGCACACTTTGCCCTTTAAAGTTCCCCGGTACTCCATCCATCCACTCTATCAGTGCATACTGAAACAAGGTGTCTGGGGCTGATTTCAGGTCTATCACCCATGGTGTATTATTTGGGGATAGCGACACTGCGAGTCGCTCTGCCGCGCTTACTGACCATTCTTCTCCCGGGAGACTAATGACCACTGACATGTCTGGGTTTGTTTTGGCTGCTTCGGTACTTTTGGCGTGTTTGCTTGCCGTATACAGGATCCCGGACCGATGCCCCCACGTGTAGCGATACCCCCAAACTAAGAGAGCCGCTGGTTTTGTTTCGGGCCCTGTACACAGCACAGCCAACCCCCGGCAATCTACTCAACCCTTCTCTGGCACAGCTAGTCTAGGGGTGGTATATATAACTATACCAGTTCATGTACAATCCCTCAATACATTTAAACAGTGGTAGAATGTAGTAATAGACTCCAATACCAGAATGATCAACTGTAAAAAGGTTTACTTTTACAGTCATGCTCGAAATTGTTGGCACCCCAGAAATTTTTCCAGAAAATCAAGTATTTCTCACAGAAAAGTATTGCAGTAACACATGTTTTGCTATACACATGTTTATTCCCTTTGTGTGTATTGGAACAAATCAAAAAAAGGGAGGAAAAAAAGCAAATTGGACATAATGTCACACAAAACTTCAAAAATGGGCTGCTCAAAATTCTTGGCACCCTTAACTTAATATTTGGTTGCACACCCTTTGGAAAAAATAACTGAAATCAGTCGCTTCCTATAACCATCAATAAGCTTCTTACACCTCTCACCCGGAATTTTGGACCACTCTTCCTTTGCAAACTGCTCCAGGTCTCTCTTATTGGAAGGGTGCCTTTTCCCAACAGCAATTTTAAGATCTCTCCACAGGTGTTCAATGGGATTTAGATCTGGACTCATTGCTGGCCACTTTAGAGCTCTCCATCGCTTTGTTGCCATCCATTTCTGGGTGCTTTTTGACATATCTTTCGGGTCATTTTCCTGCTGGAAGACCCAAGATCTCGTACTCAAACCCAGCTTTATGACACTGGGCTCTACAGTGCGACCCAAAATCCTTTATTAATCCTCAGATTTCATGATGCCTTGCACACATTCAAGGCACCCAGTGCCAGAGTCAGCAAAACAACCCCAAAACTTCAATGAACCTCCACCATATTTCTCAGTAGGTACTGTGTTCTTTTCTTTGTAGGCCTCATTCCATTTTTGGTAAACAGTAGAATGATGTGCTTTACCAAAAAGCTCTATCTTGGTCTCATCTGTCCACAAGACGTTTTCCCAGAAGAATTTTGGCTTACTCAAGTACATTTTGGCAAACTGTAGTCTTGCTTTTTTATGTCTCTGTGTCAGTAGTGGGGTCCTCCTGGGTATCCTGCCATAGCCTTTCATTTCATTTAAATGTCGACGGATAGTTTGCGCTGACACTGATGTTCCCTGAGCCTGCAGGACAGCTTGAACTTCTTTGGAACTTGTTTGGGGCTGCTTATCCACCATCCGGACTATCCTGCGATGCAACCTTTTATCAATTTTTTCTCTTCCGTCCACGCCCAGAGAGATTAGCTACAGTGCCATGGGTTGCAAACTTCTTGATAATGTTGCGCACAGTGGACAAAGACAAATCTAGATCTCTGGAGTTGGACTTGTAACCTTGAGACTGTTGATATTTTTTCACAATTTTGGTTCTCAAGTCCTCAGACAGTTCTCTTTTTCTCTTTCTGTTGTCCATGCTTAGTGTGGCACACACAGACACACAATGCAAAGATTAAGTGAACTTCTCTCCTTTTTATCTGCTTTCAGGTGTTTTTTTTTTATATTGCCCACACCTGTTACTTGCCCCAGGTGAGTTTAAAGGAGTATCACATGCTTGAAACAATCTTATTTATCCCCAATTTTTAAAGGGTGCCAAGAATTTTGAGCAGCCCATTTTTGAAGTTTTGTGTGACATTATGTCCAATTTGCTTTTTTCCTCCCTTTTTTTGATTTGTTCCAATACACACAAAGGGAATAAACATGTGTATAGCAAAACATGTGTTACTGCAATACTTTTCTGTGAGAAATACTTGATTTTCTGGAAAAATTTCTGGGGTGCCAACAATTTCGAGCATGACTGTATATAGAGGTTAACGATCAATATCACATATAACACATGCATGCAGAGCCCTGCAGTAATACTAACACTAATCAACTATAGTGCACAAATAGTTCTATCACACACTGACATATAGCTAGAGTCCCCGTTAGCAATATGGTGCCCAGCAATGCTATAAACTCCCAGTCAGGCCTGACTCAGTTAAAGCTCTGTCTTTAAAAGAGGAATCTTCGCATGCAAGATGATCGGTGGTGCACATACAGGAACAATATTTGTAATCCAATAATGATCAGAAACAATGGAAACAACTCCCCAGAGATTATGTAACTCAGTTCTGCAACTAGTCTCCTGACAGGAAAAGGGAAAGTATAACCCGATGGGCCAAGGCAGTCAATAGGCCTAATAAAGTACTCGGTTATAGTTGTGAGCAGGTGCTCTCTCACCCCTCCGGACTCGATCCCAGTCCGGGACTCCCACCGCTGTGTTCACACACACAGGATCCACCACCGCCTGGTCTCCGGTTCACTGACGTCCCCGAAGCAGGTAGATGTCTGCAGCCGCACAGACTCCGCAGCGAGGTGGTAGACTCTCTGGAAGTGCACAAGGCCCAGGCCTCGGGCCTTGCACTCGCAGCAGGTCCGCACAGGAAGTCCTCTTGCCAGCCGCGCGGTATCCAAAGAGGCCGGGCTTAGCCTCGCCCTCCCCTTTTATACCCCACCCATGAGTCTCTGCGGCAGCCAAATGCACCCTTGGTGCCAAACGGGGTTCTTGGTAACGTAGTCAATGGGGCCTCAACGGAGATCCCGCTACACATGAATAGTTCCACTGAGCTCTACTGCGCTCCAGTCTCCCTCCAAGAAAATGTACAAATACTGTAGCTGCTGACTTTTAATTTATTATAAGGGCACTTACCTGTCCAGGGAGCCTGCAATGTCATCATCTAAGCTGATTCTTCAATCAGTTTCGAGTCCAGGCACTGGCATATTAACTAAGGGAAACTGTCAGTAAAGCCTTGCACCTTCACTGCTGGCTTCCCACTGCACATGTGCGAGCCGCGCTGCACTTCGTGAATGGTCCTACAGTCTTCTGGGCCCTGTGATGTATCTCCGAAGGCTGCGGAGGAAGGAGAGGGGGCCGAACTTCCGCCTGGAAGTGGGAGCTGGTACCTATCAAAACCAGGTACCTGCTCCCCCTACCAAAAGTTCCAATTGTCAAAGAGGAGAGGGGGAGGATGGAAACAAGCGGAACTTCCCCTTTTGGGTGAAGTTCCGCTTTAAAGTATAACTGTTTTTTTTTTAGTTTTGGATAGAGTGGAGAGGGATTAGAACACCTTTCAGTTTTTATTGCTGTCTGTTCTACAGTTAGGGAAGTTCACCCTCTCAATGTTTCCTGTTTAACATTATCATTAAAAGCGAAAGAAAATACAACATTTTGGGTTGTCACTAAAACAGGAATAGAAAGGACACTACTTCTGGTGACACTGGTGACAACTAGGGATTTCCACCCTTTGGAAGGATTTTCTCTCTCTCTTCTTGTTTTGGCCATGATGGCAAAAAAGGAGGATCCCTTCACTATTCGTCCTGGTGAGCTGGAAAATTCAACATTTTGAGTTGTCATCAGAATAGGAATAGAGGGGAAATTCTTCACACTTGTTCTGGTGACACCTGTCTAAGATGGGATTTCACAAAAAATTAGAGTATGGGAGTCTCACCTATTTAATAAAGCTGCAGTACTCACTGATGATATATCGGGGGGTGTAATCAAATATACAAATGGCCACAAATAGAAAAAATAAAAAAGAGAACAGACAAATACACACCCTAAAGAGTTAACTACAATGATTTTATTAATGCTTAAAGCATGTATCAAAAATATAAATATTAGACATGTAAAAAATCCTAGTCCTCTATACTGTAAAGGGGAACAAACCCAGAACATTCCCCATATGTAATCCCAGTGGCGGCAATGTACAGGTAACTAAATCAGAACCAGTTCCCCCATTGGGAACCAGCTATACAAAATGCACACCCGCCCTCCCCCAACTCAAACGCACCCCCTAGTACACCCAACAATGACCAAATCACTATAAAATAACCCATATAATGTTCCTACGCAGGACAGAGGATGCCTGAAACAGGTAATCTGTATTCACTGTCCATAAGTGGAACGCTGTGCTGGGGTAGTCACATGGATAAAAGGATATATTCATTTACCACCATTAATCAAACACAGACCGCTAAACATAAATCCAAGATGAAGGAAATATGAGAAGTTCGTTATGAGCTGTTGATATAATTCACCCTAAATGGGTGTAAATGCGATGTATATACAGTCTCAAATATTCACTTATTGATCAAGGATGCTGGAAAACCACGGAGAGTATCAAGCACTGTAAGGTAGTTATACCATATAAGCAAGTCCAAGAATGCATACAGAGCTTGATTCACCTGAGTGATAGCTGCACTCAATGGGAGTAATAGCCACAGAGAACAGTTTCCCACACCTTGCGGGTATGTCCATTTATTCAAAGCAGTTGTGAATTCAAATGTCTTAATTCATATAATCACACAATATGATAGCTGCCAAGCATCATTCACATGGATCTGAGCCGATCCATCCTTGCATGCATATCCACAATATTGGATGCACTACTTGTTGGCAAATGTTATTCATATACAGCAATGATCAAGGCAGCAATGACCTGCACGCTGTATGCAGTGCACCCCGAAACCTGCACTCTGTATGCAGTGTGCCCCGAAACCTGCACTCTGTATGCAGTGCGCCCCAAAACCTGCACTCTGTATGCAGTGCGCCCCGAAACCTGCACTCTGTACTTAATGCACACTCCTGTTATTTAATGCCTCTTGAAGACCCTCCCACTGTTAGTGCAGAAGGTGATACTGCTTCCCCCTGAATGTGTTTTTTTTCCAGCCCGGACAGGAACTTCACATTGAAATACTGTGTCACAGCCACAAGCCAAGCATTTGGCTTGTGGCTACTGCGCAAACCCATTGAGCTCAACGGGCAAGTTTGACAGTCAATGCCCTTCTGTGAAATTTGACATGTCAAGTTAAAATTGCCACACTATGAAGCTAAGCATCGAGCCCATGGCAAGGTATACTCACCCAAGCAGCTTATATGTTCATTTAGAGGTAGGTGGTTAGAAGCGGTTCTGTTTATTCATCCTCTTTTAGGCCACTCCCACTATTATATGCAATCTGGTCATGTTCATTGTTCTCTTTGGCATGCATAACAGAATTCGTTTTTTTAACTATATTCTAGTAGGGTGGCTAATAATTTGTCATGCTGTGTTGACTTTGTAAATGTAAACCAGGCCAATTACCTGTTATGGGTATTGTCAGAGTTTACAGATTGTGTTTATACGGTTTACATATCGACTGTTTTATTTTGTAATAGGAGTTCTGTAATTTTTTCAGGTTGTCAGTAAAAAATTTGCTCTTTCAGTAAATTTTCCATGTTCGGTCAGTAAAAAAAAAGTTGCGGGAGGTTGACAACCCTGTAACAAATCCTATAGTCCATGGTCCATAGTCTATCTCAGTAGTGAGCAAGAGAGGGTGGCTATGTTCCTACATACAGTGGGACCATGGAGAAAGAAGATACTATGTGCAAACAGGAAAGCAGCTCACATCAACAAAGAAAAAAAAAAGGATTTCGGAGGTCTGGAGGAGACTTAGAACAATGGAAGATACTTTTCAGGGTTAAACATACATACAGTACTTGAATATAATTTTTACCTCTAATCTTCTGTGACATATCCCTTTCAGTAAATGTTGTCCATATGCTCTTTCCCTTTTATCTGAAGCTTGCTGGAAGAAAGGTATTCTCTGGCAACAGAAGGAAAATGAAGGGCCCTTTGTGTATGTGTTCAGGGTTTATTTATTTAGCAAGCTTTTTTGGCATATAGGATAGCTTTTCACTCTGAGGAACCCTTAAAACAGTTTTCTGGTTTCCAGGGAACCCTTGCTAAAATTGATTTTACCTACAGCTCTAAAACTAGCATGATCAAGAAGTTGAAGAAAGTTTTGAGTAAAAAAATACGTAATTTGGCATACCTAAAACTTTTGTTATAAACTCCCTACAAAATACATTTTGGTAATATTCTTGAAAATAATGACTGCAGAAAAGAAAGTCAAACAGTAAAAATTGTGGTGATCTCTAACATTAGGGATTAGCATTAGTGGTTAGTAGAAAATTGCCACTTTGCACTTGTCAGTATAGGTAAAGAATCAATCCACTATTGACCAGCAACTGCAGGAGGAATCCCATGGATCCACAGAACCATGTTTGAGAGTAGGGATGAGCTTCGAGTTCGAGTCAAACTCATGTTAGACTCGAACATTGCCTGTTCACCCGTTCGGCGAACAGAGAACAATTTGGGGTGTTCGCGGCAAATTCGAAAAGCCGTGGAACACCCTGTAAAAGTCTATGGGAGAAACCTAAAGTGCTAATTTTAAAGGCTTATATGCAAGTTATTGTCATGCCCCAGGGGACATGTATCAATGCAAAATACTTTCTTTGTGAAATGGTAGGGGTAAATGTTCCCCGTTACCAATTCACATAGGGGGGGCCGGGATCTGGGGGTGCCCTTTGTTAAAGGGGTCTTCCAGATTCCGATAAGCCCCCCCGCCCGCAGACCCCCACAAGCACCGGGCAAGGGTTGTGGGGATGAGGCCCTTGTCCCCATCAACATGGGGACATGGTGCTTTGGGGTCCAGACCCCAAAGCATCCTCCCCATGTTGAGGGCATGTGGCCTGGTACGGTTTCAGGAGGGGGGGCGCTCTCTCTCCCCCCCTCTTTTCCTGCGGCCTGCCAGGTTGCGTGCTTGGATAAGGGTCTGGTATGGATTTTTGGGGGGAACCCCACGCCATTTTTTTTTTATTTGGTGCGGAGTTCCCCTTAAAATCCATACCAGACCTGAAGGGCCTGGTATGGATATTTGGGGGGAACTGCACGCCTTTTTTTTCTAATTTAGTGCAGGGTTCCCCTTAATATCCATCCCAGACCTGAAGGGCCTGGTAATTGAATTTGGGGGGACCCCCACGCATTTATTTTTTATTTTTTTATCAATGACTTTCAATGACTTTTCTCTGTATTGCCGGGATCGGCAATTCATTATAGCCGCGAGTACTTTTAAATTACTTTTCTTGTTCATACATCACGGGACACAGAGCAGCATAGTCATTACTATGTGGGTTATATAGAATTACCTTCAGGTGCTGGCACTGGCAACTTCCAAAACAGGAAGTACCCTCCCCTATATAAGCCCCTCCCATCCGGGAGTACCTCAGTTTTTTGCCAGTGTCTAAGGTGTTGGCCAAGGTTAACATGTATTCATCTGGGCTTGTGTACAGGTTCTCTGGGCCTTAGCAAGCTATTCCGGATCCGACCAAAAAAGCTTCATAGCTAAACGGTCGGTACCCGGGCCTTGCAGAGAAGAGCAAGGTTTTGCCTGTAATGCCTCTCTTAGGAGGGCTGGACCCTGGGATCCAGAGCTCTGGTCATACCCAAAACCAAGAGGCTATCTGTGCAGGGTGCTATACAGGTCCAGGGGAGTGGAATCCTTGGGAATCCGGTCCCTGAAGGTCTAGTACAATGCCTGCCGTGAAAGGTGAAGTTTGGGCTTCTGTGGACCAAACAAAGTCCTGCGGCGGGGAAAAGTTAAGTGGGGGCCCCTCAGGAACTTGGTTCTATTGAGGGGACCCCCAAGCCTAATATGTCTTTCTGCCTGTTACCTAAAAGGTATTCCCGCTAATAGCTGTTTATGCCTAAGAAATCCTAGAAATGTTTTTTCATAAAGGAAGTTTTAAAAACTGTAAACCTGGAAATGTTTTTTCATAAAGGAGGTTTTAAAAAAAAAAAAAAAAAAAGACAAAAGTGCGGTACCTGTGTTTGTCCACTAGAGGCCGCTGTGGAACGTCTTTTTTTCTTGGGACTATTCCTTCCATGGTGAAAGTCCAGGCAGATGAGTGAGCTCTCTATCAGGGAAGCTGCATTCCTCTGTCATGCTGCCAAGTAGTTTCCTTCCATCCCCGAGTCCTGGTGAAACAGGGACCCTGGCTCCTCTCCCTACATGGCGCCAAGAGCGCACACGTGCACGCACGCGCGCGTGCACACACACTTTCTTTTATAAGATTTAGCTTCAAAAAAGGGGGCGGAGCCTGGCGGATGACGCGCTCTGTGCGCCCAGCGCTTCTGCGCATGTGCGGGCGTCCCAGCAAGATAAAAGGACTCAGTTCCACGCTGCTTGCTATGGACACAGAGCATGAAAAGGAGCTGGTAGCATGGTATAGGGGCTTACAGCGGGCGGTTGATACAGGCATCCCCAGAAAGACGCATTAGTAGACACCCACTGATGTACATAGCAGCAAAATTGCATTAGACTATTTCAGTAAGGGGTGTATTGCGGCTGGAATACCTCAGCTTTGAACTAAGGAATATGCCGCCTAAAAAACTCTGAGATATACCTCTCAGGAAGTGTAGGGGGTCTCCATCGGGCTCTGAGGATCTGGAGCAGTCATCTGCACCCTGCTCCCCTGAGAAATCAGAGGTTAATACCCATAAGGAACCCCCGGGAGTGCCAGGTACTGCGGCTGTCCTCAGTCCACCTGCTCCTGCATATATAACAGAGGAGGTTTTTTCCTCAACTCTGGAGGGATTGGAGCAGAGATTGGCAGCATTGATCGCTTCTTCTCTACAGGAAAGAAAGCGCGCCAGATCTCCATCACCTCCATTAGAGTGCCTGTTGGCAGAGCAACAGTCCCAGGAAGGGACCGACCTACCTGAAGGGGATCAGGAGGAGGTTAACTCTGTTTTTGAGGAATCGACAGTAGATGAACCATTTTCAGCATCACAGACTGAAAGATTGTGGGTCCAGACCCTAACTGACATGGTTCGATCTGCATTTAAAATGCCTCTTGTTGAACCATCAACTACTGCTGTCTCCTCATTGGGGTCGCTAAAAGCTCCCCAGGTTAATTGCTCCTTTCCAATACATCCATTATTGGAAGGACTTATATACCAGGACTGGGAACATCCTGATAAACTATTTGTTCCGCCTAAAAAATTTCCGGTGATCTATCCCATGGAGGAAAAGTTCACCCAGAGATGGAATGTTCCTACGGTGGATGCAGCCATCTCTTCTGTGAACAAATCACTGACATGTCCAGTAGATAATGTTCAAATGTTCAAAGATCCAGTGGATAAAAAATTGGAATCTTTATTAAAATCTGCTTTTTCCACAGCAGGGGCTGTTACACAGCCAGCGGTGGCAGCTATTGGGGTCTGCCAAGCTTTAAAGGATCAAATGAAAATGGTCCTGTGGGATTTGCCAGACCAGCAGGCCCAGGCTCTGGCTGATCTGCCTAGAGCATTATGCTTTGCGGTTGACGCCATCAAGGATTCTATCCATCAGGCCTCCCGCCTCATGCTGTCTTTGGTACATATGCGTAGGCTTCTGTGGCTCAAAAACTGGTCTGCTGAAGCTCCCTGTAAGAAGCTCTTAGTTAGCTTCCCATTTCATGGGGAACGCCTTTTTGGCGAGGACCTGGATAAGTATATCCAGAAGATTTCCAGTGGTAAAAGTACTCTCTTACCGAGTAAGAAGAGGTCTAGGGGTCCATCTTTTAAGAGGACTACCTCTCCTATCCCTGCGACGTCTGCTACTAAGCAGTTCCGACGGCCTCCTCGGTCAAACTCAGGGGGTAAAAATCAGGGACAGTCACAGGGTAATAAGAAACCCTGGATCCGAAGGGGTACTAAACCAGCCTCCAAGTCAAGCCTATGAAGGGCTGCCCCCACTCAAACGGGTGGGGGGAAGACTTCAGTTGTTCGCAGAGACCTGGCGGGAGACGATCAAAGACAGATGGGTGCTCTCCGCAGTAACTCTGGGATACAAGTTGGAGTTAAAAGAGTCTCCTCCTTCCCATTTTATGTGGTCAGGCATGCCAAGAGACCCTCGGAAAAGAGGGTCTCTCCTATTGGCGTTAGAACAACTATTGCTCCAAGGAGTAATTATGGAGGTTCCTATGGAAGAGTGGGGGTTGGGTTTCTACTCAAACCTTTTCACAGTCCCGAAGCCAAACGGGGACATAAGACCCATATTGGACCTAAAGAGTCTAAACAAATTTCTAAACGTCCGGTCTTTCCGGATGGAGTCGATCCGATCGGTCACCGCTGCCCTACAAGGGGAGGAATGGTTAGCCTCGATCGACATCAAAGATGCTTACTTGCATGTTCCCATCTTTCCAGGTCATCAAAAATTTCTACGCTTTGCAGTAGAAGGGCGCCATTTTCAGTTCAGAGCCTTACCATTCGGTCTGGCCACAGCACCACGAGTGTTCACAAAAATTCTGGCCCCACTGTTGGCCGATCTAAGAACACGAGGTGTAACGATAATGGCATACCTAGACGACCTGTTGTTGATGGACCACTCAGTTGCCAAGCTAGAAGTGGTAATTGTCGATACAATCAAGTATCTAGAATCTCACGGTTGGGTCATCAACCTGGACAAGTCAGCTCTACAGCCAGTGAAAAACCTGGTATATCTAGGGCTACAGCTGGATTCAGACCAGAGGAAGATTTTCTTACCTCTAGACAAGGGGCTTGGTCCGTCTGCTTTGTGCAAAAAGACAGCCGTCCATACGCCTGTGCATGAGGCTGCTAGGAAAGATGGTAGCATCATTCGAAGCTGTGCCATACGCCCAATTCCACTCAAGGAATTTACAGAGGGCCATATTGTCAGCCTGGAACGGAAAAGTTCAGGCTCTAGACTTCCCGATGGCTTTGTCCCCTTCCGTTCGGAAGAGTCTCTGCTGGTGGTTGATCCCCCAGAATCTCCAGAAGGGAAAACCCTTCAGTCCGATATCTTGGAAGGTGGTCACTACAGATGCCAGCCTTATAGGCTGGGGGGCAGTACTGGAGCAATGGTCTCTCCAGGGCAGATGGTCAAATGTAGTAAAAACCCTGCCCATCAATCTCTTAGAGATACGAGCAGCCCGGTATGCCCTAGTAGCCTGGACATCCAGACTCCAAGGGTCCCCTGTCAGAATTCAATCAGACAATGCCACAGCAGTGGCATATATCAATCATCAGGGAGGCACCAGGAGTCGTGCAGCCCAGAGGGAAGTAAGTCACATCCTGGAATGGGCAGAAAAGCATGTCCCATGTATATCAGCTGTCTTCATTCCAGGGGTGGAGAATTGGAAGGCGGACTTTCTGAGTCGCCAACAGTTATGCCCAGGGGAATGGTCCCTTCATCCCGAGGTCTTCCGAGCAATATGTCAGCGGTGGGGAACACCGGATGTAGATCTGCTAGCATCCAGATTCAACGCAAAGGTGGACAGATTTGTCTCCCGGACAAGGGATCCCCTCGCTTGCGGCTCGGATGCTCTGGTGTTCCCTTGGGATCAGTTCAGACTGATATATGCATTCCCTCCGCTACAATTGTTGCCTCGACTCCTTCGCAGAGTCAGGTTGGAGAAGAAGCCGGTGATCCTGGTGGCTCCAGCGTGGCCCCGAAGGGCCTGGTACGCGGAGATCATCAAAATGTCTGTGGGGAGTCCTTGGACCCTTCCACGTCGTCCGGACCTGCTTTCGCAAGGAACGATATACCACCCTTCCTTACTAACTCTAAGTTTAACGGCCTGGCTATTGAATCCCACATCCTAAAGAAGAGAGGTCTCTCTAACTCTGTGGTATCAACTATAATCAATGCCAGGAAGCCTGTATCCAGGCAGATCTACTATAGAGTTTGGAAGGCGTACATCACTTGGTGCAAGGCCAGAAAATGGCATCCACGTAAGTACGTTATAGGCAGAATTCTGGACTTCCTGCAGTGGGCTGTAGACAGGAAGTTTGCCTTAAGTACTATCAAGGGCCAGGTTTCGGCCTTATCAATACTATTTCAAAGGCCCCTGGCTATGCATTCACTTGTCAAATCCTTTATGCAAGGGGTGACTCGTATTATTCCACCGATTAAAGCTCCCATATGCCCATGGGATCTAAATTTGGTTCTGTCGGTTCTGCAGAAGCAGCCGTTTGAACCTTTGCGGCACATTTCCTTGGTTCTACTCACCAGAAAATTGATATTTTTAGTAGCCATATGCTCGGCTAGAAGAGTGTCGGAATTAGCCGCCATGTCCTGTAAAGAGCCATATCTGGTTATCCATAAGGACAGAGTAGTATTACGCCCTCACCCAGCCTTTCTTCCTAAGGTGGTATCGAGGTTTCACTTGAACCAGGATGTGGTTCTTCCTTCTTTTTTCCCCAAACCAAGCTCGGTAGAGGAAAAGTTATTGCATTCTTTGGATGTAGTAAGAGCAGTTAAAGCTTATCTAAAAGCCACTGCTCAGATTCGTAGAACGGATTCTTTGTTTGTTCTGCCGGAAGGCCCCAGAAAGGGTCAGGCAGCATCAAAATCTACTTTAGCCAAGTGGATTCGACAGGTCATAATACAAGCCTATGGCTTGAGAAGTAGACCGCCTTCGTTCAAAGTTAGGGCGCACTCCACGAGAGCAGTTGGAACTTCATGGGCAGTGCATCACCAGGCCTCCCTGGCTCAAATTTGTAAGGCCGCAACATGGTCTTCAGTACATACGTTTACTAGGTTCTACCAGGTGGACGTTAGAAGTCAGGAGGATGTCGCCTTTGGGCGCAGTGTGTTGCAGGCCGCAAAAGATCCTCATGCCTGATGGCGCCCAGCTTATGTATGGTGTATCCCCCCCCCTCATTTGGCATTGCTTTGGGACGTCCCACATAGTAATGACTATGCTGCTCTGTGTCCCGTGATGTATGAACAAGAAAGTAGGATTTTTAAAACAGCTTACCTGTAAAATCCTTTTCTTGGAGTACATCACGGGACACAGAGCTCCCACCCCTCTTTTGGGGACACGTATTGCTTTGCTACAAAACCGAGGTACTCCCGGATGGGAGGGGCTTATATAGGGGAGGGTACTTCCTGTTTTGGAAGTTGCCAGTGCCAGCACCTGAAGGTAATTCTATATAACCCACATAGTAATGACTATGCTGCTCTGTGTCCCGTGATGTACTCCAAGAAAAGGATTTTACAGGTAAGCTGTTTTAAAAATCCTACTTTTTTCCTTCAGAAATGACATTTTGTGCAGAGACTGTTCTAAGCACGGGAAACAAGCGCTACTTTACAGGAATACTATACACACCCCCTAGGTACGAAATTTAAAGGAATATTTCACTTTTATTGTTTCACTTTAAGCATTAATAAAATCACTGCTCCCGAAAAAACGGCCGTTTTTAAAACTTTTTTTTGCATTGATACATGTCCCCTGGGGCAGGACCCGGGTCCCCAAACACTTTTTATGACAATAACTTGCATATAAGCCTTTAAAATTAGCACTTTTGATTTTTCATGTTTGTGTCCCATAGACTTTAACGGGGTTCGGATGTTCGAACAAATTTATTGCCTGTTCGCATGTTCTGGTGCGAACCGAACTGGGGGGTGTTTGGCTCATCCCTAGTTGAGAGACATATAAGGGATATAATATAGGGGGAGTTTCAGGTGTCTGTAATGTAGTTATAATGTAACCAAGATTAAAGAGAACATACACTATATTGTCAAAAGTATTGGGACGCCTGCCTTTACACGCACAGAACAGCATCCCAGTCTTAGTCCGTAGGCTTAAATATTGAGTTGGCCCACCCTTTGCAGCTATTACAGCTTCAACTCTTCTGGGAAGGCTGTCCACAAGGATTAGAAGTGTGTCTATAGCAGTGATGGCGAACTTTGGCACCCCAGATGTTTTGGAACTACATTTCCCATGATGCTCATCTACACTGCAGAGTGCAAGAGCATCATGAGAAATGTAGTTCCAAACCATCTGGGGTGCCAAGGTTCACCATCACTGGTCTATAGGAATGTTTGACCATTTTTCCAGAAGCGCATTTGTGAGGTCAGGCACTGATGTGGATGAGAAGGCTTGGCTCGCAGTCTCCACTCCAATTCATCCCAAAGGTCTTCTATCAGGTAGAGGTCATGACTGTGCAGGCAAGTCAATTTCCTCCACTCCAAACTCATCAATGTCCTTATGGACCTTGTTTGTGCACTGGTCTAAATCATTTGGTGGAGTGGGGTTGTTTTTCAGGGGTTGGGCTTGGCCCCTTAGTTCCATTAAAGGGAACTCGTAAATCGTCAGCATACCAAGACATTTTGGACAATTTCATGCTCCCAACTTTGTGGGAACATTTTGGGGTTGGCCCCTTCCTGTTCCAGCATGACTGCACACCAGTGCACAAAGCAAGGTCCATAAAGACAAAGATGAGTGAGTTTGGGGTGGAGGAACTTGACTAGTCCTTACCTCAACCAGATAGAACACCTTTGGAATTAATTAGAGCTGAGACTGCGAGTCAGGCCTGCTTGCCCAACATCAGTGCCTGACCTCACAAATGCGCTTCTGGAAGAATGGTCAAACATTCCTATAGACACACTCCTAAACCTTGTGGACAGCCTTCCCAGAAGATTTGAAGCTGTTGTAGCTGCAAAGGGTGGGCCAACTCACTATGGAACCCTACGAACTAAGACTGGGATGCCATTAAAGTTGATGTGCGTGTAAAGGCAGGTGTCCCAATACTTTTGACACTATAGTATATTTTACCAGAAAATTTCTTCTCTACAACAATCTGGTTTTAGGGATTAGCAAAAGCTCTGATGATTGATGACAAATTGAGTATTTCTGAGGGTGAAAAGGCATGACTGCTGTACAGTTTTGTGAGTGTGATAGGTGTATTCTGTGTATTCACACTACGTTTCATAAGAATGGCCTTATAACTTGTACACAATGATATTGGTTCTTCTCCAGTGAAAGATAGCTAATGTCACAGTGTGACGTTAGGAGACGAGCCAGATGCTGCTGGGTCCCTGGGGTTTAGCTTTACTGATTGTCATTTCCATCCTGTTTTCTTCTTCATAAAACAGCATGACAGGATATTAAACACAACAGCAATGTCACTGCTGAAAATGGTGTGTCGGCTCCGAGGTTACTTCACCTTATGTGGACTGTTATCAGAACTGAAATCATGCAGGCTTGCAGCCCTAATAATCTTTTTTATTTGTGTGACAAAATAAATTACTAGTCCATATGCTTATTATCATAAACTGGAGACTGGTGGTGGCGCTTTTACTATTGCTATTTTTAATGTTCACAAGTGTTACATAGTTACATAGTCAGGTTGTAAAAAGACACAAGTCCATCCAGTTCAACCATAAAAAATAAAATAATTTTTATATATATATATATATATATATATATATATATATATATATATATATATATATATATATATATAAATAATGTCATACAATCCCATATACCCAATTCCATACCCACAGTTGTTTGAAGTTTGTAGAACAGTTTTATTCCTTCATATGCCTATGTTGTGTTTTTAAATAGTATTTTCATAGATTAGTTTATGTCACTTTTAATGGAATATGTACACAGATTAATAATGGAGGAAAACTATTTAGAATCCACTAGTCAAAGTTATCCCTCAAACTGAGTAGATCCCCACCTCTTCCACTCCCCCTTAGTACACGTATACATTGAAATGCATACTAGATCAACACGCTTTAAAGAAAACCTTCACCCAACTTATTCCAACCTATCTATAGTAAATTGCAGCTTTATTTATTCTATTTTCTTCGGAGCAAGTATTTTTTTTTCCTGTAATTGTTCCCACTTCCTCAGTCCTTGCCAAGACGAGGATGATGTCACCTTGACCCTTCATCCCCAAGACCACAGCATTCTGGGCTTCAAAACCTGTTCTCTCGATCTTGTGTATTTGTCATGGGGAGCCATCTGTGAGTCATAAGGAACTCACAGCTGGCTCTAAACTTCAAGATGGTGGTGCTGAAGATCCACAGCTCTGAGACAAATCAGCTGTGGGATACACAGCACTGGACTCCATGAGCTGGTAAATATCTGTTTTTAAAGTCAGCAGTAGTGATGAGCCGAACACCCCCGGGTACATTAGAACATTAGAACCCTATTAAATACAATGGATGCGAACGTTCGAATTCTAAAGTGCTAATTATAACAACTATTATGCATGTTATTGTCCTAAAAAGGGTTTGGGAACCCGGGTTCTGCACCAGGGGACATGTATCAATGCAAAAAGAAGTTTTAAAAACGGTCGTTTTTCGGGAGCAGTCATTTTAATGATGCATAAAGTGAAAAAAAAAAAGTCAAATATTCCTTTAAATATCGTACCTGGGGGGTGTCTAAAGTATGCCTGTGAAGTGCCACGTGTTTCCCGTGTTTAGAACTGTCCCTGCACAAAATGACACTTCTAAAGGAAAAAAAAGCCATTTAAAACTGCTTGCGGCTTTAATGTAATGTCTGGTTCCGGTAATATGGATGAAAATCTTTAAGAAAAATGGCATAGCTACCCCATGACCCCCCCCCCCCCACCCCAGCCCATTACCAGCCCCTTTGGGTCTTGTATGGATATTAAGGGGAACCCCGCACATAAAATAAAAAAGGCCCTATATACTCTGAACAGCCGTATACAGGCGGTGCATACAACACAGGGACTGTAGGTTTGTTCTTATGTAGAATCTGTTTGTAATTTTGAACAGGTACATTGTTGAAGTGTAGCTCCAGCCCAAAAATCTATTTTTAAACTTTTTGGAAAACATAGGTAAGGGTTATCACCCCTGTAACATTTGTTTTGCTGTCTGTGCCCCTGTTCAGAACATTTCACCTCACTTTCCGTCCCAATGACAACTGTTTTTGAAATGTGGTGTTTTTCTTGAAACAAGGATTGCTGATAAAGCATCAGTACAGAGGAGACACCTTTCTCCCATATTTATTCTTACAGGAGAGAATTTTCCTTCCTAGTGGTAGATTTCCTCTCACTTCCTGTTGTCTTCTTGCGTTTGCAAGTAGGAGTCGTTTGTAAGTTGGATGTTTGAAAGTAGGGACCTGCCGTATATACTCTGCAGAAATAGGCCCCTTAGTTGTTGGTGTTGGCACAACACTGTAAGCACTCACAGTTACTCTTGGTTGGTGCTGGAACGCCCTGCTGTCAACTATTATATCAGGAATTTTAATTACATATAATTGTTGAACAGTGGTAGTAAAAATTGGGCCTTTGATGGTGGTGCTGGTGCCACAACACTGTAAGCCCTGACAGTTACTCTTGGTGGGTGCAGCAATGGGCCCTGCTGTGAATTATTAGATCAAGAATTGTAATTGCATGCCCCTGTTGAACAGGGGCTGAAAAATTGGGCCTTTCGTGGTGGTGGTGGTGGTGGTGGTGTTGCCACAACACTGTAAGCCCTCAGAGTTACTCTTGGTGGGTGCAGGAATGGGCCCTGCTGTGAATTATTAGATCAAGAATTGTAATTACATGCCCCTTTTGAACAGGGGCTGAAAAATTGGGCCTTTCGTGGTGGTGGTGGTGGTGGTGGCGTTGCCACAACACTGTAAGCCCTCAGAGTTACTCTTGGTGGGTGCAGCAATGGGCCCTGTTGTGAATTATTAGATCAAGAATTGTAATTGCATGCCCCTGTTGAACAGGGGCTGAAAAATTGGGCCTTAGGAACTGGTGGCACAACACTACAACCCCTCACAGATACGTTACTTGGAGCACAGCAATGAGCCCTGTTGCAAAGTATTGCTTCAAAAATTGTAATGACACGCCCCTGTTAAACAGGGGCTGAAAAATTGGGCCTTAGGCACTGGTGCCACAACACTCCAACCCCTCACAGATACTGTACTTGGAGCACAGCAATGAGCCCTATGGCAAATTATTGCTAAAAAAATTGTAATTACACGCCCCTGTAAAACAGGGGCTGAAAAATTGGGCCTTAGCCACTGGTGGCGGCACCCATAAACAAAAATGATCTTCCAAGCTATCATCATCAATCGTATCATTGAGGACTCGGAGGAGGAGGATAGCCAGTCAACATAACAGCACAGGCACTCAGCATCAGCATCAGTCTTGAAGGGATGTGACATGTTAAAATCAATTAGTCTGTTATATCAGCATCAGGTGTGTGGTAGCTGGTGGTGATCCAAGACTGGTTCATCTTGATGAAAGTCAGTCGATCAACCGAGTCGGTGGACAGGCGCACCCTGTGATCCGTGACAAATCCTCCAGCAGCACTGAATGTGCGTTCCGAAAGAACGCTGGATGCAGGACAGGCCAGTAGCTCAATTGCATACTGTGCAAGCTCTGGCCAGTGATCCATCCTCAAGACCCAGTAAGCCAGAGGATTTTCGGTGGGGAAGGTGTCCAAGTCTGACCTTGCCCCTAGATATTCCTGCACCATGTTTATCAGACGCTGGCGATGGTTGCTGGAACCGATCATACTTTGGGGCTGCGGACTAAAGAATTGTCTGAACGCATCGGTCAGACGGCCACCTTCCCCACCGCTCCTTCTTTGACTGGCCGAAGCCTCAGCAACTCGTTGTCCAGGACCAGGAGTTTGTAACCTCCCAGTCTCTGGGAACGCGTTGCACAGACCTTTCTGCAAGGCCTCCCGGAGTTGTCTCATCCTCTGCTCCCTCTGTGAAGGTAACATAAGGTCCGCAACCTTACCCTTGTACCGTGGATCAAGGAGAGTGGCCAGCCAGTAATGGTCCCTCTCCTTGATCCGAAGAATACGAGGATCCTTCCGCAGACTTTGCAGGATCAGGGAGGCCATGCAGCGTAGGTTTGCTGAGGCATTCGCTCCGGAGTCCTCTGGGTCACTAAGGACGACATGATCCGCAGCCACCTCCTCCCAGCCACGTACAAGTCCACTGGTTTCTTGGGACTGTAAATCATCCCTAAAAGACTGCTGCTGATGATGCTGAGTGCCAGCCTCCACCTCCATGCTGACACAATCCTCCTCCTCCTCCTCCTCCTCCTCCTCTTCCTCTTCCTGTGCGATGGGTGGGACAGAAGGAACACTGTCTGGGTAAAGGGGGCCTTGAGAGGCAAGGAAGTCCTCCTCTTCCTGCCTCTGTTCTGCCTCAAGTGCCCTGTCCATTATTCCACGCAGCGTGTGCTCCAACAGGTGGACAAGAGGTACAGTGTCACTGATGCATGCACTGTCACTGCTCACCATCCTCGTGGCCTCCTCAAATGGTGCCAGGACAGTGCATGCATCCCTGATCATGCCCCACTGGCGTGGAGAAAAAAAACCAAGCTCCCCTGACCCTGTCCTGGTGCCGTAGTCGCACAGGTACTCATTGATGGCCCTCTGCTGCGTGTGCAGCCGCTGCAGCATGGCCAACGTTGAGTTCCACCTGGTGGGCATGTCACATATAAGGCGGTTCTTGGGCAGGTTCAACTCCTTTTGCAGCTCAGCCAGGCGAGCACTGGCATTATAAGATCTGCAGAAATGCACACAGACTTTCCTGGCCTGCCTCAGGACATCCTGTAAGCCCGGGTACCTGCCCAAGAACCGCTGCACCACCAGGTTAAGGACGTGAGCCACACAGGGCACATGGGTCAGTTGTCCCTGTCGGAGGGCGGAGAGGAGGTTGGTGCCATTGTCGCAAACCACTATTCCTGGCTTAAGCTGGCGTGGCGTCAACCACCTCTCGGCCTGGCCCTGCAGAGCAGACAGGACCTCTGCCCCAGTGTGGCTTCTGTCCCCCAAACACACCAGCGCAAGCACGGCATGGCATCTTTTTGCCTGCGTACTTGCGTAGCCCCGTGAACGGCTACGGAGCACCGCTGGTTCATAGGACAAACCACAGGAAGAGGCCATGGAGGAAGAAGAAGAGGAGGGGGTGGAGGAGAGAGGTGTGTCACAACCAGTAGTAGCATTTTGGAGGCGTGGCGGTGGAACAACCTCCAACACTACTGCACCTTGTCCTGCATCCTTCCCAGCTGCCAAAAGAGTGACCCAATGGGCCGTGAAAGAAAGGTAACGTCCCTGTCCATGCCTGCTGGACCATGAGTCAGCGGTAATATGCACCTTACCGCTGACCGCCCTGTCCAGCGAGGCCAAGACATTGCCTTCCACATGCCGGTAGAGAGCCGGAATAGCCTTCCGTGAAAAAAAGTGGCGTTTGGGAACCTGCCACTGAGGAACCGCACATTGCACAAACTCACGGAAGGGGGCCGAGTCTACCAACTGAAAAGGCAGCAGTTGAAGCGCTAGCAATTTAGCCAAGCTAGCATTCAACCGCTGGGCATGTGGATGGCTGGGAGTGAACTTCTTTCGACGGTCCAGCAGCTGGGGCAGGGAAATTTGCCTGCTAGAATCGGACGTCGGTGTACTGCTAGCAGAGTGGCCGCAAGTACTTGGTTGTGACACACCTAATTCTACACCTTCATTCCTCTCAGTGCATGTTTCAGAGAGGACTGAAGTTATAGTGGGGTTGGAGATCCCAGCTGATGCGGTGCAAGGAGAGGTCCGCTTTGTTCTTTGGTGTGGGTCTTTGAGGTAGGCTTGCCAACGAGCTGCATGGCAGGTCAACATATGTCTGGTCAGGCATGTGGTACCCAAGCGGCTGATGTTTTGGCCACGCGATATACGCTTGAGACATATGTTGCAAACAGCAGCTGTGCGATCTGATGCACTAGCCTCAAAAAAGGCCCACACCAAGGAACTTTTTGAATGACGGGCAGAGGCAGCGCCCTGCACAGGCGGAGCTCTGCGGTGTGATTCCGTCGGTGTACTGCCCTTACGCTGGCCACCAAAGGGCATCCTGCCTCGTTGGAGATGTGCCTCCTCCTCATCCTCCTCCTCCTCCTCTCTCCTATTAGGCACCCACGTGGAGTCAGTGACCTCATCATCCCCTCCCTCCTCATCACTGGAGCCAATCTGGCAGTATGCTGCAGCTGCTGGAACATGACTGCCAGATTGGTGTCCTTCTTGAGCATCCCCTCTGTCTGCTCTCACGCTACTGCCTTCCTGTAGCTGGGTTTCATCATCAGACCCTTCGAAACGCTGGGTATCCTCCTGGAGCATGTACCCAACACTGTGCTCAAACAGTTCGGGGGACTCCTCAGGAGGAGGACATGGTGGGTCTAGGGAAGGAGTGACTGATGATGAGTCTGACATTGATACCAGGGAAGAGGACGCTTTGGCAGCTGCTTTGCCAGTACCCTGAGCCTGGGTGAGAGAGGATGAGGAGGAGGAGGAGGGCTTGGTCATCCACTCTACCAAGTCTTCGGCATGATGTGGCTCAACATGTCCAGCTGCCGAAAAGAAGGACAAGCGTGTCCCATGGCCATGTGCTGATGACAATGCACCGCGTCCACGACCAGCACTGTTGCCCCCAGACACAGAGCCTGCTTGCCCTCTTTTATTGCCTCCTGACTGTCTGCCTCTCCTTGTTTGCCTTCCAGACATTCTAATAGATGGCCTGCAGGGAGATGGGAAAAAAGCAATAAGGGCTACCTTCAGGTGTCCTTCTCTGTCCCTTTACTTAAGGATTTCTAAATATGGTTGAGGATTATTGCTTTTGCACAGAATAGCACAACGACAATTTCCCTGACTGTCCAAAAAACAAGGATTTCAAAGATGGTTGATGAGGAATGCTTTGGCACACTATAGCACAAGGAGAATTCCCCTCACTTTCCTTCTTTGTCCCTAGAAACAAGGACTGGCACAGTGAAAGAAACTGACACTCTTCCTACCTACAGTTTTCTGTCCCTAGAAAAAATGTTTTTTTAAAGCACACTATAGCACAAGGAGAAATCCCCTCACTTTCCTTCTTTGTCCCTAGAAACAAGGACTGGCACAGTGAAAGAAACTGACACTCTCCCTACCTACAGTTTTCTGTCCCTAGAAAAAATGTTTTTTTAAAGCACACTATAGCACAAGGAGAAATCCCCTCACTTTCCTTCTTTGTCCCTAGAAACAAGGACTGGCACAGTGAAAGAAACTGACACTCTCCCTACCTACAGTTTTCTGTCCCTAGAAAAAATGTTTTTTTAAAGCACACTATAGCACAAGGAGAAATCCCCTCACTTTCCTTCTTTGTCCCTAGAAACAAGGACTGGCACAGTGAAAGAAACTGACACTCTCCCTACCTACAGTTTTCTGTCCCTAGAAAAAATGTTTTTTTAAAGCACACTATAGCACAAGGAGAAATCCCCTCACTTTCCTTCTTTGTCCCTAGAAACAAGGACTGGCACAGTGAAAGAAACTGACACTCTCCCTACCTACAGTTTTCTGTCCCTAGAAAAAATGTTTTTTTAAAGCACACTATAGCACAAGGAGAAATCCCCTCACTTTCCTTCTTTGTCCCTAGAAACAAGGACTGGCACAGTGAAAGAAACTGACACTCTCCCTACCTACAGTTTTCTGTCCCTAGAAAAAATGTTTTTTTAAAGCACACTATAGCACAAGGAGAAATCCCCTCACTTTCCTTCTTTGTCCCTAGAAACAAGGACTGGCACAGTGAAAGAAACTGACACTCTCCCTACCTACAGTTTTCTGTCCCTAGAAAAAATGTTTTTTTAAAGCACACTATAGCACAAGGAGAAATCCCCTCACTTTCCTTCTTTGTCCCTAGAAACAAGGACTGGCACAGTGAAAGAAACTGACACTCTCCCTACCTACAGTTTTCTGTCCCTAGAAAAAATGTTTTTTTAAAGCACACTATAGCACAAGGAGAAATCCCCTCACTTTCCTTCTTTGTCCCTAGAAACAAGGACTGGCACAGTGAAAGAAACTGACACTCTCCCTACCTACAGTTTTCTGTCCCTAGAAAAAATGTTTTTTTTAAAGCACACTATAGCACAAGGAGAAATCCCCTCACTTTCCTTCTTTGTCCCTAGAAACAAGGACTGGCACAGTGAAAGAAACTGACACTCTCCCTACCTAGAGTTTTCTGTCCCTAGAAAAAATGTTTTTTTAAAGCACACTATAGCACAAGGAGAAATCCCCTCACTTTCCTTCTTTGTCCCTAGAAACAAGGACTGGCACAGTGAAAGAAACTGACACTCTCCCTACCTACAGTTTTCTGTCCCTAGAAAAAATGTTTTTTTAAAGCACACTATAGCACAAGGAGAAATCCCCTCACTTTCCTTCTTTGTCCCTAGAAACAAGGACTGGCACAGTGAAAGAAACTGACACTCTCCCTACCTACAGTTTTCTGTCCCTAGAAAAAATGTTTTTTTAAAGCACACTATAGCACAAGGAGAAATCCCCTCACTTTCCTTCTTTGTCCCTAGAAACAAGGACTGGCACAGTGAAAGAAACTGACACTCTCCCTACCTACAGTTTTCTGTCCCTAGAAAAAATGTTTTTTTAAAGCACACTATAGCACAAGGAGAAATCCCCTCACTTTCCTTCTTTGTCCCTAGAAACAAGGACTGGCACAGTGAAAGAAACTGACACTCTCCCTACCTACAGTTTTCTGTCCCTAGAAAAAATGTTTTTTTTTTAAAGCACACTATAGCACAAGGAGAAATCCCCTCACTTTCCTTCTTTGTCCCTAGAAACAAGGACTGGCACAGTGAAAGAAACTGACACTCTCCCTACCTACAGTTTTCTGTCCCTAGAAAAAATGTTTTTTTAAAGCACACTATAGCACAAGGAGAAATCCCCTCACTTTCCTTCTTTGTCCCTAGAAACAAGGACTGGCACAGTGAAAGAAACTGACACTCTCCCTACCTACAGTTTTCTGTCCCTAGAAAAAATGTTTTTTTAAAGCACACTATAGCACAAGGAGAAATCCCCTCACTTTCCTTCTTTGTCCCTAGAAACAAGGACTGGCACAGTGAAAGAAACTGACACTCTCCCTACCTACAGTTTTCTGTCCCTAGAAAAAATGTTTTTTTAAAGCACACTATAGCACAAGGAGAAATCCCCTCACTTTCCTTCTTTGTCCCTAGAAACAAGGACTGGCACAGTGAAAGAAACTGATACTCTCCCTACCTACAGTTTTCTGTCCCTAGAAAAAATGTTTTTTTAAAGCACACTATAGCACAAGGAGAAATCCCCTCACTTTCCTTCTTTGTCCCTAGAAACAAGGACTGGCACAGTGAAAGAAACTGACACTCTCCCTACCTACAGTTTTCTGTC
This sequence comes from Rana muscosa, assembly GCA_029206835.1. Classification (NCBI taxonomy): domain Eukaryota; kingdom Metazoa; phylum Chordata; class Amphibia; order Anura; family Ranidae; genus Rana; species Rana muscosa. The sequence goes on from CM055122.1 coordinate 210,766,093, forward strand.
CCTAGAAAAAATGTTTTTTTAAAGCACACTATAGCACAAGGAGAAATCCCCTCACTTTCCTTCTTTGTCCCTAGAAACAAGGACTGGCACAGTAAAACACACTGACACTCTCCCTACCTATCCTTCTCTTTCCCTAAACTAAAGGAATCCAGGTTAAGCAAGAAAGAAATAAATGTCACTGTCCCTGCCTATGCTTGTCTTTCCCTGCTCCGGAACACACTACACTAGGCCGCCGTGCTGGCGGCCTTTTATAGTGTGGGGCGTGTACTAAACACCCTCAGCAATAATTGGCCACAGGCATCCTGCCTGTGGCCAATCATTGCTCTCCTCGCTGCCGGCGCTGTGATTGGCCAAGCATGCGGGGTCACAGTGCATGCTTGGCCAATCACAGCGCCTGGATGACACTGCGATGGCGTAGTGCATTGTGGGCCGTTCGCGTCACTCGAATTTGGCGCGAACGGCCCAAATCGTTCGATCTTCGTCGAACGATCGAACAGCCGATGTTCGAGTCGAACGTATGTTCGACTCGAACACGAAGCTCATCCCTAGTCAGCAGCTACACTTTGAATTCCACGTGCCATGGTGAAGTTCCTCTTTAATGCCTTGTTTATTCAAACTTCCAGTGTTCTCAGGATGAACCTTTAACTTGCATAAACATGGGGCAGCAGTTCCATCCCATACAAAGTTCCATGTTGACTATAATAACTGTGATTCATACCCAGTATACCCTAATGGGTAAAAGGGTGTGTAGCCCTGTACACACGGGCGGGAATCCCGTTGACGGGATTCCTGGCAATCTTGTCTTGCCAAGCCCTGTGTACAGACGGCCACTCCAAAAAAATACAGTTCTTTTGAATGGCGAGAACGCGGTGACGTCATCGACTATGACGAGCCGGCGCTCGTCACATTTGATGCCGCTGTCGCCACCATCTTGCTACATCCCACACTAACCTTGTATGCTACCGCGCATGCGTCAAAGTCTTTTCGAGCATGTGCGGGTTTACCTCGGATAGTAAAGCACATACACCCAACCGGTTTTCTCAGCTGGAAACACTCTGCCGAGAATCACGACAAGAAAAATAGAGAGCAGGTTCCCTATTTTTCTCGTCGAGATTCCCAGCAGTTATCCTGTCGAGAAACCATACGCACGAACGGTTTTCACGACAAAAAGCTCTCCCAGCACCGAGAAAACCGGTCGTGTGTACGAGGCTTAAGGGTCCATTCACACTTGAAAATGTTTTAGTAACACATGCTTAGTAATGCATGATTATGTGACCCATTAATAATATTTTGAATGAACCTTATTTCTCCCCCTGATCCTACTCTATTTTATTAGAGTAAGCATAGCATTATACTTGCTAATCTTTTTTTTTTTTTTTTTTTTTTTACAAAAAGGATCTTCTGTGCACCCCACTGATATTGTTTCCTTTAGTTGTTAAGGGCTCGGCTTTTCTGACTTTGGAATAACCTGGATCTAAGTCCCACCTACAAACCCAGTCAGAATTTTCCATTGGCCAATAACTTTATCCACAATGAGTTCCCATTGACTTCAATACAGTAAAGTGAAAAATATGGTATAACCCATGGAAATTTTTGACTTTTTCAACATACACGCACATATTAGATCTTTATCCAAATAGTGTCTATAGCTAAACATGATGTGCTTAAATATGTACACCAGAAAAAAAAGCTTTTTAATAATTTATTCAGAAAAAAATATAATGGATATATAATGGATATAATGGTGAAATGTGGAATAAGTAAGCACACCATTGCCATCAAAAAGCTGCTATTGTTTCTTTACTACAAATGACTTCTTTTAGGCATTTTGTACAAATACCAGTCTGACATTTACATTTTTTGACCACTTCTCCATGCAAGATTCCTTCAGTTGCAAGATATTTGTGGGTTTACTATATGAACTGCCCGTTTCAAAATCCCCATACCAAATTTTAATGCAATGAAATCAGGGCTTCAACTTTTGGACAAGGGGCCTTACAGTTGCCAAGGCCCTGTAGCAGCTAGGCAACCCCAAACAATATCATTTCCACCACTATGTGTCAGCCGTTATGAGGTTCTTCTGAAATACTGTCTTTCGTTTACATTAAACATGTCCACTGTGACCAAATAAATATATATCCTTTTTTTAACTCTATTTACAATTTTCACACAACAGGGTAGTAAGCACATAACCACCAAACATATATGCATACAGGCAAGAAAATGACTGTAAAGTGTTTCAGGAAGGACAATACAGACTGACGTCGTATAATATCGCTGCCTGTGTACAGTGGCCATCATAAATAGGAAGGCTGATGGTTTGATTTCCACGTGGTCCATTACCAGGTAGAAGAGAGAAAAAGACAAGCAAAAAGAGAGAAGAATTGAGAAGAAGGAAAAATAAAGTAAAAAGAACCATTCCAGATTGAGGGTGGAGGGTCTAGGTGTCCAAGTCCTCACCTGCCAGGGGAATTTCATATTTCCTAGAACATGTAAACATTATCCAGAGTAGCCATGATATTTTCCATGTGATGGAGCTCAGCAATCTTAGAGAACCACAGTGTGATCGTCAGGGAAAGTGCCTGTTTCCAAAGAGTAGGAATGCACGCCTTTGCCACATTCAAAAGATGTGGACCATCATCGTTTTCTTATACCTATATCTAGGGAGATGCGATAAATGTAATGCCGCGTACACACGGTCGGAATTTCTGACAACAAATGTTCGATGTGAGCTTTTGGTCAGATATTCCGACCGTGTGTAGGCTCCATCGGACATTTGCTGTCAAAATATCCGACAACAAATGATTGAGAGCAGGTTCTCTATTTTTCCGACGGCGAAAGTTCTTGTCGGAAATTCCGACCATGTGTAGCCATTTCCGACTAGACATGTGCACACTGAAATATTTCGTTTCGGAATTTCGTTTTCGTCCGAAAAATAAATTTATTTAGTTACTCCCGAAATTCGTTTTTATTTATTTTGTTTTTCGTTAGAAATTGCATTCGTCCGAAAATCTGAATTAATTAAGGTCGAATCTGTCATTGAAGGCTTATGGTGTCTGTCGAATGTTCAAAGAAGATTCGACGGAGCAGTGAAACTGTACGACGCTGCAATCATACATTTCCGGTCGAATGTTCCGCCCACAAGCTATAGAAGAATTCTAATGTTGTATGACTAGTAATAATTATATTTATTCATTACTATTACTAGTCAACCAACATTAGAATTCTTCTATAGCCTATGGGCGGATGCATTTGACCGGAAATGTACGATTGCAGCGTTGTACAGTTTTGCTGCACCGTCGAATCTTCTAACTTTCGATGCTTTGTCGAATCTTCGTCATTCTAGCTATTTTACTGCTCCTCCTCTTTGGTTACAATCAGCCAATAACATTCATCATCAACTTTATTTTTATTTTACTTCCCCCACCCATTTTCAGCAGTGATCTTTTCTCTCTATGTCGAATCTTTTCTCTCTATAATAACAAATCTTATCTCTCCTATGTCAAATCTTTTCTCTCCTATGTCGAATCTTTTCTCTCCTATGTCGAATCTTTTCTCTCCTATGTCGAATCTTTTCTCTCCTATGTCGAATCTTTTCTCTCCTATGTCGAATCTTTTCTCTCCTATGTCGAATCTTTTCTCTCCTATGTCGAATCTTTTCTCTCCTATGTCGAATCTTTTCTCTCCTATGTCGAATCTTTCTCTCCTATGTCGAATCTTTTCTCTCTATAATGTCGAATCTTTTCTCTCTATAATGTTGAATCTTTTCTCTCCTATGTAGAATAATCTTGGACTAATAGAGTTAAGGTTAGGCACATTCGACCACAGGTTCGATAGACACAGATTGTTATTGTCAGCGTCACGTCGAATCTCCTATCTATATCGAACTGTTGTAGCAACGAAAACGAAAATAAAGCATTTGTTTATGTCGGATCTTTCGGTTTTCGGATTCTGTGCTTTCGTTTTCGTTTGTTAAAACGATAACGAAAATAGCTGAAATTCGGACGAAAATGCATTCGGACGAAAACGAATGCACATGTCTATTTCCGACACACAAAAGTGCTGCGCATGCTCAGAATCAATTCGACGCATGCTCGGAATCATTGTACTTAATTTTTCTCGGCTCGTCGTGTTGTACGTTTTTATGTTCTTGACCATCGGAATTTCCAAACAACATTTGTGCGACGGTGTGTGTGCAAGACAAGTTTGAGCCAACATCCGACGGAAGAAAAAAAAACCACGGTTTTGTTGTCGGAAATTCCGATCGAGTGTACGCGGCATAACAGATCTCATTGGATCTTCACCTGGGTCACAGTCCATCAATTGATTAGTTATGGTCCTAACCTGTGACCAAAAGCCTCTGAGTTTATCGCATGACCAGAATATGCAAAGAAGCCTACCCACTTCCTGCTCACATCACCAGCAAGTGGCAGAGGTATGCGGGAACATCTTTTGCAGGGCCAACTGGACTTTATATCATCTGGTGAGGATCTTTTAGCCCAACCCCTGACATTTCCACTATAGAAGAGTTTTGAGCAAAATAGAGTATGTTGCCTCTTTGGGTTTGGGAAAATGTAGCCAGAGGTCTCTCTCCTATTTAGGTAAGAATGGGGGCATAAAAGTGTCAGATGGCTGAATCAGAAGTTTGTATGCTGGTCCAGGGGCTGAGTAGAGGTGTTCAAAGGGGGATTCCAAATGTGAGAATATTCCCCGTTAGTAGATTAGGATAAATAATGTCACAGTTGTTGGGGACTCCTAGTGTCCAAATGAGGGTCAAACAGCTGATGAAAAACAAAAGCAGATTCACTAAAGAACTTGCATGGCATATAAATGTCAGATTTCAAGAGCTGGCTGAAGATTATTTACTATATCTTTGATTGGTCCAGAAGGCCCAGTTTTTACTTATATGTTAAATTGCAAACTGCATTCTTTCTCTAATGTTCTTTGTGGACAGCAAAGGCTTTTTCTTAACCCACCACGCATGATTGTAGATGCATGCACTTCGATCCCAACTGCTTCAAGACAGGGCCGTTTGAAGGAATTTGGGGGCCCCAAGCAACAATTTTAAAGTTGAGAAGCGGGGTGGGTTTGCTGCCGCGGGACATTGCCATTTTTTTGCAGGACACCAAGTTGTTGAGCAGGGGGAGGGGGCACACGTTCGGGGGAGGGGGGGGGGGGGCGATCACAGGAGGGGAGCCGATCGCGGGAGGGGGGGAGGTGGCACAGTATTAATTACATTGGATATGTGGGGGAATGTCTTACCTCCACCCGTGCTGCCTCCTCGAGTACTCTGGCTCCTCTTTCTGCTGTGCTGTGCTGCCCTCTGCTGGGGCCCCAGGACAAGTCGGGGCCCCAAGCAGCTGCTTGGTTTGCCTGTCCTGTTTGACGCCCCTGCTTCAAGAGATACCTGAACATCACGTTATAAAAATTGGGGGTTCTTGGAGATTTCTTTTAGGCCCCTTTCACACTGGGGCGGGCAGGAGCGGTGGCGGTATAGCAGCGCGATTTGCAGCGCTGCTATACCGTCATTCTTACCGCGGTATGCGGTCGCTAGGGGGGTGAATTTAACCCCCGCTAGCGGCCGAAAAGGGGTTAATACCGCCCGCAAACCGTGGCTATTGCCGCGGTTTGCGGGCGGTATTACCGCGGTGTCCCATTGATTTCACTCCTTTACCGCTGTAAAGAAGCGGCTAGCAGGACTTTTGGAGCGGTCCTGCTAGCGCACCGCTTCAGTGTGAAAGCCTTCTGGCTTTCACATTGAAGGCTACAGGGCAGGAATTTTTCATGCGGTATAATAGCGCTATTATTAGCGCTAAACCGCATAAAAAACGCCCCAGTGTGAAAGGGGCCTTCGTTTCAAATGTTCAGCTGTTGGGTTTAAATTGCTGAGCTGGCCAGTCCTGCAATCCATGCCACTTACAGATTGTTTTTCTTTTCTTACAGCGCAATGATTGATTACACATCATTTTTATCAATCTTTTTAAATCGCCTGCCAGACTCATAAGCATCCACCATTTTATTTCTAAGGGCCACAGAGCTCTCTTGATCTTGGCATGTTGACACCACACAAAAAAAACAGACACCGGACCCGAGATGTCTGAGGTTTAATAAAGGCAGGTTCTACATGCATACTCCCTTAGGAGGTTCTAATCATTGGCATGTAATCAGGAAAACCAGATTCTAATTTCATTGATTTTAAGTGGTCGTAAATGCAGGAGTGTATTTACTTTTTCCACAAGACAAATTTGTATGGTGGTGTATTCACCATGTACATTTTTTTGTGTCATTTGTTTAAGTATTTTGCCTTTATCTGTAGGGACTATTTAACCACTTTAACACCCTGGACGTCCTCCTACATGTACGTCTCCCAAGTGTGCACCCCGTGTTGGGCATGCTCTGTGACCGCTATGTAAACAAGGCAGACCGCTGTTCTGTCACAGAGTGAGAGAGAGATCATGTGTTCCTGCTAATCAGGAACACAGATGTCTCTCTTCCTCCAGTCAGTCCATCCCCCCACACAGTTAGAAAGCATTCCCTAGGAGCACACTTAACCCTTAGATTGCCCCTGATGTCAACCCCTTTCCTTCCAGTATAATTTTTACAGTGACAGTGCGTTTTTTTTTTAGCACTGATCACTGTATTGGTGTCACTGGTCTCCAAAAAGTGTCCCTGACGCCTCGTACACACGGCCGAGATTCTCGTCGAAAAAAACATGTCGTTTTTTTCGACGAGATTCTTGGACAAGAAACTTGTCCCGGCCGAGTGTACACGCGCTCGATTCAAAGAACCCGCGGTTCTTTGAATGGAGCGTACGCGGTGACGTCATCGACTACGACGAGCATGCGCACATTCGATGCCATCGCCGCCATCTTGGTATACCCTACCTATGCCTAGGAAGCTACCGCGCATGCGTCAAATTCATTTCGAACATGCGCGGGCTTCCGGGAGGACAGGTAAGTGTACACACACTCACTTTTCTCGTCGAGAAACATGCCGACGAGAATCTCGACGAGAAAATAGAGAGCAGGTTCTCTATTTTCTCGTCGAGATTACTTGTCGGTTTTCTTGACGAGAAACCATACACACGAACGAATTTCTCTGCAAGACATCTCTGCCAGCAAGTTTCTTGCTGGTTCTTGCCGAGAAACTCGGTCGTGTGTACGAGACCTCAGTGTCAGATTTGTCCGACGCAATGTCGCAGTCCCACTAAAAATCGCTGATCGTCGCCATTACTAGTAAAAACATAAAAAAAATGAAAAATCCATAAATCTATACCATAGTTTGTAGACGCTATAACTTTTGCGCAAACCAATCAATATATACTTTTTGAGATTTTTTTTTTACCTAAAATATGTAGCAGAATACAAATTGCCCTAAATTGATGAAGAAATTAGATTTTTTTTTTAATTTTATTGGATATGTTTTATAGCAGAAAATAAAAAATATTGTGTTTTTTTTTCAAAATTGTCGGTCTTTTTTTGTTTATAGTGCAAAAAAAAATCAGAGGTGATCAAATACCACCAAAAGAAAGCTATTTGTGGGAAAAAAAAGACATCAATTTTATTTGGGTACAGCGTTGCACAACCATGCAATTATCAGTTAAAGCGACGCAGTGCCGTATCGCAAAAAATGGCCTGGTCAGGAAGGGGGTAAAACCTTCCAGAGCTGAAGTAGGTAATTAATTGTTACAAATAAAAACTTATGGCATCAAAAAGAAATCCTCAATGTATTAGAAGTACATTTCTGTATGACAGCCGATGATGAATGTCCTCAGGCCAGGAGCTCCCTTTTTTCCCAGTCTTCCAAATGGGGAATTCAGATCAGGATCTATGCTGCCTTTAATAACCCAGCTATGATCAGAGCCTTGTCCTGTAATGAATAGGTCCCTTGCTATCATTGTTCATCCAGAGCTTCAAACATGAGCAGTCTGATAAGCCAAAATTAGAAACACTGTCTTGCTGCTGCCACCTTGTGGATATATTTACTTATTGCCTAATTTATTTAATTTTAACAAAACAATGCACAAATAGGTGTTTGTCTTGTGTCCTTGCTTGCTTCTGAAGTGATTGCAGAATTATTTTATTACATATTTTGGTATTATAACATGGAAAAAAAAACAGTTAAAACAGATAAATACTAGCATGAAAAAAATCTAAGCCATATCTATGCATAAACCATAGCTCCCAACTTTCCCTGATTTTGAGGGACTGTCCCTGATTTGGAACAAAGGGGTTAATTTACCAAAGGCAAATGAACTGTAGTTGCTCCAGAGCTTAGTAAATGAGCAGAAGCTCTGCTGACTTCCATCATCCAATCATGTGAAAGCAAAAAAATTTTTTTTTTTTTCCTTGCATATGATTGGGTATTTTTTGCAAATTGCATTTTGCAAAGTGCAGAATATATTTGCCTTTAGTAAATCAACCCCATAGTCCCTCGGTTCCTCTTTCCTCCTCATTTGTTCTTCATTTTGGTCGGATCTATATAGTTGTATATAAAATGCACTTTTAAGGCCTCATGCCCACGGACGTTTTTACAGCCGCTTTTTTGAGCGTTTTTTACAGCCTAAAAACGCCTGTCCATGTTACTCTATGGCAGGGATATGCAATTAGCGGACCTCCAGTTGTTGCAAAACTACAAGTCCCATCATGCCTCTGCCTCTGGGTGTCATGCTTGCTGCTGTTAGAGTCTCGCTATGCCTCATGGGACTTGTAGTTTGGCAACAGCTGGAGGTCCGCTAATTGCATATCCCTGCTCTATGGCTTCATGCCCACCTAGGCGTTTTTGAGCTGCAAATGGCATAGGCGTTTTTAAGCTGTAAAAAAAAAAAAAAAACACGATCAGGGCGTTCCGTGGCGCCAGCATTAGAGATGAAAAAAGTGAATCGTTAAAAAACGCTTAAAAATGCTCAAAAACTGCCAAAAACGCTCAAAAACGCTGCTGCGCTCCGGCGTTTCTTATCTGCAATTCCTGTCTGGACATTAGATTTCCAAAGAGTCCTTTGCAAACGCTACCTAACGCTAACGCGCAAAAACGTGCAAAAACACTAATGAAAAACACTGTAAAAATCGCGTTTTTAACGCCGTTTTTTCCAGGCGTCCAACCTAGCTTTACAGCTCGTTTTTAAAAAACGTCCGTGGGCATGAGGCCTTATCCTTCAAAAAGTGTTTCCCAGTGCTAAACCTTTCATCCAATGTCTAAATAGCTGCATTTATAAATTTCAAAGGCCAGTATAAAGGAAAAGTAATGGTAAAAAAAAAAAAAACAATCATTTTATTTATTTTTTATTTTTTGGGATAATTTTCCATTAAGGGGGTGTAGCATTTTGCTAAAAGATGCCCCTCATTCCCATTTCAAAGAGTTGGGAGGTATGCATAAACTGAACATACAAAAGCTATAAACACTGTTATTCAAAGTACAGTCAAGTGGAGTCAAGTGTGCTTATCTGTGCATATCTGCTCATTATCAGAATGTTGTGGGTGACAGCATGTCTTCCTGAAGCTTTCCAGGTCCCATGCATGCGCACTCAAGCTTGTTCAAGGCCAGTAAATGCTATGGACGCTTCTTGTGTGTAGGAATGTAGAAGGACAAGTAGTGGGAAAGCAACAGGTTGTCAGATTTTCCTTTCCAAAGTTTAGTAAATTTTGGGACCAGACTAGTATGACTGAAATTCCCAGTAAACTTCTTTGGCTTCAGATCTGCTTATATAATATATGGTTAGCTATTGAGACCTGCCAAAAAACTGATTTATGAAAGTGTGCTTCATGAATTCGTTGCTGGAATTAAATAGTAATGTGAGCAGACTGAAATTGTTCATTATTACATTTTTATGCCCCGTTTTGGAGGCTTTGAGGGCCAGATCCCCTGCTGTTTTTTTGCCATACAAAGTGTTTTTATACTAGCAGCTCATTAACCAGCTGTGCACACCTTGGGCATTCCAGTGTTTTGTACTGCTTTTGGCCCCTGTATGCCCAGTGCTTTCATTTTTTTTAGCAGTTAAGGGCACATCTAAGATGCTACTGAGACTGAAGATGAGACTAGTATTCAAAGCTTGCAGGGCTTCTGAACAGAGGTAAACACCAGCTCCTAATGCCCTGTACACACAATCAGATTTCCTATGGATTCAAATCTGATGGATTTTTCCATCGGAATTCCGATGAAGCTGACTTCCATCAGTCTTGCCTACACACCATCAGTCAAAAATCCGACCGTCCAAAACGCTGTGACGTAAAACACTTCGACAAGCCGAGAAAAATTAAGTTCAATGCTTCTGAGCATGCGTCGACTTGATTCTGAGCATGCTGTGGGTTTTTTGTCCGATGGAGTTCCACACAGATGATCGGAATTTGCTATCGTTTTTTTTCCCATCGGATAAATTTAAAACATGTTCTATTTTTTCTCACCAATGGAAAAAAGATCGATGGGGCCCATACACGATCGGTTTGTCCGATGAGAAAAGTCCATTGGACTGTTTTCATCTGTAAAACCGATCGTGTGTACACGGCATAATAGTTTGTAGGGGGCACTTGGGGAATGGCCTTGCAGAGGATAAAGCCCCATATGCCATGACACTGAAGAAATTCCTATAGAGAGCCAGGGGTGACATTAGAGGAAAAGTGGAGAAAACTCATAAAAAGTGGAAAAAGAAGAGGGTGGAAGAAAAGATAGAATAGTGGCAAACAAAGTCACAGAAAACAAAGGCAACAAAAAGATCCTGAATATTAAGGTAGTAGATTGGGTACGGAAGCAAAGTAAAACTGATCAAATTCTAGACCTCAAAAGTTGGTCAATTTCTTATTGGTTTCTTATTCACTGTGTAGCGGGTATTTGCATTTAGGGGAAGCATCTGGGTGGTAGTGTAACCCAGATGCACTGATTACTAGGGAATCCGAGACCCTTTTTTGGTTCTTGGAGGACTCTGGTGGTGTGAGGTTCTCTGCGGCCTGCAGGTGGCATTGTCGACCTGGCCGGAGTTGAACCCACACCGCAAGACTGTGCCTTTTTGTCCTTTCCTGGCGCTGGTACAGCGGGGCGGGGAACCCGCTGTGACGCAAAGGGAGAGGGGATAAAAGGGGCGGACGCCCTTACCACAGGGTTCAGAGTGCAGAGTTGGAGGACGTGGCTGCACCCAGGCACCTTCAGCTTGGGTGCTGGCGTCCCAGTGTTCCGGGCCCAGGTGCCCATGACCTGGCCGGAGCGGGAGATGGAGTCCATCTCAGGCACCTTTAGCCTGGGGTGAGGTACTATGGCGGATGCCTGGGGCTCAGTACCTTCGACTGAGTTCCGCAAGGGTGGAGGAATCCGAGGGGGCCCTAGCTCCTTGGGTGCCCGTGTCTGAGGTCGAGGAGACTGGTGAGCGGAACTTCTCTGGAGAGTCCAGCGCAGCATTTGCTGGTGACAGAGAGGTCTCCGGTGACTCCCTTGGATGGATATCCTTCCCCTGACAGGGGCTGTGCTAGCGAAGGTAATTCATGTTCTACCTCATATAGTCAGTGGCAGTGACTATTCGCCATTGGTGACACCACAGTGGTTAGTGATACTTTAAAGGATTGTGCCTCGACCTACTCCCATTAATACTGAACTGTTGCAAAGGTTCCAACTTGACTGTGCTGTATGTTTATTGGCTGAGAAGAATAAAACTTGTGTTGGACCTATTCAGTGTGTGGAACTCTGGTTACTAGGAGCAAAGGGAAGTCAAGGACGGAGGAAAGGATTTGACTCTAGGACACCTACACAAGGCCCGATCTTTCTGGCCTTCACCTCCTTACTATGGAGGACATGGGCCGTGGTGTATCTCATCCCTCCCCTCGGTACTAACACCCCTAGACAAAGAAAGACAAGCCGAGAATGAGAAGGGGTGAGAGGGGTGAGGTCGCTACAACTGCATCGTGAAATAAAAGTTACAGCTGTCCGGTACCTCTTCCTTAAAATCCTTATTCATCTTTAATATATTACTTTTCAGAAATGGCATCACTGCAAACTTGTATATATACACAGTATCTTACAAAAGTGAGTACACCCCTCACATTTTTGTAAATATTTTATTATATCTTTTTATATGACAACACTGAAGAAATGACACTTTGCTACAATGTAAAGTAGTGAGTGTACAGCTTGTATAACAGTGTACATTTGCTGTCCCCTCAAAATAACAACACATGGCCATTAATGTCTAAACCACTGGCAACAAAAGTGAGTACACTCCTAAGTGAAAATGTCCAAATTGGGGCCAATTAGCCATTTTCCCTCCCCGGTGTCATGTGATTTGTTAGTATTACAAGGTCTGAGGTGTGAATGGGGAGCAGGTGTGTTAAATTTGGTGTTATCGCTCTCATACTCGTCACTGGATGTTCAACTTGGCACCTCATGGCAAAGAACTCTCTGCTGACCTAAAAAAATTCTGCTGTACATAAAGGTGACTTAGGCTATAAGAAGATTGCCAAGACCCTGAAACTGAGCTGTAGCACGGTGACCAAGACCATACAGTGGTTTAACAGGACAGGTTCCACTCAGAACAGGCCTTCCCAAAGAAGTTGAGTGCACGTGCTCAGCGTCACATTCCAGAGGTTGTCTTTGGGAAATAGACGTATGAGTGCTGCCAGCATTGCTGCAGAGGTTGAAGAGGTTGTTGCAATATGTTGGCCGATTTATCGTTGTATGTATGTATGTATGTATGTATGTATATATATATATATATATATATATATATATATATATATATATATATATATGTGTATGTATATATATATGGGTACGTGTGTATATATATATATATATATATATATATATATATTTATTTACCAGGCCAGATTTTAGTAGATAATTCAGTTGTCAGAGTCAACTGGATTGCGGATATGGGAGAGGCCGGAAGACAGCTTTGATGTGTTAATCTTATGTGTGCGAGGTACTTAATTGTCGACCAAAGGGCCAAACAGGATCTACTACTTGTTTAGGTCAATCTATTTTTACATATCAAGGCGGTATTCAGGCCACCTTCCGTCTCCGTAATCTAATTGCATATGTCAAAAGACAGCATGTTGATGCTATTATGCAAGAATGCAAATGATGGCTATGGTCGTCTCCGGTTAGGTTGGAAGTCATTCTCTGTTATCCTGAATGACAGAGTGTGGATCAAAGACAGCCAATCAAATTGCTCAATCATTCAATAGATAAGATATATAAAGCTAATATTCAGGCTAGTCAGATATATTCCTGCATGATCATGAAGGCACAGGTATATTCTGTAGGAATATGGAGGCAAAGGATATATTCTGTAGGAATATGAAAGCACAGGTCTAGAATATACTCTGATTGGATTCGTTGTCATCAGTATTGGACTTTGTTCTGTATTGAAAGTCAATAAAGCGCAATCTCTGGAGAACTTGGGCGTTTGCTGCGGGACATAACTTATATACATCATCTTAATAACCTAAGTATTGGGTCATCGGTGGACTATATACTACTTCACTACAGAGGTGGGGGGTCAACCTGTCAGTGCTCAGACCATACGCCGCACACTGCATAAAATTGGTCTGCATGGCTGTCGTCCCAGAAAGGAAGCCTCTTCTAAAGATGATACACAAGAAAGCCCACAAACAGTTTGCTGAAGACAAGCAAACTAAGGAAATGGATTACTTGAACCATGTCCTGGGGTCTGATGATAAACTTTTTTGGTTCAGATGGTGTCAAGCATGTGTGGCGCAAATCCAGGTGAGGAGTACAAAGACAAGTCAAGCATGGTGGTGGGAGTGTCATGGTCTGGGGCTGCATGAGTGCTGCCGGCATTGGGGAGCTACAGTTAATTGAGGGAACCATGAGTGCCAACATGTACTGTGACATACTGAAGCAGAGCATGATCCCCTCCCTTCAGAGACTGGGCCACAGGGCAGTATTCCAACATAACAACCCCAAACACACCTCCAAGATGACCACTGCCTTGCTAAAGAAGCTGAGGATAAAGGTGATGGACTGGCCAAGCATGTCTCCAGACCTAAACCCTATTGAGCATCTGTGGGGCATCCTCAAACAGAAGGTGGAAGAACGCAAGGTCTCTAACATCCACCAACTCGTGATGTCATCATGGAGGAGTGGAAGAGGACTCCAGTGGCAACCTGTGAAGCTCTGGTGAACTCCATGCCCAAGAGGGTTAAGGCAGTGCTGGAAAATAATGGTGGCCACACAAAATATTGACACTTTGGTCCCAATTTGGACATTTTCACTTAGGGGTGTACTCACTTTGTTGCCAGTGGTTTACACATTAACCACTTCAGATCCGCGCTATAGCCAAAAGACGCGCCGCCGCGGGCAAGCATCGGGGAAAAGCAGTGCCCGCCGTGTCACTCGGGTGCCGATGCGCATGCCTGGCGGCCGCGATGTCCGCCGGGTACACGCGATCGGCAGTTACATAGACAGGGATGTGGATCTCTGTGTGTAAACACAGAGATCCACGTCCTGTCAGGGAGAGGAGACCGTTGTGGTGGGATGACTATTGTACAACATAACTGAACCAGAACTTGCAGCAGACTTGAAGAATGTTTGCAAAGTTGACCTGAAATCATACAATGCAGACATGCTGCAATTGTGCAACAAACTTGTGAAGCCAGAAGAGTCAAGCAATAGCTTGCAAGTCATTTTCAAACTTGCAGTATAATTGCTTGCTATCTGGGCTATTGTTACTCTTGCTGAATCTGTCTTTACTCAAACCCATTTGCAGAGTGGGCCTTTTGCTTCCTGTGTGTGGAGGCAATGGTCTCTCTGTAGAGGTCAGACATACCCCTTTCTGAGAACCCTGTGCCAAATAATAAATGCCGCTCAAGCTGGGGAAACCAAACTCCCACTGTCACCAGGGAAAAAGGTGCAGACTGTCAAAAGTGCTCATCTGAAGTTATGCATGCATAAAATCAAAGAAGCCCCACACTTCCATCCAGCCAACCTAGTGTACACTTGAAAACAGCCTCAGCCCATAAGTTTGCACCAAAACCATGCCCCCTGACATGTTTCGCTCCACCCACCAGAGCTTAATCATAAGTGGGCAGAGTGAAACATGCCAGGGGTGTGGCTTTGGTGGTAACCCATAAACTGAGGCCATTTTTAAGTCTACAGTAGGTTGGCTGGATGGGAGTGTAGTGCTTCTTTGATTTTACACCCCTTTCGGAGTCAGGACTATTGCTCTGCAGTGTTTTGATGCAGCTGGAATGCATTTAGCTGATTTAAAATTACATTTTAATTGGGCTTTAATACTGGAATAGTATGTATGAATGCAGTAATTTAAGTTGTTGAACGTTGATTCTCAGTTTATAAGCTATACAGTTTTCATAGTAGAGACAGAGGAATTGATTTACTAAAAGCAATTAGGCTGTTCACTTGGCAAGGGAAGTTGCACTTCGCATGTTAATTTTCCCCAGAACGTAGCAAATGTGGTAACATTTCACTTTGCAAAGAATAACCAATCACGTGTAAGGAAAATAGGAAAAAAATAATGCATTTTTGCTTGCACATGATTGGATGATGCCAGTTACCTGAGCTTCACCCCATTCACTAATCTCTGGGGAAAATTCAAATTGTAAGGGAATGGCTATTTTCCTTTAGTAAAAGACCCCCATAGCATATGGAAGAGACAGAAAGTACAAAAGACTCTTATTACAGCTTCCAAACTAAAGAACTGTTTCCCAGATTCCTGGGTCTTAAGCCTCGTACACACAAACGAGTTTCTCGGCAAAAAACAGCAAGAAACTTGCTGGCAGAGATTTCTTGCCGAGAAATTCGTTCGTGTGTATGGTTTCTCGTCAAGAAAAGTGACAAGAATCTCGACGAGAAAATAGAGAACCTGCTCTCTATTTTCTCGTCGAGATTCTCGTCAGCCTGTTTCTCGACGAGAAAAGTGAGTGTGTGTACACTTACCTGTCCTCCGGGAAGCCCGCGCATGTTCGAAATGAATTCGACGCATGCGCGGTAGCTTCCTAGGCATAGGTAGGGTATACCAAGATGGCGGCGACGGCATCGAATGTGACGAGCGCATGCTCGTCGTAGTCGATGACGTCACTGCGTACGCTCCATTCAAAGAACCGCGGGTTCTTTGAATCGAGCGTGTGTACACTCGGCCGGGACAAGTTTCTTGTCCAAGAATCTCGTCGAAAAAAACAACATGTTTTTTTCGACGAGAATCTCGGCCGTGTGTACGAGGCTTTAGAAAAGGCCTGACAGCCCTCAGAGAAGATGGTTCGAAAAGTGACATCAGGCACAGTAAATGTCTTCAGCAGCAAACTGCACAGATTTCAGAATTCAGAGTTTTTTTGTGTTTTCTTTTCTGTGGTGTTGTGCAAAAACAAAAACCGGTAAGTGAACAAAACTTTCCTGTGTTCAGTACACAACATATTTTATAGGGTGTTGTCCTTTTTCTGATTAAATTAAAAATCTGAAACATACAAAACCACCTTACTCTTTCGTCCATGGACCGACACAGCTTCTCTATTGACAAAGTGGGTATTATCCGTTAATTAGGAGTGACTAGGCAAAAAAACTTTTAAAAAGTGTTGCATCACACCTTCTACAGTACCGCCCAGGGGGCGGACCCTCTGGGTATACCCTCTCAGTCTGCATCTTCGCAGATCAGTTTTTTTCTGTCTAGCAAGGAGTAGGACATGGCTCCCTTCGGGCCCATTGGTCCGGGGAAAAAAGATATATATATATATATTTATTTATTTTTGCTACATTTGTTGTTTCCTGCGATCTTCGATCAACTGCCGACTGGGTGACAGGCTGGATCCTCGATCCTTGTAGTCTCCCCAGTTTCGGCCATCGAGCGTGTGCCGACCCTAGCGCTGGGTTTTCCACGACATGCCCGTCGCTCCACGGGTGGCCGGTGAGCCTACGCTCCAGGGCCTGCATCGGACCGCTCAGCTTCGGCTGACTTTACGGCCGAGTCGCAGCAGCCTGGCCGGTGAGCTTACGCTCCAAGGCTTGCATCGGACCGCTCAGCTTCGGCTGACCTTACGGCCGAGTCGCAGCAGCCTGTCCGGTGAGCGTCATGCTCCAGGGCATACATATGATCGTCCCTTCTGGGTCCAATCACAGCATGCCTGGCCAACAGTCACCTTCCGTGCGCGGACGATGATCTGTTTGGAATGTCTTCCAGCAGAATACATGCAGGATAGGTAAGTAAAACTCCCCTGCCTCGGCTGGGTGATTTAGCTGGACATTCCTGGAGAGATCAAGTAAGTGGTTGTGGCCCCTTTCTTCCCTCTCTCCCTGCCTTTCCCTCCTCCCTGGGCTTCTAGCTAAAGGTTGCTGGGTGCTGGGGGTCACCTAGGGGGTCCCACTGGAGCGGGGCTGGCTGTAACTAACATTTAAAATAAATGTCATTTTTTCTTACCTGTGTTTGTGTCCTTCCTCCTCCATGCTGTCGGCGGCCATTTTGAGGTGGTCCATGCCAAGTTTGGCCTCTTGTGACTGCCCGGTGGCCATCTTCCTGTAGTTCGGCCACACCCACTGGCCCCTATCAGCTGATCCGGCGGCCATGTTTGTTCACCCTGTATGCAGATATTGCCGTTCGGCGGCCATCCTTTTGTGGGCTATGGCTGCTTGACCTCTATCTTCTGTCGGCGGCCATTTTCTTAGAGCCCACATTATCTTCCATACAGACGTTTTTGGCAACCATTTTTCGAGAGCCTCCGGCCTCTAGGGTGCATTACACTGGCGCGAAAATTCACACAGGAAGTGCTGATAAAAGAAGCAGACTGACACAGCAGCAGAGGACAGCATCACAGGCGCAGCATAGCAGTACCTATCCAGGGTGGTGAGTCCTCTGGGTGACCCGGCCTCTCTGCAGCACAGGAGGGTGGCCTATTGATATCTTGCCTGGAGCCCTGTGAGTGTCAGCGTGTGGTCAGCTTGGCATCTGAGCCAGATGTCTTCTCCCCTGAAACACCAGATTTAGCAGCTGGTGCCCCTGAGGTGTCTATGAACGCTATGACTGCAATCCTAGAGGCGTTTGCTGCCAGGGTGGAAGCAGCACACGGGAATACAGGGGGTAGTAAACGCCCCATCCCCTGCAAGCTTCTGGGGATAATTCTGGTGCAGAACCAGGTCCAGCTACGGCTCGGGGCCCAGATTCTGACGCATCAGAGACTGCAGACCGTGACCGGACAGTGAGAATGACTCAAAGTCCAGGTCAGTACGCGAGACAGCTTTGGTATCTGACCTTATTACTGCAGTGCGGGATATGCTAAAATTGGAAAATACTGCAGAAGCAGCAGAGACTCCGGTCCACTTGGGTTTCATAGACCTGCCCGCACTGCTAAGGTGTTCCCTTGTGTGTCTTTTGATAAACTCTTATACAAGGAATGGGAGAACCCACTGAGGGTCTTTACAGCCCCAAAGAGGTTTGCGGTACGGTACCCCTTTTGAGGAGAGTTTTCTGAAGAAATGGACCTCTCCCCCCTATAGTGGACCCTCCGGTGTCCAGACTTAATAGAGCCACCACAATTCCTGTAGAAGGGGCTCCTGTTTTCTAGGACCCTGTGGATAAGAAGGCTGAAGCACTCGCTTGCTACCTATACTCAGTGGTAGGCTCGGCAGTACGCCCGGCATTGGCGGGGGCCCTAGTGTCTCACACACTTACTGAATGGGCAAGATTGCTACTCCAGGGGTTAAGGAGCGAGATGCTCCTCCTGATGAGATAACATTGGCCGACCTGTTGGTCCAGGGCCTTAGGTTTGTCTGCGAGTCAGACATGAATACTATTCCCCTGCTGTCTAAAACTTCGGTTTATGCAGTAGCAATACGCCGCCTGATCTGGCTAAAAGGCTGGTCTGCGGACCAGACTTCCAAGAAAGCCCTGTTGGATCTGCCTTTTAAGGGCGACAGACTTTTTGGGGCTTCTCTGGATGACATCATCAAGGATGCCACAGGAGGTAAAAGCACTTTGCTTCCCCAAATTAGCAAGGGTAAGGGGCCACGCCAAGGGCAAGGGCCCTCCTTTACTGCACACAAGTGTTTTTTTCGTCCCCCTAGGGCGACAGGGAAAAGACCCCAGGCCGATAAAGCGCCTGCCCAAGGACAAAAGCGTCCCTGGTCCCGCATACCCAATAAGCCTGCGGACAAATTTGCGTCCGCATGAAGGTCCACCCCCACCCAGCTCTCGGGTGGGGAGACGTCTTCGCAAATTCGCGACTCAGTGGACAGCACTAATCTCCGACAGGTGGGTTTGTGAAGTAATCTCCTCAGGCTACAAGATAGAGTTTCTCTCTTGTCCACCGGACAGATTCAACACCTCCAATCTCCAGCTACTACCGACCTGTCGGGAGGCCCTGTATGGGGCGGTCCAGGGTCTACTGGAATGCGGGGTAGTTATTCCAGTTCCAGAACTGGAACGGGGTTTTTACTCAAATCTGTTCATTGTGCCAAAGAAGGAGGGGGTTCGTCCAAGCTTGGATCTCAGAGCCCTCAATTGCTTTGTGAAGGTACAAAGTTTTCGGATGGAGTCGGTTCGATCTGTGGTCACGGCTCTCCATCCGGGGGACTTTCTGGCCTTCTTGGACATCAAGGACGCATACCTGCATGTCCCCATATACTCCAGACACCAGAGGTTTCTGCGATTTGCTATCGGGAAGGACCACTACCAGTTTGTGGCCCTCCCGTTGGGCCTTGCCTCAGCACCCAGGACGTTCACCAAGGTGCTCGCTCCGATTCTGGCACTTCTAAGACAGCGGGGTATCGCTATCACAGGCTACTTATACGACCTTCTGCTGAAGGCCCCTTCAAGCTCAGAATTAGAGGTAAGCGTGTCCATTACCTGTCAGACTCTTCGAGACTGTGGTTGGATAATAAACACGCAAAAGTCAGTATTGGTGCCCACTCAACGCCTAGTGTACCTGGGGTTGATTCTGGATTCCTCAGAGGCAAAGGTATTCCTCCCTGTGGAGAAGTTGCAGACCCTTCGGGCTGCAGTACGGCAGCTGACTTCCAGGAATTGGTTGTCACTCCGTTTTTGCATGCGAGTGTTGGGCCTCATGGTAGCCTCCTTCGAGGCGGTCCCATATGTTCAATACCACACTCGAGTGTTACAGAAGGAAGTTCTGTCCAGATGGAACAGATGCCCTTCATCTCTGGATTATCAATCCGAGTGAGCCACCTAGTCAGGAGATCCCTGGTATGGTGGCTGACAGCACCGGCTGTAATGGCCGGGAAGTCATTTCTTCCGGTTTACTGGATAGTGATCACGACGGACGCCAGCCTTACAGGTTGGGGGGAGTCTGGGGTGTCCAGTCGGCGCAGGGTCGCTGGACCCCAGAGGAAGCCCTCCTGCCGATCAATGTCCTGGAGATCCGGGCGATCAAGCTGTGCCTCTTCAAATGGTCTCAGAGACTGCAAGGGCGTCCAGTCAGGATCCAGTCAGACAACGCCACAGCAGTGGCATATGTCAATCATCTAGGAGGAACAAGAAGCTCAGCTGCAGCATCGGAGATCGCTCGCATCCTGAAGTGGGCAGAGAGGAGCGTACCGGCACTGTCGGCCGTGTACATTCCGGGTGTGGAAAACTGGCAGGCGGACTACCTGAGCCGCCAGATGCTGGACCAGGGAGAATGGTCCTTACACCCGGAGGTGTTCCAACTCCTCTGCCAAAGATGGGGCACACCAGACGTAGATCTTCTGGCTTCCCGACTCAATCGGAAGGTATTGAGATTTGTGGCCCGGTCAAGAGACCCATGGGCAGACGCAATGGACGCGTTGGTAGCATCGTGGGGTCAGTATCGGCTAATCTATGCCTTCCCTCCCTTAAGGCTTCTTCCTCTTCTGCTCCGCAGAGTGGAGGCAGAGGGAATTCCAATGATCCTAATCACTCCAGATTGGCCTCAGCGTCCTTGGTACGCCGATCTAGTATGTCTGGTAGCAGACGTCCCCTGGCGCCTACCACTACGGAAGGACCTGCTATCGCAAGGTCCCATATTCCATCCTGCTTTACAGTCATTGGCTTTAACGGCATGGCTGTTGAGAACCGGGTACTGAGAGACCGGGGCCTGTCAGACTCAGTAATCTCTACTATGAGAAGTGCTCGAAAACCGTCCTCTAGGAAGGTCTATCACCGCACTTGGAGGGCCTACATCTCCAGGTGTGAGGAAATGAAATGGCATCCGCGTACCTATTTGGTTTCCAGAATCCTGCTGTTTTTACAGCATGGGGTGGACCAAGGGCTTGCCCTAAGTACGATTTAAGGGACAGATATCTGCCCTGGCTGTCTTTTTTCAGCGACCCCTGGCGACTCACTCTCTCGTGAGTACATTTGTGCAGGGGGTCCGACAGGTGGCCCCTCCGGTCCGTCCCCCGTTACCTCCATGGGACTTGAACCTGGTCCTCTCGGTGCTTCAGAAGGCACCGTTTGAGAATATTAGAGATATTCCCCTGTTGACACTTTCTCAGAAAGTGGTCTTTTTGGTGGCTGTTACGTCAGTTAGACGAGTCTCTGAGCTGGCAGCCTTGTCCTGCAAGGCTCCCTATTTGATTTTCCACAAGGATAAGGTGGTGCTGCGGCCGCAGCCTTCCTTTCTTCCGAAAGTCGTTTCGGCTTTTCATCTCAACGAAGACATTGTACTTCCATCCTTGTGTCCTCAGCCGTCGAATCCTAAGGAGTCAGCGTTGCATTCCTTGGACGTTGTCCGAGCTTTGAGAGTATACATATCTGCTACTTCCCTGTTCCGGAAGTCAGACTCACTGTTTGTTTCGGTGGCTGGTCCCAAGAAGGGCCAAGCAGTCTCATCGGCCACCATCTCTAGGTGGATCCGACAGATAGTAATCCAGGCTTACGCCTTAAAGGGTCAGGCGCCCCCCTTTCCTGTCACGGCGCATTCGACCAGGGCAATAGGTGCCTCTTGGGCTTTCCGACATCAAGCGTCTGTTTCCCAATTATGTAAAGCGGCGACTTGGTCGTCCGCTCACACTTTCACAAATTCTACAAAATTGATGTAGGTGCATCTTCGGATGCCTCTTTTGGCCGCAAGGTTTTGCAAGCGGCTGTTTAGAGTTGCAACTCCTCCGTTGGAGGAGTGCTGTTTTGTGTTTGGGGTGAAGTTTATTTTTATGCTGTTACCACCCCTCGTTTTTTCTCTGACACTGCTTTGGGACGTCCCACTTTGTCAATAGAGAAGCTGTGTCGGTCCATGGACGAAAGAGTAAATAGGATTTTTTACTCACCGTAAAATCCTTTTCTCTGAGTCCATGGACCGACACAGCACCCACCCCTCCTTTTAAGTTTGTACTGCTTTTTGACGAACTGATCTGCGAAGATGCAGACTGAGAGGGTATACCCAGAGGGTCCGCCCCCTGGGCGGTACTGTAGAAGGTGTGATGCAACACTTTTTACAAGTTTTTCTGCCTAGTCACTCCTAATTAACGGATAATACCCACTTTGTCAATAGAGAAGCTGTGTCGGTTCATGGACTCAGAGAAAAGGATTTTACGGTGAGTAAAAAATCCTATTTTTATAAGACTTTTAAGGCAGATATGACAATCGTGTGCATTTCAATAAAAGGCTAGTGTGCCAAAAGATACACATAGTATACAAATACATACACAAAACACTGCATGAATGTCATTACAGCTAAAAGTCTTAAAGCCCTGATATGTCCATAATATATAAAAACATTTATGTAGTATGCCTGTCATGGCTTGACTTTTTATAGAGATATTAGGACAAAACTCAACGTGTTTTAGAAAAACTCCTTCAGGGGATAAAGCAGGGGTATGCCATGTCTAGAAAGTAGGGCTAATACTGATTAAAATTTTTGTGTTCGATTAATCGATTTTTTTTTAAATCGATTAATCAACTAATTTCGATTTATTATAACGCACATAGATCCAACTACTTTTAGCTGATTCCCAGTGCAGCTACCAACCACTGGAAAAATGGATAACAGGATACAAAAAACACACAAAGGCAGCGCTCAATGGGAATAGCATTAAAACTTTTATAGTCTTCAAGTAGGTAACAAAATAAATACTGCACTGGAGATAAAATCGATGTAGCTACATAAACTGTAAAAATGGTGCGAGTAATACCACACGGTAGCAAAAGCAGTCATAAAAACATGTAGCCAAGTATGATACTGGTATAAAAATGTGTACAACGATACCACTGCTGAATCCAGATGAGAAGGGGCTAACATCACTCCGTCGGCATGTAGATGTCCCGTGAAGGGAACTATCACAACTCCCAGTGGATGGTTGTAGAATCCCAGGTTGATAGAGGGAAGTGATAGAGGAAAGTGTAACAGCCCTTGCGTGTGGTAAGGTAGTAAGGTCCCGCCGGCATGCAGATATGAAGGCACAGCAAAGGAGCCCTTCAGATGGACACGGCAAGCCCCGCCGGTGTCCGTGACGTCACCGGATCTCCCTGAAGACCCGGAAGCTGGCGGAGAGGTGAGTACCGATCAAACGAATTTTGATCGATCAAAACAATTAATCGATTAATCGAGAAATTAATAGTTAATTTCCACAGCCCTACTAGAAAGCAATGTCAATTATTAAGTATATCAATCACATTATCCAGATAGTACCAATATAGTATCAACACGTTCTCATATTACATAGTCCATGCTATACTTACATAATAGATCAGCAATAACAAAAAATGGTTGACAATAGATGGTTGCAAGAATAGGGCTGCCAACAAACTGATCGTCCACCCCAGACCCAGGTGAGGATACATCCCAGTGGCCAATGCACATTCACTGGGGCTGCCTGGTGTGGGACAGAGGGGGTGAGCTAGCAGGGATCCACATCAATCACATGTATGAAACATGTACTATAGGTGAGAAAGGGAGAAGGGGAAAATGAAGGATCCATTTACCCATAGAAGAAAAAAGAAAAAGGGATAGGTGAAAAGAACTGAAGTAAAATCCCCTTCTGGGATATATTGCATAAAAACAACTCAGATAGGAAAAAATTACTATAGACATGAAACCAAAACTAAACCTACATTCCATGTGTGAGACAGAGCAACCACCCACTCCCATCTAGATGTCAGCCATGAATGAACCTAGCCTTACCTAGCATATATATAAGTGTGCTCATCAGTGAGGGACACCTGCTCAATGAGACAAGTGATTACCATGATTGCAATAAAGGTGTATGTGTGACACACATCAGCAAAAAGAGCCTATTTCCATGAAAAAAAGGAAAAGTGGAGGTACAATAGGAACCAATATAAGTACCCTGCACAGGACGGGGTGCCCGATGAGCCCATTTCAAATAAGAAAAAGTATAAGCATAGAAGAAATAATCCATCATACCATGTATCAGCAGACACCTGCATCCACCTAAATGTTGGCCATCAGTAGCCCCAGTTAAACCTAGTATATGTATGGGGATATATATAATGAAGTCATGGGTGACAACTACTCCAATGATGTGGAACCTCCATCAATCCCATCCCACACCCGCCTCTGAAGAACAGATGTAAAACCCGGGAGTAGGGCAAACTGATCAAAAGTTCAATGAACGTTTGAAAGGGTGTCAAGTAGGTTGGGGAGAATCAAAAGGGGATTATCCACAGATATGTTGATTCCATAATGAAGGGCAGGGTTAGAAACCCCAGTGATATCATGATTGTCCCTGATCCTAAATGACAAGCACTCTATGGCCAGGGTCATACGATATTTTCTACTTTCTGTTATTAACAGATCCAATAAAGTCAAATTTCTTCATGAATTTAGGCCCAAATTTATTCTGCTACATGTCTTTGGTAAAAAACAAACAAACAATAAGTGTATATTAATTGGTTTGTGTGAAAGTTATAGCATCTACAAACTATGGTATATATGCTGGAATTTATGCAGCCATAGACACTATACTAGACACTATACACCCACTAATAGTGGGACTGTGATAGGGTGGCAGGCATTCTGGCATTAGCTGTCGCTGGCTAGGAGGTACACTAAGTCTGGGTCGAATTTTGAAATAATTTTCTTTCGAAAATCTTATCTAAGAATTTCCGTTTTCATTTCGCACAATTAGTGGGCTGCAGCAACAGCCGATTGTCATGCGGGCATTGAATTTGAGTAATCGGGCATGTTGGAAATTTTTGGAAAAACAAGCGATTTTCTAATCAATGATGGAAGAATCGTGTGAGAAATGTAATCGAAAAAGGAATGTGCATGTGCAAGAAAAGAAAATTCCTGGAAATAAAAGAAGATTCCCAGCCACGAAAATTATTTTCTGTAGCAACAGGAGGTGAAATTGAAGGCTTGGTTGGTCGAATTTAGAAATCAATGGTGGCATCATTGGATCACAAAACGCACAAAATTCCTGATTTTCAAAAGGAAATTCTTTCTAAATTCGACCATGTATGGCCAGCCTAACTGACACTGACATCATTAGTGAGACTAATACAGTGATCAGTGATAATACTTTACACTGGCACGGTACTAATGACACTGGCTGGGAAGGGGTTAACATCTAGGGGCAATCAAGGGGTTAACTGTGCGCCTAATAATGTTTAATGTGTGCCTATTTTACTTTACTAGCTGGTTGTTTTCTCTCCCTGCTTTTCAGGGAGAAGAAAGAGCCAGATCGCTGTTCATAGTACAGAGTTCTCTGTTTTTGGCCACAGCTGATCAGCTGACTGAATTAATGCTACGTCCAATCACAGCATTGGTCTTATAGCCGCACCATCTTGAATGTAAACACATTTTAGGGTGTGCTCCCCAAGTATGATTTCCAATCACAGCATGAGTCTGGTGGAGAGCGTGCACATGCGCACCCTGAACCCAGAAGAAAGCCGAAACGTAAAAAAAAAAGGAAAGAAATATCTGTGTTGTGGTGGGGAGGAAGGTTGGAGAGGAGGATTTTTTTTCAGGGTGAAGATCTGCTTTAAGAGCCGGTTCACACAGGGGCATTCTGGGATCCGACTTCAAGTCACCCCAAGTCCGTCCTGGGATCCGACTTCAAGTCGCCCCAAGTCGCGCGGTTTAGAAAAGTAATGGAAGTAAATGGAGCCGTCTTAATGTACACTACTGCAGTCGCTCCAACTTCAGAAAAGGTTCCTGTACTACTTCAATTTGACTTCTAGCCGACTTGTACCAATTGATTTCAATGGAAGTCGCCTCCAAGTCGGATCCCCTGTCTTAACTGAAGCAACTTTCCAGGAAGTAAAAATAGTTTTCCAGACAAACCCCTCCCACAGAGCTGATTATTGTTTGATTGGCCACTGGAAAGTAGCCTGTCCTGGAAGCAACTTGAAGTTGCCTTGTAAGTTGCCTGGAATCGCACTGTGATTCATGTTTAAGTCGTGTCCAAGTTGCCTCCCAAAGTCGCGCTGGAAGTTGTGTTGCCCCTGTGTGAACCGGCTCTTACTGTAGGGTTGATTTGCTAAAATTGGAGAGTGTAAGATCTGGTGCAGCTCTGAATAGACACAGCTTCTAGATTCCAGAAGCTGATTGGCTACCATGCAGAGCTGCACCAGATTTTTGCCCTCCAGTTTTAGTAAATGAACCCCAATGTGTGACACCAGTATGACTGTTTTTTTTTATATCATGTTCTCTGTCCTTGGTGCTGAACCCAACTGAACTACCCCTGTGTCTGACAAAAATTCTATACACTTGGCTAGTAAGTTCTTTGGACAGTAACATGTGATTTATACATTATGAATGAATGTATAAATAAAAAATAAAAAAACAGCAAAAATATATACCGTATATACTCGAGTATAAGCCAAGTATTTCAGCACATTTTTTTGTGCTGAAAATGCCCCCCTCGGCTTATACTCGAGTCACCTTTTTGCGCCTGATCTCCCATAATTTTGGGGACCCGGTACCGGCCGGCTGTAGGTCCCCTGGACCCCAAACTTGGCACACATGTAGCTCCACTCCACAAGTGTGCAAAGTTTTTTGTCCAAGGGACCTATGGCCGGGGAGCACGGATTTTTCAAAGCCGGGAACCCCTTCCATAGACTCCTATGTTAAACAGTCATTTCTCCAGTGACTTTGG
Source organism: Rana muscosa (assembly GCA_029206835.1). Classification (NCBI taxonomy): domain Eukaryota; kingdom Metazoa; phylum Chordata; class Amphibia; order Anura; family Ranidae; genus Rana; species Rana muscosa. The sequence continues at coordinate 210,793,069 of CM055122.1, forward strand.
GGACCCGGTACCGGCCGGAACTTGGCACACATGTAGCCCCATTTCTCCTCTACAAGTGCGCAAAGTTTGTTGTTTGGGGGACCTACGGCCGGGTAGCACCGATTTTTCAAATCCGGGCACCCCTTCCATAAACTCCCATGTTAAACGTCAGTCTAGTCATGGACACAGTGAGGCATGGACACAGTGAGGCATGCACATGGACACAGTGAGGCACAGTGAGGCATGCAGATGGACACCCTAGGCTTATACTCGAGTCAATACGTTTTCCCAGTTTTTTGTGGTAAAATTTGGTGCCTCAGCTTATATTCGGGCTGGCTTATACTCGAGTATATACGGTAATACTAATAATGGAATGTAATTGCGGGTGCATTGATTTAAATTACTGATGGTACAAACTAGCGTAATGTAAAACACATGTTATTATAAATTATTCATTACTTGTTCAAAGTTCATGACACTGAAAAATCTGTTTACTCTATGGCATGAATAAAAAAATATCTAAATGTGATTTTAATTTCTTATATCATGTTGTTAAATAGATGGAAATAACTACCATTTGGTGACCTTTGATACTGCTATATTAAACTTTGAAACAAAAATGATAAAAAGCGCTAATGTGGCCTTAAGGGGATAGTAACACGTTTCCAATGCCAGTTACTTACGACGTCATCTGCTTACATTGCGGGTCGCACGATTCCCCCATCAACACAGACAGTGCTGGCAGGGGGATCCCTCCTGTTGAGCAAATGTCTGCACCCAGCGGGAAGGGGGGGCTGCGGGCAGGCAGGGGAAGCCGCTCCCCATCGGGAGAAGACAGTGATTATTTCTAGCGGCTATAGAAGCCTAGCTCAAGAATGTGCCCGCACAAGTGCCTCTGTAGCATACGGTTTGCTGAGGGGGCACTTGTAAGAAGTAAGAGCAGATAGTGCCATCAGGGGACTCCAAAAGAAGAGGCAAGGGACTGTGGTGTGCAATATCACTGCACAGAGCAGGGAAGTATAACCTCTTTTTTATTTAACCACTTACGGACCACCCGCCGCAGGAATACGTCGCTAGTTTGAAGAGGAATACCGTTGTTATGGTATCAGCTAGCTACCATAACCCCAGTATCCTCTTCTTCAGCAGGCGGTCCACTACAAGATAAAAGTGGTCTCTGCAGCGGATTCGCCGCAAGATCACTTTTATCAGCGGCGGGAGAGGGCCCCCTTCCGCCGCTCTCCGGTGCCCTCCGCCGCTTACCGGAGCCGTCGGCAGCGGCGGAAGCGATCCTGTCCTGTCCCAGGCTTGGTATGGAGAGGAGTGTGGGGAAGCTGTCCCCCACCCCTCTCCATATCACTGCAGGGCGGAAGCGACGTCACTTCCGCCCATAGCTCCTAAAGGGACATTTTTTTTATTTTTTGTAAATTACATACATTTTTTATTTATTTTTTATTGCATTTTAGTCTAAACATGAGATCTTTTTGACCCCAGATCTCATATTTAAGAGGTCCTGTCATGCTTTTTTCTATTACAAGAGATGTTTACATTCCTTGTATTAGGAATAAAAGCGACCCAATTATTTATTTTTTTAAAACAGTGTCAAAATAAAAAAAAGCGCTCTGTCCTGACGAGCTTGCGCGCAGAAGCAAACGCATGCGTGAGCAGCGCCCACATATATGAAAACGGTGTTCAAACCACACATGTGAGGTATCGCCGCGGTCGTTAGAGTGAGAGCAATAATTCTAGCCCTAGACCTCCTCTGTAACTAAAAACATGCAACCTGTAGAATTTTTTAAACGTCGCCTATGGAGATTTTTAGGTGTAAAAGTTTGTCGCCATTCCACGAGCGGGCACAACTTTGAAGCGTGACATGTTGGGTATCAATTTACTCAGCGTAACATTATCTTTCACAATATAAAAAAAATTGGGCTAACTTTACTGTTGTCTTATTTTTTTAATGACAAAAAGTGCGCTTATAAGACCGCTGCGTGAATATGGCGTGACAAAAAGTATTGCAACTACCACCATTTTATTCTCTAGGGTGTTAGAAAAAAATATATATAATGTTTGGGGGTTCTAAGTAATTTTCTAGCAAAAAAAAAAAAACAGTTTTTAACTTGTAAACACCAAATCTCAGAAAGAGGCTTGGTCCTTAATTGGTTAAAAAAAAATAGGCTTTGATATCACTTTAAGGGTTGAATGGCACACTGGGTCCCTAGATTAGTGTAAGGTTGTAAAGGCTTTAGTGGTGTTCAGTGATGAAGAAAGGAGACATTCTAGGACATCTTTTACTGCACTCAGCTAATAGAACAGAAAATCTGCAGCGTGTTATATTTTGTTAGCACTCCCTGAGCACACGATGAAGTTAGGGATTGGCCTCATATACCTTTGCTTTTATTTAGTTGCTTTGTCCTACTGTAATATTCACCTTGCGAAGTTCAGCAATGCTTTAAAATGTGGTCTGCTAAACAAAATATGATTCAAAATGGGATTTGTAGTTTCCCTAATGTAACACATTTAATTCTTTGCTAGCTGAATTCCCTGTGCCTTGCATCTTTGTTCACACCATGAAACTCAGTTGTAATTAGGTGTGACTATATGTGAGAAATTTACAGCGTATCTAAACCCAAGAATAAGCATTTTATATATTGCAGCTTACGGTCCTTAGATGAGGTGGCTGTATTAGTTTTATTTTTTCAGGCTTTATTTTACACTTTATTATCACCTAGTAATCCTGCCAGTAACACACTTGCTGTTGTAGGGTGACAATTATCACTGTACTGACTCTAAGTAGGAGCAAGGAGAGGAATTGTGTCAGGACCACAAAACACCTCTTACTGATTTCCTCATCTCCATATCATAGGTGGGGGTTTTCTGTAGTCCAATAAAGTAAACTGGGCAGGGCTGATAGATGATGGGGCTGCTAAGAGTAGAACAAAAAGTTACAAGCTCATTGGATTTCTGTCAGGATCCACTTTTTTTTAAGTGATTAAAAATGATCACTTTGTAAAACAACCAATTCAGTTTAAAAAAGATATGAAAGACAAAACATATTTGTAGCGGGTATATGCTTTCTATTTTTGAATCTGGTGGGGAAACTGTGATGTATGGTTCCCTGGGGCGCACCAGGTGGCGCTGTTGCTTTGGGCCCGGGGTTGAGTCATCGTTGCGGTGGCGTACCTCTTTTGGTCTCATTTAGCGGTTGTATGGTGGGGCGGGGAACCCGCCGTGCTTGCTGGAAGGGGGTATAAAGGGGGCGGCCATTTTTGGTAGAGGGAGTCGAGCCCGGGCACCTTCAGCCTGAGGGCGGTGGTTCGTGTCGGTCCCCTAGGCGGGCCTAGGCCTAGAGGACGTTCGGAGGTCGTGTTCCATCCCAGGCACCTTTAGCCTGGGGTGAGGTACTCGGAATGGAGGTCTGGAGCTCAGTGCCCAACACTGAGTTCCGCGAGGGAAGGAGGTCCTAGGGAACCCCGGGAGTGGGTACCCGAATCCGGAAGGCGTAATGGACCGGTGGGAGATACTTACTTGAAGACCCGGTGCAGCATATTGCCAGTGACAGGTGAGCCTCTCATCGGAGACCGCCTGGAAGGAAATTCCCCCTCGCTCGGAGACTGCAACCCACTTTCAGGGAGGAAAGTGGAGAGTTCATTGTGTCTGGGCCTATTCGCATCCACACCTCCTTTTCTGTTCTGTTCTACAAGGGAGTCTAACTGATTGTGTTCATTCAAGAAGAATAAAGGAGTGTTGGACTTTAATGGTGTGGGGCTCATTTTCTGGCAGACATTGTTCAAGGTAACTCTCATTGGAGGTTCCAGGTGCAGAATACTGACCCGAAGGTAAAACAATAACTTTGCTTCCACCACACAAACATCTGCGGTGAGGGCTTGGCGTGGTGACCCCGCTCTCTCTCCTCTAAAGTACCCCTAGACAAGAGACAGACGAGCTGATAAAAGAGATGGGAGAGAGGAGGCCGCTACATATTTATATAGATATAAAAAATAAATATAAATAGCTTTTTTCCCTATTTTAGCAGTAATAACATTCCCGTTGTTCTCAGCTGTATAAGAGCTGGGGGGAATAGAAACAGCAGCACACTGTGCTTCCCAAATGAAAGGCTGTGCAGCGGGAGGCGTGTCAGGACAAGTCTGATTTTGGGAGGAGAGCACTCTGAGTTCCCAGCATAGCTAGAGAACTGACCATGTTGTGTTCTCCTGCTTAGTGTGGCCAGTTTTTAATAGGAAAGTGGAGGGACTGGCAGGAACACCAGGGATTTTACACAAAGGAATCAATACAAAGAGAACAGGATACTTTCTCATACAAGTACATGGTACAGCAGGCAAATATCAGGAATATGAAGTGATGGGGTAAAAAATGCTTTAACCTATTAGGCTGATATATACACAGAACACTTGAAAAATTTACAGCACTGTACAAATGTTTTAGGCAGGTGTGAAGAAATACTGTAAAGTAAGAATGATCAAAATATAATATAATATATATATATATATATATATATATATATATATATACACCGTATATACTCGAGTATAAGCCGACTCGAGTATAAGCCGACCCGAATATAAGCCGAGGCACCTAAATTTACCACACAAAACTGGGAAAACATATTGACTCGAGTATAAGCCTAGGGTGGGAAAATGCAGCAGATACTGGGTAAACAATGCCCATCTGCAGCCTCACTGTGCCCATTTGCAGTCTCACTGTGCCCAGTTGCAGTCTCACTGTGCCCATTTGCAGTCTCACTGTGCCCATTTGCAGTCTCACTGTGCCCATTTGCAGTCTCACTGTGCCCAGTTGTAGTCTCACTGTGCCCAGTTGCAGTCTCACTGTGCCTATTTGCAGTCTCACTGTGCCCATTTGTAGTCTCACTGTGCCCAGTTGCAGTCTCACTGTGCCCAGTTGCAATCTCACTGTGCCCATTTGCAGTCTCACTGTGCCCATTTGCAGTCTCACTGTGCCCATTTATAGTCTCACTGTGCCCATTTGTAATCTCACTGTGCCCATTTGCAGCCGTACCTTTCATTACTAAAACAGCTTGTGTCTCCCGCTGTGTAATTCAGTCTGTTCGGCCATCCATTGTAACAAAGCCCCGCCTCCTCCTCGTCCGTCCGTGATAGAGGAACACCGATACGATGCTGGGAAACTGTATCAGTGTTACGCCTATCACAGACGAGGAGGAAGTGGGGCTTTGTTACAATGGACGGGCGAACAGAATGCATTACACAGCGCGAGACACACGCTGTTTTAGTAATGAAAGGTATGGCTCACTCGAGTTTAAGCAGAGATGGAGTTTTTCAGCCTAAAAAATGGGCTAAAAAACTTGGCTTATACTCGAGTATATACGGTATATATATTATTGTTTATGTTTGTCAATTAACAAAATGAAAAGTGGGAAAAATCCAAATCAAACAATATTTGCTGTGACGACCCTTTGGCTTCAAACCAGCATCAATTCCTACACTTGCACACTTTTTACACTTGCACAAAGTCAGGGATTTTTTAGAATTAGAGTCAGGTGTATGACTAACCAGGTATACTAAACAGGTGCTGATGATCATCAATTCCATAAGTAGGCTGAAACACATTCATTAACTGAATCAAAAACAACTGTGTAGCAGGCTTAAAACTGGGTGAAGAACAGCCAAACTCTGCTACTAAAGTGAGGTTGTGGAAGACAGATCATATTCCATGGCAAGACTGAACACTGCAACAAGACACAAGGAAGTTATACAGCATCAGCAAGGTCTCTGCCAGGCAAAGATTTCAAAGCAGACTGAAGTTACAAGATGTGCTGTTCAAACTCTTTTGAAGAGTCACAAAGAAAGAGCAACATTGAGGATTGTTGACGCAGTGGTTGGAAACCTCATGCAGCAGATGAAAGACAGATCATGCTTACATCCCTTCGACATTGTAAGATGTCCAGCAGTGCCATCAACACAGAACTGGTGGAAACCAGTGGGACCCAGGTACACCCATCTATGTCCAGAGAAGTCTGGCCAGAAGTGGTCGTCATTGAAAAGTTGTGGCCAAAAAAAAACATACCTCCAATGTTGAAACAAGGCTAAGCAACTCAACAGTAACAGGGGGTGCAGAAACATGGCAACAGGTGCTCTGGAGTGATGATTTACATTTTAAATATTTGACTGTAGCAGGAGGCAGTTTGTTCGCCGAAGGTCTGGAGCGTGGTACAATAATGAGTGTCTGCAGGGGAAGCATGGTGGAGGTTCCCTGCAAGTTTGGGGCTGTAAATGGAGTTGGAGATTTGGCCAGGATCAATAGTTTCATAAATGCTGAGAAATACAGGCAGATACTTATCTATCATGCCACACCATCAGGGTGGCGTGTGATTTGTCCCAAACGTATTCTGGAGCAGATCAACAACAAGAAAAATACAGCCGATGTCATTAAGAACTATCCTCAGTGTAAAGAAGAACAAGGACTCCTGGAAGTGATGGTTTGACCAACATAGAACCCTGATCTCACCATCATTAAGTCTGTCTGGGATTACATGAAGAGACAGAAGGCAAAGAGTGGTCACTTGGATTTTTCCTCTGTTCATTTACTTTCCTTCTTGTTTCCATTGTGTCTGTTTCTAAAGGCATTCTTTATTTACATCATTTTTCACACCTGCCTAAAACTTTTTTCACAGTAGTGTTTATACACAGTATATATATAATGCATTTACATACAGTATGCTTTGATCTATGCTCTACCTGTTTTTAAAGTAGTCCCTTAATCCCAATGCCAGTTGTAATGTCAGCATCTTTCTATTTTTGTCAAAAACTCTGAGGGCTTGTTAACATCCGTCCACATGCGAAAAAGTGTTTTGTGTGCCCTGGTGCTCAGCCTGCATTGATCTATACAGATCAACTAGGCTGGTGTGAATGAGCCCCAACAGAAGAAGACTGTAGCAATGGTTGTCTCCATTTGGTACATGTACTACCAGGGTTACTTTTGGCAAATTCAATCGTTGCACCTGCCTAATTTCACTATTTAAATACATTTTAAGATTTAGTCTAAGGCATCTCACTGTATATATAAATCCTGGGTTGCACCTTGTACTATCACAAATCAACTCAACTTGTGGTTCCTGAGGAGAATCTGATATTTCCTTTATGTTTTAGGGAGCCTATACAATCTGTAAAGACCCCCAAAATGCATAGGTTTAAATTATATGAGGTTATAACAAACTGTGTGGAAGGACTTTCTTCTTCCATGTTGGTTTGACCCAAACCGCCTTAATGGCCCTGTCGTAAATTTTGGAGCTGTCTAATGAAAGAATAATATACTTCCCTCGTAGACTTCCTTTATTAAAGAGGAACCAAATAGTGTTTTGAATTCAGCACCCCCCACTTAGGGTCACAAGGTTACAAGTGGGCTTCCATATCTTGCTAGTTTTAAATCTACCTAATGGTCTCAAGATGGTCTGTGTCCATTGAGTATTTCCTTAGACAGGAACAGCTGTACAGTTTGCCATATGTAAAAAGTTTGCAAATCAAAAATGGCACATACTTTTGTTTACACTAATGCTTCTTATTTTTTATTGCAATTTCCCAGGAACAATAGCTCTTTATAAAATCTGAAAGAAAAATAATTTGCTCAGAAAACTCAATTTCATCTGTGATGGAAAAGATATTTTCTGATATTACTTGCAACATCTTAACTCATCAGACTTGATTGGAATGTACAGGGGTTCTCAAGTGTAAACTATTACAGTGATTGGTGTGCATAAATGGTGAATTACCTGACTGAGGGGCCTCAAGCATTTTAAAGGCAGAACTTTGTAAGCCCGTAAAAACACTTTTTTTTACAATTCTGTATTACTGAATTGTTGGGAGATTATGCTACCTAATCTCTTTGGTAAATTATTACGTGGATCTCCATGCAAGTAGCTATAGTGCCTTGAAAAAGTAGTCATACCCCTTTAAATTTTCCACATTTTGTCATGTTACAACCAAAAACGTAAATTTACTTTATTGAGATTTTATGTGACAGACAAACACAAAGTGGCACATAATTGTGAAGTGGAAGAAAATGATAAATGGTTTTCAAAAGGTTTTACAAATAAATATGTGAAAAGTGTGGCGTGCATTTGTAATCAGCCCCCCTGAGTCAATACTTTGTAGAACCGCCTTTCACTGCAATTACAGCTGCAAGTCTTTTTGGGTATGTCTCTACCAGCTTTGCACATCTAGAGAGTGACATTTTTGCCCATTCTTCTTTGCAAAATAGCTCAAGCTCTGTCAGATTACATAGTTACATAGTTACATAGTTAGTCAGGTTGAAAAAAGACACAAGTCCATCCAGTTCAACCATAAAAAAATATATATATATATATATCGTACAATCCCATATACCCAATTCTTTTCATTTAAAAAAAAGAAATCATTACAGAATCATAAATAATAGAGATGATTACAAATGACTCAACAAAAATCTCAGGTATTATTACCATAGAAACTTAGACAAAGTGTTATCTTAAAAACCAATACTGATAATGTTTACACAAAAAGTAATAAAATCTAGCCTCATCTTGGTCATGTATATAATCAAGTAAACTTATAAACTGATAATAACTTATAGTGAGGAAATCTAGTTCCCACCAAAATAACCGAAACTTATGAAGGGCTCCTACTCCTCTCCCCAGCCACCCCTAACGGGAACACACTGACTGAGAAGGAGAGAGCGCCCCCTGCTCAGCCTTCCTATCCATATACCCAATTCTATACCCACAGTTGATCCAGAGGAAGGCAAAAAACCCCAGAAGAGCGTGATCCAATTTGCTACAGCAGGGGAAAAAATTCCTTCCTGATCCCCCGAGAGGCAATCGGATATTCCCCGGATCAACTTTACCTATAAATGTCAGTACCCAGTTATATTATGTACATTTAAGAAAGAATCCAGGCCCTTCTTAAAGCAATCTACTGAGCTGGCCAGAACCACCTTTGCAGGGAGTCTATTCCACATTTTCACAGCTCTTACTGTGAAAAAACCTTTCCGTATTTGGAGGTGAAATCTCTTTTCCTCTAGACGCAAAGAGTGCCCCCTTGTCCTTTGTGTTGACCATAAAGTGAATAACTGAACACCAAGTTCACTATATGGACCCCTTATATATTTGGACAGCTTCTGTGAACAGCAATTTTCCAGTCTTGCCACAGATTCTCAATTGGATTTAGGTCTGGACTTTGACTGGGCCATTCTAACACATGAATATGATTAGATCTAAACCAGGGGTAGGAAACCTCGGCTCTCCAGCTGTTTCAAAACTACAAATCCCATCATGACTCTGCCTCTAGGAGTCATGCCTGTGATTGTCAGGGTCTTGCAATGTCTCATGGGACTTGTAGCTTCGAAACAGCTGGAGAGCCAAGGTTTCCTACCCCTGCTCTAAACCATTCCATTGTAGCTCTGACTGTATGTTTAGGGTCATTGTCCTGCTGTAAGATGAACCTCCACCCCAGTCTCAGGTCTTTTGCAGACTCTAACAGGTTCTATTCTAAGATTGCCCTGTATTTGGCTCCATCCATCTTCCCATCAACTCTGATCAGCTTCCCTGTCCCTGCTGAAGAAAAGCATCCCCACAACATGATGCTGCCACCACCATGTTTCACGGTGGGAATGGTGTGTTCAGGGTGATGTGCAGTGCTAGTTTTCCACCACACATAGCGTTTTGCTTTTAGGCCAAAAAGTTCAATTCTAGTTTCATCTGACCAGAGCACCTTCCTCCACATGTTTGCTGTGTCCCCACATGGCTTCTCGTAAACTGCAAATGCCACTTCTTATGGCTTTCTTTGAACAATGGCTTTCTTCTTGCCACTCTTTCATAAAGACCAGATTTGCGGAGTGCACAACTAATAGTTGTTCTGTGGACAGATTCTCCCACCTGAGCCGTGGATCTCAGCAGCTTCTCCAGAGTTACCAGGTGCCTCTTGGCTGATTCTCTGATTAATGCAGTTCTTGCCCGGCATGTCAGTTTAGGTAAACAGCCATGTCTTGGTAGGTTTGCAGTTGCGCCATGCTTTTTCTATTTTTGGATAATAGATTGAACAGTGAGATGTTCAAAGCCTGGGATTTTATTTATTTCAGGTACTTATATAACGCCATAAATTTTACTGAGTGCTTTTACATATACATTGTACATTCACATCAGTCCCGACCCTCAAGGAGCATAGCAATCTAAGGTCCCTAACCAATATTCATACATACACATACTAGGGGCAATTTAGAAAGGAGCCAATTAACCTACCAGTATGTCTTTGGCGTGTTGGAGGAAACAAGAGTACCCGGGGGGGGGAACCCACGCAGGCCAAGGGAGAACATGCAAACTCCAGCAGGTAGTGTCATGGTTGGGATTTTAACCAGCGACCCATTTACTGCTAGGTGAAAGTGCTAACCACTACACCACTTTGTCCCCCAATTATTTTTTATAACCTAACCCTGTTTTAACCACTTGCCGACCGCGCCATAGCCGAAAGACGGCTACAGTGCGGTCGAGTTATTCTGGGATGACGTCCTAGGGACGTCCTCCCAGAATCTTGCTCCCGTGCGCCCCCTGGGGTGCGCTCCTTGAAATATCCGCGACCGCCGGGTCCGGAAGACCCGGCGCATCACGGATCACGGTAGATGGCCGCTAATCGCGGCCGTTTACCACGTGATCGCTCTGTCAAATGACGGAGCGATCACTTGTAAACAAACCGGTGTCATGTGATGACGCCGGTTTCCTCTCTCCCCTCTGTGTACCGATCGGTACAGTGTGAGAGGAGAGGGGAAAGAGCGGGTGGCAGCAGCGCTGTGGGCTGGATGTGTATTGCCCACAGCGCTGCTCTGTGACAAGTGAAGTCACAGATCCATCCCTGCTCAGCCATCCCTGCTCAGCCATCACTGCGATACCCTGCCCAGACTCTGCGATACCCTGCCCATACTCTGCGATACCCTGCCCATACTCTGCAATACCCTGCCTATACTCTGCGATACCCTGCCTATACTCTGCGATACCCTGCCTATACTCTGCGATACCCTGCCCATACTCTGCGATACCCTGCCCATACTCTGCGATACCCTGCCCATATTCTGTGATACCGTGCCCATACTCTGCGATACCCTTCCTATACTCTGCGATACCCTGCCTATACTCTGCGATACCCTACCCATACTCTGCGATACCCTGCCCATACTCTGCGATAACCTGCCTATACTCTGCGATACCCTGCCCATACCCTGCGATACCCTGCCCATACCCTGCAATACCTAGCCATACTCTGCACTACTCTGCACTACCCTGCCATACCCTGCCATACTTGGCCATACTCGGCCATACTCAGCCATACTTGGCCATGCTTAACTTTGTGTTAAAAAAAAAAGCGTTTTAACCACTTCCCGCCCGCAGGTCGTCATATGACATCCTGGAATTTGTGCGGGGATATCTGAATGATGGGTGCAGCTACAGGCATCATTCAGATATCAGCTTTTTCAGCCGGCAATTCCCTACACCTACACCATAAGAATGATCATAGCGGCTGTTCCGCCGCTTGATCGTTCTTACGGGAGGCTAGAGGGGGGACGTCCCCCCCCCTCTCGCCGCCCACCTGTGCTTCTACCGACTTACCGGTACGATCGAAGCCAGGATAATTTTTTATTTTTTTTATTTCAGACTTCCCAGCCTAGAGGTGAGATGTGGGGTCTTATTGACCCCATATCTCACTGTAAAGAGGACCTGTCATGCCATATTCCTATTACAAGGGATCTTTACATCCCTTGTAATAGGAATAAAAGTGATCAAAAAATGTATTTTGGGGGGAAAAAGTGTCAAACCAAAATAAATAAAGTAAAATGAACAATAAATTGTATTTTTTTTTTTAAAGCGCCCCTGCCCCCGTGTGCTCGCATGCAGAAGCGAACGCATACGTAAGTCCCGCCCACATATGAAAACGGTGTTCAAACCACACATGTGAGGTGTCGCTGCGAACGTTGGAGCGAGAGCAATAATTTTGGCCCTAGACCTCCTCTGTAACTCAAAACACGTAACCAGTTAAAATATTTAAAATGTCGCCTATGGGGATTTTTAAGTAGCGAAGTGCAATTTTGAAGGGTGACAAATTAGGTATCTATTTACTCGGCGTAACTTCATCTTTCACATTATGCAAAAACATTTGGCTAACCTTAACATTTTTTTTTTTTTTTTAAAGCACAAAACTGTTTTTTTCCCCAAAAAACGCGTTTGAAAAATTGCTGCACAAATACCGTGTGAGATAAAAAGTTGCAACAACTGTCATTGTATTCTCTAGGGTCTTTGCTAAAAAAACATATATAATGTTTGGGGGTTCGGTGTAATTTTCTAGCAAACAAATGATGATTTTTACATGTAGGAGAGAGAATTGGCCTGGGTGCTCCAGAACGCCTGAAGGTGCTCCCTGCATGTTGGGCCTCTCTATGTGGCCACGCTGTGTAAAAGTCTCACACATGTGGTATCGCCATACTCGGGAGTAATAGCAGAGTGTGTTTTGGGGTGTAATTTGTGGTATGCATATGCTGTGTGTGAGAAATAACCTGCTAATATGACAATTTTGTGAAAAAAAAAAAGAAAAAAAAATCTTGATTTTTCAAAGAATTGTGGTAAAAAATTACAACTTCAAAAAACTCACAATGACTCTTTCTAAATACCTTGGAATGTCTTCTTTCCAAAAAGGGGTCATTTGGGGGGTATTTGTACTTTTCTGGCATGTTAGGGTCTCAAGAATTGAGATAGGCCGTCAGTACTTCAGGTGTGATCAATTTTCAGATATTGGCACCATAGCTTGTGGACTCTATAACTTTCACAAAGACCAAATAATATCCATCAATTTGTACTTATTTTTACCAAAGATATGTAGCAGTATAAATTTTGGCCAAAATGTATGAAGAAACATTACTAATTTGATCAATTTTATAACAGAAACAAAGAAAAATTTTTTTTTTTACAAAATTTTCAGTCTTTTTTCTTTTATAGCGCAAAAAAAAGAAAAACCCAAAATTGTCATTCAAAATGTGAGAGCACCGAAAGCTGAAAATTGGTCTGGTTAGGAAAGGGGTTTAAGTGCCCAGTGGTCAAGTGGTTAAACTTCTCCACAACTTTGTCCCTGGCCTGTCTTGTGTATTTCTTGGCCTTCATGATGCTGTTTGTTCACTAAAATTCTCTAACAAACCTCTAGTGGGTTCACAGAACAGCTGTATTTATAGTCAGATTAAATTACAGGCAACTGAATCAGATTTTAGTTAGGGATATCAGAGTAAAGGGGGCCGAATACAAATGCACATCACACTTGTCAGATATTTATTTGTAAAAAAATGTAAAAAACATTTAGCATTTTTCTTCCACTTCACAATTACTGTGTGTGCCACTTTGTGTTGGTCTATCACATAAAATCCCAACAAAATACATTTACGTTTTTGGTTGTAACATGATAAAATGTTGAAAATTTCAAGGGATATGAATATTTTTTCAAGGTACTGTATACCTTAATGCAGGGCTCGACAATTCCCGGGAGCCAGGTCGCAAATGCGACTAGAATTAGCGACCTGGCGCCTGGGGCAGCACAGCTGAGGTTACCTGTATCTCCGTGCCCCCCCCCCCCCTCCGCGATCGCGTGATCTCGTCGGGCCGCGTGGGCCGTTAATTTAGGCCGCGGCTTTGCGGCCTTCTGCAGGCCTAGGCTTCATTCTGTACTCTGGCGCCATCTTGTGGTGGCCGTTGGTATGACAAGTCAACCAGCAATGCTTGCCTGTTTCACTGCCCGCCCATCTCCTTCCCTTTACTTAGAAGTTAACCCCCAAACATTATATATATATTTTATTCTAACACCCTAGAGAATAAAATGGCGGTCGTTGCAATACTTTCTGTCACACTGTATTTGCGCAGCGGTCTTACAAGCGCACTTTTTTGAGGAAAAAAATACTTTTTTAAATTAAAAAATAAGACAACAGTAAAGTTAGCCCAATTTTTTTTTATATTGTGAAAGATAATGTTACGCCGAGTAAATTTGATACCCAACATGTCACGCTTCAAAATTGCGTCCGCTCGTGGAATGGCGACAAACTTTTACACTTTAAAATCTCCATAGGCGACATTTTAAAAATTCTACAGGTTGCATGTTTTGAGTTACAGAGGATGTCTAGGGCTAGAATTATTGCTCTCGCTCTACCGATCGCGGCGATACCTCACATGTGTGGTTTATACACTGCTTTCATATGCGGGCGCTACTCGTGTATGCGTTCGCTTCTGCACGCATTGGTCGTTAAAAAACCTGGCTCCTAACTTTTTTAGCTGGCTCCTAGATTTCAAGCAAATTTGTCAAGCCCTGCCTTAATGGAGTTTACAAGTCATTTTAAGGAGGGGGTGATCCTTTTTCCAACTTAGTGATTCTGTTTTTGATTTTGATTTTTCGTTGGGGTTATATGTTTTTCTTCGATGCTATAAGTTGCACTCAGCAAATACAGCTGGATAAAACAGAATCTGTATCTGCTTTCATTTCAGACTGCAAAACAACAAAATGTGATTATTTTAACCACTTAAGCCCCGGACCATTTGGTAGCTAAAGGACCAGAGGTGAATTCAGAATTTTGCACTGCGCTGCTTTAACTGTAAATTGTGCGGACATGCAATGTTGTACCCAAACGAAATTTGCGTCCTTTTCTTCCCACAAATAGAGCTTTCTTTTAATGGTATTTGATTGCCTCTGCGATTTTTATTTTTTGCGATATAAACGGAAAAAGACCGAAAATTTTGAAAAAAAATGATATTTTCTACTTTTTGTTATAAGAAAAATCGAATAAACTAAATTTTAGTCATACATTTAGGCCAAAATGTATTCAGCCACATGTCTTTAGTAAAAAAAATGTCAATAAGCGTATATTTATTGGTTTACGCAAAAGTTATAGCGTTTACAAACTAGGGTACATTTTCTGGAATTTACACAGCTTTAACCACTTCTCTACTGTGCACGAAAACCCCCTTCCTGCCCAAGCCATTTTTCAGCTTTCAGCGCTGTCACACTTTGAATGACAATTAGGCGGTCGTGCGACGTGGCTCCCAAACGAAATTTGTGTCCTTTTTTTTCCCACAAATAGAGCTTTCTTTTGGTGGTATTTGATCACCTCTGCGGTTTTTATTTTTTGCGCTATAAACAAAAGAAGAGCGTCCAGTTTGGAAAAAAAACACTATTTTTTACTTTTTGCTATAATAAATACCCATTTTTTTTTTTTTTAAATAAAATTTTCCTCAGTTTAGGCCGATACGTATTCTTCTACATATTTTTGGTAAAAAACAAAAATCGCAATAAGCGCGTATTGATTGGTTTGCGCAAAAGTTATAGCGTGTACAAAATAGGGGATAGATTTATAGCATTTTTATTTTTTTATTTTTTTATTAGTAATGGCGGCGATCTGCGATTTTTTATTGTGACTGCGATATTGCGGCGGACACATCGGACACTTTTGACACATTTTTGGGACCATTCACGTTTATACAGCGATCCCTGCTATAAAAATGCATTGATTACTGTATAAATGTGATTGGCAGGGAAGGGGTTAACCACTAGGGGGCGGGAAGGGGTTAAATATGTTCCCTCAAAGTGTTCTTACTGTGGGGGGAGGTGACTGACTGGGGGAGGTGACCGATGGTTGTCCCTATGTACAAGGGACACACCATCGGTCCCCTCTCCCTCACAGGACGTGGATCTCTGTGTTTACACACAGAGATCCACTTTCCTGCTCGTTTCCCGGGCAATCGCGGGTGCCCGGCGGCAATCGCGGCCACCGGGCACGCGCACCGGGGCCTTGTGAACGCGGCGGGGGCGAGCGCGCGCCTCCTAGCTCGTTTTAAAGGGAGGACGTCATATGACGTCCTCCCAGAACGAGAGTATCCTCCGCCCGCCGTCAATTGACAGTGGGCGGGGGACAAGTGGTTAAATTTATGACTGCCTATCTCATTTCTTGAGGTGCTAAAATGGCAGGGCAGTACAAACCCCCCCCCCAAATGACCCCATTTTAGAAAGTAGACACCCCAAGGAAATTGCTGAGAGGCATGTTGAGCCCATTGAATATTATTTTTTTTTGTCCCAAGTGATTGAATAATGACAAAAAAAAAAAAAATTACAAAAAGTTGTCACTAAATGATATATTGCTCACACATGCCATGTTTATATGTGGAATTGCACCCCAAAATACATTCTGCTGCTTCTCCTGAGTACGGGGATACCACATGTGTTGGACTTTTTAGGAGCCTAGCCACGTACGGGACCCCGGAAACCAAGCACCGCCTTCAGGATTTCTAAGGGCGCAAATTTTTGATTTCACTCCTCACTACCTATCACAGTTTTGAAGGCCATAAAATGCCAAAATAGCACAAAACCCCCCCAAATGACCCCATTTTAGAAAGTAGACACCCCAAGGAAATTGCTGAGAGGCCTGTTGAGCCCATTGAATATTTTTTTTTTGTCCCAAGTGATTGAATAATGACAAAAAAAAAATAAAAAATTACAAAAAGTTGTCACTAAATGATATATTGCTCACACATGCCATGGTTATATGTGGAATTGCACCCCAAAATACATTTTGCTGCTTCTCCTGAGTACGGGGATACCACATGTGTGGGACTTTTTAGGAGCCTAGCCACGTACGGGGCCCCGAAAACCAAGCACCGCCTTCAGGATTTCTAGGCACAAATTTTTGATTTGACTCCTCACTACCTATCACAGTTTCGAAGGCCATAAAATGCCAAAATAGCACAAAACCCCCCCAAATGACCCCATTTTGGAAAGTAGACACCCCAAGCTGTTTGCTGAGAGGCATGGTGAGTATTTTACAGCTCTCATTTGTTTTTGAAAATGAAGAAAGACCATTTTTTTTTTTTTTTTTTTTTTCAATTTTCAAAACTTTGTGACAAAAAGCGAGATCTGCAAAATACTCACAATACCTCTCAGCAAATAGCTTGGGGTGTCTACTTTCCAAAATGGGGTAATTTGGGGGGGTTTTGTGCCATCTGGGCATTCCATGGCCTCCGAAACTGTGATAGGCAGTGAGAAGTGAAATCAAAAATTTACACCCTTAGAAAGCCTGAAGGCGGTGATTGGTTTTTGGGGTCCTGTACACGGCTAGGCTCCCAAAAAGTCTCACACATGTGGTATCCCCGTACTCAGGAGAAGCAATAGAATGTATTTTGGGGTGTAATTCCACATATGCCCATGGCATGTTTGAGCAATATATCATTTAGTGACAACTTTCTGCAAAAAAAAAAAAAAAAAATTGTCTTTTTTCCGCAACTTGTGTCAACATATAAAATATTCCATGGACTCGACATGCCTCTCAGTATATAGCTTGGGGTGTCTACTTTCCAAAATGGGGTCATTTGGGGGGTTTTGAACTGTTCTGGCATTTTATACACAACATTAGGAAGCTTACATCCACTCTTCTAACCACTTGAAGACAAAGCCCTTTTTGACACTTTTTGTTTACATGAAAACATTTTTTTTTTTGCAAGAAAATTATGTTGAACCCCCAAACATTATATATATTTTTAAAGAAAAGGCCCTACAGAATAAAATGGTGGGTGTTGCATTTTTTTTTTCTACACAGTATTTGCGCAGCGATTTTTCAAACGCATTTTTTGGGGAAAAAATACACTTTTTTTAATTTTAATGCACTAAAACACACTATATTGCCCAAATGTTTGATGAAATAAAAAAGATGATCTTAGGCTGAGTACATAGATACCAAACACGACATGCTTTAAAATTTTGCACAAACGCGCATTGGCGACAAACTACATACATTTTTAAAAGCCTTTAAAAGCCTTTACAGGTTACCCCGTTAGATTTACAGAGGAGGTCTACTGCTAAAATTACTGCCCTCGATCTGACCTTCGCGGTGACACCTCACATGCATGGTGCAATTGCTGTTTACATATGACGCCAGACCGACGCTTGCGTTCGCCATTGGGCAAGAGCAGGGCAGGACAGGGGTGCTTTTTTTTTTTATTATTAATTTTGCTTTTTTATTTTATTTTTAAATTGTTCCTTCCATATTTATTTTTTTTATCATTTTTATTGTTATCTCAGGGAATGTAAATATCCCCTATGATAGCAATAGGTAGTGACAGGTACTATTTTTTGGAAAAAACTGGGGTCTAGACCCTAGATCTTTCCTCTGCCCTCAAAGCATCTGACCACACCAAGATCGGTGTGATAAAATGCTTTCCCAATTTCCCAATGGTGCTTTTTATATCCGGGGGGGACATTCCCTCCCACTGCTTGTAAAACCAGTCCAGAGGCTAATTAGCCACTAGGATTGCTTTTACATGAAAGCCGGCCGCTGGCTGAAAAGAATGATACCAAGATGATACCTAAACCCGCAGGCATCAATCTGGTATAACCATTCAAAGTCCAGCAACATACCAGTATGTTGCTGGTCCTTGTTGGACATGTATTGTAATCTTTTTTTTTTCATGCAGCCAGGTGGCTGAACGAAAAAAGAGATTGATCGGTGGGTATGCCCACCATTAGAATACCGCCCTTCATCCACCCACTTCTAATGATGGGCATACATGCACCATTTATATATGCCGAAGCATGGGGGCATCCTCCCGCAAAAAAGTTATGCCGCACACACATGGTCGGACTTTTCCACGGGCAAGCCTCCGTCGGAATTTCAATCGTATGTACGCGGCATTAGGAGCAAAATCGCTCCTCCGCCCCTGCTGCCCCAATGCTTCGGCATATTTGCTTTTTTTTTTTAACTGTGGTGGTGAAATCACCTCCTACAGCACTGGAGTCGCAGGGATCAGGCCTGTCTCTGCGAACGCTGCAGTTATGTGTGTTGTGTTTTGTAAGTGACAGTGATCGATCGATACTGCACTTGGGTGGCCTGGGCTGGACGGAGGGGCAAAATGCAGGTGCTAGCAGGTATCTGGGCTGATCCCGCTAACACTGCGTTTTTGGGAACCCTAAACTGCTGGGGACGCTAGTATAGATCTGATCAGATCAGATATTGATCTGTTCAGATACTATACCACTAAGGGAGGTGTATGCTTCACGCGTGGGTGTTAGCATTACTGGCACTAACCTGACGCTGCCTGGGGTGTGACGCAGACCCTCTCTGACGCTAAAACCTAATTGATATCACCCGCCGGGCGATCAGGGGGTTAAACCTTTATTGGGTTATATACGGCGGGTGCCCTGACACTATAAAAAGCAAACTAACTAACCAGCGTCACCCGTAACACTTATATGATGATCACTGGTGAAAGGGTTAACTAGGGGCAATTAGGGGGTTAAAACCTTGTATTAGATAATATATGGGGGTACCTGACGCTATAAAAACCTGCGGCGAACCTAAAAAAAATTACTGGCTACCGATCTGCATCACCGACGCTAAGACAGCGATCAGAAAAATTATCGCTTAGCGACAGTGGTGATAGGGGGTGAAAGGGTTACCTGGGGGGCGATCAAGGGGGTTAAACCTTTATTAGATCATTTATGGGGGTACCTGACGCTATAAAAACCTGCGGCGAACCTAAAAAAAAAATACTGGCTACCGATCTGCATCACCGACGCTAAGACATTGATCAGAAAAATGATCGCTTAGCGACAGTGGTGATAGGGGTGAAAGGGTTACCTGGGGGGCGATCAAGGGGGTTAAACCTTTATTAGATAATTTATGGGGGTACCTGACGCTATAAAAACCTCCGGCGAACCTAAAAAAAATTACTGGCTACCGATCTGCATCACCGAAGCTAAGACAGCGATCAGAAAAATGATCGCTTAGCGACGGCGGTGCTAGGGGGTGAAAGGGTTATCTGGGGGGTGATCAAGGGATTAAACCTTTATTAGGGGGGGTTAGGGGGCTACACTGGACCTAAAACTAAATGTAGTGACACTTTTACAGTCACAAATGTCACTGATTGCAGTGATCAGTAAATAAATGGTCACTGCAATGACACTGTGACTGGGGGCTGGGGGGTGATCTGGGGGGGCCTGGGGGGGGCGATTTATGTGCCTATGTGTGCTGGTGTTAGTGTAGTGTTTGTGCACTAACCTTGATGTCTTCTCTTGTACGGCGCTCGGTATATGTGAGCGCCGCACAGGAGATGACATCACTTCCTCCTGCTTCCTCTGTCTGTGTGTACATTCGACAGACAGAGGGGGCATTTCCATTCGCCGGGAGCGATCGCGGGGGGGTGGCCGGAATCGAACGGCCGTCCCCTCATGTCGGATCGCTCCCAGACGAATTCCGACCGCTCACTGTACAGAAGGGGGGTCCGATCGGACCCCCCAACTGTACAAAGACAATCACGTATGCTCTACGTGATTGTGCCTGTCGGTGCCATTGTGCCGACGTATATATTCAGTGAGCGGTCGTTAAGTGGTTAAAGAGGGGTGATTCTTTTCTATACCCACTGTATATACCATAGTTTATATACTCCATAACTTTCCTGCAGACTAAATAACATACACTGATTTGGGTTAGTTTTACCAAAGGATTGAAGCAGAATACATTTTGGTCTAAACGTACTATATGAAGAAAGATTTTAAAACGCAGGTTTTTTTTAAAAAAAAAACTCAGTCTTTTTTCATTTATTTAGCAAAAAGTCAAAAACCCATTGGTGAATATATACCACCAAAAAAAAGCTCTATTTGTGTGTAAAAAAATCATATGGCTACATTGTTGCATGACTACGCAATTGTCATTAAAAGCGATACAGAAAAAACTGGAGACCATCCCAAAGGTCATTCGAAATGGGAGAAAATGGACTACCTTGGTACACATGAACTTCATACAACAAAAGTTAAAACATCTAGTTATATTTTATTGCTACAAATACTAAAAACTGGTAAAGCCAGATATGAACAAAGTATATCACATATTGTCAAAAATTGGTTTGTACACTGGACTATACACGTTACACTGATATTGTAACACCCTCACTAATACAGAGCCAGGGTGTATAGTACATTCATCCTCATAGTGTGCCCGTTGTCCTCTACATCAGTGATTCTCAACCTTTTTTCAGTCAAGGCACCAATTAAAATTTATGGACAATCTCGAGGCATGCTACAAATTTATGGGCAATCTTGAGGCACCCCATTCTAAAATGTAAAAACTATTCTAATAGTCTATTAGTATTCTAATAGTTTTACATCATTGCAGCAACATCCACACACGTAGGAAACCAAACATTAGAGGTGATGTATTCTTTCAAAGCAAACACACTTTTGCAAATTGGTACTAGTATTCCAATGTTTCTCTTCTCCCTCACTCAGCTAATGTGTCTCCAACACTGATGGAAAGGGGCAGGGGAGGGTCAAACAAAGATGATATGCAGACGACTGACATTCTCCTTATCAACTGATGATGCCATTGGTCGTTAGGACACAGGCAGCACAACGTTTGTAATGGTGTACAATGAAAACCTGTGGCTTTGTGCAACTAAAAGGCAGACTTCATCCACACGCTGGCATGGGCACCCTGGTTGAAAAGGGCTGATCTACATGTTTCACAGAAACAACCGCTTCTTCAGGAGGAATATTTTAAAAACATTGTCTGTAACAAACCATAACAGTAAACCAACAGACATAGCAAGTATACTACAGAATACAGACATACTGTTACAGAGGGAGCCACTTGCTTACATACCAACTACAGCCAACGTCTGCGAAGGGTCAAGGCAAAACCACCAAAAATGCTCCCCCAGCGTGAGCAAATAACTGTTGCACGGACAGGAAAACTACCAGAGAATTCCTCTGGTAGTTCTCCTGTCTGTGCGACAGCTGTTATGTTTGTTACAGTTAATGTTTTTAAAATATTCCTCCTGAAGAAGCGGTTGTTTCCACAAAACATGTAGAGGGCAAACTAAGAAGATGAATGTACTATACGCCCTGGTTTTACTGTATTAGTGAGGGTGTTTCAATATCAGTGTTACATGTGTAGTCCAAAGTGCAAACCCATTTTTGTCAATATGTGATATACTTTGTTCATATCTGTCTTTACCAGTTTTTTGTATTTGTATCAATAAAACATTATTAGATGTTTTAACTTTTGTTGTATGAAGTTTATGGGTATCGAGACCATTTTCTCCCATTTTGGATGACCTTTGGGGGTGGTTTCCGTTTTTTTCTATTGTTACACTCAGGTGATGGTACCCCCACATTACCTTTTTGCAAATTTACACATTTGAGAGGTTCTCCAGTTACAGAGTGATACAGTGCTGAAGGCTGAACATTTGCCAGGACAGGAAGGGGGTCAATGTGGCCAGTATTGCACATGTATGATTACAAATTAAGGAAATACATTTTTTACAATTCTTTACATTAAACTGATATCTTTTATTATTTCTGAAATTTTATATAAAAAAACTATAGTTCCCCCTTAATAATGTTTTATAGAGATGGTAAAAATGATCACCAAAGCTTTTGTCAATGTTCCTGCTTTCCTTTCTCTTCATTCAGATTACTCTTCAAGTGTTTTGTGTATACTCAATGCTATGCTCTTGTATTTTGTCTTTGCCCCCGCAGCTTTGCCTGATATACACTCAGTATTTCCTCCCCTCCTGCTATCTCTCCTATTGTAAAACCCTTTTATATAACCAAATGTGAAATTTCCTTTTATCTGAGCACAAAGGAAGACCTTTTGGCCAGTGTTAAAAAGCACCGTTAGCGAATCCAGCTCAGGGAGAGTTGATAAAAAAGATAACAATATCAATCTCTATACTGCTAAGATTTGAAGTGCAGGCATCATATTTAAATAGAAAAATAGATATTTTTTGTTAGTTTTATAAATGTACAAACTGAAGTTTTTATTTTTTATTATAAAATCAGTATTTTACAAATACTTGGTAAAGCCATGGCACTCCGTTTTCACAGATTTTTGGGTTGTCTAGTATCAAACTGACTATTTCAGACAGGGCCCTAATTTGTTTGGCGTGCAGGAATGAGATGCATTTCTCTTCTGACTCATAGACATTTCACAATGTAGAAGTAAATCCATCACCACAAAACTTGTAGCTGTAACTTAGAACTCAGCGCCTGCTGGCTGAAAGTGGTAAATATAAAATATTAATAATGTATGGAGTATGGAATATTTACTTAAATGAAAAGAAATTAAAAACACTTTTTTTATTTATTTTGGTCCTCAACCTAATAAATATGCAAAGAAAAAAAAACAGATCCCTCTAAGAGCTCATCAGTTTTTTCATTTTAAAATCTTAAAAAAACAGAGACCATTTCCTTTGCTTTAGTAACTTAAAGCGTATCTAAACCCCAAAACAAAGGTGTAATATATTGCAGCTTGCCAGTTTTTAGATATGGTGACTGCATTTTTTTATTTTTTCAGGCTATTTTCTCTTTTTTAAATTTTTTATTTGCTAATCCTGTCATTAACACACTTCCTTTTCCTGGGTGGCTACACTCACTCACCCTCTGTAGTAATAGAGAGAGCCATGGTTGTCATCCAGGTTTTGTTGCCTTGCAGGATAAAGATGATTAAGAGCCCTGCAAGGTTAAAGCAGTCCTGTGAAGCCCCAAAACATTGACAAAATAGAGTTTTCTCACTCATTTTTCAAACTTGTTAAGTAGCCAGTTTTCTATGAAGCCTGCTAGGGGTGTGCACTCAGCTGTTTCTGGCATGCCAATAATACATAAATAGTTTCTGCGTAGTTGATTTTCCAAGTCTTCTACACAGAGCATGTTGTGAGACTTTGGTAGAGGCAGAGTGCAAATCCTGTTTGAGTAGCAGAACTTTGTCCTCCAGCGTACTAATGCGATCCTTCAAAACTGTTGCCCACTCACAGATCTTTTGTATATCATAACCTGATTCAGTAGATTACTTTCAGACCTATGAGCTGTTCCACAGTATTTGTGTGTGTTTAAACAGGTATTGAAGAAAGTCTCCCTTTAGCCACACTTTGAGACAATCCCATGAATCTTTATCCCCATGATTAAGCTCAGAGGGTTGGGGCAAACTGTGAAGGGGATGTGGCCTGGTTGGAGCCCAGGCTGAGGTTGCCATACATTCAAGATTCATGGGGTATTTCTTCAATACTCAGTAATGGTAGGAGCCGGGACAAGCTCCCTCCCAAGCCAGCACTCACAGCAGTGGACACCGAGGACTTGCATCCCTCCTAACTCACATACCAGGCTTCTTTGAGTCACTGTGTTTAAAGTGATTGTAAAGTCTGTATTTGCACAGAGCAGCCTGGATCCTCCTCTTCTCGGGTCCCTCTTCTGTGCTCCTGGCCCCTCCCTCCTGTTGAGTGCCCCCACAGCAAGCAGCTTGCTATGGGGGCACCCCAGCCAAGTCACAGCTGCCTGTGTCCATTCAGACACGGAGACCCAGCCTTACCCCGCCCCCTCTCTCTCTCTTGATTGGCTAGCTGACTTTGATTGACAGCAGCGGGAGTCAATGGAGCCGCCACTGCTGTGTCTTAGCCAATCAGGAGGGAGAGTCTCGGACAGCTGAGACACTCATGGACATCGCTGGATAGAGATGGGGCTCAGGTAAGTGTTAGGGGGGCTGCTGCACACAGAAGGCTTTTTATCTTTTAAAACCTTCTGACTTTACAACCCCTTTAAAAAGATGCCATATGAATCTTCTGTGGTCAGGATCTCCTGGAGGGTTGGTTCAGGGTCTTGTGCAGGAGCATGTGTCTGTGGTACAAGTTACAGCTGTACAGCAGTACTCATGGTATTCACTGGAGTGGCGGAGTGGTGATGTCACAGTTTCCACCTCCACAGTCTCCACCTCACCCACTCAGAGATTACTTTGCAAAGCATTCCCTGAATGGCTCACATGCTGAGCGGCTGATCTCCTGTATTCACATTATATAAGGCCAGTCACTCAGAATGGGACCTGGAAGCTAATGGAGATCACTGGCGTAGTGGTGTCTACTACAGTGATATCCAGATTCCAGGAGCATCAGACAGGTATTATACATACTGTAGTTGCATTGGTTCAAGCTAAACCAATTATTGCGGAAGGAAAGGAAGGTTTGTGCAGCTGGAAAAGGTAGCATCAGCGGTTTATTGGTTTTTCTTGCATGTGAAAAGCATATGCTTATTTTAAAGGGACCCTGTCACTAACTTAAAAAAATGCAAGTGAAAGATTATTAGGAGTGTTTCCATAAATTATTTTTCATTTAGTTGCATTATGCCTGTAAACTTGCTAGAAATTCTGACAAGTCCATTTCCTAGCACAAACCTCTCCCTCCTTGCAGGTCATAGACTTCTGCTCTTCTGGGGGTGTCTATCTACTCTCTCTGCTGGCCCAGCTATCCTTCCTTTCACTTATCTACTTCACATGAGGACTCTGATGTAAAGGAGGAGGATGCTGGAGGTGGGGACTCTGATGTGGAAGGAGGGGGCTGAAAATTCTAATCTTGAAGGGAGTACTGAGGACTCTGATGTAAAAGGGGAGTTGAGGACTCTATACTGAAAGGTGGAGGTCTGAGGACCCTGATGTGAAGAGGGGTCCTATAATGTGAACTGGGCGGGGGGAGGGGCTGGGGAACTGAGAGCTCTGATGTGAAAGGGAGGGTTCCAATGTAATGTGGGGAGCCCATGTTAAAGGGGGGTGTCTCGAGATTTTGCATACCCTTAAAGGGTGTGGGAATCGACGTAGAATCTTTATATACGTCAATCCCACTTGAATGGGGCATATTGGCAGTGCATAATTTTTTAGATCAGCAGTTCCCAAACATGGGGGCGCAGAATGAATTTATCCTCGAACTGCTGGAACTGGCTTTGAAAAATAACTTTTTTCAATTTGCAAACCAATTTTTCCAGCAGCTTTGCGGTACATCAATGGGAGCCCCTTGGGCCCCAGCTTATGCCTGCCTCCATCTGGGATGGTGGGAGGAAGATACTATCTATGCCTTGTCAATGTACCTTAGCCACGCCTACGCCTGGCTGAGGTACATTGACGACGTACTGAGGTATGGACGGGTACCCAGGCATCACTTGTTGAGTTCATGGAGGAATTGGGCAACAACACCCGCAACATCCGACTCACATATGTGGTGGATTCCCATGAAATACCATTCCTTGATCTTTCTATCAGAATAGACAATGGCAAACTGGCCACTCAGACTTTTCGGAAGGCAACAGCCGCAAACACTTTGTTACAGGCCGATAGTCACCATCCCGGCTCTCTGATACGCGGTATACCTGTGGGGCAGTTTCTTCAAATTCTGAGAAACTGCTCCACAGATGAGGACTAACGTCACGAATCAGAGTCTCTCTATCAGCGGTTCCGTGAACGCGGGTATTCCCATCGCACTCTACGTCGAGCCAGGAGAATGGCCGGTGAGAGGATTAGGGCTGACCTACTCAGGCCCTGGGAGCTGAGTCACAGCAACCTGGGAGGACCAGTCAGATTCATTACCCCTTATGGGGCACAATGGCAGAAAGTCAGCTCTATCCTATCGGAACACTGGCATATCCTGACTCGATGTGAGATCTTAAAGGGGATAGTGGGTGAGAGACCCTCAATAACTGCCAAAAGGGCTAGAAATTTGAGGGGCGACTTGGTCCAAACTGAATTCAGATGCCCGCCTAACAGGAACTGGCTCACCAATATGCCTCGGGTCACAGGCATGTTTGCGTGTGGTCATTGTAGTACATGCAAATATGTGGACCGATCCAAAACATTCAGAGATTCTGAATCCAAACAGACGTTTGAAATCAAGTCGTTCATCAACTGCACCACAACTAGGGTTCTTTACATCCTAGAATGTCCCTATCACAAATTATATGTGGGAAAAACTAAACGCCAGCTATGGGTCAGATTCGCTGTACACCTAAGGCCCCTTTCACACAGGACGGATCAGTAATGATCCGGCCCGTGAACCTCCGCTTGCTCAGCGGGGATCGCTCCATGGATCCCCTCTGAGCCGTCGGATGACAAGGCGGTCCCCGCACACTGTGCAGGGACCGCCCTGTCAGATCTCCGCTCTCCCCTATGGGGTGATCGGATGAACACGGACCGTCTGTCCGTGTTCACCCGATCCGCTCTGCAGACGGATAGAAAAATAGGATTTTTTCTATCCAAAAAAACGTAGCTTAACGGAGACGGTTGTTAACGGACGTTAGCGGATGAGTATCCGCTAATGTCCGCTATCCCATAGACATGCATTGATGTCCGTTTTAATCCGTAAACGGATGTATTAAAAAACGGATGAACGGTCCGCACGTGTGAAAGGGGCCTTAAAAGTATTAGGTTGAAGGAAGACACCCCGATAGCCCAACATTTTCTCAAATTTCATCAGGGCAAAACACTTGGATTGACAATAAAGGGAATTCTATGGCCTTGATCTCTCAGAATGGAGAGGGGACTATGATACGGTCCTCCTCAGAAAATAAAAATTATGGATTTTTCGACTCCAGACTCTCCAGCCGAAAGGCCTTAACATTGAGCTTAGTCTAAAGGTTTTTCTGGAGCCATAAACAATCACCTGGTTTTCCTCTCTCTCTCCTTCCGTCTTTCCCTTCCCCCCCCCCTTTTCCTCCTCTTTTGCTTTCCGTTCCCCATTTTTCCTTTCTTCCCCACCTTTTTCTTTCTCTTCTCTCCCCCCCTTTTCTCTGTTCTCTCCCCCCTTTTCTTTTCCCCCCTCTTTCCCCCCTCCCCCCTCCTCCATACATCTCCCCTCTCTCTCCTCCCCTCTCTTCCCACTCTTTCCTTCTCAGTTCCCACCCTGCTCCCACTTTTCAGATTATTTTCTGCAATATATAGTATCTCTATTAGACATGTGCACTGCCAAAAAATTTGTTAGTTTTCGTTTCATTTGTTTGTTTGTTTTTTCGTTTTTCGGGTCATTCGCTATGATCGCAATTCGTAAATTCCTACATTCGTAAATTCCTACATTCGTAAATTTATACATTTGTAAATTCGTACATTTGTACATTCGTAAATATATACATTCGTAAATTCGTACATTCGGAAATTGTAAATTCGTACATTCGGAAATTTGGAAATTCGTAATTTGAAAATCCAAAAACACGAAAATTCGAAAATCTGAAAAAATAACTATTAAATTAAAGGTATTGTAATTTCCTTTCAAATTTGGCTGTTAGCGAACGTAACGAATACAAATTTATCCGAAGTTACGCATAACCTGAAATAACAAATGCCGTATCTAAACAAATGGAACGGAACAAATTAATAATTAATAATAATAATAAAACGTTTTTGTTATTATTATTGTTATTTATTATTATTATTAATTCATTACGTTCCATTCGTTTAGATACGGCATTCATTATTTAGGAAAACAATTCGTAACTTCGTTAAGTTCACTAACAGCCAAATTTGAAAGGAAATTCCAATACCTATAAATTAATAGTTAGTAATAGTTAAGTTATTATTAGTTAATTATTATTTCAGATTTCCAAATTTACTAATTTACTAATTTACGAATGTACGAATTTACGAATGTACGAATTTACGAATGTACGAATCTACGAATGTACGAATCTACGAATTTTCGGATATTCGAATTTATGAATATTCGTTAAAATTCGTTAAATGAGTTTTCGTTAATTCGGATATTTCCGAATTAACGAATTTGTTGAAATTCGTAAAAAAATTAATTCGGAGCGAAACAAATTGCACATGTCTAATCTCTATGTAATACCCTATATGACGAGGTGACATGATATGCTATATGACCTCTTTTTGTTCTATGTTTATATACACATAACATGCAACATGCACGTCTCTACTTCTTTCAACTCTGAGGTAGTACATGGATAGCCTCAGCAACTCTTCCATTAAAAACTGCTGTCCGTTCATTCAACAGATTATATATACCTGTCTATTTACACTCTGCAGTCTCAGTTGTTACCACCAGATGGCAGTATATAATTTATGGGCCTTTTTTTTGATTGGCTATGATGCCTTATTTAAAGACCACAATGACCCATGCACTACATCCAGATGAAGTGATTGTTTAAAATCCCGAAACGCGTAGATGTAACGATGCAGTGGATGTCAGATGACCCCCGCTTTACCGACTGATACCCCGCCTGTGTCAGCAGTGTGATCCTGTAAGCCCGGATTCTACAGAGCTAACTTTGCAGTGCAGTTTATTCCACGCGCCATCTACAAGCCACCGTAGGAATATCTTTTGAACTTTGAACTAACGCAGACAATCCTACGTCTCAGGGCATGCTTTCAGTTACCGGCTATGCCTGCTAGGACTTCCGAGCGTCCCGGTAACTACAGTCCCGCTGACACTCTTCGCAGATGCTGTACTCAGGGGATGATCACAGACACTGGTCCAAACCGATAACTCTCAGCAAGGGTAAGAATCCCTCATGGACCTGTTGTACACGACTGTGTTCCCTTTGAATTTGAATATGCATTTATACTGAGACTGACTGCCTGGTTAAAGCTGAACCTGCACTGAACACATGATAGCTGACTGTGATTTAATCAGCCATTTAAAGTGCTATATCTTTGCATCTACATGTCCAATGTTAGGTGTTTAATGCTCTGTTGAATCATTGGAATGCACTGGGCTCATTTTCCCTTCTTTTAGTGGCACCGTGCAGTCACTATGGATGGACTCTTTTCAGCCCTTCATATGTAGGATATATTTAAGGACTGGCAGTTTGATCTATATCCACTCTTTGTTGTGTACTCCATCCCATGGTGTCATACCACAATTTAGGGCAATTAGGCATCAGCTGTGAATATCAAGGATATATTCCACTATAGACTACTGTATATAATTTTTCTGTGCATTTCACTTAGTGGTAATATACCACCATCACGGGTAGCTGCTCATTAGCTGTACACATCCACTTTGGAGACATTTCAGCCCACAGTCCTTTTATGGACAAGACATACTTGTGATCCTTTTCAGCTAAACAGCATCTATTTTACAGGACTGCCATTATCTCCATATACTGGATGCTTGACTCTTTCAGACCAAGAGGGGTCAATTCTATGTTTCAGTTGGTTATAGCGGGGTTTTTATCTCATGTCCACTTTTTATGTTTCAATAGTTTTTATTAAAGTTTTACATACAAAATATAAAAAGAAAATCTCAGCTTTTCATTGTACAGTATTTAACATATCCAGGGAATCATAAATAGATTAGTCCATAACATTGGTGAGTCCAATTAGCATTGCTTAACATATCCAATATGACCCCCCGATGTGGGCTGAAATACAATAGCACAACAATAAACCATATACAGGCCCACTGTGGTCGAGGGCCCCAAGCTCGTATTCTATCCCAGACCCTATCGGGAAATATACCCGCTGGGAAGAGTCAGCTCCCCATCCATCTATCAGGGGGGGGCAATTCCTCTGATCGCGCGGGCATTGCCCCAAACTGCCCAAGTGAACAATGGTCTGCTGAGGGTGAACAATAGAGTTAACCGTAACTGTAAGGTCTAATTAAAGACCCAATAGTGAGTAGTTATAGAAAGAATAGTAAGGAAAAAATAAATGGGGGGGGGAACAAAGCAGAGAAGGAAGGGTTGGGGGGGGGGAAAGGAACCACAACTCCGTGCCCAGAAACCCATCTAGTTATAATAGATATAGGTAGCTAGCGTCCTGGGGTCATTTGTGAGATATCTAATCCACGGGTCCCATACTTTGTGAAATAGCTTCATCTTATCCTGCACCAATGCTGTCAACCTTTCATTTAACATAAGCCATGACAATTTGTCTTTAAGCTGTTCAAATGGTAGGGCAGCGGACCTCCAATTCCTGGCTATGGTTATTTTTGCTGATATAAATATGAAGGCAAGAAGCCGCCTTTGGGACTTTGAGTCTTCCACTATCTCTCTCCCTAGAAGTGCTTGTTTAGCTGATTTCTTCAAGTTTATCTATGTAAGGGTATATATTAAATTATAGACCCTAATCCAATATCTCCTGACCCTAGGGCACGTCCACCATATGTGATGTGTGGATCCTATTTGACCACATCCTCTGAAACACATAGAGGTAGCTTCAGGTACAAAGGTGCCCAATCTGGCCGGTACCATATACCACCTCAATAAAACCCTATAGTTTGCCTCTATTATCGAGGTATTGATGAGCGAACAACACGTTGTCTCTGATATCTTATGCCATTCCTCTAGGTCAAGGGTCTCCTGTAAGTTATTTTCCCAGTGGATCATGTAGCTCAGTTTTGTCGATACATTCATCAATATCGGATATATGTCAGTTATGTGGCCCTTAAGTTTATCATAGTGACAACATAAATATTCTATGGGGAGTCAAAGAAGCTAAATCACCCTTACGGGCTAGAGTTTGTACAAAATGGTTTATCTGAATATATCTATATCGTTCTTTAGGTGGCATTTGATATTTGTCCCTCATAGACTGCTCAGATAGCATACCTCTACCGTCCCAAAGGTCGGCTATTCGCATTAGGCCCTTATTAGTCCACCATTCAAACATGGAGGGGAGTGAGGCCCGGGGTGAACGCTCTATTTTTCAACAGTGGTGCCAATGGAGTATGGGGTGACTTGAATTTATGGGTTCTAGAGAGCCTATCCCGTATCTCCAGCGAGAAAGATAACGTAGGGCATAATATTATTGGTCTTTCTTTATTTGGGAGCCACATAATGTGAGAAATTGGGTTCGGACGTCAGGAACAAGATTCCATAGTCATCCATGTTGCGGTTGCTGGGAGTGATACCTACAGAGCTGGGCCACCTGGGCTGCATAGAAGCATTTCTGTAGATCGGGCAGACTAAGTCCCTCTTTCCGTTTTGGAGTATACATTGTACCTTTGTTCACCCTAGGCCTCTTGTCCCCCCAGATAAACTGGAGAATTTTTCCTTGGGAATACTTTAAGATCATTTTGAGCCAAAGTCACAGGTAAAGTGCGAAAGAAATATAATATCCTCGGTAGGACGTTCATTTTTATCGAGTGGAGTCTGCCGAACCACGATGGGGGATGAATCTGCCATTTAGCTAAATCATCTGTCAACCGCTTAAAGAGGGCTGGGTAATTTCTCTTATATAGTGTTTGGATAGATGAAGTCAAATGTATGCCTAAATATGGAAGAGCCTCAGGTTCCCACTGAAACTGGTATGACTGTTTAAGTGTTACTTGCGTGGAGATTGGCAGTGAAAGGTTCAGTGCCCTAGATTTGCTGTGGTTTATTTTTAGTCCAGAGATATCAGAGAATGGTTGTAAGATTGCGTGCAAATTAGGGAGGGAGGTGATCGGGGATGTCAGGGTCAGTAGTAGGTCATCGGCAAAAAGTAAGCATTTATGTTCATAATCTCCGCAGACGATCCCCCGGATATCTCGGCATGTGCGAATTTTGATGGCTAGAGGCTCTATCGCTAGAGCAAATAACAGCGGTGATTCATGTCCACTTTTTAAACATAACAACGTTGTTTTTCTATTGTATGCAGTGTTTTTATAGATATTGATACTCTGGAGGAATGTGTCTCATCTGGGGGGTCTTAGTACCGCCCCAGTTGGACTCATTTACATTTTCTGTGCATTTATCAATAAAGTTTATTCATATTTCTGAATTACACTGTGGTTGATTCTCCCTTAGACTATATTTTGAGACTCCTTGTCTCAAAGCTCCCCTTTTCTCTCTGGAGGTCTGAGGACCCTGATGTGAAGAGGGGTCCTATAATGTGAATGGGGTTGGGGAGGAGGGGCTAGGGAACTGAGAGCTCTGATGTGAAAGGGAGGGTTCCAATGTAATGTGGTGTAAGGAAAGGTTCCATCCGCTGGTAATATCTATCATTTGGCGTGCAGTACTGGGGTCCACCAGCAGGTGTCTCCTGGCAGTTTGGAACTGTCAAGGGAGCTTCTACCTGCTAGTGTTATGTCATCTTTGGGCCGCAGTACTGGCGTCCACCAGCGGATGGATCCTGGAAGTGTGGTGCAGATTTTACTTTCTGCAATCAGGGGTCACCTGAGCTTGTTAGCAGGTAATAGTATAAATACCCGGCAAGTGCACACGCACTGCCCTGGTATCGTCCTCGTGCCCTGACCTGCAGCCTGTTTACCTGAACCCCGAACCCTGATTCCTGATTCCTGACTCCTGACTCCTGATTCCTGTATCCTGAACCTGTTGTATCTGTTCCAGCATCCCTGGATCCTTGCTCAGCAGCCTGATTGCTTCCTTCTTGTCCCTGTCTGTCTACTCCTGGCCCCCCATCTGCTGATCTCCTGTTAATGATCCTGGCCTGGCTTGACTACGATTCTGGTTCCCCCTTTTGCTACATATGCTGGTTGGTTACTGTCACTGTTTGGTTGTTCACTTGTTGTATTGGTGGTGTATTCACACTTATATGTATTTACCTTAAATAAACTTACTTTCACCTATTTCTGTTTGCGGTTTCCTCATAGTTCTGGTCACTCCTGATACATGACATGTGGGGAGCCCATGTTAGAGTGGGGTGTCTCGAGATTTTGCATACCCTTAAAGGGTGATGCGACTGGAAAAATGTTGTGAAACAGTGGTTTAGACCAGCCTTTTTCACCCTGCGATGCCTTGAGGTTTCTTCAGGGGTGCCTTGGCAAAATGACTAAAAACTGCCCCAAAATTGTATACAAGCTGGTGGGTGGATGAAACCTGCCTTTTAGTTACACAAAGCCACATGGTTTCATTGTACACGATTACAACCGTCTAGCTGCCAACCTCCTAACGCCCAATAACATCATCAGTTGGTAAGGAGGATATCAGTTGCCTGCATATCATCCTTGTTTGACCCTTCCTTTCCTCTCTCCATCAGCTTTGGGGTCTCATTAGCTGAGTGATGGAGAAGAACTGAGGGAGAAGAGAAACATTGGAATTTGCTAGTCAGTACCAGTTTGCAAAAGTGTATTTGCTTTGGAAGAATAAATCACTTCTACCGTTGGGTGTCCTACATGTGGATGTTGCTGCATTATGTGAAACTATCAGAATCGTTATTACATTTTACAATGGGGTGCCTCGAGATTAGGGATGAGCTTCGTGTTCGAGTCGAACATACGTTCGACTCGAACATCGGCTGTTCGATCGTTCGACGAAGATCGAACGATTTGGGCCGTTCGCGCCAAATTCGAGTGACGCGAACGGCCCACAATGCACTACGCCATCGCAGTGTCATCCAGGCGCTGTGATTGGCCAAGCATGCACTGTGACCCCGCATGCTTGGCCAATCACAGCGCCGGCAGCGAGGAGAGCAATGATTGGCCACAGGCAGGATGCCTGTGGCCAATTATTGCTGAGGGTGTTTAGTACACGCCCCACACTATAAAAGGCCGCCAGCACGGCGGCCTAGTGTAGTGTGTTCCGGAGCAGGGATAGAGCAGCATAGGCAGGGACAGTGACTTTTATTTCTTTCTTGCTTAACCTGGATTCCTTTAGTTTAGGGAAAGAGAAGGATAGGTAGGGAGAGTGTCAGTGTGTTTTGTGCTTGTGCTATATTGTGCTTAAAAAAAACATTTTTTCTAGGGACAGAAAACTGTAGGTAGGGAGAGTGTGTCAGTTTCTTTCACTGTCAAAGTCCTTGTTTCCAGGGACCTGGAAGGACAGTGAGTGAATTCTCCTTGTGCTAAATTGTGCTTAAAAAAAACATTTTTTCTAGGGACAGAAAACTGTAGGTAGGGAGAGTGTGTCAGTTTCTTTCACTGTCAAAGTCCTTGTTTCCAGGGACCTGGAAGGACAGTGAGTGAATTCTCCTTGTGCTAAATTGTGCTTAAAAAAAACATTTTTTCTAGGGACAGAAAACTGTAGGTAGGGAGAGTGTGTCAGTTTCTTTCACTGTCAAAGTCCTTGTTTCCAGGGACCTGGAAGGACAGTGAGTGAATTCTCCTTGTGCTAAATTGTGCTTAAAAAAAACATTTTTTCTAGGGACAGAAAACTGTAGGTAGGGAGAGTGTGTCAGTTTCTTTCACTGTCAAAGTCCTTGTTTCCAGGGACCTGGAAGGACAGTGAGTGAATTCTCCTTGTGCTAAATTGTGCTTAAAAAAAACATTTTTTCTAGGGACAGAAAACTGTAGGTAGGGAGAGTGTGTCAGTTTCTTTCACTGTCAAAGTCCTTGTTTCCAGGGACCTGGAAGGACAGTGAGTGAATTCTCCTTGTGCTAAATTGTGCTTAAAAAAAACATTTTTTCTAGGGACAGAAAACTGTAGGTAGGGAGAGTGTGTCAGTTTCTTTCACTGTCAAAGTCCTTGTTTCAAGGGACAGAGAAGGACACCTGAAGGTAGCCCTTATTGCTTTTTTCCCATCTCCCTGCAGGCCATCTATTAGAATGTCTGGAAGGCAAACAAGGAGAGGCAGACAGTCAGGAGGCAATAAAAGAGGGCAAGCAGGCTCTGTGTCTGGGGGCAACAGTGCTGGTCGTGGACGCGTTGCATTGTCATCAGCACATGGCCATGGGACACACTTGTCCTTCTTTTCGGCAGCTGGACATGTTGAGCCACATCATGCCGAAGACTTGGTAGAGTGGATGACCAAGCCCTCCTCCTCCTCCTCATCCTCTCTCACCCAGGCTCAGGGTACTGGAAAAGCAGCTGCCAAAGCGTCCTCTTCCCTGGTATCAATGTCAGACTCATCATCAGTCACTCCTTCCCTAGACCCACCATGTCCTCCTCCTGAGGAGTCCCCCGAACTGTTTCAGCACAGTGTTGGGTACATGCTCCAGGAGGATGCCCAGCGTTTCGAAGGGTCTGATGATGAAACCCAGCTAGAGGAAGGCAGTAGCGTGAGAGCAGACAGAGGGGATGCTCAAGAAGGACACCAATCTGGCAGTCATGTTCCAGCAGCTGCAGCATACTGCCAGATTGGCTCCAGTGATGAGGAGGGAGGTGATGATGAGGTCACTGACTCCACGTGGGTGCCTAATAGGAGAGAGGAGGAGGAGGAGGATGAGGAGGAGGCACATCTCCAACGAGGCAGGATGCCCTTTGGTGGCCAGCGTAAGGGCAGTACACCGACGGAATCACACCGCAGAGCTCCGCCTGTGCAGGGCGCTGCCTCTGCCCGTCATTCAAAAAGTTCTTTGGTGTGGGCCTTTTTTGAGGCTAGTGCATCAGATCGCACAGCTGCTGTTTGCAACATATGTCTCAAGCGTATATCGCGTGGCCAAAACATCAGCCGCTTGGGTACCACATGCCTGACCAGACATATGTTGACCTGCCATGCAGCTCGTTGGCAAGCCTACCTGAAAGACCCACACCAAAGAACAAAGCGGACCTCTCCTTGCACCGCATCAGCTGGGATCTCCAACCCCACTATAACTTCAGTCCTCTCTGAAACATGCACTGAGAGGAATGAAGGTGTAGAATTAGGTGTGTCACAGCCAAGTACTTGCGGCCACTCTGCTAGCAGTACACCGACGTCCGATTCTAGCAGGCAAATTTCCCTGCCCCAGCTGCTGGACCGTCGAAAGAAGTTCACTCCCAGCCATCCACATGCCCAGCGGTTGAATGCTAGCTTGGCTAAATTGCTAGCGCTTCAACTGCTGCCTTTTCAGTTGGTAGACTCGGCCCCCTTCCGTGAGTTTGTGCAATGTGCGGTTCCTCAGTGGCAGGTTCCCAAACGCCACTTTTTCTCACGGAAGGCTATTCCGGCTCTCTACCGGCATGTGGAAGGCAATGTCTTGGCCTCGCTGGACAGGGCGGTCAGCGGTAAGGTGCATATTACCGCTGACTCATGGTCCAGCAGGCATGGACAGGGACGTTACCTTTCTTTCACGGCCCATTGGGTCACTCTTTTGGCAGCTGGGAAGGATGCAGGACAAGGTGCAGTAGTGTTGGAGGTTGTCCCACCGCCACGCCTCCAAAATGCTACTACTGGTTGTGACACACCTCTCTCCTCCACCCCCTCCTCTTCTTCTTCCTCCATGGCCTCTTCCTGTGGTTTGTCCTATGAACCAGCGGTGCTCCGTAGCCGTTCACGGGGCTACGCAAGTACGCAGGCAAAAAGATGCCATGCCGTGCTTGCGCTGGTGTGTTTGGGGGACAGAAGCCACACTGGGGCAGAGGTCCTGTCTGCTCTGCAGGGCCAGGCCGAGAGGTGGTTGACGCCACGCCAGCTTAAGCCAGGAATGGTGGTTTGCGACAATGGCACCAACCTCCTCTCCGCCCTCCGACAGGGACAACTGACCCATGTGCCCTGTGTGGCTCACGTCCTTAACCTGGTGGTGCAGCGGTTCTTGGGCAGGTACCCGGGCTTACAGGATGTCCTGAGGCAGGCCAGGAAAGTCTGTGTGCATTTCCGCAGATCTTATAATGCCAGTGCTCGCCTGGCTGAGCTGCAAAAGGAGTTGAACCTGCCCAAGAACCGCCTTATATGTGACATGCCCACCAGGTGGAACTCAACGTTGGCCATGCTGCAGCGGCTGCACACGCAGCAGAGGGCCATCAATGAGTACCTGTGCTACTACGGCACCAGGACAGGGTCAGGGGAGCTTGGTTTTTTTTCTCCACGCCAGTGGGGCATGATCAGGGATGCATGCACTGTCCTGGCACCATTTGAGGAGGCCACGAGGATGGTGAGCAGTGACAGTGCATGCATCAGTGACACTGTACCTCTTGTCCACCTGTTGGAGCACACGCTGCGTGGAATAATGGACAGGGCACTTGAGGCAGAACAGAGGCAGGAAGAGGAGGACTTCCTTGCCTCTCAAGGCCCCCTTTACCCAGACAGTGTTCCTTCTGTCCCACCCATCGCACAGGAAGAGGAGGAGGAGGAGGAGGAGGAGGAGGATTGTGTCAGCATGGAGGTGGAGGCTGGCACTCAGCATCATCAGCAGCAGTCTTTTAGGGATGATTTACAGTCCCAAGAAACCAGTGGACTTGTACGTGGCTGGGAGGAGGTGGCTGCGGATCATGTCGTCCTTAGTGACCCAGAGGACTCCGGAGCGAATGCCTCAGCAAACCTACGCTGCATGGCCTCCCTGATCCTGCAAAGTCTGCGGAAGGATCCTCGTATTCTTCGGATCAAGGAGAGGGACCATTACTGGCTGGCCACTCTCCTTGATCCACGGTACAAGGGTAAGGTTGCGGACCTTATGTTACCGTCGCAGAGGGAGCAGAGGATGAGACAACTCCGGGAGGCCTTGCAGAAAGGTCTGTGCAACGCGTTCCCAGAGACTGGGAGGTTACAAACTCCTGGTCCTGGACAACGAGTTGCTGAGGCTTCGGCCAGTCAAAGAAGGAGCGGTGGGGAAGGTGGCCGTCTGACCGATGCGTTCAGACAATTCTTTAGTCCGCAGCCCCAAAGTATGATCGGTTCCAGCAACCATCGCCAGCGTCTGATAAACATGGTGCAGGAATATCTAGGGGCAAGGTCAGACTTGGACACCTTCCCCACCGAAAATCCTCTGGCTTACTGGGTCTTGAGGATGGATCACTGGCCAGAGCTTGCACAGTATGCAATTGAGCTACTGGCCTGTCCTGCATCCAGCGTTCTTTCGGAACGCACATTCAGTGCTGCTGGAGGATTTGTCACGGATCACAGTGTGCGCCTGTCCACCGACTCGGTTGATCGACTGACTTTCATCAAGATGAACCAGTCTTGGATCACCACCAGCTACCACACACCTGATGCTGATATAACAGACTAATTGATTTTAACATGTCACATCCCTTCAAGACTGATGCTGATGCTGAGTGCCTGTGCTGTTATGTTGACTGGCTATCCTCCTCCTCCGAGTCCTCAATGATACGATTGATGATGATAGCTTGGAAGATCATTTTTGTTTATGGGTGCCGCCACCAGTGGCTAAGGCCCAATTTTTCAGCCCCTGTTTTACAGGGGCGTGTAATTACAATTTTTTTAGCAATAATTTGCCATAGGGCTCATTGCTGTGCTCCAAGTACAGTATCTGTGAGGGGTTGGAGTGTTGTGGCACCAGTGCCTAAGGCCCAATTTTTCAGCCCCTGTTTAACAGGGGCGTGTCATTACAATTTTTGAAGCAATACTTTGCAACAGGGCTCATTGCTGTGCTCCAAGTACAGTATCTGTGAGGGGTTGTAGTGTTGTGCCACCAGTGCCTAAGGCCCAATTTTTCAGCCCCTGTTCAACAGGGGCATGCAATTACAATTCTTGATCTAATAATTCACAGCAGGGTCCATTGCTGCACCCACCAAGAGTAACTCTGAGGGCTTACAGTCTTGTGGCAACGCCACCACCACCACCACCACGAAAGGCCCAATTTTTCAGCCCCTGTTCAAAAGGGGCATGTAATTACAATTCTTGATCTAATAATTCACAGCAGGGCCCATTGCTGCACCCACCAAGAGTAACTGTCAGGGCTTACAGTGTTGTGGCACCAGCACCACCATCAAAGCCCCAATTTTTACTACCACTGTTCAACAATTATATGTAATTAAAATTCCTGATATAATAGTTGACAGCAGGGCGTTCCAGCACCAACCAAGAGTAACTGAGTGCTTACAGTGTTGTGCCAACACCAACAACTAAGGGGCCTATTTCTGCAGAGTATATACGGCAGGTCCCTACTTTCAAACATCCAACTTACAAACGACTCCTACTTGCAAACGAAAGAAGACAACAGGAAGTGAGAGGAAATCTACCCCTAGAAAGGAAAATTCTCTCCTGTAAGAATAAATATGGGAGAAAGGGGTCTCATCTGAACTGATGCTTTATCAGCAATCCTTGTTTCAAGAAAAACACCACATTTCAAAAACAGTTGTCATTGGGACGGAAAGTGAGGTGAAATGTTCTGAACAGGGGCACAGACAGCAAAACAAATGTTACAGGGGTGATAACCCTTACCTATGTTTCCCAAAAAGTTTAAAAATAGATTTTTGGGCTGGAGCTACACTTCAACAATGTACCTGTTCAAAATTACAAACAGATTCTACATAAGAACAAACCTACAGTCCCTGTCTTGTATGCACCGCCTGTATACGGCTGTTCAGAGTATATAGGGCCTTTTTTATTTTATGTGCGGGGTTCCCCTTAATATCCATACAAGACCCAAAGGGGCTGGTAATGGGCTGGGGTAGGGGGGGGGGTCATGGGGTAGCTATGCCATTTTTCTTAAAGAATTTCATCCATTTTACCGGGACCAGACATTACATTAAAGCCGCAAGCAGTTTTAAATGGCTTTTTTTTCCTTTAGAAGTGTCATTTTGTGCAGGGACAGTTCTAAACACGGGAAACACGTGGCACTTCACAGGCATACTTTAGACACCCCCCAGGTACGATATTTAAAGGAATATTTGACTTTTTTTTTTTCACTTTATGCATCATTAAAATGACTGCTCCCGAAAAACGACCGTTTTTAAAACTTCTTTTTGCATTGATACATGTCCCCTGGTGCAGAACCCGGGTTCCCAAACCCTATTTATGACAATAACATGCATAATAGTTGTTATAATTAGCACTTTAGAATTCGAACGTTCGCATCCATTGTATTTAATAGGGTTCTAATGTTCGTTCGAACTTTCGGTCCGTTCGCGGGTTCTGGTGCGAACCGAACCCGGGGGTGTTCGGCTCATCACTACTCGAGATTGTGACTGGACTGAAAAAAGGTTGAGAAACTGTGGGTTTAGACAGTGTTATCTGGAAGCCCATTGTCAGCTTCAGATGGCGCCACTGTTGGGGATACGTTTGTGCATACATAGTCTGTGCTTACCTTTATATTATAGGCTATAATGCACACAGACAGGTCTATCTCATTATGCATAAGAATGCAGGACCACACAAACTATATAAAAAGAAACTCTGTTTATCTGTAGTGAGTGTATATTACAGCCTGTGTTTTACTTTGCTGTGCAGGGTGGGAAGCTATGTCTGCAAAAGATGCATGCATAAGGCAGTGTATTAGAGGTCTAAAGTGTTGATGTAGTACGTGTTATTTCTCTCTCTCTCTCTCTCTCTCTCTCTCTCTCTCTCTATATATATATATATATATATATATATATATATATATATGTATATATATATACACACACATTATATATATATATATATATATATATATATATATATATATATATTGTGACGGTATGCAAGGTGAGATATATGACAATCGCTATGTTTCACCTCGCATTCGGTCCATTGTAAGGGACTGAACCAGAATCCGGCCCAGGTTTTTCCAGCCTCTGTAGTTGGCTGGGTTCTGGTCCGGATATTCAGGTTCACTGGAATCCATAGGCAGCTGGGCTTTAAAGATCCAGGAAGAGAGCACAGCAATGCTCTGGCCTGAGACTCAGAAGGGAATCTGAGTAAGAGGAGCGCTGGTTATTTGGGCTGAAAGAAAAGGTTTGCTTTACTTCACCTTGTGTTTTGTGGGTGACGGGGACCAGCCCCTCACCGTATAGAGAGTGGTTACTGTATAGTTTAGCGCCGGACGGCAAGGATTTGTTTTACTGTTTTGTTTATTTTTGTATGACTATTGCAAACCACTTGTAAATAAAGCTGGCAATATGCCAGGTTTTAAAGAAACTGCCTGTACGCTGACCTTCATCCTGTGAAAAGGTGATCCCCACGAGCTAATCTCCCACAATATACACACACAATATACGGTGTGTGTATATATATATATATATATATATATATATATATAAAAAACTTATATTTATACTATATACAGTTTGTAACTGCTTAGCCTAAATGTGATCAGACTGGATTCCTGTGTACATGCTGGCTAAGCATGAATGAATCTATGCTATTTCAATGACATATTGTAGTACATGATACTGTTAAATAGAGGGGTGACGTGCAACACAGACAAGAATACAGTAACATCTGGAGATATACCTGACAGGGGACCGCGCGTCTGTGTATTGTCTGCATGA
This sequence comes from Rana muscosa, assembly GCA_029206835.1. Classification (NCBI taxonomy): domain Eukaryota; kingdom Metazoa; phylum Chordata; class Amphibia; order Anura; family Ranidae; genus Rana; species Rana muscosa. Next base: position 210,834,837 of record CM055122.1, read on the forward strand.
TTATAAGGCTCATAAATATGCAGATTAAAACCACAGCTGAATAACAAGAACAACATTCTTACAGCAATGATATGAAGGCTTGGAACTGACTGTGCATCAGGATCAAGTGCCAAAGTCCCAATCTTGGCCACTCTGAGTGCTGACTAGATAATAATATCGTGATCACAGAAAAATGATCATGCATGATTGCCTATTACATAAAAAACTAAATTCCTTATGTTTATTTGATGAATGAATGAGTGACTTGTATAGCGCTCACCTGCAAACTGAATCGCCTATAGGCACTTTTTTCAGCCAGTGTCTGCTTGGCTGGTGCGGTCATTTTACCCTGTAGGATCTCGACACGCTTGGGACACACAGTCGTGCACACATATATACTGGGCCAATTTGGACAAGATACAATTAACCTACCAGCATGTCTTTGGAGTGTGGGAGGAAACCAGAGTACCTGGAGAAACCCACACAGACACAGGGAGAACATGCAAACTCCTGTTGTGGTCGGGATTTGAACCAGCGACCCCTTTGCTGCTAGGTGAAAGTGCGAACCCCTACACCACTGTGCTGTGCTGTTCTCTTTGCAGAGTGGATGTTCACTGAGCTTAAAGTTCAACTGTAAAAATAAATGGCCACTAATGACGAGGGTGTCAGTGTGTATGCTGCTGCATTCGGAAAGCTTTTATTTTTATTTAACCCTCAGTAGAATTCAGCTTTAATGAATAAGATAAAACTGTGTTCCCTTGGAGTACCCAATCCAGTCTATAGTGAATCAAAAGAACAAGATTTTTGTTTTAATTATTGGATGATTAAAGTGACTACGGCCTTATTGTATTCACTGATAAAGGATAAGTTCACCTTCTATAACATGTTACATCTGTATTCAGGGTGTAACATGTAACAATGTTACTAATGCAGCAGCCCCAGCATCCCCCCCCCAAGTCCCCATTGTGACAGAGGGTTGGGGATCCTCTGCCTGCACTCGGCCACATCATTCATTCACAGAGTTCTGTGAATAGGGGAACTACAACTACTGTCATCCATTGTGGCTGACAACTTGTAGTTCTCAATGAACTACCAGGGCACTGTCAGGTGCTCTAGGTAGTTCACTGATGCTTTTTGTCATCAGACAGCTACACTGACAGTCTGCAGGAGCCCGAGATTGCACTCACGATCTGCTTTTACAAAAGTGAACTTATCATTTAAGAGAGCATTCAGCTTGCAAGGTAAGCTTCACTTTGCAACAAAAGAATTCTCTAATTCTTTAGTAAATATACCAGAAAAGGTACATAGGGCAGTGGTTTAGGGAGAAGGGGTAACATGCATCTGACCCCTGAAGGAGCAGCTGGAGGATTGGGTTCCTTGGTGACTAGTGATAATTGATGCTTACTTAGTATTTACCCGCTGACACACCAAGGCTGGAGGAAATTATGTTTAATTGGGCGGCACACTTGGCAGAGCTAATAACAGTGACAATAACCTTAAACAATAGCAAATAGAAGTTGCAATTATAAGCATTCACAATCAAGACATTATCAAATCTATTATCACAGGTTACCCAGAACCTAGCTCAGAGGGGCAAAGTCCACACCTAGGTCTTGATTTATGGGAGAGCTCTAAATATGGGATACAGGTATATATAGTAAATCCACCCAAGTGAGCTAAAAATCATTGTCCCTCTCATGGCTCAGAAGTTCATCGTAGAGTCTCCTTCTTCTTGTGGTTGTCTGAAATACAGAGCATACAATTAGGTTGCCTCCTGTGGCCCCCAAAGGTGATGATGGAAGTGGCTCTGATGACTTTGGCGGCAATTCTGGGCAAAGCTACAGATGATTCTGCCCTGCAGCTCGCTGCATCCCTACACTCCAGACCACCGTCCCTGCACATACTTGGTGATCCCTTCTACAACAGCAGTTACATAGTTATATAGTCGGTAAGGCCGAAAAAAGACAATAGTCCATGCAGTTCAATCTGTGTAGGTGCATGTGTATCAGGGTCTATAATTATTTCCTATATCCCTGTATGTTGTGTCCTTTAAGATGTACATCTAATGCCCCGTACACACGATCGTTTTTCATGCCGTTAAAAATGCCATTTTAAAAAATGGCCATTAAAAATGATCGTGTGTACGGGGCATTAGAGTCTTTTAAAAATATCCATACTCCCCGAAGCCACCACCAGTTGTGGGAGAGAGTTCCACATCCTTATTGCCCTAACAGTGAAGAACCCCCTACACAGTTTAAGGTTAAACCGCTTCTCCTCCAGTCTCATTGTGTGCCCCTTTGTCCTTTTACACTCCCTGAGACTAAATCGACAATTTCCTATGCTGGGATCCCCATTAAGATATTTGTAGATCACTATCATGTCCCCTCTCAAGCGTCTCATCTCCAGCGAGAATACATTTTGTGTTTGCAGCCGTTCCTCGTAATTGAGGTCCTGCAGCCCCCTTATTTGTTTTGTTGCCCTACTTTGAACTCTCTCCAGCTCCAGCGCATCCCTTTCGGAGGACTGGTGACCAGAACTGGATGGAAAACTCCAGATGAGGCCTAACCAGAGTTTTATAAAGTGGCAGAATTATAGTTTTGTCCCTGGAGTATATCCCTTTTTTATGCATGCTAATATTCTGCCTGCTTTGGTAGCTGCAGCTTGGCACTGCATGCTGTTGCAGTCTCTAGATAGATGCAGCAGCGCAGCCCAATCCTTCAACACGGTATCATGCCAGCACTCAGCAACAGAAAAGGGCTCCACACAGCATACTCATAGCTCCCAACTGTCCCTGATTTTGAGGGATTGTCCCTAATTTGGAACAAAGTCCCTATGTCCCTCTTTCCTCCTCATTTGTCCCTCATTTTGGTCTGATCTATATAGTTGTATATAAAATGCACTTTTTATGTTTCAAAAAGTATTTCTCAGTGCCAAACCTTTCATCCAATTTCGAAAATTGCTGCATTTGTAAGTTTTAACAGCCAGTATAAAGGAATAGTAGTGGAAAAAAAAAAGGACTTGTCGGTTTACCTAATCATTTTATTTTATAATTCTCCTTCAAGGGGACGTGGCAGAGGGTGTGCCCTATGCCTATATTCTTTTGCTAATAGATGTCCCTCATTCCAATCTCAAAAAATTGAGAGGTATGCATACTTCCCATTGCCCTTGACATGGAAAACTGAGTCAGAGACTGAACTTTTCAGTGCTTTTCCTCCTCTCTCTGGCACTGTTTTTCTGAGACTTGTAGTCCTGCATAGTTCTTCCTAAACAGGGCTACCTATATGGGACTACACTCCCCACAGTTCCATGCAGCTTCCAGCAGCAAACTGTCCTCCTGACCCCATGGGTGGTCTTTTTCCAGGCTGCAGCTGTAGCCAATCACTGCTCCCCTTCTCCTGCTGAGTTGGTGGGTTGATTTACTGAAGAAAAAGAGACTGTTCACTTAGCAAAGTGTATAGTAGGTAAGGTGAAACTTTGCTTACCTTGAAGTAGATTAAGATTGGACTCACATCTGTGCATTACTGTAAAATCCGGGAAAATGCATTTGTTACTGGAACGCACATTAACACATGATAAATGTGCCCCTTAATGTAAACCTCCAAGCTCACCACAATGCACAGATGTAACCCATCCCTAGTGTGCTGCATTAGAATAAAGGTATTTTCATCAGTGCACTTTAAGGCTATATTCACACTGCAATGGATAGCTGCCTGAGTACTTTACTGCTTTGGCCGCTGTTCATTGCTAGCTGCAGTAGGGGGCAGTGTGGTGTGCGATTCAGCGCATCACATGGCTCCCTTTTTCTGCTTGTTTTTTTTTTTGTCTGTTTTGTATTGTTCAAATTTTATGTGAAGTGTACCAAATGTACACTTTATTTATAGCAATGCACAGCAGCTTGATGCACTATGGTGCTGTACATAGCCATGCAATTTGGATGCATGCTGCAACGCATTTAGTGTGAATGGGACACATAGGAAACAATTGTTTCCTATGTGTCCTTGCAGTGACAGACATAAAACACCTTTCACCGCAGTCTGTGTGAATTCACCCTAAATGGACTGCCTCACCACAATGCATGTCAATGTGCAAAATAATGTTACCCACAACAAATGTGTGAATCTGTGAAAAAAAGGAAAAACTGCGCTAAAGGCTAAAGTTGTTAAATGACCGTAAGTGGCGTCACGGTTGTAAAAAGGGAGCTGCGACTGGCATGTAGAAAAAAAATACAAGAAGAAAATATGAAAAGAAAAAACAGTCGCGCTGTCCCGTGACCATTCAATGGTGATTGAAGGTGAACACCTATGAGTCAACCCAAAATTCGATTGACTCTGGATGACTATGTAGCGGGTACTTACTTTCCCGCCGTAAGTTTTTGAATTTTTCGGTGACACCAGTGGTGTATCTCCGGAGGTCCACTGGGTGGCGCTGTCACTGTGGGCCGACGGACGGATACCGCTGTGTGCTGAGCTTACTTTTGTCCTCTCTGGGCAGCGGTATGGTGGGGCGGGGAACCCGCCGTGCTTGCTGGGAGAGGGGATAAAAGGGGCCGGCCATCTTGGTCACGGGGGGTTGGTCCCTGGCACCTTTAGCCTGCGGACAGAGTTCGTGTTTGTCCTCTAGGCGGACTAGGCCTAGAGGACCACCGGAGAATCGTGTTCCATCTCAGGCACCTTTAGCCTGGGGTGAGGTACTCAGACGGCGGTCCGGAGCTCAGTGCCCAACACTGAGTTCCGTGAGGGAAGGATCCTAGGGTACTCCGGAGATGGATGCCTGAATCCGAGGTGGGCGTAATGGACCGGGAAGAGCTCCTCATCTGAAGACCGGGTGCAGCATACTGCCGGTGACGGGTGAGCCTCTTGTCGGAGACCGTCCGGAAGGTGAATTTCCCTCGTGCGGAGACCATAACCCACTCTTTGGAGGAGAGTGGAGGATCGAACTTGTGTCTGGGCCTATTCGTACACACACCTCCTTTTCTGTTCTATAGCCAAGGGAGTCCATGTTATGTGCTAAATAAAGGAGTGTTGGACTTTAACGGTGTGTGGCTCAAGTTTCTGGCAGACGAGGTTCTCGGAGACTCTTGGAGGGAGGATCCGATGCACAGCACAGGCCTGAAGGTAAAGGAAGGCATTGCCAATACCACTTATACATCTGTGGTGGAAGCCAGGCGTAGCGCACCCTCTCCCTCCCCTATCATACCCCTAGACCAGAGACATAGCGAGCAGAACTTTTATAGAGGGGACGGGGAGAGGGGAGGAAGAGCCCGCTACACGTGGGGGCTCGTCCGGGATATGTGTTGTGCATCACTTTGTAGAAGGTGTCTGCCAGACCGAGTTAAGCAAATAGGCCAAAGTGCAGCCCTGCTCGAAAGTCGTGGACATGACCTCAGAAGGGGAAAGGCCCACGCAGGAAGAGTGGTGAAAGGGGGAAACCCAGCCGTGTGACGGACTACACGTGGGGGGTTTTAATTGCACTGCGCCACCAGACACAACCCCCGCCGCTTAGTTCATGGGCGTGTCTCAACCAAGCAAAGTGGAAAAGCCCGCGAACTGGAGCAAAAGGGGAGGAGTCCAATACGTGTGACGGACTACACGTGGGACATTGGCGCGAAAAACTCTGCAGTGTGAGATGGAACAGCAACAGGTCGCCATGTTTGGACCCGCCTCATGGATTTTGGTTCACCCGGCGACTACAATATTGACTGCTGCTGCTCCGATAACGGATACGGGGATCCGACTGAAGCCGAGGGGTCGATTCGCCCTATACTCATGTATGGACGTTGAGGCCCTGGGTATGATTTGCCCTGGGTGTTCGGGACTGGTATGCCTGTTGAAGCCGTTCGGACGTTGTGAGGCCTGTGGGGAGTTCACGTTTGAAGTGGATCCGGAGGTTGAGAGGCCAAAGACCATCTACCCAGGCCGGGCTTCAGGTACCGTCACTCAGAAGGGAGGAATTGCGGCTGTGAGAGTCACCCCTGCGCACACTGCAGCGACCGCGGAGGAGGTCGTGAAACATCAACGGGAGAAATCCGAGGATGCTGACCCAGTCACCACTGTCTGACAGCGTCCACCACCGAAGAAAAGAACCAGCGTGGTAGCCCCAACCAGCGGTGGTGGTGGACCGTCTCGCATGCTTACGCCAGACCCAGAGGGATCCGTTGACGGGAGTTCCGGACGTCCCAGAAAAGGTCAAGGTAAGCCGGCAGAGAAGACTTGGTGTGAGGGAGGAAGTGTCGAGACGGCATGGCCTAGCAAGTCCCCGGAGTGTGGATGTTCTGTTTACACACAGGGCTACATACCCACGGAGGAGTGTGACACCTCCGACCTAGAATCTCTTTCTGATGTGGGAGATGATGCATTGATAGATGACTTGTTTGCCAAGAAGGGCTGGGACAAAGTGAGCAGAACTTTTATAGAGGGGACGGGGAGAGGGGAGGAAGAGCCCGCTACAACTATAACAGTGATTAACACAAATTAAAAAATGTGCAGACATATAATATAAGAAATTATTAACAAAACAAAAAATTGCTAATGAAAAAAACTTTTTGTAGAGTCCATAAATGAGCAAACATAACAGCGTCCAAAAACAATTAGGTGTCTGTAACCCAAATTAGTAATCAAAACACCAGTGCTCTGTGAAGAAAAACTGTCCATGTAGTGAATGACATATCCAAAATGAAAGCGTGTAGATCCACCACCATTCAGTAGAGGTTGCCTCTTACCAGCTGGTGTTGATCCCCCATAACAGAGGATCAAAAATCGCATGTAACCAGACCACTCTCCCCACCAATCAGCGGATGCAGATACGTTTGTTAGGCAATAACTCCCGATCAACAGACCATTAGCAGGTACATCCAATATGGAAGAGAATATAAACGCTCCACATGGTGCATTAACGTTTAAAAAACTTTATTCAAAATATAACACACCGCACTTACAGTTATTTTGATAAAATGAGCCTTTAGATCTGGTGTGCCGGCCAGTGCATCTGCCCTAATGTGTGAATCTGCCCTAAAAAAAAAGAGGATTTCTGCTATGACATGATTGTTAAATTGCCGTAGGCACAGCTTCATCTTATTTACTAAACTCAGTAAACTATAGCCTCTATCCCTTTAGTAAATCAACCACAATACTCATTTTGATTGCAGTTCTATACCATCTATCTAAAATATTTGTATGATCTTACAAACTCTTTCATTTTGTTCAGACATGATAAGAAGTGTTTCTTTATAAGAATAAATAGGCTTTCCAAGTTCATATCTCTGTGTTTAGTGGCTGTCATTTTACAGCCCAGTTTGCACACACAGACTGGCAAAGTGGCATTCTTAATGCACAGTAATAATCAATAGACTGTAGGCTGAATTGCTATTTTGATCTGGAGTGATTGCCTATTACAAACAATACACAGTCTGTATTCTGTTATTAGTGGATATGAGTGATGTGTACAGTGCGAACGCCTGATGGAAGCTGCTATATAAAGCCCTGAGTATGTACAAACGGGAGATTTTTAGTCTGATGTGTTGCTTTGTGCTAGGGTTCTCTTTCACAATCTGTTATTATCACACATACGGGATTTCTCTTTGTCCTCTTCTAGTAATTGATTACTCAGGATGATATCTCAGGAAATCTGTGTTACAATTTATAGCCTGTGCTATTTTCTCTGCAACTCAAAAGGAAAATTAACTCTGTTATGGAACAATTTTTAGACACTGAGGGGCTGATTTGCGAACATGTTGGCGCATTTGCGCACGCAGGAACAATTATTGCGACATGGTGCATACTTAAATAAATAGAAAACAGCTGTCGACTTGCACCAGATGCGCGGAATCGTAGCGCACATTGGGCGCAGACACATTCTTAAATACAGAACAGACATTGAGCACTTGCTCATTGTAATGCTGATCATGTTAATGAGCTTTTCCTTAGTACATGGAGAATATTGCTTCCAGTTTTATTCCTTTCATTCACTTCTTTTTGAAACAACTCAATATTCATTCTAGAGATCTTCCTCCTATCAACAACTGTGCAGATGTTCAACTTGACATGGATGTGAAATGTCATAATTGCCGAAATGTAATTGTGTGCATTGTTTGGTGATAGTCTATAATCATTGGTGGACCCGAAACTTCCATGAAAACATCTTCTCAACACATGTCTGTGTATTGTGCATTCTGGCCAACTAATTTCCCCATACACTGTGCAATGTGATTGGATAACGTCTAAATCTACTCATCTGTGTGAGCAATTCTTTTCCCCATACACTGTGCAATGTGTAAAGGGTTAATACCCAAAAAGAGAAAGCAGCTTGTGTCTGGTGGTGTTACTGATTAGTAACTCCTATTCAGAATGTGTAAGCACAAACCAGATTTTTTTCTGTGCTAAAAATGCATGCAGTGTTTTCCATGTATTGCAATGGCTCTAGTTCACACCACTACAGTCAGTTACAGTCAGTTCCGGTGCAGAAGCTGACCAGAACCTGACTGTAACCGACTGCATTGGTGTGAACTAGAGCCATTGGAATAAATGGAAAACACTGCGCATGCATTTTTAGTGCAGAAAAAAGAGCCTGGAACTGCATCTTGTGTGAACTGGCCCCCGGAACTTTAGTTCTTGAAGAAACCAAATGGTGTAACCCCTTTTTTTTGAACAAGCGTGAAAAAAACATTGCTCACACAGAGGGGAGTATTTCCAGCTTATTATCTGTGTGATCATGTGTGTGTCTATGGGTAGTTTGCCCCCCCCCCCAAAAAAAAGATCTATCTACAGTATATTAGAGTTAGCCATCATATGTCATATATTTCTTCAAAACAAAATGTAGCTATTTCTCTTGATCTTTCTATCTCAATAAATCTACATATGATATATATATATATATACATTATAAAAAATCTATATGAAAATATCACACCCTATCCCCATCCAAGTTCTAATCCCCTCCATAAAAATAACAAAAAAAAAACAAGTACAAGGACTATTTCTTGGCTGCTGTATGTGTGGAAATTTGTGTGATTGGCTGCTCAGGGTAAGGGACGGACCACGATCATCATCAGCCCCTACGGGGGTACCGCTACACCTGTGATTTCATTTTAATGCTTCAGCAACGATACCAAGGAGTGCAGCAATATTTCGGACTTGTGCATGTTACTGAATCTCAGATGAGCTGTGCAGCACTCCGGGTTCCAGTTCACAACATGTGAGAGTCGGTCACTGTAGAGCGGCATCATTTTGGCTCACCTGTTAATTTGGCACCATCCACAGGCAGTTTAGCTCTTCAATAAGACACAGAATTTGAATCCAACTAAATGTTATTTCAGCTAATTGCAGTACAGAAGATTATATTTTTTTATTTTAAAGTGTAACAGGACAATGATGTTTATAAGCCCTGTCTCTCTAAAGTACTAACACTGAATGAGGGTACATGGAAGAAACATAGCTAAAACTGAACTAACTAGCACCAAACAGGAGCCGATAACAAAAAGAGATTCCAAATCTCAGCAAGTAAACAGGTTGTAAACCACCACTAGATGTCAGCATACAACAGAACAATAAGTTCAATACAACACAGAAAAAATACATATAACTGGGACAGAACAAAACCAAATTCTGCCATAGCATCCAATGATTAGTAAGCTGCAGCATAATACATTTTTGTTTTTGGGTTTATTACCATTTTAATGTTTTTTTTTAAAGAATCCATAAGTAACTAGTGTTTTTATATATATATATATTTGTATGTAGTTCAGCTTTGATGAACTTTCCAGTTTGTTTAATCATGTGTAGTTAAAACTCAGATACCAATGTCATTTTCTTCTTCTTTACAGAGGAAATATTTAAAAGTCACATTGCTCACTGGTGGGCTCCAGATGGCGCCAGATTAGTGTATGCAACAATCAATGACACCAAAGTCCCCACCATGGAGATTCCAGTGTATACTGGATCAGTTTACCCAACCGTCAGAAACTATCATTATCCAAAGGTAAGAAAAGACTTTATGAGACTTGATCATGCATTTAAATAATATTGTTGCTTATAATTTGCTGGAGCTAGGCAATATATAAAGAATATAAACCCAGCTAGACTGGAAAACGTCTCTATTACAGGGACAGGTGTAGGTTGGCAATCAGCTATCTGATTCAGCCGTTGGAAACAAACGCAGTATCACCAGCCAATACTTGGAAGCCGATGAAATGAGATTTGTTGACTTAATTAATTCACAAGTAGACTTGCCGTATATCACAGCCAGAGGTATATGCTTGCATAAAAGGCTCACCGGAACATTGTGCTTCATATTTAATTTCATGATAACTTAATTAATATTACTCTTTGGTCAGTTAATGAATACAGCTGGCCGGTTTCTTTGTGCTGAAGGCGCATTGTATTATTAATTAGAGTACATCTTTCAAATTCTTTGCAAATTAAAAGTAATATGTAGATTTTCTATACATATATAATGATTAATGTAAAATAGAAAAATAGTAATATATGGGCTGTAATGTCAATGTTAATTAATAACATCTCTATAAACAGCAAATAATAGTGCCTACATTTAATTACACTGGGCCTAATATAATCAATGTTTACAGCATAAAGTCCTTATTCAGTAAAAGAGGTAAAAGCAGAACATAAAGGCCTCATGCACACTAGGTATCAAAAACGCCACTTTTAAGGGCGTTTGGCTTTTTTTCTGCCTCTAAACGCCCCCCCATGTTAGGCTTCATGTACACGGGACGTTGTTCAACCTCTCCTGAACGAAACAACTTGACAGCTAGAAACTAAAAACGGCCATTTAGCCACGTTTACATGCCGCGTTTAGCCGCGTTCAGCCGCGTTTGCATCTAGAAGCGTTTGAAAAAAAAATGATTATTTTTTGGTTAAAATGAAAAACGTCTGTAAACGAAACGCTGCTAAATGTAAGTTACCGCGTTTAGCCATGTTTGGCGCTTGAAATGCCTCTACACACAGCTTCTAAACGCATTTTTTCTGGGTTCCAGAACAAACCTATAAACTCAACTGCCTGGAAACTACTTTAAATGACCCTGTGTACATAGACAGATAAGATAACATGGAGGAGAGTTCAGGAGCAGTTGAAAAAAATGCCCAACTGCTCCTAAACGCTCGTTTACCAGTAGCAGTGTACATGAGGCCTTAGCCTATGTGTCAATGCATAGGCTTTTACAGGCATTTAGGGGTAAGGGTGTTTATAGGCAGAGAAAAAAAAAAGAAAGCCGCTAAAACATGCCCCACGCGCCTAAATGCATGTAAACACGTCTAAACATTAACAATTGGCGCATCAAGCACTTGAGTGCTCATTTATTTCAATAGGAAGAAAAATTATTTATCTGGCCAATGAAATTAATGAACGGCCAAGCGCTTGACACCCCTTAACATGCTTAAGCTCATTTGCAAAAATGCGCATTTCTCCTGCCAAGAGAAAGGCGTTTAGAAGAACTGGGCAAAAGCCCAGTGTGCATAGGACCTAAAGAGGACCTTTACCCTTATCTTAAATCTTTCAACAAAGGCATCTTTAAAAATGGGTAATAATGGCAACTTACATCCAGATACTTCCAGGTAATTGCAGGCTTTTATTCTTTGCATACCTTATTTTGCTTTTCCTCCCCATTCTTCTCCACGGCGGCCATTTTCATTAAAGGCAGATTAATTCATCTCCATTCACCTTCTGGAACTCTGGGTCTGCCTCCTGGAACGTATGACAGTGCACACCCGAGGGGAAAGGCAGTGGTGATGTAGGCTTTCCAGCATGCATCTGTGAGGTCCAGGCTGCATCACCAGTGCCTCACTGAACCAGGAAGTGAAAAAAATTCACAGCACCAGGTCAGTCTCCTTAGTGCCAGAATAACGGCCTCCTGCACAGTAGTGATGTCATCCTGCGCCAGCTAAAGAAGAAGGCTAAAACCTGGCACACAGAAGAAGGTGTCAGCGATGGAGCGTTGGAAAGATAAGTTTAACTCCTATAGTTTTGCTTGAATAAAAGGGTACATAGAAAACAATTGTTTTCTGTGTGCCTGGTTCATGCCATAACATTGCTTTGTGAGCCATGTCACATTTTTTATGCCATGCATTGCACAGCATGTCACCACATCACGTCACAATGTGCTGTGGTGAACAGTCTTGAATGACCTTTTAAATTTGTGACACTTAAAATAAAAAGTAGAAAAAAAGTAAACTGTGTGAGGTGTCGTAACAGCGTATCGCTCCGTCCCTTACTGCCCCTACACAATGTACACCATTGTGGAGACATTTTAGCATACAATCACAGAGTGTATTCCTGATGGTGTGGAAGTGTTTTTTATTTTTATTTTACAGACATATTACTGGTGTTTTATTAGCATTTTTACATGTGTATTAAGCTTTGAACACTTGTTTCCTGGGCTGGGCAAGGGGAGGAGAGCAGTTTTATAGGAGGAGAGGAGCTCTTCAGGCATGAAGACATTCCCATTGAAGTCCATGGGGCCAAAAACATCTAAAAATGCCCAAAAAAAAAGTCGGGTGCATGAAAACAAGCAGAAAAACGCTCAGGTGTGAATGGGGGCTTAACATGCAGACTGGTGTAAAAAACCCTAAGGCTAGGTTGACACATGTCTGGTACGAATTTTTCTTCAGTTTTCACAGCGAATTTACAAAGCAGCTGTTCAGCGGTTCAGCTGCAATTTTTTTTGGAGCCATCGCCCACCAGCATCTTTAACATTAGCTGGTTCTTAAGGAGTGGGCCGGGAAGCTGGCTGCCACGTCCTTAACAACGGATGACTCATCAGCTGGCAGCAGGGTTCCCTGCTGACAGATGAATGTTAATGTAAAATAAACACATGCCAGCAATAAAAAAAAAGACAGCCCAATTTTTTTTTTAAACGGCTTGAGGTCCCTCCCAAATCCCCGCCCCCTGTGACATCACCAACCCAGCATGCATCGACTAAAGACTTCACAAAGGGCCTGTACCACCAGGTGACATTGCTGGGTGGCCCCGCCCCTTAGCTATTGAAGAACTGTCAGGCGGCGGAGCAGGCAGGTGACGGGAACCTTTGGCGTGAGCTGAGCTATTTTTTTTTCCTCTTTTGGGTCGGGGGTGGCAGTGGGTGTTGTGATTGATGATGGATCTACACCGGGGGATATTGTTTTTGTTTTTTTATAAAGGAATTTTCAAAAACTGTCTCTGTGTTTTTATTTATTTTTGTACGCCACACTCATTCACATGGGGGGGCGGGGATATGAGGGTCCCCTTGTTAAAGCCCCCTGCCCGCAGACCCCCACTGGCCAGGTGGTTCAACCTCAACATGGGGACAAGGTGCTTTGGGGTGGGGGGTAGAGCCCACACGCCCCAAAGCACCCCCCTTGAGTTAAAGGCGTGTAGCCTGGTATGGTTCAGGAGGCCTGTCAGGCTGCATGCTCAGATAAGGGTCTGGTATGGATTTTGGGGGGCCCCACACCATTCTTTAAAAAAAAATTGGCGTGGGGGTTCCCCTAAAAATTTGCACCAGACCCAAAAGGGCCTGGTATGGATTGGGGAGCGGGACACCCCGCGCTGTTTTTTTTCATGATCAAATTCGTGTTCAAAACTGATGAGATGTGCAACTCAGATGCATTCCCATAGAAGGCAATGAGCCTGGAACTCGCATCTGAATCGCACCGTAGTGCTCAGGGAATGCACAGGCAGCTTTAAATTTGCAGCGAATTCGCACTGCTGCTGCACCGCATATATGTAAAGCGGCTCCATAGAAAGCCAAAAAGTTCAAAACACATCCAATTCGCATATATGTAAACAGAGCCTTAAAGTTTTTGTTGTAAGTTCACAGAGAGACACTCCATTGAAGAAAATAAATGTCTGGAGTTTTTATTTTTTTATTTAGTAGAGTGCAGCACCGTTGACCCCCTGAAAATTGGCGCTGGATTTAGTGTAATTGTCAGGAGACATAATGGCTTCTAAATCCAGACATCTTTATTCCACAACTGTAGCATCAAATAACAGAAGCACTCATCTTAAATCTCTTCTTTATTTCCTGACACATTCCCTCACACCCCTCATGTATCATGCTCACAAAATGCAGTATTGCCAGATTGATGAGAGGAACACAAGTCCCTCGGTGCTCCGCTATCACAGCTTTCTGTCAGGAAGAGATCTGGCTAGAACTTCCATATGAAGAGCGGTGAGGAGAGCTGAGAGCTTTATAGAAATACACAGTATAGCCGGATGGATCAGTCCCGGGCTTCCAGCTTCATTGTCTCCATTTTGCTTGGATCTCACATGACTGAAATATGCCAGTAATGATCAAAATAAACCATTTACTACATTTAAAGACAAGTGTAGTTCCTTTTTTTGTAACATAGTTTACAATTTGTGTGTTTAGTGTAAGGGCTCCTACACACAGGTGTACAGTACATTGTGTTCACATGCGTCATTTATACTGATATGAAAGCACTAGTATTGTATACTATGGGCCCATCCCAGCCTACCCTCCTGGTACTAGCTTTATTAACAAAGATTTTTTCAGATTTAAAAAGAACAATCCCTCCAATAACTGTATCTGAATGCCATTAGTTTTAATTATCTGATTTATTAAGGACCCCCAGCTATTAGTGTGTATTTTGGTTTGTTTCCTTTCATTAGTCCTAAATACTGTTGATTTTGTTAAATAAAAGAAGCCTGAAAACATTATATAGCACCCTGGTGTTTAGGCAGGGTTGCTCCTAAATTTACCTGCCAGGTATAGCTAGCTACCTTGGCTCATTGTTAGGGATCAATTGATTTCATTCTAAGTCTGTAATTGCTGCATTTGTCTCTTTTGTCGCTGGGTGGTGGGGCACTTGGTGACGTTAGATAAGACAAGGGCACTGCAAGGTCAGATTATGGGTATATGGGGTGTCTCAGCCAATGGACAGGGGTTTTCTTAAATCCCTTGGCAGGCTGGGAGAACCTATATATTTAGGTGGAGTCAGGTGATCTGTGTTCTGTGCCACCTGGACGGCAGTCTGGGTGGACGTGTTGTATTGCCCGAGCTGCTAGGCCAGAGTTTTGGCCTATCCCGGGCACATCTGGCTGCTAGGCTGTCTGAGGGCCCTTACAGAAGCAAGAGAACAGTGCAGGGTTGGGATTGCGGCTTGCAGTCCAACCAGAAGTGCCGGTTCTGCCGGACGGAAAACCTGTCGTGGTCGGAGGTAGAGGGCAAGCTGTCGCCACTAAGGGACCATCCACCTTATTACCAGGGACCACAGTGAGTAGCTGAAGCAAGTACCAGAGCAGAATTCCCACCAACCGGAGACAGTGAAGAATCAGGAAACTTCAGCAGGTATCAAGCCAGGGACCCAGCCAGCAGAGGTGATGCTTGCAGAGCAGCCTTGTGTGTCAAGCCATGGAATAGGCAGGCCAGTGGGGTGAAGCTTGAGAAGTATCTTGAGTGCCAAGCTAGGGACCCAGCAGGGAAGTGGGGGTGACGCTTGAAGAAGATACTACAGTGAAGATTGGAGGATCTCAAGGGATTCAGTGGCAGTGAATCATCTAGTCTAGTGAGAGAGACTGGGACCTCAGTGGGCTGAAGAACTACAAGAAGTGATTGCAGTGGAAGTGAAGGAACTGTTACACTTTGTGTTAGAAACTGTTAAAGACTGTTGCCATAGGAGACAGCATTCCTACACATGCAGATGTGGCGTCTTGCTGGATGCCTTTCCCTGCATGGCTGTCTTCCTGTTGAAGTCTCGGAGTCTGCTAATTGACATTGCGACTTCCTAAGGGTGTCCTGGCCCTAACCCTCTCTCCCAAAGTTCTGTTAAGAGAAATAAAATATTTTTGCCTTCAAGAAGTGTCTGGCGCCCATGAATCTACTTTACATTACACCCACTATGCCTTGCAACCCACCATATACAAAAGGATGTCAGCTATCTCTGGCCCTGGAGGTTCTCATTAGACTGAAGTAGGACTGGGACCTTGCTACAATTAAAACAAATGTGGTCACTATGTCTATGGACTGGTAGTCTGCAATATATTACATGTTTGTTCATGAGCTTAAATGCTGTTTAACCACTTCCCGCCCAGTCAATAGCAGATTGACGTCCGGGAAGTGGTTCTGTTATCCACCCTGGACGTCATATGACGTCCTGCGGGATAACAGCCGCCGCGCGCCCGGGGGGACGCGCATCGCGGCGATCGGTGGAGCGGTGGGTCAGTCTGACCCACCGCTACACTGATCTCGGTAAGAAGCCTCCGTCGGAGGCTTTTTACCACGTGATCAGCCGTGTCGAATCACGGCTGATCACAATGTAAACAGGAAGAGCCGTTGATCGGCTCTTCCTCACTCGCGTCTGACAGATGCGAGTAGAGGAGAGCCGATCGGCGGCTCTCCTGACAGGGGGGGTTCGCGCTGATTGTTTATCAGCGCAGCCCCCCCTCGGATACCCACACTAGACCACCAGGGAAGCCCCCCAGGACCACCAGGGAAGCCCCAATCATGTGGATGGCCCCCATGGCCATCCACATGTAGTAAAAAGAAATAAATAAAATTAAAAAATTAAAAAAAATATGCCAATCAGTGCCCACAAATGGGAACTGACTGGCACTTTCACAATGTGTGGTGGCTGGCATTGCTGGGCACCAGTGCCACCAATGCCACCTACTAGTGTCCATCAGTGCCACCTATCAGTGCCCATCCGTGCCAATCTGTGCCCACCTATCAGTGCCCGTCCATGCCACCTATCAGTGCCACCCATAAGTGCCCATCAGTGCCGCCCATGAGTGCCCATCAGTGCCGCCTATGAGTGCCAATCAGTGCCGCCTATGAGTGCCAATCAGTGCCGCCTATGAGTGCCAATCAATGCCACCTATGAGTGCCCATCAGTGCCGCATACCAGTGCCACATATCAGTGCCCATCAGTGCCGCCTATCAGTGCCCATCATCAGTGCCCATCAGTGCCACCTCATCAGTGCCACCTCATTGGTGCCACCTCATCGGTGCCCATCAGTGTCGCCTTATCAGTGCCCTTCAGTGCCACCTTATCAGTGCCCGTCATTGAAGTAGAAAAGGTACTTATTTACAAAAAAAATTACAGAAACAAAGAAAAACATATTTTTTTTCAAAATTTTCGCTCTTTTTTTTATTTGTTGTGCAAAAAATTAAAATCGCAGAGGCGATCAAATACCACCGAAAGAAAGCTCTATTTGTGGGAACAAAATGATAAAAAATGTGTTTGGGTACAGTGTAGCATGACCGCGCAATTGTCATTCAAATTGCGACAGTGCTGAAAGCTCAAAATTGGCTTGGGCAGGAAGCTGTATAAGTGCATGGTATTGAAGTGGTTATTAAAGTACAGAGGGGTTGATTTACTAAAACCAGAGAGTGCAAAATCTGGTGCAGTTCTGCATATAAACCATAAACTTCCAGGGTTTTTTTTTCTGTCAAAGCTTAATTGAACAAGCTGAAGTTAGAAGCTGATTGGCCATGCACATTTGCACCACATTTTCCGCTCTCCAGTTTAAGTAAATCAACCCCAGAATTATCTTATTGGTCATGGTAGACATTCACAAGTCATTTATCTATGGTGTATATCACGAAATAAGCTACATTCAACAATTTGATCTGATTTAACAATAGATTTTAAGTTTAGTTCTATTTTATATTTTAGGCTGGTTTTGAGAATCCAGTTGTCACCTTACATGTTGTGAACTTGAATGGGCCTCTTCACCACGTGGAAATGATTACCCCTGATGATCAAAGAATGAGGTACAGTATACCAGATAACTGCTCACTTCATAGAGAATGTGTCTTTTTATCCAAATTACTTCAAAGACATATATGAACATAAAACACGTTCCTCAAATAGATAAATAACATCCTGTCATTGTACAGTACCACATATTAACAGATAGAGGATGGATAAATTATTCTGTAACTAGCAGCGTTGGGCACAAGGGACATGTCTTTGGAATCTCCTAGCCCATTTTCTGATCCCAACCTGCAAATGCCAACCATTAAATTCTGCCTAGCCTCCAATATTACTTGTTAAATTCACCCTATTGTATTGGGAGTGGTGGGGCACATTGTCAGTATGTCTCTCCTCCAGAGCATTGATCAATACACACTTTCTAGTTTTCAGAAGTGTACTATACTGTAGGTTCTACCCTCTGCTTAGTTCATGTGGAGAAAGAGAAGGGAAGAGAGAGAGGGTGGGTGGGTTAGTATTTCTGTCCATTTACTTTTGGGATCTACACAGCTCTGCAGACAGCAGAACTAGCCTGGTGACCTGTATTATCTATGCTGTAGTTATAGTGACCTTGTCGCTTCTCTGAAATAAATTGAAGCAGCTGCATCCTGCAATAGAAAGGGATAATATACCTACCTTTCCAGCAGGCAAGGAGTTCCTTTTTTACTCTCATGCAGAGATAGAAGGTCTGCTGCTATCCAACACTTCCAGGTGTGCCAGTTCCCAGACATACAGAGGGCCTCTAATTCAGCAGCTTTGCAGGGATGGTGCCCTGAAGCCCCATCACATCTAACCATTATCCAGTTGGGTCACTCGTCAGTTCTCTTTGTAGGTCATAGGCCTAGATAGGAGTGTTTAACATTTTAATGCAGAGGCCTCATTTACTACTTTGGTCCAAATGCAATTATAATTCAGTCAAGACTAAAGCTGGGGCCAGTCCAACAGAGGTGTCCAGACATTTTAGCAGGTGTCCAGGGAACCCACCCAGTCACCACTTTCACGGACCTATGGAATTGCTCAACTCCACTCCCATCCTAAAACCAGCAGCTCAAAGAATTCGCCAGGTGTAGACTGAGCATGAGTGTTGATTGGCCACAGTGGGACTTTACTGCTGTGTAGCCTTTAAACAATTGTACCCAAACTGTCTGCAACTAATCACACTCAGTATAACATGGACGCAAAGTGTCTTTCTTTAAACTCGCTTACTGTGTAGGCTTCTTCAGAACGGTAGTACATAGTACAAAGCTTCAGAGCAACATTCTGTGCAACTAATTAAAATGATGTCCGAAATCTGTGGTAGTGTTAGTCCCAAGCCTATGGAGTCCATAACCATTGAAGAAGAAGTCATAACTATATATATATATCCAAGGGTGGTAAGGGAGAAAGAGGGTCTCTTTATCTCGCTGACCATAGGCCTCGCCTTACTAGCCCCATCGGAAAAGAGGTCCACATCCCTCCTAGCTCTTTATCTGCACTCTTCTCTACATCTCATGGCTCCCTCCTGCTTACTTCTCCCCCGGTTTATATGCCAACCTCTAGCTCCAAGTCAGCTGGCAGATAAAAAAAAAACATGGGTTAAAACTGAGTTTGTTTTTTTTGTTTTTTTTAATAATACACGTTTTTAGCACCAGAGACCTGGTCTAGGCCCTGCAGTTTCTGAATTCTTATCTCTCTTGACCTGCCTAAACCAAACATCTGACATGCTGGACTTCCTGGATATGATAACTTGCTTATCTTGACTTCATTGGTGTACTACCTGCCCTGTGTTTCTGAGTGACTTTGCTCCACATTTTGGTTTTGATACTCAGATCTGGTTGCAATCTTTGGCAATTTTATTTTTATATTTTTCGGTTCTCACCTTTGGTTCCCAATTGCTCAACTAGACACAACATGTTTTTCTTTGACTAATCCACATGCTCCAACCCGTCCCTCTTTGGGGATTATGCTCCTTTTTAAATCCAGATGGAAACCCTCACATAATTTCCTGGAGATACTCTAGTACCACTGCACATACATACACTAAATATGAAGTACCCCACAATGGTCACCTGACATCAAAGTGGACCTTCACCCCCAAATTACTCTGATCTGCATGAATTTCCTCTCCCCCATGCTTGTTAGAATTAGCAGATTTTTTATAAAAAATTTTGAGCGTTGGTAGATTTTGTCATGCTACCCACTCACTGCAGGATGTGGTTTGTGCATGTGGAGTAGTTAAGTCGGCTGTGAGATATCAGGAAGTCATAGCCAGCAACCAAAACTAAAATAGCGGTGTGGAAGAGCAAAAGCCCTGGGGAGAATCGGCTGCATAAAAGAAAGTGCTGGACTCCAGGGAAAGGTAAGTATCTGTTTCCTAAAAGTATGATCTGGCATTTGCAGCTGCTGACTTTTCATTTTTCCATTTACCGCTGTTCTTCCTTAACAAAGACTCATTAGGTACAAAATACAAAATTCCCCTGCACTCAGCTATACTAGTAAGACAAGAGTGTCTGTTAAGCTGGTTTCTGATTTACAGTTTAAAAAACAAGTGTCAGTTGCATATACTGTATTTGAAATAAATGCAAACACTGCCCACTGCATCAAATTGACTCTTTGTTTTGCAGTCCTACTCTAATTTTATGAGAGCTATTTTATTTCAATATATGTAACAACAATGTCATAGAGAGCAGCCTTACCAGGAGGCTCGCCCCCTCTCACTCTGGTCCAATAACACACTATAGACAGAAAACCCATTTGATGGTTGAATACTTTGCTAATATTCACTCAACATCAACTCTCAATAGCTTGTTATTCGAACACATCCCTGTCACCTTGTGAATCTCTTCTGTCAGCACTGAAAAGAAGTAACCACCATATCTTTATTTCACACTAAGGTGTCCATGAAGATCAGCAAGAAAACTGCTGAGAGCCTAGGACTTCCTGTTCACCTGTGTGGCTGTCAGAGAAGCAGATAAATGTTCTTGGCAGGTTACACATTTTCCCATTGCATCAACTGCGAAAGTCCCAACCACGTGTGACAGTTTCCAGCGGGCCGAATCTCAGGGCTGAAATGACAGCCCTGGCTGTGTCAACAGAATGAGGAGCCCTGCTGTGCACACAGGACATACTATGCTGACACTTCATCGCTTTTCTATACAGAAGAAGTGTATGCAGCATGTGGAAAGTTTGTTTTTAATATATATTCATTTCCCAAGTGTCCATGGTGGTAAAGGTTTTGGAAATCAGATTAAAAGAGGGACGTTTTTTCTCTCAAATTGAACTCTTCATAAGCTTTTCCTTATAAGCTAAAGTAAAAAAACAAAAAACAAAAAAAGCAAAAAAAAATATAACTCTGTTTTCAATTTAATGAAGTGTTCAGCAGGAGCCAAATTAACTTGTTTTAAAGCAAACCTGTTATTTGCCCATTCATGGGCATTCTACTCACTGTAGATACTTACCTTCCCTCTGCTGCTCTGTTGTCCCATTTACCTGTAGCATGCAGGTTTAGGTCATGCAATTCTTCCTCCTACTATGTGTACTTGGAGCCTGAGTGGTTAATTGCAAGGCCTAAGGCTACTTTCACACTTGGGCGCTTTGCAGGAGCTATTGCGCTAAAAATAGCACCTGCAAACCGCCCTGAAAGAGCCGCTCCTTTCTGTCCAGTGTGAAAGCCCGAGGGCTTTCACACTGGAGCGGTGCGCTGGCAGGACGGTAAAAAAACTCCTGCCAGACGAAACTTTGATGCGCTGAAGGAGCGGTGAATACACCGCTCCTACAGCGCCCCTGCCCATTGAAATCAACGGGGCAGCGTGGCCGTACCGCCTGCAAAGCGCCGCTGCAGAGGTGCTTTGCAGGCGGGTCTAACCCTTTTCTGGCCGCTAGCGGGGGTTAAAAGTGCCCCACTAGCGGCTGAAAATAGCGGCAAAAATGACGGTAAAGCGCCGCTAAAATTAGACGCACTTCCCTGCCAACGCCCGCGACGCCCCAGTGTGAAAGTACCCTTAAAGTTGCATTTCTAAGCAACCTATTTCAACTTAGTGAAAAGATAAGGTAAGATGGGAGAAGGGGAAATACCTATTGTCTTCTTCAGACAGCAGTTGATCGAGCATCACATAGCTTATTTTAGAGTGCAGCAGCAATAAAATAGGTGGTTAGGTGTTTATCCGTTCCAGTGATGGCTCTAGCAGAATTTTTTAGGTCTACATGGCCTCCAGAAACACAGCCTTATCTCACCTATAGGCTTTGGCTCCAGCCCTAGAGCCTCAATCCAGCCCCATTCTTCTAGCAAGGAAAGGACCCTTCCAGAACAGTGCCTCCCTGATTTGTCAACATTAAGCCTAGTCTACTCTAGGACTCCACATAGGGTTGCCACCTCATCCCTTTAAACCCGAACACATATGAATTACACAGGTTCTGAGGCTAATTTAATGCAGGTAAGGCACCAAGTGAGTTTAATTACCACCTTAATCAGCCACAGAATATGTGTAATTAATATGTGTTCGGTTTTAAAGGGATGAGGTGGCAACCCTAGCCCGCTCTTATGTGATGATTTACAAATCTGCAGATTCGGTGTCTGGCTGCACCTGAGCTCGTCAGGAACTGGTTATTCCGGCTGCTAATTCCTCCCAGAATCATCAGAACACACAGGAGGCGCCCCGCCAGGACAGAGCTTAGCGCCAATATGGACACAATACACATGGAATAGAGCGCCGCAGATCATTGAACGGGAAAGGTAATCAATACTATTGATTGTTTAGGGTGATCTCGGTGGTAATTTTTTGGGGGGGCCAGCAAACAGTAAACCCCCCCCCCCTCGGTCAGGCCTGGTGCACTTACCCCATCTATGGGGGGCAGCGCTTCACTGGCGGCTTTCCCTCCCGCTGCTCTCCACGGGCATCGCGGCGACTTCCGTTTCCTCCCTCCTCCTCAGCGGCCAATTGGGACTCTTCTCTTTTCGGACAATTGGAAAATGGGTCTCAGACCTGCTTCTGATTGGCCGGATTGAGGATCAGTGTTTTAATAGCGAATATTCATTCACTGTTGTAACTAGGGTTGCCACCTCATCCCATTAAAGCCGAACACATATGAATTACACAGGTTCTGTGACTGATTAAGGGGGCTAATTAAACTCACTTGGTGCCTTATCTATATTAAATTAGCCTCAGAACCTGTGCAATTCATATGTGTTTGGTTTTAAAGGGATGAGGTGGCAACCCTAACTCCACACCTGACACATGACTTTGAAGCCTTCTTAAAAGAACCTTGTAAGTGAAGTAGTAGTGTAGTGTAGCTTATCCCTGAGTGCAATGCTCTGCAAGAAAGTTTGCGAAAATGCAAGACATGACAAAACACAGCAAAGCTGCTAGGGAACACATCCCTACATTAATATTTGCACATAATGCAGTATACTGGTAATCTTCTCCCTGTTAGTAATGACCACGCCAGTAGTCAATCAGTATTGCTAGATAACATTTCTGGTTTTAGAATATCTACAGTAATGCTGAAATATTCAAGGCTGTAGTTTAAAAAAATAAATAAATTGTTTATAATGTTTATTTTAACATCTCTTTAAAGCTACATAGCAAATATACTACAGCGTGTCAGTTCTGACACATTAGTATTGTTTGAAAACAACATGATAAACAATAGATTTCTCTTTTTAAAGCCCAATTTTAGTAAAAAAGAAAAGAAAGGGAAACTACTTACTATCAATGCAATGTGTCTGATGAAAAACACTCTATGAATACGTTATAGTATACTCTATGTTATAGTAGTTTCTATGAATGGAGGAGGGGAGCAGAAAGGGCAGGCATAGACAGCCCAGGTCCCTTGTTTTATTTAACCCCAACTGCACCGAACATTATGACAACTGGGGTAGGTGGGGGATCAGAGGATGAAGATTTCAGCTACAGCAGCAGCCATCAGCACAAGGGATACATCACATTCATAATAAAAGAAGTAATGTCCCTTGTTTTTTTTTTGTTTTTTTTTACTTTTAAACATAGGCTAAACCTAGTTACACCTCTTTTACCCACAGGTAAGCCTATAATAATGCTTACCAGTAGGTACTAAAAATATCTCCTAAACGGTTTAGGAGATATTTACCATATACGCTTGTGCCAACGTCATCTGCGCATGCGCACTGAAGAAAGGGCGCGATCGTGTCGTTTCTAAAGAGCCCGTGCCGTGACCGGCGATTTCCACGGCATGCGCGGGAGTGACGTCAGGCGACTTTGGCCAGTGACAGAGCCGGAGTCCATGGCCCCGGTAGGAAGAGGGGTGAAGATGGCTGCAGCCACAAGCTGAGACATCGCAGGATTCGTTTGCAGGTAAGTGCAATGGAATTGGGCTAGTATGCGATGCATACTAGCCCATTATGCTTTTACTTTGCAGGTAACAAAATAGGAAGTAAAGCCAATCAGGGTTTACTTCCTCTTTAAGTTTATGGCATGCCAAAAATAGGATTTTTATAACAGCTTACCTGTAAAATCCTTTTCTTGGAGTACATCACGGGACACAGAGCGACATAGTCATTACTAATGGGTTATATAGATACCGTCAGGTGCTGGCACTGGCAACTTCCAAAACCGGAAGTACCCTCCCCTATATAAGCCCCTCCCATCCGGGAGCACCTCAGTTTTGTAGCAAAGCAATAAGTGTCCCCAAAGAGGGGTGGGAGCTCTGTGTCCCGTGATGTACTCCAAGAAAAGGATTTTACAGGTAAGCTGTTATAAAAATCCTATTTTCTTTTTCGTACATCACGGGACACAGAGCGACATAGTCATTACTAATGGGATGTCCTAAAGCAATGCCAAATGAGGGGGGGGATACACCATATATAAGCTGAGCGCTATCAGACATGAGGATCTTTTGCGGCCTGCAACACACTGCGCCCAAAGGCGACATCCTCCTGACTTCTAACGTCCACCTGGTAGAACCTAGTAAACGTGTGTACTGAAGACCATGTTGCGGCCTTACAGATTTGAGCCAGGGAGGCCTGGTGATGCACTGCCCATGAAGTTCCAACTGCTCTCGTGGAGTGCGCCCTAACTTTGAACGGAGGCGGTCTATTTCTCAAGCCATAGGCTTGTATTATGACCTGTCGAATCCACTTGGCTAAAGTAGATTTTGACGCTGCCTGACCCCTTCTGGGGCCTTCCGGCAGAATAAACAAAGTATCCGTTCTGCGAATCTGAGCAGTGGCTTTTAGATAAGCTTTAACTGCTCTTACTACATCCAAAGAATGCAATAACTTTTCCTCTACCGAAGTAGGTTTGGGGAAAAAAGAAGGAAGAACCACATCTTGGTTCAAATGAAACCTCGATACCACCTTAGGAAGAAAGGCTGGATGAGGACGTAACACTACTCTGTCCTTATGGATAACCAGATATGGCTCCTTACAGGACATAGCTGCTAATTCCGATACTCTTTTAGCCGAACAAATGGCTACTAGAAAAATCAATTTCCTGGTGAGAAGCACCAAGGAAATATGCTGTAATGGTTCAAATGGTTGTTTCTGTAGAACCGACAGAACCAAGTTTAGATCCCATGGACATATGGGAATATTAACCGGAGGACTAATACGCATCACTCCTTGTATAAAGGCTTTGACTAGTGAATGCGAAGCCAAGGGCCTTTGAAAAAATATTGACAAGGCCGAAATCTGACCCTTGATAGTACTCAAGGCAAGCTTCCTATCTACAGCCCATTGTAGGGAGTCCAGACTCCTACCTATTACGTACTTACGTGGATGCCATTTCTTGGCTTCACACCAGGCGATGTACGCCTTCCAGATTCTATAGTAGATCTGCCTGGATACCGGCTTCCTGGCATTGATCATGGTAGATACCACAGAATTAGAGAGCCCTCTCTTTTTTAGAATGTGGGCTTCAATAGCCAGGCCGTCAAACCTAGGGCTGGTAAGGAAGGGTGGTATATCGGTCCTTGCGAAAGCAGGTCCGGACGATGTGGGAGAGTCCAAGGACTCCCCACTGACATTTTACAATCTCCACGTACCACGCTCTTCGGGGCCACGCTGGAGCCACCAGAATCATTGGTTTCTTTTCTACCCTGATTCTGCGGAGTAATCGAGGTAACCATTGTGGCGGTGTGAATGCATATATCAGCTTGAACTGATCCCAAGGGAACACTAGGGCATCCGAGCCGCAAGCTAGGGGATCCCTTGTCCGAGAGACAAACCTGTCCCCCTTTGCGTTGAATCTGGATGCTAGAAGATCTACATCCGATGTTCCCCACCGCTGACATATTGTCCAGAAAACCTCGGGGTGAAGGGACCCTTCCTCTGGGCCTAATTGCTGGCGACTTAGAAAGTCCGCCTTCCACTTCTCCACTCCTGGAATGAATACCGCAGATATGGCTGGGACATATTTTTTCTGCCCATTTCAGGATGTAATTTACTTCCCTCTGGGCTGCACGACTCCTGGTGCCCCCCTGATGATTGATATATGCCACTGCTGTGGCATTGTCTGATTGAATTCTGACAGGGGACCCTTGGAGTTTGGATGTCCATGCTACTAGGGCATACCGGGCTGCTCGTATCTCTAAGAGATTGATGGGCAGGGCCTTTTCTGCATCCGACCATCTGCCCTGGAGAGACTATTGCTCCAGTACTGCTCCCCAGCCTATAAGGCTGGCATCTGTAGTGACCACCTCCCAAGAAATCGGACTGAAGGATTTCCTTTTTTCCAGATTCTGGGAAACCAACCACCAACGGAGGCTCTTGCGAACGGAAGGGGACAAGGACATTGTAAGTCTAGGCCTGAATTTTTTTGTTCCAGGCTGACAGTATGGCCCCTTGCAAATTCCTTGAATGGAATTGACCGTAGGGTACTGCTTCGAATGATGCCACCATTTTTCCCAGCAGCCTCATATACAGGCGTATGGACGGCTGTCTTTTTTGTACCCACTAAGTGGATCAAATCTTTCAAAGACAACACCTTTCCTCGAGGCAAGAATATTTTTCTCTGGCCTGAATCCAACCTTAGCCCCAAGTATTCCAGACTTTTGACTGGTTTTTAGGGCTGACTTGTCTCGGTTGATAATCCAACCGTGAGATTCCAGATACTTGATTGTCTTGTGAACGACCACGTCTAGTTTTTTCACTGAGTGGTCTATCAGCAACAAGTCATCCAGATATGCCATTATCATTACACCTTGTGTTCTTAGATTGGCCAATAAAGGGCCAGAATTTTTGTAAACACTCGTGGTGCTGTGGCCAAACCGAAGGGTAAGGCTCTGAACTGAAAATGGCGCCCTTCTACTGCAAAGCGTAGAAATTTTTGGTGGACTGGAAAGATGGGAATGTGCAAATAAGCATCTTTGATGTCGATCGTGGCTAACCAATCCTCCCCTTGTAGGGCAGTGGCCACCGATCGGATCGACTCCATCGGAAAGACCTGATATACAGGAATTTGTATGGCCCTTTTAGAATTAATATGGGCCTCCCGTCCGCGTTTGCTTCGGGACTGTAAAGAGGTTTGAGTAAAACCCGAACCCTCATTCTTCCAGGGGAACCTCCATAATTACTCCTTGGAGCAATAGTTGTTCTAGTGCCAACAGGAGGGACTCTCTCTTCCGGGGATCCCTTGGCACGTTTGACCTCAAAAATGGGAAGGAGGAGAGTCTTTTAACTCCAAACTGTATCCCAAACCTACTGCGGAGAGCACCTATCTGTCTTGATCGTGTCCCGCCAGGTCTCTTGCGAACAACTGGAGTCCTCCCCCCACCCGACTGAGTGGGGGCTTCAATGAATTTAACTTTGGGGGAGGTTTTGTACCTCCCCTGACCCAGGGTTTCTCATTACCCTGCTACTGTCCCTGTTTTTTACCCCCGGGATTTGACCGAGGAGGCCGTCGGAACTGTTACACAGCCGATGCCCCAGGGACTGGAGAAGCAGGCCTCTTAAAGAGGGACCTCTAACTCTGCTTTTAACCGGCAAGAGCGTATTTTTACCGCTGGAAATTTTCTGGATATATTTGTCCAGGTTTTCCCTGAATAAGCGTTCACCATGAAATGGGACGCTAACCAGCCATTCTTTACAGGGAGCTTCCGCAGACCAGTTTTTGAGCCATAGGAGCCTACGCGTATGTACTATAGACAGCGTAAGGCGGGAGGCCTGATGGACTGAATCCTCTATGGCGTCAACCGCAAAGCCTAAGGCTCTAGGTAGATCAGCTAGGGCAAAGCCTGCTGATCTGTCAAGTCCCTCAAGACCTGTTTCAACTGATCCTTCACTGCTTAGCAGACCCCAATAGCTGCTACTGCTGGTTGTATCACCAAGCAGATTTTCATAAGGACTCCAATCTTTTATTTATTGGGTTCTTGAACATTTGGACATTATCCACTGGACATGTCAGTGATTTATACATACAAGAGATGGCTGCGTCCACTGTAGGGACCTTCCATTTTTTTTTTTTTTTTTTTTTGATGAACTTATCCTCCATGGGATAGACCACCGGAAATCTCTTGGGGGAATAAATATTTTCTCAGGACATTCCCAATCCTGGTAAATGAGCCCTTTCAGTAAAGGGTGAAGTGGAAAAGAACAGACAGTCTGGGGGCTTCTAGCGACCCCAACGAGGATACAGTAGTGGTTGATGGTTCCGCAAGGTGCATTTTTAAATGCTGATCGGACCATGTTAGTCAGAGACTGAACCCATAATCTTTCAGCTTGAGATGCTGAGAAAAGTTTCCCCCACTGTTGATTCCTCTATAACAGAATCAACCTCATCCTGATCCCCTTCAGGCAGGTCGATCCCTGTATGGGACTGTTGCTCTGCTAACAGGCACTCTGAAGGAGGAGACGGAGATCGGGCGTGCTTTCCCTGACAGGGAGGCAGCGATAAATGTTGACAATCTCTCTCTAATCCTCCCAGAGCTGAGGAAAAAAACCTCCTCTGTTACATACACAGGAGCAGGTGACTGAGGACAGCCACAGTACCAAGTACCCCTGCGGGGTCTCTACGGTCACTTACCTCTGAACTTCAGGGGAGACTGGTGCAGCAGAAGTATGCCCAAGATCCTCAGAGCCCGATGAGACCCCCTTCGCTTCCTGGAAGATTCAGTTCCGGAGCTTCTGGACGGCATATTCCTAAGCCTAAAGCTGAGGTATTCCAGCCGTAATACACCACTTTTACTGAGAATAGTCTAGCACAATTGCTGCTATATCACAGTTGGTGTCTACTAATGTGCCTTTCTAGGGGATGCCTGTATCAACCGCTTGCTGTATGCCTTTAAATGTTGCCAGCTCTGTCTCTGTACTTCATAGCCAGCTCACTACAATATTGTGGTTTTTTTAAAACTGCTGGGACGCCCGCACATGCGCAGAAGCGCTGCGGCGCGCACAGAGCGTCATCCCCCAGGCTCCGCCCCCTTTCCCGGCTCACCTCTATATATAGAGGCGCGTGCACGCGCACGCGCGCGGGCACGTGCGCCTTCGGCGCTAATTTCAAATATGGTAACAAGGGACAGGAGCCAGGGCCCCTCTTTGCCGCAGGCCGGGGGATGGACAAACACTGCAACATGGCAGAGGAAGCAGTTTCCTATAAGAGAACTCACCATCTGCCTGGACTTTGCTCTGCTGAGAAGAAGCTAGTCCACATGACAAGAAAACATTCCACAGCGGCCTCTAGTGGACAAACACAGGTACCGCAGTCTAATATATTAAATATATATAAAAACATTTTTTTTTTTTTTTCTTGACCACCATTAAAAATTATTACATTTTTTTAGTAGTTACAGGCATGCACAGAATTTTGCGGGAATACCATTAGGTAACAGACAGAAAGACAAATTAGGCTTGGGGGTCCCCCAATAGAACCAAGTTCCTGGGGGCCCCCACTTACCTGTTCCCCGCCGCAGGACTTTGTTTGGTCCACAAAAGCCCAAACTTCACCTATCACGGCAGGCATTGTAATCAAACCTTCAGGGACCGGGTTCCCAAGGATTCCACTCCCCTGGACCTGTATAGCACCCTGCACAGAAAACATCTTGGTCGTGGGTATGACCAGAGCTCTGGATCCCAGGGTCCAGCTCTCCTAAGAGAAGCATTACAGGCAAAACCTTGCTCTTCTCTGCAAGGCCCGGGTACCGACCGTTTAGCTATGAAGCTTTTTTGGTCGGATCCGGAATAGCTTACTGAGGCCCAAAAGAACCTGTACGCAAGCTCAGTGAAAAACACATGTTTCTTCTTGGCCAACACCTTAGACACTGGCAAAAAACTGAGGTGCTCCCGGATGGGAGGGGCTTATATAGGGGAGGGTACTTCCGGTTTTGGAAGTTGCCAGTGCCAGCACCTGACGGTATCTATATAACCCATTAGTAATGACTATGTCGCTCTGTGTCCCGTGATGTACGAAAAAGAAACATTTCTTTCTTAGTTTTGGATAGAGTAGGAAAGGGCTGGGTGCTTTTTTACTATCTTACTGCACTGTTAGAAAGATCTTCCTCAGTTCCTGACCTGCTGATAACTTTAACAAAAAGAAGACCTCTACAATAGCACAGTTTTTGTTGCTGAGTGTGTATCACCCTGCTGCAGATTTTTGCTAACTTCCTGTTTAGTGAAACTGGAACAGAAGTGAGGGGAAAAAAAACTTTAATGGGGTGCTGGATAGCAGTAAAAGCCCTTTTCCACTCTAACCAGTTACAAATAGACAGAGGGTTCGAATCCTTTCATATGCTATCTAAAATATATAGGTAAAGTACCTGTAATAAATAAATGAAAAATAAAGATATAATTCTGTACAAATCATTAGTAAGACCTGATCTGGAATATGCAGTTCAGTTTTGGGCCCCAGTTCTCAAAAAGGTATCAGGGAACTGGAAAAGGTGCAGAGAAGGGCAATCAAACTGATAAAAGGCATGGAGGAGCTCAGCTATGGGGAAAGATTAGAGGAACTGGATTTATTCTCTCTTGAGAAGAGGAGATTAAGGGTGGATATGATCAACATGTATAAATACATAAGTGGTCCTTACAGCAATGCTGTATCCTGGCCTAGGCCAACAAGGCCCAGGCCTAGGGCAGCACTTTGCAGGGGGGCAGCATGGAAAGGGTCCCCTCCGGCTTGGGCTATAGTGTTAGTGTAACATAAGCTGCTTCTAATTTTGACTGTCCTATCATCCTGGACCACAAACCTTCCTCACTGTGCTATATGTTTTCTGCTGCACCATTAGCATGGTTATATCTTCTTACTTCTTAATCCTCTCCATTAATTATCAGAAATGTGTGCTTAAAGAAGAACTATAGGCAACACTTTTTTTTTCATTTTGGATAGAGTAGGGGAGGGTTATAGCCCCTGACAGTTTATTTTTTACCATCCCTGTCCCATTGCAGAGATTTCCCTTCACTTCCTGCCCCATAGCCAAACAGGAAGTGAGAGGAAATCTTTGCAAATTAAGGGAATTCAATGCCCCCCCCCCCAGGCCCTAAGAACTAGTGTCCCCACTCTAAAATTTCAGGGCATGTCTTAAATAGAAAGGGTTGTGGCCTTATCAGGAAGGGGTGGGTCATATTCAAATTAGGGGGTCACGAGTTTAGTTAGGCCTAGGGCAGCACAAAACCTAAATACACTACGGACTTACAGTGAACTTGGTGTTGAGTTATTCACTTTAAGGTCATCACAGAGGACAAGGGGGCACTTTTTACGTCTAGAGGAAAAGAGATTTAATCTCCAAATACGGAAAGGTTTCTTCACAGTAAGAGCTGTGAAAATGTGGAATAGACTCCCTCCAGAGGTGGTTCTGGCCAGCTCAGTAGATTGCTTTAAAAAAGGACTGGATACTTTCCTAAATGTACATAATATAACTGGGTACTGACATTTATAGGTAAAGTTGATTCGGGGAATATCTGATTGCCTCTCTGGGGATCAGGAAGGAATTTTTTCCCCCGCTGGAGACAATTAGATCATGCTTTGCTGGGGGTTTTTGCCTTCCTCTGGATCAACTGTGGGTATAAGATTGTGTTAATGTTATTGTATTTTTTCCCCCCCTTTTATAGGTTGAACAAGATAGACTTGTGTCTTTTTTAAACCTGATTAACTTTGTAACTATTTAAAAATAAAACAAATCAAATGTTTTTGCCTTGACATACACATTTTTAAGCCAACTCCAGGTATGTTGTCCATCACTCCACTAGGAAGATTTACTTTTACCATCTGTCCCTTTGACAGTGGGTCAAAGGGACATTAACATGATTTTAAATCTCTCCAATAGATAAAAGACCACAACATTTTATTTATTTTTTTAAACAGCAGGAAAGGGTTAGAACTTATGTCAGTTTCCTATTATCATCAGTGTCTTTCTGTCCCAGTAACCCCGGTGAAAAATTGGAAGGGGATCTCCCCAGTGGAGTTACAGTTAGCAATAAAAACACACCAGAAGTTTAAACCTTTCCTACAAAACAGAACAAGTTTTGTCTGGAGTTGGTCTCCTTGCTGCAAAATATAATTACCGTAGATACTCAAATATAAGCCGACCCGAATATAAGCCGAGGCACCTAATTTTGCCACAAAAAACTGGGAAAACTTATTGACTCGAGTATAAGCCTAGGGTGTCCATCTGCATGCCTCACTGTGCCTCACTTTGCCTTACTGTGTCCATGTGCATGCCTCACTGTGTCCATGCCTCACTGTGCCCATGCCTCACTGTGCCCATGACTAGACTGACATTTAACTAGTCTATGGAAGGGGTGCCAGGTTTGAAAAATCGGTGCTCCCTGGCTGTAGGTCCCCCAGACAAAAAACTTTTCACACCTGTAGAGGAGAAATGGAGCTACATGTGTGCTAAGTTTTGGGTCCCCAAAATCACTGGAGAAATTACCGTTTAACATGGGAGTCAATGGAAGGGGTACCCGGCTTTGAAAAATCGGTGCTCCCCGGAAGTAGGTCCCCCGGACAACAAACTTTGCACACTTGTAGAGGAAGAGTGGGGCTACAAGTGTGCCAAGTTTACCGGGCCCCCAATGTCCAGGAGATTAGACGCAAAAAGGTGACTCGAGTATAAGCCGAGGGGGGCATTTTCAGCACAAAAAAATGTGCTGAAAAACTCATTGACTCGAGTATAAGCCTAGAGTGTCCATCTGCATGCCTCACTGTGCCTCACTTTGCCTTACTGTGTCCATGTGCATGCCTCACTGTGTCCATGCCTCACTGTGCCCATGCCTCACTGTGCCCATGACTAGACTGACATTTAACTAGTCTATGGAAGGGGTGCCAGGTTTGAAAAATCAGTGCTCCCTGGCTGTAGGTCCCCCAGACAACAAACTTTTCACACCTGTAGAGGAGAAATGGAGCTACATGTGTGCTAAGTTTTGGGTCCAGGGGACCTAGGACCGTCCGGTACCGGGTCCCCAAAATCACTGGAGAAATGACCGTTTAACATGGGAGTCAATGGAAGGGGTACCCGGCTTTGAAAAATCGGTGCTCCCCAGAAGTAGGTCCCCCGGACAACAAACTTTGCACACTTGTAGAGGAAGAGTGGGGCTACAAGTGTGCCAAGTTTACCGGGCCCCCAATGTCCAGGAGATTAGGCGCAAAAAGGTGACTCGAGTATAAGCCGAGGGGGGCATTTTCAGCACAAAAAAATGTGCTGAAAAACTCGGCTTATACTCGAGTATATACGGTAGGTAAGTAATGAGACCTCTCCAGGAGTAAAATCCTTGCAGCATTTTCACACTTAATAAAACCCTCACATATGCTAACTTCGCTGTAGACATTAGTGTAAAGCATACAACACAATTGATATAGTTAGAACATTTTGAATGCCATATTCTTTCCCGAACATTTATTTATGTCGAAAAAATTGCAACCAGCCAAATGGAAGCCAAAATGCTCTTGGTCTGAATAGAGCAATAAATTTGAAAAATATGTTTAATCTATCAGAGAAATTCTGGTGCAAGCAAAGATGTGACCTATATTACAATGTAAGAGCGTTGTTTAATAAGTTATTTATTTAGTCCATTTTATGTATTTCTTTTGCTTCCAGGGAATGTGTTTGCCGCATAGAATAATTCTAATTTATGATAAGCAGCTCATTTCAATTACTAAATCAGTTCTTCAGGTCTACTTAATGCCTTCCATTCGCACTCATTACCGTAAAACGCAGGTCAGCGGTGGTCTCATTCGATTGAAATGTACATATATTCATTAAGGCTTCAGCTTTCTCTCTGCTCTTTCCTTTAAATGGAATCGTGAAATTAATCAATTCGGACTGAAATCTTCAGAGGGCTGTGGGTCTGACAGCTGAGTTCTCCAGACAAGTTAACCAGAAAAGATTAGACCTTATTTTGTACTTGTAAAGTGAAACTTACCTTATCAGACTGCAGCACCAACTTTAAAGGAAAAATCCACTTTCGTTAAAAAATTCATATAACATATAAATGATACACAAGCCATACTGTTGATGAAAGTTACCTTTCCATTTCAATCTACAACCCACTATGATTTTCTAACCTGAAAATGGTTCAAACTTTTTTGTAACATGGCTGGTGGGGGAGTTCTGTACACGGCATGTTTATAGAATAACCCCTATAAAGTGTCATTTACTATACTGAATGAACTAGCAGCTGTCAGAAATTGGGGTTGATTTACTAAAACTGGAGTGTGCAAAATCTTGTGCATCTCTGCATAGAAACAAGCCAAAAAAAAAAAAAAAATGCGCTGTCTAATAGTGAAAAAAATCCCACTAGTAAAATATTACTCATAAAATGAGTATTAATATTATAGAGACAAGATTTCCATCTCCTTGTGTGCAAAAAAAAAGCTGAATATATGTAAAACAATGAATAAAATACAGTACAAGTGAAGATAAAAAAAAAAATCAAATAACTGTGCATATAATCATCTTATATTAAGATAAAATCATAATCTCTGATGTGTTAATATAAATTCATAACACACAATTTAGACAAATTAAAGTTCATATAAATAATTTGCTCAAACGGATCTAAGGTCCTTTTCTCCCAGTGCTCCAATCACATAAAGTGCTTTAGTGCTCCAAAGTGCTTTTGAAAAAGCATAGCCTCTCACCAGATCGAAATGATCGCGAAATAATCATTATGTCTTTGGGTTTAACATATCCTTCAATCAATTAAGGGTGGGGCTATACGACGACCAGCAGTGACGTGAGCACGCCATTCGGGGACACCGCTAACACTAGAAAGCCGTGCTGTGTGTGGTAGGAGACACCGCCACGATCCCCGTTGGTTTACCACTATAATTTACATGCCTGTTTGAATTTTCAATTTTGTAAGTGCAAGTCCTAAAAGGGGGGAGTTTAATATAATAAATTATCTTTAATGGGATTACGCTATGGAATTTTTTCTTTTTCATTGGAATGGGCCCATTAGTGTTTGATCTGCCCTCCCGGCTGCAACGTGATCTGGGGGAAAATAATCCAGAGAGAGTATTCAAACCAAGACCTGGTGTTTATGCTTGTTATCCATTATATTCTGGTAAGAGTCTGATACCTAGAGGGACTTTTTTACCCCCCCGACTTTTCACGTGTGGAGGTGGGGGTGACATTGCTTTACCCAGTGTGGGAATCAAACACCGTTTTTGGACTTTATTCAATACACTTAATGTGGAGTGAATACATTTTATGTTTGCAGCTCATGTTTGGTCTTTATTCTATATGCACTATTTATGATAGCACACCTCGAATAATAGGAATGTGTTTTATTATGTAGTGCTGCCTTTATGTGTGTTGTTATACACAAATAATTTAATAAGAAAATATTGCACTTACAAGCTTCAGGGTAAAAGAATGCAGTAAAATCAGATATCAGCCTGGCCGCGGAACACACCAGCCAGTCCGGGCATAATGATGACACAACTCCGACTCCATCAGACGCGTTTCTACTTAACAGGCATCCTCTGGGATTGGAAAACTTTATACATCTACTGCATAGGAACCAATCAGCTTCCAGGTTATTTTTTTTGTCAAAGCTTAATTGAACACGCTGAAGTTAGAAGCTGATTGGCTACCATGCACAGCTGCACCTGATTTTGCACTCTCCCATTTAAAGAGGAGGTCTGGCAGTAAAAAAAATAAAAATTTAAAGTCAGCAGCTGCAAACACTGTAGCTGTTGACTTTTATTAAGCACACTTACCTGTCCAGGTTGCCCGCAATGTCGGCCGCCCGAGGCAGATCCGTCCCTCGAACTGGGTCCCGTCGCCGCCATCCTCACTAAGGGAAACAGGCAGTGAAGCCTTATGGCTTCACTGCCCGTTTCCTACTGCGCATGCGCGAGTCGCGCGACTATTTCTGAATGGGCACACCGTCCTGTGTGTCCCAGAAGGAAGCGCCTCCATTTCCCAGGAGGCAACGCGAGGAGGAGCACACAGAACCTCACCGCGGAAGAGGCAGATTAGGATGATCTGCCTAGTAACAGCAATTTCTGGTAAGTATAAATGTTTTTTATTTATTTTTTAGCCTTTTTTGGCTATTTTTTTTTTTTAAGGGTGGACCTCTACTTTAAGTAAATCAACCCCATTGTCATCAATTTTCAAGTTTAAAAATCATACACATTATATTCAGTCCAACATATATTACTTCCCACTTCAAGACCTGATAAACGCGGTTGGAGGGGGGGGGGGTTTCTCCAACCGTTGAAATGCATTGACTGTATGATAATGTCTTTTATCTTGTTTTGGAATAAAATTATATCTGGACAATGAACTTCCGGTGTGATGCATCAGTCTCAGATTTACAGCAGTTATGACCGGTTCACTACTTTCTTAGCAGTTATCCTCTCATTATAACGTTGGCATTAATTATTTGACTTTTGAAGGCTGATTCGCTTGCTTATCATGCAAGAAGGGGCAGAGACTGCAGTACATGTGTTTGTATGCACAGAGAAGGAGCAGGTTACAGTCTGCAAGGCCATTTGCTTAGCTCCATCCAATGTAATTAACTGACCCACAAAGTCATTATAAAGAAACTCTGTCCCTTTGCCCATTCAGTGTCAGTCTTTTGAAGGCCCATCCCTTGACCTGAAAGGACAAAGTGACAAAGGGGTTGATTTACTAAAGACTGTTGACCTTGCAAAGGAATTTGTGTCAAAGGTAAAGCTCTGCTGACTTCCTCCATCCAATCACATGCAAGTAAATAAAGTTTTTTATCTTTTTCTTGCACATGATTGGGTATTCTTTGCAAATAGAATTTTCACCGCATTTACTAAGCTAATTGAAAATTCTCTTGCAAAGCGAACAGCTTATTTGATTTTAGTAAATCAACCCTAAGTTCTCTTTAAAATGTATGTATAGCCAAAAAAAAAGTTTAATTTTGTTTTAGATAGAGTAGAGAAGGATTAAACGCTTTTCAGTCTATCTATTTATTTTTTTTGTCTGTGTCCTGTTGGGGAATTGTTTTTCAGTTCCTGTCCCCACATCACAACAGTGAGAGGAAGACTCACCAAAGTGAGACATTTTCCTTTTGTTTCTGGTGATATCTGTAAAGTTTTTTTAATTCCCTACCACTTCCTCTTCTGGTGTCAAAGGTCTCCAGGACAAACAGAAAGGGCTAATGTCCCCAGTAGGGACATAGACAGCAATTAAAAAAACTCATAAAATGGAAAAAGCCAGCACTCTGTCCTAAACTTCGAGGATTTATTGAGGTCACGGCAAAATGCATAACTAAAATAGTGCTAAAA
The DNA here is from genome assembly GCA_029206835.1 of Rana muscosa. Taxonomy (NCBI): domain Eukaryota; kingdom Metazoa; phylum Chordata; class Amphibia; order Anura; family Ranidae; genus Rana; species Rana muscosa. The sequence goes on from CM055122.1 coordinate 210,872,161, forward strand.
CAACCTCCAACAACACCTGGTGGAGGATGTTTTTTTTCAGTATGGTGGAGGATGTGTTTTGCAGTATTTTTGTTATGCATTTTGCCGTAACCTTAGTAGAGTTTAGGGTTCAGGTGCTGGATGGATTTGTCGACAGCAATAAAATCCTGATTTGAACTGTGAACTCAGAGATGTTTACCAACCACAGCACAATGTGAAGGTCTTCTTAATATATATTGTGAATGGACAATACATTAGATCCCCACACTACATAGTTTGTTGATCTGACATATCTAATCTGATTGTGTGTTCAAACATTAGGGTCTGTGGGAAGGCAGTTTTTTTTTTTAAATGTGAGCACATTACAGGCAGTCAACTCATCAAATACATAATTTCACATATTCAGCAAAAAGTTTTTATAAGAATTTGTATAATTTAATATTTTAAGCATATAGTCTATGCTTATAAATGTAAATAATATATGTTTTATATTATATAATATAATTTGTAAAAATTAGAATATTATATTAACAGAAGCAGTGGTAAAACTACTGCCATAACAGCCTACACAGCTATTATAGAGCTCAACATACAGAGTTGGTATGGGCTCCTCTATTTTGGGCTCTAACAAAACCAATTTCTTTCAGGCAAAATATGTGTAATTAGAACTTTAGGCAAAGTAATTTGATAGGGATGAACATGGAAATTTTAGCTTAAGCTATTTTTGTTTTGTTTTTTTGGAAAATTCTCTTTTATTTATTTTGCAGAAAATATTATAAAGGGAAATCTCTGAAATAAAAAAAAAACAAAACAAAAGAATAAAAAAACAAAAAGTGGCAAGAGCATGAACTTTCACAATACAAAGACCCGAAGGCTAGTTCAAGGTCACGCAGGACCACACCACCCCTTACCACTCCCTCCCTAAACCCCCCCCCCCAGTAATTCCCCCATCATAGCTAATATAGCATACTTAATGTGTGTAAGCAATAGGATCAAACAGGAATAATCTAGCTTATGCTATTGAGTGCTGTTAACAAAACAGGCTTTTTTTTAAATAGAGAAAAAAACATGAAAAGTAGACTAAAGAGCTGCCTGCTGGCTGAATGTTAAGATTTCATATTCGTCATATGTGATATTTTATACTCGTCTAAGGACTTTTTTGGTCACTTTCCAGTGTCACCTAGAAAAGATCTTTTAATTATCTTTCCATATCTCTAAATCATGAATCCAACTCTTGTATAAAGAATCCAAATGAAGTAGTGAAGGCATAAAACATGAATTTCATGAAAAATATTTGGGATCCTAAAGTTGGCCCTTGTAGCCTGATTAATATGGATTTAGCGATAACTGAGTAAATAAAAGTGTATATTATTTCCAGCCATCAATTTGCTAAATGATAACGCAGTGTATCAACCCTGACAATTACTTGCACAAACACATAAACCCTTGCAGAGTTCGGCATAAGTGGTCTGGCTTTTTCCATTTGCAAGAATAGGGCATTCATCTTGTAATCAGAAATGTCAGTTTGTGTTGGAATATCTGGCTCAGTTTTGCACTTGAAATGTTCACCCAGTCCTGAATGATCAATCAGCACTGACTCCGAGTACAAGCTTATTAGATAAAGCTAATCAGTGTTCCTTATAAGTGCTGCTGTTATTTATCAGTCATCCAGAAACAAAACTAGCAGGGACTTTTGGATGTTTTCCAGGGATATAATCATCATCATTCCTCTATATGTAGCAATGAAAATTAAGTGTACCACTGCTGTGATGAAAAAAGGGACATCTCTATTTCCCCTACAAATTCTGCACCATTCTATAGTGATGCTACTGACACTACTATGATTTAGAGAGGGGGGGGGGCAACAAGGAGCCAAAAACCACTTTCAATAAAATACTGCAAAGGACAACAATGGGTTCTTTAATTTTTACATTTCATTGCCAGAAATATGGGAACGTGTATGCACAGTAAACCAGAATTTTGCTGTACAGATGGAGATTTGGGATTATAGGGAAGATTAACATGACTCAGGAATTGTACAAAAGAAATAAACACTGTGATTTATGATGAAAGCAATTATGTATACAAACTGTTACTTTGTATATTCTTTATCTTATTTTTTGTAAATATAAAACAAGAAAAACATAACATTTATAAATATAAAAACATAAAGTTGGAGCAATCCAATCCTTTTTTAGAACTTGCACCTATAGGTATGCCCAGAATAAGGCTTACCTATAGGTAGTGTTAAACATGCGCTGTTTAGCAGATATTTACCTTGTAGTGCGCCGATGATGTCATCGGTGTATGCGCTGTGAAGAAATGGCCCTCCGTGCCGTTTCTTCCTGAGCGAGTGCCGTGACTGGCGGCTGTGGCACGCATACGCAGGAGTGACGTCACATGGCGTCACACGGCTCCAGCCAGTCATGCGATGCATACTAGCCCATTATGCTTTTTATTTGCAGGGAACAAAAGAGGAAGTAAAACCCATCAGGATTTACTTCCTCTTTAAAATCCCCTTTTGAGCTAAATAAAAACAAATGAATATAATTATAAAAACTTCTGTTCTTGAGTTCCCTCTTATGACCTAAAGCCCGGCAGCCCTGACCACTACATCTCTGGTTACCAAGAGCATTGGAGTGTAAGGCTGTGTTCACACCTGTGTTTTCCGGATAGCCCACGATTCCCGAATCGGGACGTGCTTGCAATTCCGCTACTTTCAATGGCATCACAATCGCGGCACGTTTATGCCGTAATTGTCACCCGACAAATCGTGACAAAATCGCGGGATGCCTGTTGCCCAAAAGACGTTCCAAAACTTGTTTTGGGCGACAGGCGCCCCGCGATTTTGTATGCTCAACTTTACCACAATTTTACCACGACACTGAACGGTTGGTAAGGTAGATGAGTCTAGCAGCAGCATAATGTTAGACTGAAGGGGGAATAGTCTATGTAAATGTAGGCCAAGGGGAAGAGAGTTGCAATAGTCAAGGCGAGAGATAATCAAGGAGTGAAATAGTAGCTTTGTAGTACATTTGGGTACCTTTTGAAAATATCAATAGCAAACATTTATTATATTGCAGCTTACCAATTCTTAGATGTTATGGCTATATTAGTTTTCTTTTTTAAGCTTTCTTTCTTCTATTTTCATCTGCTGATCCAGTCTGTTGTTTTTTTTTAGCAGAAAAGCTCTCTTGCAGTTACAGGGATGAGACAGACCATTTACTGTAACACTGGCAGGGGTTCTTAAAACGATAAGCTGTTATTTATATATGTAAAACCTTTATCCCAAAAGGAACAATAACTGTTTGCTGTAACTGATTATAAAGCATTAGCTGTAGTTCAGCTTCAATGTGTTGGTGTATTTAAATCTGCTAGTACTTGTAACACTTATAACACTTGTAATTTGGGTACAACCAGCATGCCGGGTTTTACCTGCAATTATCGCTAGCGGCTGCTATAGCTGCTATCATTAATCACTGTCTTCTCCCAGGGGAGGTGACAGTTTCCCTGTCCTCCCTTGTTGGGAGAAGACAATGGCCCAGCAGGGGGGATTCTAGCATCAACATTGTCTGTGTTGTTGGTGGAATCAAGTGAATTTATTTGCTGCAACCTGTGTATGGCTGGCCTTCCACTCCTACCTGTTTCAGCTATCTTCATTATGCAACCCCACCCAGAACTGCACAGCCTTTCCTCTGAAAACAAACCCACCTGTGACCTGGGTTACATTCATCCTCATAGAAGAGCTGTTCTCCACTGGACCACTAGAGGCCGCCTTATGATTGCTGTTAAACAGACAGACCCTGTCTGGTATACATAAAATAAGGTAACAGTGAATACAATTCAATGTGACAACATGTAAAATGAGCCTAGTGCATTCAATTTAAGGCTGGGTTCACACTAGAACACGTGATGGCTCACAGCAGGAGTCCAGTGTGCCTCCATTCACCATTTCAGGTCCGATTTCAGCCTGAATTTTGGTCTGGAATCGGACCTGAAACAGACCAAAAGACGCCCAGAACTCCTGAGCAATTTGCGCCGGAGCCGCTGCGGAGATGTGTGAACTGGCTCCATAGAGTTCTCCATAGAGAGCCAGTCACAATCTCCTGCTATGCGAATTGGACCCACATCCAATTCACAATAGTTGAACCTAGCCTAAAACGTCACCACGCACGCCAAAACCATATGCTGGTTGGATCGGATCCTGGGTCCGGTATTCTTTTATATACATGCTTGCTTTTATGATTCACTTTGTGAGTGACTAGTATTACATAGTTACATAGTTACATAGTTAGTCAGGTTGAAAAAAGACAAAGTCCATCCAGTTCAACCATAAAAAAATAACTAAAATAAAATAAAAAAATATCGTGCAATCCCATATACCCAATTCTATACCCACAGTTGATCCAGAGGAAGGCAAAAAACCCCAGCAGAGCATGATCCAATTTGCTACAGCAGGGGAAAAAATTCCTTCCTGATCCCCCGAGACGCAATCGGATTTACCCTGGATCAACTTTACCTAGAACTGTTAGTACTCAGTTATATTATGTACATTTAGTAAAGTATCCAGGCCTTTCTTAAAGCAATCTACTGAGCTGGCCAGAACCACCTCTGCAGGGAGTCTGTTCCACATTTTCACAGCTCTTACTGTGAAGAAACCTTTCCGCATTTGGAGATGAAATCTTTTTTCTTCTAGACGTAAAGAGTGCCCCCTTGTTCTCTGTGTTGACCGTAAAGTGAATAACTCATCACCAAGTTCACTATATGGACCCCTTATATATTTGTACATGTTAATCATATCCCCCCTTATTCTCCTCTTCTCAAGAGTGAATAAATTCAGTTCCTCTAATCTTTCTTCATAGCTGAGCTCCTCCATGCCTCTTATCAGTTTGGTTGCCCTTCTCTGCACTTTCTCCAGTTCCCCGATATGCTTTTTGAGAACTGGTGCCCAAAACTGAACTGCGTATTCCAGATGAGGCCTTACTAATGATTTGTACAGGGGCAAAATTATATCTCTCTCTCTGGAGTCCATACCTCTCTTAATACAAGAAAGGACTTTGCTCGCTTTGGAAACCGCAGCTTGGCATTGCATGCCATTATTGAGCTTATGATCTACCAAAACCCCCAGATCCTTCTCCACTATGGATCCCCCCAATTGTACCCCCCTAGTATGTATGATGCATTCATATTCTTAGCCCCCAAGTGCATAACTTTACATTTATCAACATTAAACCTCATCTGCCACATAGTCGCCCAATTAGACAGAGCATTGAGGTCGGCTTGTAAATTGGCGACATCCTGTAAGGACGTTATTCCACTGCATAGCTTGGTGTCATCTGCAAAGACTGAAATGTTACTTTTGATCTCAGACCCAATATCATTTATAAAGATATTAAAAAGTAAGGGTCCCAGCACTGAACCTTGGGGTACACCACTGATAACCTTGGACCATTCAGAGTAAGAATCATTAACTACTACTCTCTGAATTCTGTCTTTTAGCCAGTTTTCTATCCATTTACAAACTGCTATTTCCAGGCCTGTAGACTTTACCTTACACATGAGCCGTGTGTGGGGAACTGTATCGAACGCTTTTGCAAAATCCAAGTATACCACGTCCACAGCCACACCTCTGTCCAAGGTTTTACTTACCTCTTCATAAAAAGAAATCAGGTTTGTCTGACAACTTCTGTCTTTCATGAATCCATGCTGTCTGTTGCTTAAATAGTTTTTTTCCAGCAAGAACTCATCTATGTGGTCTTTTATTAATCTCTCCAGTATCTTCCCAACTATAGAAGTTAAACTAACAGGTCTATAGTTACTTGGTAAAGACTTTGTTCCCTTTTTAAATATAGGCACCACATTGGCCCTGCGCCAATCCAGTGGTACTATTCCTGTCATTAATGAGTCCCTAAAAATTTGATACAATGGCTTTGAAATTACAGAGCTCAATTCTTTTAGGATCCGTGGGTGTATGCCATCTGGTCCAGGTGCTTTATCCACCTTTATTCTGTCTAAATATTTCTGGACCATATCACTTTTGAGCCATTGTGGATTTGAGGCTGTGTCACTACCACCCCCATTATGGACCTGAACTCCCCCATGCTCCATTGTATACACAGAGCTGAAGAAAGTATTTAATAAATTAGCCTTCTCTTTGTCCCCAGTCACCCACTCTAGATTATTTTGTAAAGGGCCTACATGCTCAGACTTGACCTTTTTACTATTAATATATTTGAAAAAAAATTTGGGGTTTGTCCTACTATCTTTTGCAATCTGTCGTTCGTTTTGAATTTTTGCATCCTTGATTTCCTTTTTACATATCCTGTTATATTCTTTGTAACATTTAAACGACACTAGTGTTCCTTCATTTTTATATTTTTTAAAAGCGCTTTTCTTATTGTTTATAGCTTTTTTTACTTTAACTGTGAGCCACATAGGTTTTATTTTTAGCCTTTTAAACTTATTGCCCATGGGAATATACTTTGCAGTGAGTTCACAAACAGTCTTTTTGAAGAATTCCCATTTCTGTTCTGTGCCCATTGATGCCAATATTCCTTCCCAGTCTAAGTCCTGGAGAGCAGCCCTCATCCTTGGAAAATTTGCTTTATTGAAATTAAGTGTTTTTATCCTTCCTGCATGTATTTCTTGCTTACAGCTAACATCAAATGAAATCATGTTATGGTCACTGCTACCCAGGTGTTCCTTTATCTGAACATTAGTAATATGCTCTGCATGGTTTGAGATTACCAGGTCCAACAGAGCATCATTCCTAGTTGGGGCCTCAATAAACTGGACCATAAAATTGTCCTGCAATAGGCTTATACATTTTTGCCCTTTAACTGTCCCAGCAGTGCCATTACTCCAGTCAATTTCTGGGTAGTTAAAATCCCCCATTATTACCACCGTCCCAGCCCTTGCAGCCCTTTCCATCTGTGCAAGGAGCTGAGTCTCCACCTCCTCATTAACATTGGGTGGTCTATAACAAACTCCAATGATTAACTTTGAACTACGCACATCTGTATGCAGTTCCACCCATAATGCTTCAGCCTCATCACACTCTCCATCAACCAGGTCCTCTTTCACACTCGCTTTGAGATCACTTCTCACATAGAGACAGACCCCGCCACCTTTCCTTTTTGCCCTGTCTCTCCGAAAGAGTGCATAGCCAGGAATATTAATAATCCAGTCATGTGAGGATTGAAGCCATGTTTCAGCAATACCGATTACGTCATAGCTCTCCTCATGCACCAGAGCTTCCAACTCACCTATTTTGCTTGGCAGACTTCTGGCATTGGTGAACAAACACTTTAATGTATTACATTTTTCTCTGGTATTTTTCATATAATTTTTAGTAGTACAAATGGCACTATAGTTTCCAATGGCTGTTTGCAACATGGGAACTTTCTTGTCACCTGCCATAACCCTCCCCCCATCTATCCCCATTCCACTCTTCATTAATGTCTGACCACTAACTGACCTGTGTGCCTGATGTAAATCTAGTTCACCCTCCCCCCTCAAACCTAGTTTAAATACTCCTCCAGCCTTCCCATAAACCTCTCCCCCAGCATTCATTCTTTTTATAAATTTACATACAGTTTTACACTGTGGGTTTCTTTCGATATATTTTCCCTACATGGTATGATGAAGTCATCTTTACCATTGTTTACGAAATTGCACTGATCGTAGAGGAAAGGAGTAAATGGTTTCCATCCCAAATGATATTTTATCTATACATACTTTAGACTCTTTCTAATTCAGAATCCATAATCTCTGGTAAGAAGACACTTTTTACCTTATGGCGGAGGCGCGCTCGGGTGATTCACCTTTTGGATGGTCCTTCTATATTTGTACATTGGACGCACTTGTTGGGCTTATACAAAATTGGAACCTTTACACTTGGAACATTTATGCTGTATTATTATGGGCTGTTTTACCACATGGGAAGCACTTTTTGATTTATATGCACTAGACTCATTTTGCATGTTGTCACATCGAATTGTATTCATTGTTAGCACGGCAAACCTAATTTTATGCTTGCTATTTACAATTCCATCCTATTGGGGTTTTTTTTGCGAGTGACTTGTTTTGTTTGATCTACCAGTGCAATCATTTGTGTTTTTAGACCCGTCTGGTAGACTGCAATTAGATGAAGGAGCAGAAAGTAGAAAGAATTGCCTGCAAAGGGAACAAGAAATTACAGTATGTCTGCCCTTGTATACATACTGCAATTACAAGCTATAATTAGTTTCTAGAGAAGATAAACAGAACAAAATCTGGGCTGGTTGGAGCAGCTTCAGGATGACAAATATATATAAATATCTTCTACATAACAAATGGATTTGGGGGGTGAGAGACCACTCTTTCTCCGATCAATTGTTATCTTCTAATAATGGATGGAATTCTTTTTTGTTTTTACATTCCATTCTATTTTTATTATACTCTATCAGATTGTTACTCATTTACTCCCCTTCCACTTAGATTCTGCTTATAACTCTGCGTAAACTGTAAATATAGATATAGATATATCTATATATATATATATATAAATATATTATTATACAGGATTTATACTGTAAATATAAATCCTGTATAATAATAATAATAACTGTAGTAGCCGGTCACATTTCTAATGCATACTGTTTCATACTGCAATGTATTTGTTTTGTGTGTTTCTTACATTGTTTTGTATAATAACAATGGAATATTAAACAAAGAAGGTGAGTAGTATTAGGCCCCTTTCACACTGGGGCGGGCAGGAGCGGTGGCGATATAGCAGCGCGATTTTCAGCGCTGCTATACCGTCGTTCTTACCGCGGTATGCGGTCGCTAGGGGAGTAAATTTAACCCACGCTAGCGGCCGAAAAAGGGTTAATACCGCCCGCAAACCGTGGCTATTGCCGCGGTTTGCGGGCGGTATTACCGCGCTGTCCCATTGATTTCAATGGGAGACCGCGGTAAAGGAGCGGTGAACACACCGCTCCTTTACCGCTGTAAAGAAGCGGCTAGCAGGACTTTTGGAGCGGTCCTGCTAGCGCACCGCTTCAGTGTGAAAGCCTTCGGGCTTTCACATTGAAGGCTAAAGGGCATGATTTTTTCATGCGGTATAATAGCGCTAATATTAGCGCTAAACCGCATGAAAAACGCCCCAGTGTGAAAGGGGCCTTACATTAGCAAGGTTGTAAAGGCTGAAGGTTTTTTGCCTTCAGTGTGCAGCTCCCCCTCAGCCCCCCTAAAACTCACCTAAACCCAATCTCAATCCAGCGATGTGCACAAGACCCGAGGCTCTCCCAGATCAATCTCAGCCAATGAGGCGGGAGCAAAGGGGGGGGGCTGAGCTGCACTCTGTGTATCTTATGGACGCAGAAAGCTGACACAGGAGCGAGCACCCACGAGTGCCCCCACAGCAACTGGCTTGCTATGGGGGCACTTGGCAAGGGGGAGGGGCCCAGAGCGCTGGTTGGAGACCCAGTAAGAGGAGGATCCGGGCTGCTCTGTGCAAAACAATTGCGCAGAGCAGGTAAGTATGACATGTTTGATACTTTTTTTAAACGCTGTACCTTCCTGTATGTTTGGTGGGAATGCCCCTGATTGATCCTTGGTATTGAAAAGCCTGATTCACCTATGCAGTTTCTACTTATGTACCCTCCATCTCTCTTAGACATTAGCACAAATGCGTTTTGCCTCACCTTTTAAATGCAGCGCACCGAATGATTGCACTGCTGAAAATTTTTTAAAAAATCTGAAAATTCTAAAGAAAGAAAATCCGAAAATAGGAACTATGAACATAGTTATTATTAGTTAGTTATATTTTTGGATTTTTTGAATTTTTGGATTTTCGTTCTTATTTTCGGATTTTCGTTCTTTTGGACTTTCCGATTTTTTATATTTTTTCTCAGATTTTCAAATTTTCGGATTTTAGAATTTCAGATTTTTGCTCTTTCGAATTTTCGGATTTTCAAATTTCAGATTTTCATTTTTTCAAATTTTTTGATATTTCGTAAATATTAGTGAAAAGGGGTTTTCGTTAATTCTAATATTTTCGAATTAATGAATTTGTAAAATTTTGCCGAAAAACAAATTTGGAACGAAACGAATTGCACATGTCTGATAGACATGGGAGCCGTCGAAAAATTTGTTTTGTTCCGTTCCGTTCCGTTTCGTATTAAAAAAAAATCATAATTCATGTACGGAATTCACTTCGGATTCGTAAGAAATACGAATTTCGTACGACACGTATAACGAACGATTCGACCAAAACGAACGAATGATTCGACCGGAAATGTACGATTGCGGCGTCGTATGTCAAATCTTTTCTCTCTATAATGTCAAATCTTTTCTCTCTATGTCGAATCTTTTCTCTCTATGTAGAATAATCTTGGACTAATAGAGTTAAGGTTAGTCACATTCGACCAAAAAATATTTACCTATTGCTTTGTCGAATCTTCATGTCTTATTTGGTAGTTTGGATTCGGATAATTTGGAGCCGAAATTCGTAAACGAAACTTCGTATTTCGTACAGAATTTGTATCAGTAAAAATTCGTAATTCGTATTCGTACAAATGTACGAATTTTGGAAAATTCATACGAATTTTCCATTCGTACTAAACTAATCGCACATGTCTAATGTCTGATAATGAAGATGGAGGAATGGTTGGCTACATGTAAAGACCATTAGTGCCGGTTCACACTGGGGCAACATGACTTCCAGCGCGACTTTACAAGGCAACTTTGAGACGACTTGAGCGTGACTTCAGCGCTACTTGGAGCAACTTACAACGCGACTTCAAGTCGCCTCCAGGACAGGCGACTTTGCCAGTGGCCAATCACATAATAATCAGCTCTGTGGGAGGGAGGGGTTTGCCTTAGAAAACAATTTTTACTTCCTGGAAAGTTGCTTCAGTTAAGACAGGGGATCCGACTTGGAGGCAACTTCCATTGAAATCAATGGGTACAAGTCGCCTAGAAGTCGCCTTGAAGTAGTACAGGAACCTTTTCTTAAGTCGCTCCGACTTCATACGCGTTCATTAAGACGGCTCTCATTCACATAGCTGTGATTTCTAAAGTCAAGCGACGTGGGGCGACTTGCGGTCTGACAAGTCGCCCCCCAAGTCGCGGTAGTGTGAACCGGCACTTACAGTAAGTTCTATGCTGTTTTGTAGCAAAAAGTAAAAAATATAGTTTTTTTTTTCAAAATTGTCGCTCTTTTTATGTGTATAGCGCAAAAAATAAAAATAGCAGAGGTGATCAAATAGCACCAAAAGAAAGCTCTATTTGTGGGAAAAAAGGACACATATATTGTTTGGGTACAGCATTGCATGACCGTGCAATTACCAGTTAAAGCGAAGCAGTGAAAAATTGTAAAAAGTGTTTTGGTCAGGAAGGGGGTACAACCTTCGGGGACTGAAGTGGTTAATAGACACATTGTAAATATGTTGTATATTTACTGTATAATGTTTAGTAAATATAAAGGTATTTATTTCATAATGTCTTCTCATTGCAGAGAGTACTATATAACCATGGTGAAATGGGCAACCAACACCAAGGTGGCAGTGAATTGGTTAAACAGGGCCCAGAACATCTCCATCTTGACTCTGTGCGATGCCATAACGGGAGTATGCACAAAGGTAATAAATGCATGTTTCCAAATACACTTCCCTCTGAAAATGGTAATAATGCAGAGCAGAAACTTGTCATCCCAGTGATAGATGAGATCCTACAACAGCAATGTGAAGCTAGACACTGAAGTCACCACACACAGAATGATGTGATTTAAAGTTTTGAATTAATGACTGCTCTTCTTTGTACTAATTGGGGTCAGGGGGCATTATTGATATTTTGTCAGGACTTAAAATACAACTGTTGTAAAACAGTGAGTAAAAAATACTGGCTATTAAAAAGAAGAACACTAGGTTTAACAGTTAAATAGCTACATGTATGGAAAATATATATAATATATATATATATATAATATATATATATATATATATATATATATATATATATATATACACACTATATTACCAAAAGTATTGGGACACCTACCTTTACACGCACATGAACTTTAATGGCATCCCAGTCTTCGTCCCTAGGGTTCAAAATTGCGTTGGCCCACCCTTTGCAGCTATAACAGCTTCAACTCTTCTGGGAAAGGCTGTCTACGAGGTTTAGGAGTGTGTCTATGAGAATGTTTGACCATTCTTCCAGAAGCACATTTGTGAGGTCAGGCACTGATGTTGGATGAGAAGACCTGGCTAGCAGTTTCCGCTCTAATTCATCCCAAAGGTGTTCTGTCGGGTTGAGGTCAGGACTCTGTGCAGGCCAGACAAGTTCCTCCACCCCAAACTCGCTCATCTATGTCTTTATGGACCTTGCTTTGTGCACTGGCCCAAATCATTTGGTGGAGGGGGGATTATGGCGTGGGGTTGTTTTTCAGCGGTTGGGCTTGGTCCCTTAGTTCCAGTGAAGGAGACTCTTAAGGCATCAGTATGCCAAGACATTTTGGACAATTTCATGCGCCCAACTTTGTGGGAAAAGTTTGGGGATGACCCCTTCCTGTTTCAACATGACTGCGCGCCAGTGCACAAAGCAAGGTCCATAAAGACATGAATGAGCGAGTTAGGGGGGGAGAAACTTGACTGGCCTGGACAGAGTCCTGACCTCAACCCGATAGAATACTTTTGTGATGAATTATAGTTTGAGACTGCGAGCCAGGCCTTCTCGTCCACATCAGTGCTTGACCTACCAAATGCGATTCTGGAAGAATGGTCAAACATTCCCATAGACACACTCCTAAACCTTGTGGACAGCCTCCCCAGAAGAGTTGAAGCTGTTATAGTTGCAAAGAGTGGGCCAACTCAATATTGAACCCTACGGACTAAGACTGGGATGCCATTAAAGTTCCTGTGCGTGTAAAGGCAGGTGTCCCAATACTTTTGGTAATATAGTATATATAAAATATATGGTGACAAAGGCCCCCCCTCCTGTTCAGGAATGGTTGTTCCAGTTTGATGTTGATGGCCTCTTTCATGCCTCTTGAAAACCAGTTGTCCTCTCTCTCCAAAATGTGCACCTCATTGCCCATGTACGTTAAGGTGTACTAAGACTAATAAGCCTCGACAGGGAGAATTTACCCTCCTGTGTTGGGCCATTCATTTGTTGAGAGATTTGTTTGTCCCCCCAATGTACAGGTCAGTATTTATTTATTTCAGGTACATATTTAGCGCTGACAATTTATTCAGCGCTTTACATATATATTGTACATTCCCATCAGTCCCTGCCCTCAAGGAGCTTACAATCAAAGGTCCCTAACTCATATTTATACATACACATACTAGGGCCAATTTGGACATTTATTCTACCAGCATGTCTTTGAAGTGTAAGAGGAAAACCGGATTTCCCGGATTAAACCCATGCAAGCTAAAGGAGAACTGTAACGTGTAAACTCCAGGCAGGTAGAGCCATGGTTGGGATTCTAACCAATGTCCCTAGTGCTGCCCGGCGGAAGTGCTAACCACTTAGCCTCTGTATATTCATGTATTTTTAGCTGTATAGCTTGGAGTGGATGATGATTTCTTACATGAGAATTGTATTTATGCAATTGCAGACATTTAAATTGTCAGAGTGCAGAAATAATGCTTTATTACCTATCACCAATGTACGTGTTTTGGGGTTCAGTGTCTGTGCGAGTGAACGGTCCTGGATTTCAGATTTGTTGTTAGTAAAGCTTACATTAGCTATTCTGGTTCTACTTTGTTTAAAAGGTATACATTTACTTTGTAATTTTTTTCACACAAACAATGCCTTGATATAAAGTAGCCATTCTATTTCCTGTGGTTCATTTCCTTTTTAAACAGACCTGCAAACAGATATTTTAAAAAATGTCCATATTAGTACAGGAAATTACGTATTAAAGTGATCGTAAACCAAGGCTGTTTAAAAAAAAAAAAATACCTGTAAGGGCTCTTTCACACGGGGCGGATCCGTGAAGATCCGCCCCGTGAAGCTCCGCTTGCTCAGCGGGGATCGCTCCGTTGATCCCCGCTGAGCCGACAGATGACTGGGCGGTCCCCGCACACTGTGCAGGGACCGCCCTGTCAGAGCGCCGCTCTCCCCTATGGGGAATCGGATGACGACGGACCGTAGAGTCCGTTGTCATCCGATCCGCTCCGCCGACGGAAGGAAAAATAGGGTTTTCCTCCGTCACACTTTGGCGGAGCGGAGCGGATGTCAGCGGACATGTCTCCGCTGACATCCGTGGCTCCATAGGGGTACATGGAGGATCCGTTTCAGGTCCGCCTAAAAAACTGACAGGCGGACCTGAACGGACCTCCGTGTGAAAGGGGCCTAAGACAATTGCATAATGTGCTAGTATGTATCGCATAATAGCACATTATGAAATACTTACCTTGGAACAGAGCCTTCCAGCGGCACACTCTTACCGCTGAGAGGGCTGACATCCTCACCGGTCTTTCTTCCGGGTTCGCGCACTCCAGCTATGTGATTGGCCGGAGCCACAATGACAGCAAGCGCAGGAGCCCCCGGTTTCTGCACAAAGCTCTGAAGGTCCGGGAGATATGCTGGACCTTTAGAGCTCATGCGCGGGTGACGTAACTGACTGCATCCAGGGGGAATATCTCCTAAACAGTGCACATTTAGGAGATCATTTTACCTACAGGTAAGCGTTATCGTAGGCTGACCTGTAGGTACAAATCACCAAGTGGGCTTTATTACCGCTTTAACCTCTGAAGTGTTCCCCTACAAGCTCTGGTTTCTCTACATACCTGTTCTCCCTCTCCAGGGGCCTGCAACATATTCAGCACTGGTAGTGTTCCTCTTCTAGGAATGGGTGACCTGACTACAAAGTTCTTGTGCATGCACAAACTATTTTAGGGGTCCTGGAACATCCCTCGTAAAGTTCCACTTTGTCTTCATTTCCTATCTTGGAGACACAATGAGGGGAAATTAGTGGAAAGTCCACATTTTACAGCTGTCACTTGAACAGGTGCTCTTGTTGGAAAATTTCCCTTCATCTTCTCATCCGGTTACAGACATAAAGTTTTCAATTTTCCTTCACTTTGTGTTCCACTTACAGTGGTAACCAGGACACAAACTGGGAGTGAATAAACTCAGATAGAAACAGCAATACAAAACCTAAACAAGGTTCTTACAGCTTTAAACACTAGTTAAAAAGCTTGTGCCTGAGTTGCCATTTAAGTTGGCAGGTCATAGGACTGGGAACCCCGGGGACTTCTCGATTCTCACTTGAACTCTAATTACCATTAAGATGACTGCTTACATCACCCCAGGATGGAAAATTCTACCTTTTGACATCACTTATGCCGTGTACACACGACCGTTTTTAATGACGAGAAAAATGCCATTTTTTTCAATGACATTAAAAACAGTCGTGTGTACGCAGCATTAGAGTCTAAAGCCTCGTACACACGGTCGGACTTCTATCGGACTTTTCCGTGTTTTTTTGTCCGAACGGAGTTGGTTGGGAACACCCATAGCATACACACGCTCTGACTTTTCTGCAAACTTTCTTAAAACTTCTTACAACATCACGTGTTTTTTCTGCTCTTTTCTGATCTTTACTGCCACCCTTTGGTCAACTTCTGCTATTGTTGGTTGATTTTAACATTAGTTGTTTTGTCCATCGGACTAAAGTCCGATGGTTTTCTGTACACACGGTCGGACTTTGCTCCATCGGACTTTTGTTGGGCAAAAGTTTGTCCGTTTGCAGACCCAACTTTTGCCTGATAAAATCCAAAACCAAACGAAAAAAGTTTGTCCGATGGAGCATACACACGGTCAGATTGTTGGTCCAACTTGCTCAAAACGAAGTTTGCTTGGCAAAAGTCTGACCGTGTGTACGGGGCTTTAGTCTAAAGCCTCGTACACACGGTCGGACTTCCATCGGACTTTTCCGTGTTTTTTTGTCCAAACAGAGTTGGTCGGGAACACCCATAGCATACACACGCTCTGACTTTTCTGCAAACTTTCTAAAAACTTTTTGCAACATCACGTGGTTTTTCTGCTCTTTTCTGCTCTTTACCGCCACCCTTTGGTCAACTTCTGCTATTGTTGGTTGATTTTAACATTAGTTGTTTTGTCCATCGGACAAAAGTCCGATGGTTTTCTGTACACACGGTCGGACTTTGCTCCATCGGACTTTTGAGTTTGTCCGTTTGCAGACCCAACTTTTGTCCGATGAAAACAAGAAAAAAGCAAAAAAAGTTTGTCCGATGGAGCGTACACACGGTCCGATTGTTGGTCCAACTTGCTCAAAATGAAGTTTGTTGGCCAAAAGTCCGACCGTGTGTACGGGGCTCAAGTCTTAGACACTGAAGATCTAACCTGTCCCTGATGTCTCATACACACAACCGTTTTTCTCGCCAGGAAAAAAAACAACGTTTTTCCCGACGGGATTCCTCTCAAGCCTGCCTTGCATACACACGTTCAGGCCAAATACCGCCCGTCCAAAGCGCGGTGACGTACAAAGCGTACGACAGGACTATAAAGGGGAAGTTCCATTCAAACAGCGCCACCCTTTGGGCTGCTTTTGCTGATCCTCGTGTTAGTAAAAGTTTGGTGAGAGACGATTCGCACTTTTCAGCCACGTGCTTTTCAGTCCGTTACAGCGTGACGAATGTGCTATCTCCATTATGAACGCTAGTTTTACCAGAACGAGCGCTCCCGTCTCATATTTGATTCTGAGCATGCGCTGTTTTTTCCCCATCGGAAAAGCATAGACACGACCGGGAATCACGATGGGAAAAAAGAAAGATGGTTCTCTTTTTTTTCCCCGCAGTTATCTCGTCTGGAAAACTGCAATGGAGCATACACACGGCCGGTTTCCCGGCCAAAAGCTCTCATGGCAGTTTTCCCGACGGGAAAACCGGTCGTGTGTACGAGGCATAACCCATGCTGATAAGTGAGTAATGACATGTAAACATACCTCCTAACTTTTTGAGATGGGAATGAGGGACACCTACTATCAAAAGTATGTAGGCATAGGACACACACCACTGCCACGCCCCCTTAACCGCTTGAAGACCGCCGCACGCCGATGTACGTCGGCAGAATGGCACGGCTGGGCACATGGGCATACAGGTACGTCCCCTTTAAGAGCCCAGCCGTGGGTCGCGAGCGCGCTGCCGGCAGCGCGTTTGCGACCCAGTCCTCTTCTCCATGACCGTCCCCGCGGGAACAGTGGACCAGATCGCTGCTGGTGTCCCGCGATCGGGTCACAGAGAGGAAGAACGGGGAGAGGTAAGTGTTAACAAACCTCTCCCCCTGCTTCCTAGTGAGCCTGTCACTGATCGTCTCTTCCCTGTAATAGGGAACGACGATCAGTGACGTCACACGCTAAGCCACACCCCCCCCCCTCACAGTAAGAAACACAAATCAGGGCACACTTAACCCCTACAGCGCCCCCTCCTGGTTAACCCCTTCACTGCCAGTGTCATTTTTACAGTAACCAGTGCATTTTTATAGCACCAGTCGCTGTAAAAATGACAATGGTCCCAAAATAGTGTCAAAAGTGTCCGATGTGTCCGCCATGATGTCGCAGTCACGAAAAAAAACACTGATCGCCGCCATTACTAGTAAAAAAAAAAAAAATTATAAAAATGCAATAAAACTACCCCTTATTTTGTAAACGCTATAACTTTTGTGCAAACCAATCAATAAACGCTTATTGCGATTTTTTTACCAAAAATATGTAGAATACGTATCGGCCTAAACTGAGGAAAAAATGTTTTTTTATATATTTTTTGGGGATATTTATTATAGCAAAAAGTAAAAAATATTGCATTTTTTTCAAAATTGTCGCTCTATTTTTGTTTATAGCGCAAAAAATAAAAACCGCAGAGGTGATAAAATACCACCAAAAGAAAGCTCTATTTGTGTGAAAAAAAGGACGCCAATTTTGTTTGGGAGCCACGTCGCACGACCGCGCAATTGTCAGTTAAAGCGACGCAGTGCCGAATCACAAAAAGTGGCCCGGTCTTTAAGCTGCATATTGGCCTGGGGCTTAAGTGGTTAAATGAGAATTAACCCCCCAAAAAGGGCTTTTTTTTACCACTACTATTCCTTTAAATCGGCTTTTGAAATTTACAAATGCAGCAATTTAGAATTTGAATCAAAGGTTTAGCACTGGGAAACATTTTTTGAAAGATAAAAAGTGAATTTGATATATAACTATATAGATCAGACCAAAATGAGGGACAAATGAGGAGGAAAGAGGGACATTAATCCAAATCAGGGACAGTCCCTCGAAATCAGGGACAGTTGGGAGCTGTGTGTAAAACATGGCAGAAACACTTAAGGCTTTTTCATAAATACAAAAGTTATGAACAGAGAAGATAAGATTGGAGGGGGAGTTTTATTGAAATGTAATTTGGGAAGGAAATGAAAGAAAACGGAAATAAAAAGGAAAGACTGCCCCCTGGTGGGTTCGGTGGTCATTACTCCATACACTCCGTTGAAAGGATGACAGTTGTGTATTGGATTTCTGACTTAAAGCAGAGGTCCGCCAATTATTTTTTTTTTTAAGTCAGCAGCTACAAATACTGCAGCTGCTGACTTTTAAAATAAGGATACTTACCTGTCCAGCTCGCCCGCGATGTCGGCACCCGAGGCCGACCCGTCTCTTGGTCCTCGGATGCTGCCGCCGCCATCTTCGGTAAGGGAATCAATGCCACTGGTCCCTGCTGTCTTCTGGGATCCATGTGTCTCCTGTGCAGATAATGCGGGGGTCTATACCCGGAAGTGGGTGCAAATACCTGTCTTAGACAGGTATCTGCTCCCCCCTCCCCCTGAAAGGTGTCAAATGTGACACCGGAAGGGGGGGAGGAATCCGGACAGCGGAGGTTCCATTTTTGTGTGGATCTCCGCTTTAAGAAGAAAACTATTATTTTAAGAACTAGCACACAAGATGCTAATCATGAAATCAGTTCAGTACCCAAAGAGTGATTTGGTTTAATTAGATTTTTCCTGCTGTAGTAATCTGTCTGCACCTTCAGCAGGTCATTATCCTCTGTACTCAGGAAACCGCATGTCTACCCATAGATGATGGAATAGTCTAGAAATACCTCAAAGATTCAATAAGCCTACTTGTTATACACAGATCACGGTGCAGTTAGATATAGCATTGACCTCTGTAATGCCCATACACTGATTGACTTCTTAACAACAGTGGTAGTAAATGAAAGATCTTCTTTTCATAATTATGACCAATAGACTCATAATATTGACTTAACAATTAGTCACACACATTTGAGTAAATATGTTGGCTGGGATTTTAGAACATGTTCTCTGTGTTCTCATGTCTCTGTGGGCAGCAGCAGGCTTTTCTAACAAATACTAACTTGTTATTGCTTTCATATTAACCAAGGCTAAGTGTACACAGGCAGCTGGGGGGGGGGGTGGTAAAAATGGGCAGCTGAGTTGGGTTTTACCACTGCTGATTGCACAGCCATAAGTTAACATGGCTTCCAGCCATGTTAGTACCCAATTCCGTGGTTGCGGTACAGAGCTGCAAAAATTCTACCTTGTGTCGTATTTGGCAGTACTTCCACTAAGTGCAACCCATTCAAGTGAATAGAGCCGCACCACAACCACAAGCCAAATGCTTGGCTTTTGATCGTAACATGGTATTCCTATTCAAAATCCCTGTTCAGTGGAAAGCAAACAGGCATTCAGAAGGTAGCAATGCTTAACCTCTTGGCACCGGCCACATGCAAATATGCGGCCTCTTGGTGTGTGGGCCTTGGCGCCGAGTGGCCAAATATTTGCGTGCATTAGTGCATGCATATAGCTGTGCTGAGAGCGCGCCCCTTGCGCTCCTGGCACAGTTACCGGAGGCTGGCGGAAAGATCCAGATCGCTGCTTGCAAACGGGAGCTTTCTGATCCTGTGATTGGCTGTCACGGCAGTCACATGATCATAAGTTCCGCTCCACCTCCAGGCACCCTAAACCCCTAAAGGGCTGGGAGGCGCCAGCTCCAAGGGCTTAAAGCAGTATTAAACCTAAAAGCAAACATTTATTATATTGCAGCTTACCAATTCTTATATTTGATGGCTGTATTTGTTTTCTCTTTTAGGCTTCCTTTTTTCTATTTTGATCTGGTGATCTGGCCAGCAATTCTGTTCTTTTTCAAAAGTACAAGCTCTCTAGCAGATCTAGCAGTTACAGGGATGAGACAAATCATTCAACACTGGCAGGGGTACTTACAAAGATCAGCTTTTAGTTATTTTTATAAAACCTTTATCCCAAAAGGAGAAAAAACGGTTTGCTGTAACTGCTTATAAAGTGTTAGCTGGAGTTTGGCTTTAGTTTGTTTAGTGCAGGGATTACTAAATGCGGATCGTGGTCCGGGCCCAGGCCAAGTGACAGTCCTGTCCGGACTGCGGCTGTGCCACTTAGCAGCTGGGTGTCCTCTCCCTGGTCTCCCGCTCAACCGCCACTGTCATCCTCACAGCAGGGCAGGGGGCTGGAGGTGCTGCAGGTCAGGAGGGAGTGCTAAAGTCTTTGCAAATTAACAAGCGGCTTTGCAGCCACCAAATTGCATGGCCTGCAGTACCATGGGGTTTGGTGTAGTGCGATTTTAAAAAGTAATGCTTGCTCTACCTTTTTTATGTTCCAGTGCATTTTGCAGCCCATTCTAATGAATGGGTTGTCAAAACCGGTTGTCAAAACCGGCCCTTGAACCATTCCCTGAATAACTGTATTATTTCAACAGTTCATCAGTCAGTATCAGGCAGCTATGGGTCATCTATAAAACATCTATAAAACATCTTTATTGGGTTAGGGCACAGCAGGTTTGTTCTAACGCCCTCCTCTCTGGAAACACATAATCCCCTTTCCTTTGCTCCCACACTGCTTCATCCATAAACTGGGCATACTAGGTATGGAGGTGCATATAGCCTATCCTCTCTCTGAAGATTGGCCCATTAAATGATGTGCCAATGAGGTGAGGGCATTAAAAAAACCTGTGGATGTGCCCTGCATGGGAGAGGCCCAAGTTTGTTATAAAAAGATGTTTTGTGACCTCAACAACAATTCCATTGCATTGTGTGACAAACGTGCCACTTTGGTAGCCTATGTTTGCAAGCTGGAAGCAAGAGGTATGGGTTCCCTCAGATAGGCCATTATTAACTGTACAAGAACTTATTTTGGATGATAGGCATCCCACGATTCTGTTCTGCGTGATTTTACTGTGATTTGTCGGGCAACAGTCGCAACAAAATTGTGCCTCTATTGGGGTCCCATTGGAAGTGACGGGGATCGCAGGGGCGTCCTGTGATTTGCTGTGATTCGGGATCACGGCCAGAAATGCGGCGATTCTGCCCACGATCCGGGACGCCTACATGTGAACGGAGCCTTAGCTATTCTTAAAGCTGAACTCTAGGGAAAGAAAAAATCTCCCTTGTGCTTATTTAAATCTAGAGGGCTTCAAAAACAGGTATACTTACCCGATCTTTGGCTCCTGCAGGCTGTAAAACAGTCCCCACTGCATCTTCTCCCCATGTGCTGGTGGTCAGATGCCCTCTGAAATCACCAAGACCAAATCAGAACCCATACCTCTGCACTGGACCTGAGGATGTTAAAGGACAGTCCACTTTCAGAGCATAGGAGAGGAGAGCAGCAGCTGTCGAGGCACCGGAGGATCGGGTAAACCCCCTAGATCTAAACTAACATTTAGCCTATATGCAAGATAGCATTTTTTCTTTCCTTAAAGATGGGCTGAAAGCTAGACTTTCATGTATTGTTTTCTCCTGATCATCTTCAGGACTCAGAGAGAGAAGATCAGTTTATCCCCCCCATACTTTCTATACAGCATGGATGGAGAAATCTCCACTGTCCGCTACTGAATTCAGCAACTTTGGCACCCGCAGCTGCCTGAACACAGTGGCACTGCCAAACAGTGACTGCAGTAACTTTTTGGCCAATAATTTTTCACCCGGCTTAGTCGTTTTTTTTTTCAATCAACTTTTGTCCAGCCAGGTGGTATTTGCAGGACCTTGAATTTCAGCCAAAATTTGAGCTGTCTATGGCCAACCTTTGATAGACTCTGTAACGGGAGCGCCCGGGGAACCCAGAATCTCTTGGACAGTATGGGATACCCTTGCTTCAGCTTCCCCAATGCCTCTTATGTGTCAACCACCCTGTGTCTCCCTTAGGGGCACAGGGTGAATGAAAACCCCCACTATAATCTGAGATGTGTGACAGGGGGTCACTCTGGGCACAGGGTGAATGGAAAAACCCCACTATGACCTATGATAGCCACATTCAATGCTGTTTATACATTGTATCTAGATTGGGTGTGTACTGTGGTTGGGGGTTGTGTAATCCTTGCTGTGATGAGGAGTTAAGGTGATTTGCATTCTATTGTCTATTGTGGCTTGTGGAAATTAAGCCTATAATTATAGGTTGTGGAACTAGCAGCAGACAGGTTAATCACCTGCCTGCTTGTGTTGTAAATGAGTCTAGGAGGGCCTGGAGATCTTTTTGGTGTGAATAGGGAGTTAACTCTATGCCTGTGTGCATTGTACTCGGCAGACGGACCGTCTACCAACCCTTTCATTATAAGATGTGTATTGGAGATCGTTATGTTCTATTGTGTAAAGTCTTTTGAAGCCTAACAGACGTCAAAATAATGTGTTGAGTCTTGTAATGTGTGGGTGGAGCTGGGCCATTGTTCATGTTAAACTAAGGTGTATTGGATGTATATAAAAGTTACAATCTTTTTCTCAATAAAGTCATTCGATGCTAGGAAGATACAGAGTGTGTCTCGTTCTTCCGGAAGGATTAATTCCTATGGGAAGTGGCCGTTAGGCTGTAGAGGATCGACAGGGAATTTGTGTCCAGGAGAGGGAAGGGATCTAAACGGCGTTAACCCCTTTCGTATTTGGGGTGCCGTTACATTGGTTGGCAGCAGTGGGATATTCCCTCCAGTTACTGGGACACTCCAAACCACCGCAGTGAATGACCAGCTATGCAGCCTGCAGGAGAGCCACGCTGAAAGACTTACTTGAGAGCCGTGGAGGCACCGGTGGGACAAAGAACAAGGCCACCTTGATCAGGGAACTAGCGGAGATGGATCAGAGGGATGGTGATGCAGGACCCCGGTCAGTTGAAGACTTGTTTCAACAATGAGTTCGACAGCGGTTGGCATTATATGGTGCTAGCCCATCAGAGACCACCATACGGGAAGCCATTAGAGACATCCAGCGGCAGGATGAGCGGCAACATGAGCAGAGAATAGCGGAAATATGGCAATCGGAGACAAAACCTAAAGAAGCAGCACCAACTGAAAGGAGAGGAGAGATACAGATACCAGCTGCCATGGAAGAGGAATTCAGAAGGAGGTTGCGATAGATGCAGATACAGCATAGAGGACCAGTATCAGAGGAGGTCCTGCTGGGATGGTCTGATTCGAGCCGCTGCGAACTCTGGAAGAAAGCGCTAGCTCTCGAGCAGCAACACCAGGGAAAGGTTCTCCCCTCCATCCATGTAAGGTACTGGTCGCAGTATGAAGTACGAATGCTGTTATTGGGAGAACAACCAAAGCAGGAGTGGACAGCTGAGTTAAGCAGGCTGATCCGGGCAGAGATGCGGTTGGACGAGAGCTACAGAGCCCTCCGGTGGTATGTAGCCCAAGAGTGCCCATGGTCAGCGGATGACAGCCCCACGGAAGGCTTTGACTATGATGGCCTGGGATTGTTGTATTGGAGGCTGTCCAGTGACCCTGACTTTGGAAGTGATCAGGAGTGGCGTTTGGAGGAAATAATGGAGCACAGAGAGCGAAAACTGAATGTCTCGGAAGGGCACTGGGCAGAGGAAGATTTGGAGTTTCTGGCCGTTCAGGAATGGGAGCTGGAGATCGCCTACAGACAACTGCTAGAATCTGCTCAGCAGCAGGGTGGTGCTACCTTTGCCTGGGACTATCAGGAAATACCAGTTGGCAACTATGAAATCCTGGCTGAAGAATCGGCAGTGGAAAATCTGAAGATTGCCATCCCTAAAGCCGAAGTGGATGATGTGGAGTTCCAGGGAGCTAGGGCAGTTGGCTCATCTCCCCAGCCACAGATTACAGAAGGTATGGACTTAATGGGCTGTTCAGAGGGTGTTATGGATTATGCATCGCCTGCTCAAGTACTGGCAGCAGGACAAAGTACTGCAGACCCCTGCTCTACACCCGTGGCAGTTTTGGAGGCCTGAGTTGAGAAGGTGATGGTTCCTCTTTCCGAGTGGATTTCAAAGATGCAGGGAGGAGAAGCAGCCATTTTCCCTCCCCAACAGTTAGCCAGAGCAGATGGTGTGGAGTCCCCAGCAGAAGTGCTGGCAACAGGGCAGAGTGCTAGCAACCTCTGCCCAGCACCGGAAACAACTGTGGAGTTTCAGGGAGCCGGGCAGTTGGCCCCTCTCTCCAGCAACAAGCTGAGGTAGTAAAGCTTTTAACCCCAACTGAATCACTGGCAGTAGGGCAGAATGCTACTGGCCTCTGCACACAATGGCAGCTTGAGCTGATATCGGTGGATGGGACTGCGGTCTCCACTCACAGCAACCCAGCATAAGAGCTGGCAACAGAGCAGAGTGCCGCGGGCCTCTGCTCTCAACTAACAGAAGAGGGAGTTCCTGTGGTACTGGATGGGACTTCGGTCTTCACTGACCCAACCCCAGAAAATAATGTGACACTGAGACCGGAGGATGTCAGCCTTGCTTTGCAAACACTGGGGGATTTTCACCTACTACAAGTGGATGGGACTTCAGTCTCCACTTGTATACTCCAGGGAGGCTGGGCAGTCGGCCCAGATCCCCAACAGCATGACGGACTGAGCCCAGTCACCCTGTCTTCTCCCCAGCGGCGGGTATGTTCTCTGAGAGAGGCAGAGGTTGGCTGGGTAAGTAATGCTCTGCTTGGAGCAATTGATTTGGGGTAATGTGGGGATACCGGCATTAGAAGAATGGAACTATGGACTAACTTCGGAGTCAACCCCTCTGGGGTCCCCTCCTGTGTTCGTCCCCTGCCGAAAGGGGAGAGATGTAACGGGAGCGCCCGGGGAACCCAGAATCTCTTGGACAGTATGGGATACCCTTGCTTCAGCTTCCCCAATGCCTCTTATGTGTCAACCACCCTGTGTCTCCCTTAGGGGCACAGGGTGAATGAAAACCCCCACTATAATCTGAGATGTGTGACAGGGGGTCACTCTGGGCACAGGGTGAATGGAAAAACCCCACTATGATCTATGATAGTCACATTCAATGCTGTTTATACATTGTATCTAGATTGGGTGTGTACTGTGGTTGGGGGTTGTGTAATCCTTGCTGTGATGAGGTGTGATTGCATTCTATTGTCTATTATGAATTAAGTCTGCTACTGTGACGATGTGGATTGGAGCTGGTCGACCGTCTGGCTGCATATTATGGGATGTTGAAGTGTCTTCTGTGAGGAGGGGGGGGGAATCACCCCTCCTGCTAAGACTGTTTACTGAAGGAGAAGTTTGAACACACCTGACCTGTATCACCATTGTCATTGGACAGTTTAACCCGCCCTGTTCCCCCAAGGATGGGAGGGAAGGGTTTTGAAGAGAAATGTGTTACCATGTGTTTTGAAAATAAAGTCATTCCCTGTTTTGGAACTTGAAATACAGAGCGTTGTCTCGTATCTCTGGAAGGATTAATCCTATGGGAAGTGGTCGCCTGGCTGTGGAGGGTCGATAGTGGTTGTGTGTTCAGAGAGGGAATATTCTAAACGGCGTTAACCCCTTTCGTATTTGGGGTGCCGTTACAGACTCCTCCACATCTGAACAGATTGTGGGCATAGTTGGGCTGTCATGATGGAAGCAGCATGGGTGACTATCTAATGCGGTCAAGTAAAAATATGCAACTGTTGTTAAAGAATATATTTTTTTGCCACATGGTGCTAGTATGCACATTATGACATACTTACCTTTTAAAGGAAGTCCTCCAGTCACCGCTATAAGAGCTCCCATCATCGCCCAGTTTTCCTTCCGGGTTTGCGGACTCTGGCCCTTTGAATGGCTGGGGTTGTGATTATGTCACTTACGCACATGCGTGCAAGAGCACAGGCCGTGGCACGGTGCTCTGCATTTAATAGCATAATGTGTGCCCTAAATTCAGGGCATCACTGCGCATGTGTGGGTGACGTCATCGGCTATTACAGATGTAAATATCTCCTAAACAGTGCACGTTATTTATTGTACTTACAGCTAAGGCTGATTGTCAGCTTACTTGTAGGCACAAGTTAAAGTAGAGACTTTGTTTCCACTTTAAGTTAAAAAAACACACTTTTTTTATTGTTTTTAAGGCAGCCTCTATCCACTGATGTATTTAGTATAGTTACCCTTTTTAAGATTATGCCTATTTACAGATTGCATGGATATTCTTTGCCCACTGGCTCTCTGCTCCATGCAAAGAACGTATACTTTATACCTTCCATCGTTATACCCATGTTTTGCAGTCACCTTTGATTTTACAGTTTTCCTGTTAAAACAGTTTCTAGAATTTTGAGCTGTATAGATTAAATAGAGTGAGGGCATTTGGCTTTGTGAATACCAGGCGCAGGTAGGCTTTGAGCTATTTTAGATCATATTGGCAGTATTGTGTTTCCTGAATGCATCACAAACACTGGAAACATTAGGTTTTATTCCTTTGGTGAACTCGGCAATGTCAGTGTGTTCAGAGATGTGATCCAGGTAGAAAACAATCATTTGTGCTTCTAACTCAAAGCCAATGTGCCGTGTGGGTGTAGTGCCCACAGAGCTCCCCTTGTAGAGGTGAACGGTGCCATTATCTAGGGAGTACACGGCCTTAGCTGTATCTTTCTGTTATCTTGGAAAGCAACAAATAATGTTTCTTTGCCTTGGTAGAAGTAATGAAGGCATTCTATATGTTTCTGTCATTTTGTAACTATATGAGGAACACAATTGCATGATCCCCCAGAGTAATGCAAATATAGATACATTGATGTTTACAAAATAACTTTATATACGGCTTTTTTTAAAGGCTTGTATAAATATGGCAACATATTCTTAAAGGCTAAGTTCACCTTTGTTCACCTTTTCTTTTTTTTTTTATTCCAGCTTCCCTATGTATCAATATAGCATTAATGTACTTCTTTTGCAAAAATAAAACAGCTTTCCATTAATTCTACACTGGCTTACCTAACTGTCTTCATAGCTATTTAAACACACTGCTCGATTACTTCTGCCTTACTTCCTGGTCAAACTTTAGGTCATGACACAGGAAGGAGTTGATCAGCTGAGGGTGGATGATGCAGGGTGTGTGCTAATGAGATCAGCTGGCCAACTCCTTCCTGTGCCATGAACTAAAGTCTGACCAGGAAGTAAGGCAGAGGTAATTGAGCGGTGTGTTTAAACATCTATGAAGAGAGTGAGGTAAGCCAGTGTAGAATTAATGGAAGGCTGTTTTATTTTTGCAAAATAAGTGCATTAATGCTATATTGGTACATAGGGGAGCGGGCATTTAGAAAAAAAAAGTGAACTTAGCCTTTAACCACTTAACGACCGCTCACTGTATATATACGTCGGCACAATGGCACCGACAGGCACAATCACGTAGAGTGTACATGATTGCCTTTGTACAGTTGGGGGGTCCAATCGGACCCCCCTTCTGTACAGTGAGCGGTCGGAATTCGTTGGGGAGCGATCCGACATGAGGGGACGGCCGTTCGATTCCGGCCACCCCCCCGCGATCGCTCCCGGCGAATAGAAATGCCCCCTCTGTCTGTCGAATGTACACACAGACAGAGAAAGCAGGAGGAAGTGATGTCATCTCCTGTGCGGCGCTCACATATACCGAGCGCCGTACAAGAGAAGACACACAGGTTAGTGCACAAACACTACACTAACACCAGCACACATAGGCACATAAATCGCCCCCCCAGGCCCCCCCAGATCACCCCCCAGCCCCCAGTCACAGTGTCACTGATTGCAGTGACCATTTATTTACTGATCACTGCAATCAGTGACATTTGTGACTGTAAAAGTGTCACTACATTTAGTTTTAGGTCCAGTGTAGCCCCCTAACCCCCCCTAATAAAGGTTTAACCCCTTGATCACCCCCCAGATAACCCTTTCACCCCCTAGCACCGCCGTCGCTAAGCGATCATTTTTCTGATCGCTGTCTTAGCGTCTGTGATGCAGATCGGTATCCAGTAATTTTTTTTAGGTTCGCCGCAGGTTTTTATAGCGTCGGGTACCCCCATAAATTATCTAATAAAGGTTTAACCCCCTTGATCGCCCCCCAGGTAACCCTTTCACCCCCTATCACCACTGTCGCTAAGCGATCATTTTTCTGATCTATGTCTTAGCGTCGGTGATGCAGATCAGTAGCCAGTATTTTTTTTTTAGGTTCGCCGCAGGTTTTTATAGCGTCGGGTACCCCCATAAATTATCTAATAAAGGTTTAACCCCCTTGATCGCCCCCCAGGTAACCCTTTCACCCCCTATCACCACTGTCGCTAAGCGATCATTTTTCTGATCGATGTCTAGGCGTCGGTGATGCAGATCGGTAGCCAGTATTTTTTTTTTAGGTTCGCCGCAGGCTTTTATAGCGTCGGGTACCCCCATAAATTATCTAATAAAGGTTTAACCCCCTTGATCGCCCCCCAGGTAACCCTTTCACCCCCTATCACCACTGTCGCTAAGCGATCATTTTTCTGATCGATGTCTTAGTGTCGGTGATGCAGATCGGTAGCCAGTATTTTTTTTTAGGTTCGCCGCAGGTTTTTATAGCGTCGGGTACCCCCATGAATTATCTAATAAAGGTTTAACCCCCTTGATCGCCCCCCAGGTAACCCTTTCACCCCCTATCACCACTGTCGCTAAGCGATCATTTTTCTGATCGCTGTCTTAGCGTCGGTGATGCAGATCGGTAGCCAGTAATTTTTTTTAGGTTCGCCGCAGGTTTTTATAGCGTCAGGTACCCCCATAAATTATCTAATAAAGGTTTAACCCCCTTGATCGCCCCCCAGGTAACCCTTTCACCCCCTATCACCACTGTCGCTAAGCGATAATTTTTCTGATCGCTGTCTTAGCGTCGGTGATGCAGATCAGTAGCCAGTATTTTTTTTTTAGGTTCGCCGCAGGTTTTTATAGCGTCAGGTACCCCCATATATTATCTAATAAAGGTTTTAACCCCCTAATTGCCCCTAGTTAACCCTTTCACCAGTGATCATCATATAAGTGTTACGGGTGACGCTGGTTAGTTAGTTTGCTTTTTATAGTGTCAGGGCACCCGCCGTATATATAACCCAATAAAGGTTTAACCCCCTGATCGCCCGGCGGGTGATATCAATTAGGTTTTAGCGTCAGAGAGGGTCTGCGTCACACCCCAGGCAGCGTCAGGTTAGTGCCAGTAACGCTAACACCCACGCGTGAAGCATACACCCTCCTTAGTGGTATAGTATCTGAACAGATCAATATCTGATCTGATCAGATCTATACTAGCGTCCCCAGCAGTTTAGGGTTCCCAAAAACGCAGTGTTAGCGGGATCAGCCCAGATACCAGCTTACACCTGCGTTTTGCCCCTCCGTCCAGCCCAGGCCACCCAAGTGCAGTATCGGTCGATCACTGTCACTTACAAAACACAACACACATAACTGCAGCGTTCGCAGAGACAGGCCTGATCCCTGCGACTCCAGTGCTGTAGGAGGTGATTTCACCACCACAGTTAAAAAATAAAAGCATATATGCCGAAGCATTGGGGCAGCAGGGGCGGAGGAGTGATTTTGCTCCTAATGCCGCGTACATACGGTCGAAATTCCGACGGAGGCTTTCCCGTGGAAAAGTCCGACCATGTGTGTGCGGCATAACTTTTTTGCGGGAGGATGCCCCCATGCTTCGGCATATATAAATGGTGCATGTATGCCCATCATTAGAAGTGGGTGGATGAAGGGCGGTATTCTAATGGTGGGCATACCCACCGATCAATCTCTTTTTTCGTTCAGCCACCTGGCTGCATGAAAAAAAAAGATTACAATACATGTCCAACAAGGACCAGCAACGTACTGGTATGTTGCTGGACTTTGAATGGTTATACCAGATTGATGCCTGCGGGTTTAGGTATTATCTTGGTATCATTCTTTTCAGCCAGCGGCCGGCTTTCATGTAAAAGCAATCCTAGTGGCTAATTAGCCTCTGGACTGCTTTTACAAGCAGTGGGAGGGAATGTCCCCCCCCCCGGATATAAAAAGCGCCATTGGGAAATTGGGAAAGCATTTTATCACACCGATCTTGGTGTGGTCAGATGCTTTGAGGGCAGAGGAAAGATCTAGGGTCTAGACCCCAGTTTTTTCAAAAAAAGAGTACCTGTCACTACCTATTGCTATCATAGGGGATATTTACATTCCCTGAGATAACAATAAAAATGATAAAAAAAAAAAATACTTGGAAGGAACAATTTAAAAAAAAATAAAAAAGCAAAATTAATAATAAAAAAAAAAAAAAAAAAAAGCACCCCTGTCCTGCCCTGCTCTTGCCCAATGGCGAACGCAAGCGTCGGTCTGGCGTCATATGTAAACAGCAATTGCACCATGCATGTGAGGTATCACCGCGAAGGTCAGATCGAGGGCAGTAATTTTAGCAGTAGACCTCCTCTGTAAATCTAACGGGGTAACGTGTAAAGGCTTTTAAAGGCTTTTAAAAATGTATGTAGTTTGTCGCCAATGCGTGTTTGTGCGAAATTTTAAAGCATGTCGTGTTTGGTATCTATGTACTCGGCCTAAGATCATCTTTTTTATTTCATCAAACATTTGGGCAATATAGTGTGTTTTAGTGCATTAAAATTAAAAAAAGTGTATTTTTTCCCCAAAAAATGCGTTTGAAAAATCGCTGCGCAAATACTGTGTAGAAAAAAAAAATGCAACACCCACCATTTTATTCTGTAGGGCCTTTGCTTTAAAAATATATATAATGTTTGGGAGTTCAACATAATTTTCCTGCAAAAAAAATATGTTTTCCTGTAAACAAAAAGTGTCAAAAAGGGCTTTGTCTTCAAGTGATTAGAAGAGTGGATGATGTGTGACATAAGCTTCCTAATGTTGTGTATAAAATGCCAGAACAGTTCAAAACCCCCCCAAATGACCCCATTTTGGAAAGTAGACACCCCAAGCTATATACTGAGAGGCATGTCGAGTCCATGGAATATTTTATATGTTGACACAAGTTGCGGAAAAAAAGACAATTTTATTTATTTTTTTTTGCACAAAGTTGTCACTAAATGATATATTGCTCAAACATGCCATGGGCATATGTGGAATTACACCCCAAAATACATTCTGTTGCTTCTCCTGAGTACGGGGATTCCACATGTGTGAGACTTTTTGGGAGCCTAGCCGCGTACGGGACCCCAAAAACCAATCACCGCCTTCAGGCTTTCTAAGGGTGTAAATTTTTGATTTCACTTCTCACTGCCTATCACAGTTTCGGAGGCCATGGAATGCCCAGATGGCACAAACCCCCCCCCCCCAAATGACCCCATTTTGGAAAGTAGACACCCCAAGCTATTTGCTGAGAGGTATTGTGAGTATTTTGCAGATATCGCTTTTTGTCACAAAGTTTTGAAAATTGAAAAAAAAAAGAAAAAAAAAATTCTTTCTTCATTTTCAAAAACAAATGAGAGCTGTAAAATACTCACCATGCCTCTCAGTAAACAGCTTGGGGTGTCTACTTTCCAAAATGGGGTCATTTGGGGGGGTTTTGTGCTATTTTGGCATTTTATGGCCTTCGAAACTGTGATAGGTAGTGAGGAGTCAAATCAAAAATTTGTACCTAGAAATCCTGAAGGCGGTGATTGGTTTTCGGGGTCCCGTACGCGGCTAGGCTCCTAAAAAGTCCCACACATGTGGTATCCCCGTACTCAGGAGAAGCAGCAAAATGTATTTTGGGGTGTAATTCCACATATAACCATGGCATGTGTGAGCAATATATCATTTAGTGACAACTTTTTGTAATTTTTTTTTTTTTTTGTCATTATTCAATCACTTGGGACAAAAAAAAAATATTCAATGGGCTCAGCAGGCCTCTCAGCAATTTCCTTGGGGTGTCTACTTTCTAAAATGGGGTCATTTGGGGGGGTTTTGTGCTATTTTGGCATTTTATGGCCTTCAAAACTGTGATAGGTAGTGAGGAGTGAAATCAAAAATTTGCGCCCTTAGAAATCCTGAAGGCGGTGCTTGGTTTCCGGGGTCCCGTACGTGGCTAGGCTCCTAAAAAGTCCCACACATGTGGTATCCTCGTACTCAGGAGAAGCAGCAGAATGTATTTTGGGGTGCAATTCCACATATAACCATGGCATATGTGAGCAATATATCATTTAGTGACAACTTTTTGTAATTTTTTTTTTTTTTTTTTTTGTCATTATTCAATCACTTGGGACAAAAAAAAAATATTCAATGGGCTCAACATGCCTCTCAGCAATTTCATTGGGGTGTCTACTTTCCAAAATGGGGTCATTTGGGGGGGTTTTGTACTGCCCTGCCATTTTAGCACCTCAAGAAATGAGATAGGCAGTCATAAATTTAAAGCTGTGTAAATTCCAGAAAATGTACCCTAGTTTGTAAACGCTATAACTTTTGCGCAAACCAATAAATATACACTTATTGACATTTGTTTTACTAAAGACATGTGGCTGAATACATTTTGGCCTAAATGTATGACTAAAATTGAGTTTATTCAATTTTTCTTATAACAAAATTAGAAAATATCATTTTTTTTCAAAATTTTCGGTCTTTTTCCGTTTATATCGCAAAAAATAAAATCGCAGAGGCAATCAAATACCATTAAAAGAAAGCTCTATTTGTGGGAAGAAAAGGACGCAAATTTCGTTTGGGTACAACATTGCATGTCCGCACAATTTACAGTTAAAGCAGCGCAGTGCAAAATTCTGAATTCACCTCTGGTCCTTTAGCTACCAAATGGTCCGGGGCTTAAGTGGTTAAAGGCCAATTCTAGCCCAAACATTTTGTTGTTTTTGAAAGGCTAAGTTATGGTAGCCATGCAGGCAGTCCCCGAGTTACAAATATCCGATTTACATACAACTCATTCTTACAAATGGAGGGGCGCAACAGGAAGTGAGAGGAAAAATTCACTCCTAGGAAGAGAAATTCACTTCTTTAAGACCCCTTTCACACTGGGGTGGTTTTCAGGCACTTTAGCACTGGAAATAGCCTCTGCCAAGCGCCTGAAAACCACCTCCCATTCATTCAAGTGTGACTTTTCACACTGGGGCTGTGCGCTTGCGGGACGTTCCGAAAAGTCCTGCAAGCATCATCTTTGGGGCGGTTTGGGAGCTCTGTATTCAGCGCTCCCAAGATGCCATGCCTATTGGAATGAATGGGCAGTGCTTCCAAAGCGCCTGAAAAGCATTTCTGAAGAGCTGCAACACAGGAGTTTTTAACCCCTTCTTTGGGGTTAAAAGTGCTCCACTAGCAGCCAAAAAGCGCAGCTTAAACAGCTCTAAAGCGCCGCTAAAATGAGCGGCGCTTTGGCGCTGACGTGGCCGCGGCCCCAGTGTGAAAGGGGTCTAAGAGTTTTCATGGGAAAAGGTGTCTCCACTGAAGCTTTATCACCAATCCTTTCCACAACAACCAACAATTTTCAAAATCCAATTGTCACAGGGACAGAGAGTGAGGTGAAATCTTCTGACCAGGGGCACAGACAGCAAAACAAATGTTTCAGTGGTGTTAACCCTTCTCTATGAATCTAAAAAACCTAAAAATATTTTTTTTGGGCTGGAGTTACACTTAAAAAAGGTACTTGTTCCGACTTACATACAAATTCAACTTAAAGCGGAGTTCCACTAATTTTTTTATTTTTTATTTAAAATTAGCAGCTACAAAATGTGTAGCTGCTGACTTTTACTAAACACACGCTCACCTGTCTCAGGATCCAGCGATGCAGCCTCGGTTCTCTCCCTCAGTTCTCTCCGGTGCCGGCATAACAAGTGCGGGCACCCGGCTGTGACTTGTTCTGTGCCTTCTCAATGGCCGGGCAATCTTCTGAGACCTGCGACGTGTCACAGAAGATTGCAGGGAGGGGGAGAGGAGAACTTCCACTCGAGTCACCTAGGCGGCCCGAGCGTAAGTTGGAGCTGGGTACCTGTCAAAACTAGGTACCCACCCCTCCCCCCCAGCAAGGTTAAGAAAGTAGGTTTCAGCCAGACTGGGAGAAGAGGGCAGAATGTGGCCCGGCTGTCTCATACCCAAGTGGGAAGATGCTCAGAGGAGTTACAACCCTACACTTTCCCTCCTAATCAGGAACCTTTCCCTATGCTACCCACTTGCATAAAGCAAGCCAAACCTGGGAGCCAGGCCCTTAAATAAGCTATACAAAAACAGTCTCCTGCGCTTGGAAGTTTGGTCTCTTAGTGACACAACCAGAGTGTTCCGTAGGAAAGGAAATGACCAGGAATCTTGCTGCCCTCCTCAGAATAATTGGTATTCTTTAAGACTAAAATGTAAAAGGAAAAAAGAGGGCGCACCGACCTAGTGCATTACCAATGGCTAGGTTTATTAAAAGTAAGTTAAAAGATTACAAATACTCACAAAGCAAGTATAATAGTAGGCACATAACCATTTCATCAAAGGGGATTGCCTCCTGCTGGAACCAGATGACCAGAGAGTCCAGACGACAGATATTACAGCTACGGCTGACGCGTTGCGAGGGCGCACCCTCTTCCTCAGAGCCAAAAAGTGATAGTCTTAAATAAGCTATGCCTGACCCAAGATGGCTGCCAGAGTCACGTGGGGTGGCAGCATCCAACTGGTTTGCTTCTCCAGTGGCCCAAGAAAACCATAGAGGAACTATGTCCCTCTTGACTTCCTCTCCAGCTAAAATGCAGCTGCAGGTGAGAGCCACCTGCAGTGGAGAAAGTAGACTGCACCTGCCGACATACTACTTCTAATCTGTTGTCTATTCGCAGGCTGGCGGCAGGGAGGTGCCCAAGCTGTATTACTTAACGGCAGTATGGAAAAGTTGAATCACTAACTTGGCCGTAGTTAAGTTAATGTTTCAACTAAATCTCAGGGCCGGGGGGACAAAATTAGAGACTCTTTGGCAGATAAAACAGTTCCCATACATATATTTTAACCCTATATTTGGTTGTTTGCTTGGAGTTTGGCTTTCAGTGCAGAGGCTTTCTGGTTCCTAAGATTTGTCCAGACCTGAGAGCGGACGTACCAAATTAGAAAGGAAGGCAAATAAAAAAGCAGCACTGTTACACCGCAATTAAAGTTATTTATTATGCATCCTCAAGCTTCAACGCTATTTCAGTTTTTGGATGCCTAAAGGTCTTTTAATTGCTTGTGCAGTCATTTAGTTTGAAGCATTTGTGACTGATTAATTTACATTACAAATTTCCTGTTCCTTATACATTTTCTTTCAGAATTCTTGGACATCCTCCGCCATTTGCATTTTGACAATAATTACTTGCATATCTTCCATATCCTCTCAAGATATGATGACTTGCCTTCATATGCACTGTTATAATAAGCTATCAGCCAGTCCTAAGTGCTTTCCCATTGCAGATAATGCTGTCTTCGATCTTAGTCAATTGTTTGTTCCTTTTCTATTTACATAAATGTACCTACATTAAAGGAAAGCTGTACTTTTAAAATGCATTAGTTCTTTTATTATAGCGAGGATACAGAACGACTTTGCAAATATGACCACTTACCTCTGCCTTTCTTTTCATGCTCTGTGAGAGCTGTCATCAAAGGCCGATGCGGGTATAAACAATGCTTTGTTTACATTTAGCTTGAAAGCACTTATCATAAGTACAATGTAGGGAGAAGCTATCTGTTTGACTCAAAATTATCAGTACCAGGAACTTTAAATGAAGTTTTCTACTAATACTGCCCTTATGTAATCTCTGAAAAACAGATTGTGAATTGCTAAAAAAACAACAAAAAAAAAACACATCTCCTCCCTGTCCATTACCCCAGCCTTTCTTTTCATGCTCTGTGATTACTGTCATCAAAGGTCTATGCGATTATAAACAATGCTTTGTTTATATTTAGCCTGTAGGCACTTATCATAAGTGCAATGCATGTAGCAGTTATCTGACTCAAAATTACCAGTGCCAGGAGCTCTAAATTATGTTTTCTATACTAAATTGCACCTATATAATCATTAAAAAACCGAGTGCAAACTGCCAATAAAAAAAAGTTTATCTCTTCCCTGTCTATCACCCATGCCGTATGATTCCATACAGCCAACTGTGAAAAGCAAATATATAAAAAACTGTGAAAAGCAGAATGCAAATGCCTGGGGCTTGTCATGGCGGCTTATAAACACAAATCAAAAGAGAAAGAAAAAAGTATTTTTTTGCAATACTTCTTAGTGTCACGTACCTTATAGTAGACCCTGCCGTGCAAAGGAAGGCCTCTCTTACAGGTCCGGCTCAAGGACCACTGGGGATGAGACAGTGGCCACGAGAGCACGGCGAGGTATGTGTTCCTGCAAGAGTGTTCAATCGACCGTACAGGTGAGTAGCAGGTGCATCGTCAATGTAGCGCTTATTCACATAGGAGCCGCTGTAAGTTTGCCTAGGTTCTTCCCCAGTGGATTGCCCCGCAGCCAGGCACATGATCTGAGCCACACTTTTCCTCAATACCAAGTAGAGCTGCATGATTCTGGAAGAAATGAGAATCACAATTTGTTTGCTTAGAATAAAGATCACGATTCTCGGCATAACATCATCTTTTTCACATTAGACAAAAAAAATGGGCTAACTTTACTGTTTAGTTTTTTTTAATTCATTGAAGTGTATTTCTTCCCCAAAAATAGCGTTTGAAAGACCGCTGCGCAAATATAGTGTGAGATAAAATATTGCAACAACCGCCATTTTATTCTCTAGGGTCTCTGCTAAATATAAATATTAGGGCTGTTACTGATTAAAAATTTTGTGTTAGATTAATCGATTTTTTTAAAATCGATTATTCGACTAATTTCGATGAATTAGAACGCACATACAGATCCAACTACTTTTAGCTGATCTCCTTGCAGGCTGATTCCCAGTGCAGCTACCAACCACTGGAAAAATGGATAGCAGGATACAAAAAACACACAAAGGCAGCGCTCGATGGGAATAGCATTAAAACTTTTATGGTCTTCAAGTAGGTAACAAAATAAATATTGCACTGGAGATAAAATCGATGTAGTTACATAAACTGTAAAAATGGTGCGAGTAATACCAAATGGTAGCAAAAGCAGTCATAAAAACATGTAACCAAGTATGATACTGGTATAAAAATGTGTACAACGATACCACTGCTGAATCCAGATGAGGAGGGGTTAACATCAGTCCGTCAGCATGTAGATGTCCCGTGAAGGGAACTATCACAACTCCCAGTGGATGGCTGTAGAATCCCAGGTTAGTAGAGAGAAGTGATAGAGGGAAGTGTAACAGCCCTTGCGTGTGGAAGATAGTAAGGTCCCGCCGGCATGCAGATATGAAGGCACAGCAAAGGAGCCCTTCAGATGGACACGGCAAGCCCCGCCGGTGTCGGTGACGATCTCCGACGGAACTCCCTGAAGACCCGGAAGCCGGCGGAGAGGTGAGAACCGATCAAAAGAATTTTGATCGATCAAAAAAATTTATCGATTAATCGAGGAATTAATAGTTAATTTCCACAGCCCTAATAAATATATATATATATATATATATATATATATATATATATATAATGTTTAGGGGTTCTAAGTAATTTTCTAGAAAAAAATACTGATTTTACCTTGTAAGTAACAAATGTCAGAAAAATACTTTAAGTGGTTAAACTGACCTAATTTACAGACCGAAGTTCATCCCTTTGATTCAAAACAGGGGTCTCCAAACTTTCTAAGGAAAGGGCCAGTTAACTGCTCTCCAGGCTTTAAGGGGGTTGAACTGTGGACAGTGTGAGTAGAAAATGCCCATGCATCAGTGCCTCATCATTGGTTTTATTGGGAGGAATAGTGCCCCATTGTTGGTATCAAATGGAAGAATAGAGCCCCATTGATGGTGTCCGCAGGGGAAATGGTGCCCCATCATTGGAGTCAGTTGTTGGAATAGTGCCCCAAGGGCCAGAACCAAGACCACATCCGGCCCCCGGGCCACAGTTTGGAGACCACAGATCTAAAAGAACCAAATGTTACAATGTTTAAAGTTATCGCTGAGCAATGTTAATAAACATTTGATGGAGGCTCTTTTTTTTTACCGCTGTGAGTGGAGAACGGCTCTGCACTGTTTACATAGAATTGTGGAAATGCCGGATTAAGATCGTAAGGGAGGTTGAATCGAGATCGCGATTTTTTAACGATTATTCGTGCAGCTCTAATACCAAGTCTAGGGGGTGTTGTTTTTGTTGTTTTTATTTTTAGAGAACTTAGTTAGGGTTGAGCATACTCCATACTTTTTTTCTTGGAAGGGTGCATGTGCTTAGCACAGGGCCAATCAGCACTGTCCAAACAGAGGCTCAGGGGTCATGCAGTCTCATAGGACAATCAGAGGAGAATGAAAACTATTCCTACAAACTGCTCGGCTGGACACTGATAGAAGTCACAAGACTGCTATATACTGCTGATGAGAAAATGTATTTAGCAGGTTATATATACTAAAATAATTGCATTTCCATGTTCTGTGTACTGTGGGAGACCAGATATAGCGAATGCAGGGTCCTGGGTTCAGTAACACTTTAACTCCTTTCTGAAACGCTGAAGCAGAAGTTGTTGCTTGTAGCAATTTGTGAACTTGGCTTTTTAGTGGAAACGGTTAAATGCAGAGCTGAAGCAAAGGTTCTTTCATATAGCAAACTGTGGACTTGGTTTGTAAAAGAAGAAGTTAAAACCATACTTTCTTCTTTAGAGCACTAAGAGCAGAGTCCCTACACAGAGAATAGACTGAGCTCTTCAGAACATCAGCCAATGTTCCCTTTTGACAAACACACAGAAGACTCTCTAGCACAGGAGGGGTGGTAGCAGCCCAAAAGTCTCTAAAATTTGCCACAGCAGTCTGTACTCACAGAATGTCCAGACACAGTTGGTTGCCTCCGTCCAACCTCAGCGATACCAGACTAAATCTTCAGCAGACAGCCCCTCTGTCAGCTCTCTGTAGCTTCAGCATCCCAGCACACACATGGCAACATTGCCCTCCAAGCTGGACTAATCCTTTCCAGGAAAAGACCCCAAGCTCAGTGTCCTGAGAATTTATACAGACTCCCAGCAGCCTTTAGGACCCTGCTCCCTGGGATTGTCCAGGGCCGTATAAATATTCATAATGCTATTTGAATTGTTTCACACCTATCTTCCAGAGAGTTCTCCAACCTTCTGGATAGCAGAGGAAATAATCAAACCCAGCAGCAGCTGAAACACTGAGCAGACCTAACTAACCACACACACAGCTGCAGTGAATACAGTGCGCAAGGCTTAAATTTACGCGACCCAGCAAATGAAGCCACACTGATTACAGTGTGACAAGCTAAATTTATCTATCAAAAACACAGCTCTATAAACACGGTGAGCCAGCACTAAATCTATCTATCTAATCCTCACACCTATCTAGGAGGGTGCTACATCAGGAATGGGTCAGATGGCCAGTACAGTGGTGGCAGCAGAAGCAGTAGACACCGAATTTGGCAGACAGCAGGCTGGCAGTTGCTTGGCCGCAGATGGCTGGTCACAGGTGCAGAGGAGGCTATCGGCATGTGGCATGTGAAGGGCCAGCAAGGACCAGGTAAGTATCCAGCAGAGCTGGGCAGATGGATAACAGGATGTATGGTCAGACGAGCCAGGTCAACAGCAGACTGTCAGATACAAGCATGGGCAGCAGGCAAGAGAATAGTCAGGATACAGGCAGAGGTCAGCAACAAATGAGCAGGAGGCAAAGCAGAATCCAGAGACAAAACAAGGTCAGGGCAAGTAGCATTCAAGTGTGGTCAGGACAAGCCGAGCCAATCACAGATACGGGAGCAGATGCAGGGACACAAGGAGAGCTGTGGATCTGCTGCACTTAAATAGTCCATTTTGCGCCAGTGTTAGCAGCGGTTGCGCACGTGTGCATATGCGCAAGTCTTTGCGCACCTGCAGGTCCGCATCTGCACAATTGTATGCACCTTGATCTTTCATCTGTACTATGGCCGGTGCTTTTCTGACACTTGGCATCTCTGGATATATTAAAATAGTTGTTTATGTATTGATTTATTTGTGTAAGAAATTTGGTTTTCCCTGTAGGATGATTTTTGCATAGTGATGAGTGAACCAGGAATAGTTTGCTTTGCTGGAATATCGACAAACCTGAAATTAGCAAATACAGAACTTAGCGCCAAACCCCATTGACGTCTATGAGAGCTGGTTTTTGTTATTATTATTTTGTTGTTGTTGTTGTTGCTCCTTTTCACGGCTAATTTAAATACTTTGGTGCCATTTAAAAAAAAAAAAAAAAATGAAATAAATACAAATGATATAAATGACCAATAAGCATAGAAAAGGGTATTTTAATGCAGTTTTTAATGACAACTACATTAATAAATACACAAATACTTGAATAACTTGCTTTGGGGTTGTCTTAAACCCATAAACAACAACGTATTATATTGCAACTTGCTAGTGCTAGAATGTGTTGGCTGCATTCATTTTAAATATTTTTTTGCTTTTCTTACGTTTTGACCTGTTGATCCGGCCAGTAAGTGTAATTATTTTCAGCTTCTTATAATAGACCAAGCTGACCAGCAAAAGTGTCAGAGGGTTGGGACAAACCATTTAACACCGTCAGGGTACTTACAATGATCAGCTTTTATTCATTTATGTAAAACCTTTATCCCAAAAGGAAAATAACTATTGTATTAACTGCCTATAAAGTGTTAGCTGGAGTTCTGCTTTGGTTTGTTAGTGTATCTAAGTCTGCTAGTCTATCTAACACTCCCTTCTCCCCAGACTGACAATGTTGCTGTCCAAAGGTGTCTCTGTTGCTCCTCCATCCAGAGAGGAGGCACCCTAATACAGGGAGAGTGTTAATGGCCAGATCACCAGGTGAAAAAAAAAAGGTTAAAAATAGGCTGGAAAAAAAGGCTAATGCCTCGTACACACGACCGGTTTTCCTGTCGGGAAAACTGCCATGACAGCTTTTGGCCGGGAGAACCGGCCGTGTGTATGCTCCAGCAGGAAAACTGCAGGGAAAAAAAAGAGAACCAGCTCTCTTTTTTCCCATCAGGAAAAAATTCTGCCGAGAAAACCGGTCGTCTGTATGCTTTCCCGAGGGGAAAAAAAACGTGCATGCTCGTAAACAATTTGACGCATGCGCAAAAGCATAGAACGTCATTTTGTCGGCTCGTCGTAGTCTTTGACGTCACCGCGTTCTTGGCATTCAAATGTTCAGTGGTCTTTTGTGTGACAGTGTGTATGCAAGGCAGGCTTGAGAGGAATCCCGTTGGGAAAAGCGTCATTTTTTTTTCCTGCCGGGAAAACAGGTCGTGTGTACGAGGCATTACTGTTTAAAAGCAGTAAAATGTATTCCCTTCCAAGTGACATTGTTTACAAAAAGTGGCTTGGGATCTGTCATTTTGTGACATCAGCAAGAGATTTGGGTGGCAACCTGGCCCAATATGGCTGGTTTGTTTGCCTAACTGTGAACAGGCTAGGTTCGGGTCCAACCCATGTTCAGCCCAAAGTTTATCTCTATTTTTGCTTTAAGAATATACTCACATTAGATGTGCTGGGGTGCATTTGTGAGCACATTAACAATGCATGGCAACCAAAAAATAATGTTTCCCTATGTTCGTACCAGTGAGTTGCATTGCAATTGCCCAGCGCTAAAAAAATACAGCATGCACTTTTTTTTCAGAGCAACGTAATACATTCAAATGTACACAAATGCACATTAACGCACTGCACCGCAAGGCAAGAAAAAAAAATCAAAAATCAAAGGCAACACATAAAATGCATGCCAGTGCATTACAATACCTTACAAATAATGCAACGTGCTGCATTAACATATGTGTTGTGGTGTTCTTATGTTACATTTACTCATTCACACCACCATGCAGTAACATATACGTTGTCGTGTAAATAAGCCCTAAAAGATAAATGACTGAATTGCATTGATTGACAGAACATACTGTAAATGTCATTTGTTTAAGGGAGACTGTACAGTTAAAATACAATTCAATACAGATGGGAGTAGAGGGTCCCGCCCCCAAAGAGCTTACATTGTAAAGGTGACCTCCAATGAGAGAAGAATCCACAGCGGATAGTACTTATACCTGTGCAGGGGGAAACCTCTTAAATAAACTTCCACCAGCCAGGCAGCTGGTTTATAAGAAAAGCTAAGAATTTTTCTTTATGTTTTTTTTTTTGCAGAAACATGAAGATGAAAGTGAGGCCTGGTTACACCGGCAGGTAAAGAGACTTCTTTTACATTTTTCACTTTAAAAAAAAGTTTGATGAATGTTGTTTAAAATGTACTTATATACTTATTTTATATTTCATTTACAAAGCACTAAATGAAAATACACAACTAAAGCTTGCCGTTCTCAACTAAAATGTTGAAATATGAAACATGGCCAATGAAATAGAATACAAGGCCAAGCTCTGAGAAGGTGCTCCAATGGCAGCTTGGTGGTCCCCTAGGCTGCATTTGCAGGGGCAAGCGAATCGCAGCAGCAAAAATCTATAGATTCCTGCAGCTGAGATTGACAGATGTGTGCGGATAGCTGCAGTCACTGTGACGGGCTGTCGGCTGTCACAGCTACTTGTGACTGTTCACACAGCCAGCGATATCCTACAGTGATCATGGCTGGACGCACTTTGCCAATGGCTTTTGCAGCTGGACAAATGCCTTTAGGTGCTTTCAGCTTGGATTGAATGTAGGGTTGCACCGATACTGGTGTCGGTATCGGTGTCGATACAGAGTATTAATGCTCCGATACCCAAAACCGATACCTTTGCAGTGCAATTTGAGCCCATGCAAAATGCATGGGCTCAAATCACACGCCATTTGAACAGGCATGTGGTGCAATTCCTGTCCAAATCGCATGCAATTTCCCGCACCACTCCTGTGTGAACCCAGGCTTGTCAGCCTGGGTTCACACAGGAGCAGTGCGGGAAACCACATGTGATTCGGACAGGAATCGCAACCGCATTCCTGTTCCAATCTCGTGCGATTCTTTGCAGTGTGATTTGAGCCCATGCATTTTGTATGGGCTCAAATCGCACCGCAAAAGTATTGATACTTGATACCCGCAAATACTTAACTGAAAGTATCATACTCAAAAAAAGGGTATTGATGCAACCCTGATTTCAAAGTCTAATTAAAGGCAAAACATTTTTTTTTTAGTTTTGTATTAGGTAGAAAATGGTTATAACACCTGTCCGTTTTTATAGCGGTCTGTGCCCCTGTTAGGCAGATTCACCCACTCTTGTTTTCCTGGTGACCATTATCACCAAAAGTGAAGGAAAATCACAAATTTTAGGTTGTCACCAGAACAGTAATAGAAGGGAAAAGTGGGGGCGGTCTCACTTCGGAGGGATTTCCTCTCACTTCTTGTTTTGGCTATTGAACAGGAAGTGATGGGAAATCTCCCCAACAGAACACAAATGGCAAAAAAACTGACAAAGGTTATAACCCTCCTTTGGGCAATAAGCAAAATATGTAAAAAGCACAACCCAGCCAATAACCTCAAGAGTGGTGATAGCCTATCTGTACAGTTCATAAATTCACACAGGGTATAATGCATTTAGACAGCTGGCTTCAATAGTCTTTAAAGTGGTTGTAAAACCTCAAGGTTTTTCACCTTAATGCATTCTATGCATTAAGGTGAAAAACCTTCTGTGCTACAGCTCCCCCCAGACCCCCACTTCTTTTTATCCGAACCCGATTTGATCCAGTGATGTTCATGAGCACAACGGCTCCAGCCGCTGTCTCTCTCCTCATTGGACAGATTGATAGCAGCAGGAGCCATTGGCTCCCACTGCTGTCAATCAAATCCACTCACACGGGGGGGGCGGGCGAGTCCCGCTGTCTGTG
Source organism: Rana muscosa (assembly GCA_029206835.1). Taxonomy (NCBI): domain Eukaryota; kingdom Metazoa; phylum Chordata; class Amphibia; order Anura; family Ranidae; genus Rana; species Rana muscosa. The sequence continues at coordinate 210,916,190 of CM055122.1, forward strand.
TCAATGTATGGGTGCCCCCATGGAAAGCGGCTCTCCGTGGGGGCACCCGAGAAAGAGGAGGGGCCTGGAGTGCTAGCAGCGTACCCCAGAAGAAGATCGGGCTGCACAGAGCAGGAAAGTATGGGCATGTTTGTTATTTTTTTTTTTTTTTTTAATTAGGGTTCACAACCTCTTTAATGCAGCTCCTCAGCAGATAGAAAAAATATCTGTGATATTGTGAAAAGACACAAGAGGGCACATCTAAGTGCAGCCCCCCACTCCTTTGTCACTGACTTTGATTGACAGCAGCAGGGGCCAATGGCACCCAGTTCCCCAGCAAAGCCAGCGAGACTCGGAAGTGAGGGAAGAGAAGAGCTGCACAGCGCAGGATCCAATGAGGGCAAGGTATGGTAAGTAAAAGGGTGGGGGGTGGGGGTGCTGATGCCCAAATATTATTTGCCTTAATGCACGGAATGTGTTAAGGTAAAGAAATGTTTAGGCTTTAGAACCACGTTAACCACTCACATGTAGATAGATAATATCAGAGCATATCGTGTAATCACAGAGCCGTCATCCATGGAACCCAGGCAGGAGAGGGATGATGCCAAGCAGAAACTGTTAACAGATGACTCAGTCACAGGAGCCGATCTGACAGCGCGGGAACCTTTGTAATGACATCAGACACCAAGGGTGTGGCTATGCATTTTAAGGCAGCAACGCCTCTTTTTCAAGCATCTTGAAAAAATGGAAAATTGTATCAAATACTTACCGTACTTACCGTACTTACCGCCCCTATATCCACCCACAGGACCTGTTTAGCTCTATAAAAGTCTGACTGAGAGCTACCTCCCCCATTCTCAAAAGCTCATTAGGTATCATATATGTATGCTGCCATGTCTGGCGTCAGGAAAATTGTATCAAATACTTACCGTAATTTTCCTTTCCTGACGCCAAGACATGGCAGCATACAAACCCTCCCTCTGATCTTTGTGCTTTATATGGAGAATGGGGGAGGTAGTTCTCAGACTTTTATAGAGCTAAACAGGTCCTGTGGGTGGATATAGGGGCGGAGCTATATCATATGTATGCTGCCATGTCTGGCGTCAGGAAAGAGGTGTTGCCGCCTTCAAACACGTAGCCACACCCCCTCCACGCTCCTGGCCTCTGACATCATTTCAAAAAGTTTCCACGCTGTCAGATGATAATTTTCTTTAGCAAATTACTGCCTTTGTGTTAAAGAGTTTTTTTTTATAACCCGACACTTTGCTGTTTAAAGTATAAGTGAGCTCTCAGGGGCTCTCACACTAACAGCAGTGTTTACCACTCCCCTAAAAAGCAATCTGCAGTGGATCATTCTTTAGAGGTCAGTGAGAGGAGGTTTTGCAGCCTTTTTCTTTTTTTTTAACTGTGTAACTGGGATTTTGCATTAAAGGAGCGCCCTGCAAACAAAAGCCAAAAGCTTGCGGTGCGGTCCCATTCACTTCCATGGGAGGATTGACAGGATAATGTTGATAATAATAATAATGATAATAATAATAATAATGTGTTAAAATGTCCACACCGCGATGCAAATGATCACAGCTGTAGCAATGTGTAGTCACCTGAGCAGCACCATGTCTGTTTGTAGATTGTGGTCAGAGGAGGGAGGGGGGGGGTAAAAACACAGATCAAGCGCCTGTTCTTGCTGCCACATAACTATCCATATGAAAGGAGCCCAATGATGAACTTCTATTATTTGCTACCTTTTGAACTGATAAATATACCATAGAAAGTGCCTGTTCAATAAGTGCATAAATAGTTGTTGACCCTGACAGTGTTATCATGTTCCCTCCGCAGTATTATGTCATATAATGTTATCAGCTCTGCCCAGTTCTCTGTGGACTACAGAACATCTTCCCTCTACTATTACATGTATTGTGTTATAACTGTTCAGTAAGTGCCGAGAATACTTGTTGATCCTGCCAGGAATCCTGAGTGATGATAACTTTGTGCGCCCTTTGCCTGTACTGCACCTTTATCCGTTAGCATTGTTCCCAACACTAGTGGTGGACTACAAAACACCTCCCTTTATGTTATGAAGAGGAGTAGGTGTTCTGTAGTCCTAACATACAGTAACCTCCAGTGATAGGGTAACACCCTCATAGGTACAGTACGGTAAGTGAGTTGTGTCACCCTAGTACAGGAAGCGTGTTACTGGCAGGATCACCAGGTGAAAAGAAAGCGGAAAAGGTCTAAAAAAAAAAAAAGAATACAGCTTTCACATCTGAAGACTTGTGTGTGGAAATATATTACATTCCTGTTTTTTTATTTGAGATACATTTTAAATTTAGCTTTGCTATCGTACTACATTTACAGGATGTTTAAAGACTCAGGAACAGAAGATTATAGTATCTGTCAGAGGAAATCATTAATGACAATCTGACGGGTACAAATGACATGATACTATTGTCTTTCTTTAACATTTTCACATAATCCGTGTCAGTTCTGTTCTAGTAGATTTTATGTGAAATGAAAACCAGCTTTTTTATATACTTATTCAACAGACTCCTCTATTCAGTAATGACATGGTAATTTCCGGGAAGGTTCAAGCTTGGTTTAACCACCAGGCCATTTTTTTGCGATACGGCACTGCGTTTTTTTAACTGACAATTGCGCGGTCATGCAATGCTGTACATAAATTAAATGTATGTCCTTTTTTCCCCACAAATAGAGCTTTCTTTTAGTGGTATTTAATCACCCCTGCGTTTTAAAAAAAAAATTGCACTATAAATGAAAAAAGACCAACAATTTAGAAAAAAAAAAAAAATATTTTTTACTTTCTGTTATAAAACATATTCAATAATAAAAAAGATTTGTATTTATTTATTTATTTTTTTACTAGTAATGGCGGCGATCAGCAACTTATAGCAGGACTTCGATATTGCGGCAGATAATCAGACACTAACTGACACTTTTTGGGAACCAGTGACACGGTGCTCAGTGCTGAAAAAAGTGCACTGTCACTGCACTAATGACACTGGTTGGGAAGGGGTTAAACATCTAGGGCGATCAAAGAGTTAAATATGTGCCTAACCAGTGTTTTGGTGTACTGCAGGGATATGCAATTAGCGGACCTCCAGCTGTTGCCAAACTACAAGTTCCATGAGGCATAGCGAGACTCTGACAGCATCAAGCATGACACCTAGAGGCAGAGGCATGATGGGACTTGTAGTTTGGCAACAGCTGGAGGTCCGCTAATTGCATATCCATGGTGTACTGTGTGTGTGTGGTTCTTTTACTAAGAGAAGTCATGGATTTTCTTTTCCTGCAAAGCAGAGGGGGCGAATCTCTCCCATTGCATTTTTTTAGCACTGGGCACTGTGTCACTGGTTCCCAGAAAGTGTTACTTATGCCGCGTACACAAGTTCTGAATTTCCGATGGAAAAGTCCGGCAGAATTTTTTCATCGGATATTCCGAACGCGTGTATGCCCCATCGGACTTTTTCCTTCAGGAATTCTGACGGACTTAGAAAGAGAGCATGTTCTCTTTTTTTCAGACGGAAAAAATTTCTATCGGAATTTCCGTTCGTCTGGATGTAATTCCGACGGATTAAAAACCACGCATGCTCAGAATCAAGTCGACGCATGTTCGGAAGCATTGAACTTAATTTTTCTCGGCTCGTCGTAGTGTTGTACGTCACCACGTTCTTGACGGTCGGAATTTGGTGTGACAGTGTGTATGCAAGACAGCTTGAACGGAATTTGGTCGGAAAAACCCGTCAGAGTTTATTCCGACGGAAAATCCGACCATGTGTACAAGGCATTAGTGTCTGATTGTCTGCTGCAATATCGAAGTCCCGCTATAAGTTGCTGATCGCCGACATTACTAGTAAAAAATAAGGAAAAGAAAATCCATGACTTCCCTGCTGCAGGACAGAGCTCTGCCTTGTTCACATAGGCAGAGCTCTGTTCTGCATGTCTTCCAGATGATTGGCAGGAGCCGGCGGTCATCCATTGGCCGGCACCCACTGTGTATAATCACAGCACAGCCGGGTTGCCGGCGTCACGTGCGTGCGCCCCCCTACCCGGATTTTGCACTCTCTAACTTTAGTAAATCAACCCCACACTTTAAGTATTAAAGGGGAACCAAAGGCATTTTCTTTTTCATTTTGGAATAAGTAAGGGAGGATTATAACCCCTGTTTTTTTTTGCTGTCCCCTTGGGGAGATTTTTCTTCACTTCCTGTCTCATAGTCACAACAGGAAGTGAGAGGAACTACCTCCAAAGTGATAGAAACCCAAGGCAGTCACGAGAGGCACCAAAACTAATGCCTCCATTGAAAGACTCCCCCTCTATTTCTGTTTCTGTGACCACTCAAATTTTTGGATTTTCTTTTACTTTCTTTGGTAGTGGCCACCAGGACAAATAGAGGGGAGCGAATCTCTCCCTAACAGGAGTAAAGACAGGAATAAAAACCTGACATAAATTCTAATCCCTCTCCACTACTTCCAAAAAAAGAAAGAAAAAGTTTGGGCTTCAAATGCAGTGAGCCACATAAAAGATTCAATGACTGAATATGTTTTAAAGCCCAATTTAAACTTAAAAGTATCCCCTTGTAGTGGGGCTGTGTGTGTACTGCAAGAGTAAGTGCTTCTTTAGTCTAGAGGAGAGTTTTTTGCACTTTAACCTACCTGATCCTCCACTACCCTAATAGATGGTGCTCCCACATGCTCCGGTAGTGGACTGTCCATCGGCATCCTCATACCTAATGCAGGGCTATAAACCCTGCAGTGGTCCTTATGATGCTGAAACCTTAGACTTCCAGGGCATGGGGGAGAAGACGCTGCGGGGACCAGTGTAACATAATGGAGGAATGGAGGATCAGGTAAGTCAGTCATCTATTTTTATGTCCCCTAGACCTAAACAAGGGGTCTCAAACTGGTGGCCCTCCAGCTGTTGCGAAATTACAAGTCCCATGAGGCATTGCAAGGCTGATAGTTACAAGCATGACTCCCACAGGCAGAGGCATGATGGGACTTGCAGTTTCGCAACAGCTGGAGGGCCACCAGTTTGAGACCCCTGAATAAACAAACAATTAACCATTGCAATTTTTACGTTTACCAGAATTGACCTTTTGTAGGTAGCAAATAAGCTTTTTAGATAAAGTTGCACTCATAGGGTGTAAGTACATTGATCATTAGAACATAGCCACCCACCATAACCCATTGAGGCATGGAATCTAATAGACCTCTTGTGTTATGCTGTAGTATCTGGCACCAACCTGTCAGTAGCAGATCCTTAAAGTGTAAGTTCACCTTTACAGAAAAATCTGTAAGGTGAACTTACACAGGACCCCTCTTCGCCCCCCCTCCCCCAGTCCCGCTGATCTGCATGTCAGTGATCGCCTGTTCTGGCTTAATATATCCCACCCAATTTCAGATGTCATTGTCATACCTCCAAACTTTTTGAGATGGGAATAAAGGACACCTATTAGCAAAAGTATGTAGGCAAAGGACACACCCCCTGCTACGCCCCCTTAAAGGAGAATTATACAAGATAAAAATTATTCAATTGGGCGGCACAGTGGTGTGGGCAGCACAGTGCTGTAGTGGGTAGCACTCTCGCCTAGCAGTAAAAAAGGGTCGCTGGTTCAAATCCTAACCACGACACTACCTGCCTGGAGTTTGCATGTTCTCCCTGTACCTGCGTGGGTTTCCTCCGGGTACTCCGGTTTCCTCCTACACTCCAAAGACATGCTGGTAGGTTAATTGGCTTCTGTCTAAAATTGGCCCTAGTATATGAATGTGAGTTAGGGACTTTAGATTGTAAGCTCCTTGAGTGTAGGGACCGATGTGAATGTACAATGTATATGTAAATTGACGGCGCTATTTAAGTACCAAAATAATAATATTAATTTGACCCAAAAGTGCATTTTTTTTACCACTAGTATTCCTTTATACTGGCTTTTGAAATATATAAATGCAGTCATTTAGAAACTGGATAAAAGGTTTAGCACCGGGAAACACCTTTTCAAAGATGAAAAGTGCATTTTATATACAATTATATAGATCAGACCAAAATTAGGGATACATGAGGAGGAAAGAGGGACTTTGTTCCAAATCAGGGACAGTTGTTAGCTATGCATTGTAAGAAGATAATCAATGTTATTCACTTTACCTGTCAGTGTCCATAATGTTGTGGCTTATCAGTGTATAGCTGAACATTAGGCCACAGTACCAGATTTCACCTCTAGGTGGCAGTACAAGGCAATGTGGTTGCACACCTGGCAGAAGCAGTTTATTCCATGCTTTACATTTGTTTGCCTCAAACCACTTTTTTTTTTTTCTTAAAAAATAATTATACTCATGGCTTGACAAAATGATAAAATTGGAACAAGCGCAAGCAAGCAAAACGTTGATTACAGATGAACTGTTATGCTTCGATTGGATCAAATTAAAATGAAAGCTAATCTGACAGTGTCTTATTGCTGCCGATGTGAATGCAGATTAACCTGGAGTTATTATTGTTCTAGAAGTAGCAGGCAGGTTACTCCGGGAATAACAGTTAACACCGTGCAATTGTTTTTCATACACCTTCAGCTTCAAGTGCTTTGCTGATCCATTAGACTATTGATTTCTGTCTCATGAATGCTAAGTCTTCCATCTTCTCTATCCACCAGAATGAACAGCCTATCTTCTCCAAAGACGGCAGAAAGTTCTTCTTTGTGAGAGCCATTCCACAGCTGGGTCGCGGCAAGTTCCATCATATCGCTGTTTCTTCATCTCAGGTAAAAGCCTTTTAATATTGATGTCCGATCTTTATTTAAATCCTCAAATCTGAATTCTTACAGATTCTCATAGATGTGTGCTCCTGTGGAGCTGCTGCAGTTTGAAATGATTGCGTGTTTTATAAAAGTAGAACTAAAGGCAAAAACTTTTTTTTTTACATTTTGGATGGCGTAAGGTCTCATTTACACGTGCGGCTGCCCTCGTCACCCCTCTGAAAAGCGATCCACAGGTTGCTTTTCAGAGGTGTTTGACAGGCCGGGAAGAGGCAATATGTCCCCTCTTCACTGCCCTAATTTAAAGCTTCATTTTTATTTTATTTTTAATAACAAACATGTTATACTTACCTGCGTTGTGCAGTGGTTATTGCACAAAGCACCTCTAAACCTCTTCTTTTTGGGTCCCCCACTGGTGCTCCTGGCTCCTCCCCCTCGAGCATTACCCACCAGAAAAAGCTGCTTGCCCTGGGGGCACTGCTGCATGCTCACTTCCGAGCCACATAAAGCAGTGGCTCGGCCCCGCCCTCCCCACTCTCTCCTCATTGGCTCACCAATGAGCTCCCGCTGCTGTCTCAGCCAATGAGGGGGTAGAGTCCCCATACAGCTGAGGCTATTGTAAAAAATGCTGTATCGGCGGGGGCTCAGGTAAAGATAGGGGGCTTTGGGGGGGGGCACTGCACGCAATAGGTTTTTAACCTCTATGCATAGAATGCATCAACGTAAAAACCTTCAGCCTTTGAAACCACTTTAACCCTGTAAATGCTGCATCACTGTGCCACAACCATGTGCATTGCACTCAATTGCGGGTTGGTTATAAGGTGGCCTTATAGACTTGCATGGGTCACATTTAGCAGTGGTATTGCCTGCCGAATGCGACATGCGTTTTTTATTTTTTGCAGCGGCCACAAAGCACAGCATCATGGCCATAGGGCCAGATTTAGACCTTGAGAACACTTCAGGTTCGGGGGGACCTCATACACAGAGTTGATTTACTTTCTCAATGACAGTAATGCATTTTTAAAATACATGACACAAGATCATGCATGTATACACACACACACAATCATGGTGCTATATATGTGGTTCGCTTAAACTGGCAAAATTTGTTTTAAAAAAGGTGCACTATACCAGACCAGAGTAATACCTATTGCAGATGAAAGCTGGCAAAATATTATTTCCCAAGATATATTTATTAAAAGAAAGTAATTTTTATTTTTATATATTTGATATTATTTTATTATTTACTTTTTATAATTGTATCTCTTTTTTTATATTGTTTTATATTGACATTTATATATTTTATATTGACATTTTATATTGTTTTACATTGACACTTTGCGGGAACCAGAGACACTAATACAGTGATCAGTGCTAAAAAATATGCACCGTCATTGTACTAATGACACTGGCTGGGAAGGGGTTAAACATCAGGTGCAATCAGAGGGTTAAATGTGTGCCTAACCAGCGTTTTTATGTACTGTGTGCGCTGCTTTTACTAAGGGATCTGATGGATTTTATTCCCTGCTTTGCAGGGACAGAAAATCCATCAGATCCCTGCTGGCAGAACATAGGCAGAGCTCTGTTCTGTGTCTTTTACCGCCGATCAGTGGGTGCTGATGGACATCCATTGGCCGGCACCCGCTGATCGGCTTGTGTTGTGTTTAATCACAGCACAGCAGTGGCACCGGTAGCGCACACGCCCGCCCCCTACTCGGAAGTGACGGATCACGTACCAGGAGGTACATTATCCAGCACAGGAAAGCCACCTTGCCACCGTACATCTAAGTGATGCGGTCGGCAAACAGTTAAAGCCCAACTACATGAAGATACTGCTTTTGGTCACTAGCTGGCAATAAGTGTTATTGAATTTTCCTATGATACTTAGTGCATCTAGTGGCCAAAAATGGTTACTTAAAGTACTACTAAACCCAAAACAGGAATAACTTGTCTGTATATGCAGCATAGCATGCTTGTTATACGCACTGTGGAACTTAAGTAGTTAATCCTCTGCATTGTGTAATAAGGCTCTTTTATCCTGTATGCATAGATCCTCCCCTCCTGCACTGTCTATCTGGGGAAAGCCAGCTAACACAGGCAGGGTAGCCGACCTGCACATGCTCAGTTGTGTATTTTATGCTGGAGAGAACATTTACTCATTCTCAGAGCTAGCCAGGTCACATGATATTGGCATCACACATGTGTAGGCGTGTATACAGGCTGCAGTGTAAATCTCCTCCTTCCTGAACTCTCAGCATTGGAGAAACTGTGAAGTTTATCACTGACCGTGGTATACAGATCAGCCAAAAAGGTATATAGTGGCAATATGTTAATGTAAAAAGAAGATTTATAAGCTGTGGGCACTGTAGGGGGGTGGATGAACTATTTTCATATTACTGGGTTTAGTAACACTTTAAGTTTCAATTCAATGAAAAACATTCAACCAGCACTGGAAATAGCCTACTAAAATTATTTTTTTCCTATTTGCATAGAATGAATGTGCAAGCACTTTCACTGGATAAGATGCTATGTGATTTATTTATTTTTTATATACCCTATTAAACACAAATATAAAAACCCTCACAAAACACAGATGCTATCTTAGAAATAAAAATTACAAGCCACATGGTCCCATATCCAAATATCCAGCCAATAAAATTTGCCAAAATCAGCCAATGATTTAGGGTGCTACTATGAGATCCATCCTGGCATGACCTGGGTCACGAAGGTTAATAATAATAAAAAAAGAAAAATTTTGGTGTTGACAAAACAAACTATACAAAAATGAGTAATTGCTATCAGGAACTAAGTGAAACTGATGCCTCGTACACACAAACGCGATTTCCGACAAGAAAACAGCGGGTTTTTTTTCAGCAGGAAAACGTCTGAAATTTGTCTTGCATACACACGGTCACACTTATCTTGGCTGAAATTCCGACCGTCAAGAACGCGTGACATACAACACGTACGACGAGCTGAGATCAATGAAGTTCAATAGGCAGTTTGGCTCTTCTGCTTGATTCTGAGCATGCGCGTTTTTTTTGCACATCGTAATTGCATACAGACAAACACGGTTCGCGATAGGAAGTTTTCCTGTCACTAAAATTTAGCTCCTGCTCACATTATTTTCTTGGCTGGAATTCTGACAGAAAAAGTGCGATAGAGCATACACACGGTCAGAATTTGCGACAAAAAGCTCACATCGCACTTTTCCCTTTGGGAATCGCGTTCGTGTGTATGAGGCATAAGACAATGGTATACCTTCTACTAATATCTGGCAAAGTCTAAGTGCTAATGACTGCAAAGTCTAGTAAATAGTAAACAATATTTCAAAAAATGACAGGTAACCTGTGAAAAATAGAAGCAGAGTGGTGCAATTCCCGGGTAGCTGAAAATGCTGAATGATAAGAGCCAGACTGAGCAATCTGCACCACGCAGATGGCAAAAAATCCTGACAGACGTTTCTAAACATTCCCTACTCTATAAGAAAATGTGATTACCGGTATATTGTGATTATATGTCCCTGTTAGTGGAGGAATACTCTAGGTGGGGACACAGACAATAATAAAAAGTTGACAGAGGTTGTAACCCTTACCCACTCTATACAAAACTAAAAAGAATCGTTTTGGCTGGAGTTGCATTTTCCTGCAAATGTTGCACCTATATCGAATTGTTTTCTACTATTCTATATTGTATTTCTTCTATTAAAGGCAAATAACAGCAATGACAACTTACAGTCTATCACATCGGGAGACTGGGATGTAACAGAGATCCTGGCATATGATGAAAAAAATCAAAAAATGTAAGTATATTCATGATTTTTAAGCATAAGTAAATTTTAGGCTGAAAAGTTTGCATATACATACCAACTGTGCTGATATGACAATTTATTTGTAATAAGGATTGATTTTGCTGCTGGGAATGAGGTAAGGTTATTTGTAAGATTATTGCTGGTGGGTGGAGCCAAAGTCTGGCTGCCAGTGCAGCCAATCAGAGTTCTACTGTTTCCTCTGCTGTACTGTCTTATCAGTGATGAGGAAACACAGTAGAATGCCTGGGATGTGCAACTCTAGTGCCCTAAATCAGCTGACAGCGAGGATGCTATAGGGAGTTTGGACCCCCATATCCCTCCCTTATCTACGCCTCTGTTTCTTGGTCAAATAATTTGCTATGGCTATAGCTTTGCCCTTGTTAAAGGTAGGGTGAATGTTTACATTGCTTTGCAATAATATATATACAGTAGCAGACCACTAGAAATCAACTTTACTTCTGATTGGTGCCATGGATAACTGCTAATCTGTGCTTTTATAATACATAATCCAAGAAGAACTGCTTTTAAAAGCTCATCCGAATTGCAAATGTGAATTTAATTGTGCATTTAAAATATTTAACATTTAGTAATTTTTTAATTAATAATATATATATATATATATATATATATATATATAAATATATATATATATATATATATATTATTTCCCTTCAGTCCCACTTTAAATGAATCCAATTGATAACATCCAACTGCTTGAGAAATATGTATATTAACTAACTTAAAGTGGTTGTAAACCTCAAACATGAAATATGAACATAGCGCTATAGTGTATTCTTGTCTCAATTAAGAGCACTAAGGCCCCTTTCACACTGGGGCGGGCAGGTGCGGTGGCGGTATAGCAGCGCGATTTTCAGTGCTGCTATACCGTCGTTCTTACCGCGGTATGCGGCCGCTAGGGGGGTGAATTTAACCCCCGCTAGCGGCCGAAAAAGGGTTAATACCGCCCGCAAACCGCGGCTATTGCCGCGGTTTGCGGGCGGTATTACCGCGCTGTCCCATTGATTTCAATGGGCAGCTGCGGTAAAGGAGCGGTGAACACACCGCTCCTTCACCGCTGTAAAGAAGCGGCTAGCAGTACTTTTGGAGCGGTCCTGCTAGCGCACCGCTTCAGTGTGAAAGCCTTCGGGCTTTCACATTGAAGGCTACAGGCACGAATTTTTCATGCGGTATAATAGCGCTAATATTAGCGCTAAACCGCATGAAAAACGCCCCAGTGTGAAAGGGGCCTAAGTGTCATTCTGTCTGCTGCTTCATTTCTCTGCTATCAGCATGAATCACTTCTGACAAGTTTTCTGACACCAAGAGAAAAATGGTGACAGGGTAGGGATCTCCAGCAGATTGACACTTTCAGCTCTGTTCATGTGTGCTGTGTGAAGGGGGGTGTGTACCAATCAGCTCTTAGAGCTCTCCCCACTGAGCTTTAAAAGTTGAAAAATTGACTTCCTCGCCCTCTTTATTCTGAACTCTCAGACAAGCTTGAGATCCCTTTCACACTGGAGGCATTTTTCAGGCACTTTAGCGCTAAAAATAACGCCTGTAAAGCTCCTGAAAAAAGCCTCAGCTGAAATCCCAGTGTGAAAGCCCGAGTGCTTTCACACTAGGGCACTGTGCTGGCAGGGCATCAAAAAAAGTCCTGCAAGCAGCTTCTTTGCAGCACTTTAGGAGTGGTGTATACACCACTCCTTATGCCTTGTACACACGATCGGAATTTCTGATGGAAAAAGTCAGACTGACTTTTTCCATCGGATATTCCGACCATGTGTATGCCCCATCCGACTTAATTCCAAGGAATTCCGTCGGAGTTTAGATAGAGAACATGTTCTCTTTAACTCCGATGGAATTCCGATGTGCTTTTGGCCGGACAATAGTCCGACCGTGTGTACAAGGCATAAAGCGCCCCTGCACATTGAAATCAATGGGCAGCGCTGCTGAACCGACGGCAAAGCGCCACTGCAGCGGCGCTTTACTGGCGCACTTAACCCTTTTTCGGTCTCTAGCGGGAGTTAAAAGCGCCCCGCTAGTGGCCGAAAAGCGACGCAAAAACTACGGGTAAAGCGCTGCTAAAAATAACAGCGTTTTACCGCCGATGCCTTGGCTTTTTAGTGTGAAAGCACTCTTATAACTCACAGATGTAGAGAAGACTTCAGTTAAACAGGTACAACTTATGTAGGGGGATTTTTTCATCTCTCTGTATTGCCTGGGACCAATCACTTAACTTCACAGAGTATATGTAAGGGTTTACAACCTCTTTAAGCTGACCATAAACAGCCCTATCTGGGCCTGATCTGATTTTTCATGTGATGATTGCATGAGGATTGGGCAGTTTAGAGAGCGATAATAAGCTTTTTCAATATCAAATACAGTCCTTTGTCATGGAAAAATATTTTCCAGCTTGCTGAGAAATCTAGAGATATCCTGAGCAATCCTTCCTCTTCTGAATAAGAAGAGAGGTACTGGTAATGGCCACATATCGGTTGCCTCTTCTTGTTGGGTTGGTTCCATGCCAATCAGTGACAGGTCCAAAAAACGATCTAGGATAAGCAGATATCTTCCTGTTCATCACTCTTGAGACATTAATGACTTCAACCCTTTCACCGTCCTTGGCCTGAGAAATTTCTGCAGACCTCAGCCTGAGATCTACAATCAAAACGAGACGCTTTCACCTTCTTGTGATGATTGAATAATTACCACCATGCTGCATTGTTAATGTCAACACTGAGACACTCAGACATGAGAGGGTCATTGTTAAACAACCCCATCTGCTGTGCTTTAGTATTGATATTGGGCGGAAAGTAATTACTGCAAGCGAGAAGGATCAGAGTTCACTTGATAAGACTCCAACAGATAAGTCATTTTCTAATCATTATTTAAGCCCCTTTAAATAGTGGTTTACAAAAATCTTTATCATTACGCATGAAATAATATGCTCTGGATTTTTCATTACCCGCCTTTGGACTGCCTCTTGGAAGATAACAAAACAAGAGCCTTAAGATCCATGCTCATGCTTTGTTATCGAGGGGCATTTTTGGAGTGTCGGATATGGCCGCTACTCCCAAAGATAATTTGGCCACTTTGATTTGGTGAAAACGAATGACGACACACATTCCTTCAACGGCCACACTGAGATCTGTCATTGCCAGGCTTGGGGAAATATAATGAAAAGGCATCCTTGCCAGCTCTCCAGCTGAGATACAAAGAAGATGTTTTTTGTGTGTTAGGTCACAGATACTTGATTCCTGGGTCGCAGAGTCATTTAGAATTCACAAAGGTTTCAATAAGAGACTGAATCTTCTCATCAATCCTTTACTTCCCACGCCTTTTCTTGCAGAAACTTCTTCTATGGTCTGTGTCTGTCAAAGAGATTAAAAAATAAAATAAAATTTATTGCAAAAAAAGTAGGTCAGTTGGAAGGAAGGAAACGTCTTCTTTTTTTTTATGTCAGTGTTAACAAAAGAGAAGATTTGTTATTTGAGGATAAACCTGCAGCAGTGCCGGAGTTTCCGGTCGCAGTTTGTCATCTAGCACCTTGTAATTATTCCGCTTCATGAAACAAGACACGAGCCGCATGTCTTTTAATTTAGGTGAAAAAAAATAGGATTTTTATAACAGCTTACCTGTAAAATCCTTTTCTTGGAGTACATCACGGGACACAGAGCGACATAGTCATTACTAATGGGTTATATAGATACCGTCAGGTGCTGGCACTGGCAACTTCCAAAGCCGGAAGTACCCTCCCCTATATAAGCCCCTCCCATCCGGGAGCACCTCAGTTTTGTAGCAAAGCAATAAGTGTCCCCAAAGAGGGGCGGGAGCTCTGTGTCCCGTGATGTACTCCAAGAAAAGGATTTTACAGGTAAGCTGTTATAAAAATCCTATTTTCTTTCTCGTACATCACGGGACACAGAGCGACATAGTCATTACTAATGGGATGTCCTAAAGCAATGCCAAATGAGGGGGGGGATACACCATATATAAGCTGAGCGCTATCAGACATGAGGATCTTTTGCGGCCTGCAACACACTGCGCCCAAAGGCGACATCCTCCTGACTTCTAACGTCCACCTGGTAGAACCTAGTAAACGTGTGAACTGAAGACCATGTTGCGGCCTTACAGATTTGAGCCAGGGAGGCCTGGTGATGCACTGCCCATGAAGTCCCAACTGCTCTCGTGGAGTGCGCTCTAACTTTGAACGGAGGCGGTCTCCTTCTCAAGCCATAGGCTTGTATTATGACCTGTCGAATCCACTTGGCTAAAGTAGATTTTGACGCTGCCTGACCCTTTCTGGGGCCTTCCGGCAGAATAAACAAAGTATCCGTTCTGCGAATCTGAGCAGTGGCTTTTTAGATAAGCTTTAACTGCTCTTACTACATCCAAAGAATGCAATAACTTTTCCTCTACCGAAGTAGGTTTGGGGAAAAAAGAAGGAAGAACCACATCTAGGTTCAAATGAAACCTCGATACCACCTTAGGAAGAAAGGCTGGATGAGGACGTAACACTACTCTGTCCTTATGGATAACCAGATATGGCTCCTTACAGGACGTAGCTGCTAATTCCAATACTCTGTTAGCCGAACAAATGGCTACTAGAAAAATCAATTTCCTGGTGAGAAGAACCAAAGAAATATGCTGTAATGGTTCAAATGGTTGTTTCTGTAGAACCGACAGAACCAAGTTTAGATCCCATGGACATATGGGAATATTAACCGGAGGACTAATACGCATCACTCCTTGTATAAAGGCTTTGACTAGTGAATGCGAAGCCAAGGGCCTTTGAAAAAATATTGACAAGGCCGAAATCTGACCCTTGATAGTACTCAAGGCAAGCTTCCTATCTACAGCCCATTGTAGGAAGTCCAGAATCCTACCTATTACGTATTTACGTGGATGCCATTTCTTGGCCTCACACCAGGCGATGTACGCCTTCCAGATTCTATAGTAGATCTGCCTGGATACCGGCTTCCTGGCATTGATCATGGTAGATACCACAGAATTAGAGAGCCCTCTCTTTTTTAGAATGTGGGCTTCAATAGCCAGGCCGTCAAACCTAGGGCTGGTAAGGAAGGGTGGTATATCGGTCCTTGCGAAAGCAGGTCCGGACGACGTGGGAGAGTCCAAGGACTCCCCACTGATATTTTACAATCTCCGCGTACCACGCTCTTCGGGCCACGCTGGAGCCACCAGAATCACTGGTTTCTTTTCTACCCTGATTCTGCGGAGTAATCGAGGTAACAATTGTGGCGGTGGAAATGCATATATCAGCTTGAACTGATCCCAAGGGAACACTAGGGCATCCGAGCCGCAAGCTAGGGGATCCCTTGTCCGAGAGACAAACCTGTCCACCTTTGCGTTGAATCTGGATGCTAGAAGATCTACATCCGATGTTCCCCACCGCTGACATATTGTCCAGAAAACCTCGGGGTGAAGGGACCCTTCCTCTGGGCATAATTGCTGGCGACTTAGAAAGTCCGCCTTCCAATTCTCCACTCCTGGAATGAATACCGCAGATATGGCTGGGACATATCTTTCTGCCCATTTCAGGATGTAATTTACTTCCCTCTGGGCTGCACGACTCCTGGTGCCCCCCTGATGATTGATATATGCCACTGCTGTGGCATTGTCTGATTGAATTCTGACAGGGGACCCTTGGAGTTTGGATGTCCATGCTACTAGGGCATACCGGGCTCTCGTATCTCTAAGAGATTGATGGGCAGGGCCTTTTCTGCATCCGACCATCTGCCCTGGAGAGACTATTGCTCCAGTACAGCTCCCCAGCCTATAAGGCTGGCATCTGTAGTGACCACCTTCCAAGAAATCGGACTGAAGGATTTCCCTTTTTCCAGATTCTGGGGAACCAACCACCAACGGAGGCTCTTGCGAACGGAAGGGGACAAGGACATTGTAAGTCTAGGGCCTGAACTTTTTTGTTCCAGGCTGACAGTATGGCCCCTTGCAAATTCCTTGAATGGAATTGACCGTAGGGTACTGCTTCAAATGATGCCACCATTTTTCCCAGCAGCCTCATGCACCGGCGTATGGACGGCTGTCTTTTTTGTACCCACTAAGTGGATCAAATCTTTCAAAGACAACACCTTTCCTCGAGGCAAGAATATTTTTCTCTGGCCTGAATCCAACCTTAGCCCCAAGTATTCCAGACTTTTGACTGGTTTTAGGGCTGACTTGTCTCGGTTGATAATCCAACCGTGATATTCCAGATACTTGATTGTCTCGTGAACAACCACTTCTAGTTTTTTCACTGAGTGGTCTATCAGCAACAAGTCATCTAGATATGCCATTATCATTACACCTTGTGTTCTTAGATTGGCCAATAAAGGGCCAGAATTTTTGTAAACACTCGTGGTGCTGTGGCCAAACCGAAGGGTAAGGCTCTGAACTGAAAATGGCGCCCTTCTACTGCAAAGCGTAGAAATTTTTGGTGGACTGGAAAGATGGGAATGTGCAAATAAGCATCTTTGATGTCGATCGCGGCTAACCAATCCTCCCCTTGTAGGGCAGTGGCCACCGATCGGATCGACTCCATCGGAAAGTCCTGATATACAGGAATTTGTATAGCCCTTTTAGAATTAATATGGGCCTCCCGTCCGCGTTTGCTTCGGGACTGTAAAGAGGTTTGAGTAAAACCCGAACCCTCATTCTTCCAGGGGAACCTCCATAATTACTCCTTGGAGCAATAGTTGTTCTAGTGCCACAGGAGGGACTCTCTCTTCCGGGGATCCCTTGGCACGTTTGACCTCAAAAATGGGAAGGAGGAGAGTCTTTTAACTCCAAACTGTATCCCAAACATACCGCGGAGAGCACCTATCTGTCTTGATCGTGTCCCGCCAGGTCTCTTGCGAACAACTGGAGTCCTCCCCCCACCCGACTGAGTGGGGGCAACCCTTCAATGAATTTAACTTTGGGGGAGGTTTTGTACCTCCCCTGACCCAGGGTTTCTCATTACCCTGCTATTGTCCCTGTTTTTTACCCCTGGGAATTGACCGAGGAGGCCGTCGGAACTGTTACACAGCCGATGCCTCAGGGACTGGAGAAGCAGGCCTCTTAAAGAGGGACCTCTAACTCTAACTGTTTTTAACCGGCAAGAGCGTATTTACCGCTGGAAATTTTCTGGATATATTTGTCCAGGTTTTCCCTGAATAAGCGTTCACCATGAAATGGGACGCTAACCAGCCATTCTTTACAGGGAGCTTCAGCAGACCAGTTTTTGAGCCATAGAAGCCTACGCATATGTACTATAGACAGCGTAAGGCGGGAGGCGTGATGGACTGAATCCTTTATGGCGTCAACCGCAAAGCCTAAGGCTCTAGGTAGATCAGCTAGGGCAAAGCCTGCTGATCTGTCAAGTCCCTCAAGACCTGTTTCAACTGATCCTTCACTGCTTAGCAGACCCCAATAGCTGCTACTGCTGGTTGTGTCACCAAGCTTGCTGTAGAAAGAAGCAGACTTTCATAAGGACTCCAATCTTTTATCTATTGGGTTCTTGAACATTTGGACATTATCCACTGGACATGTCAGTGATTTATACATACAAGAGATGGCTGCGTCCACTGTAGGGACCTTCCATTTTTTTTTTTTTTTGATGAACTTATCCTCCATGGGATAGACCACCGGAAATCTCTTGGGGGAATAAATATTTTCTCAGGACGTTCCCAATCCTGGTAAATAAGCCCTTTCAGTAAAGGGTGAAGTGGAAAAGAACAGACAGTCTGGGGGCTTCTAGCGACCCCAACGAGGATACAGTAGTGGTTGATGGTTCCGCAAGGTGCATTTTTAAATGCTGATCGGACCATGTTAGTCAGAGACTGAACCCATAATCTTTCAGCTTGAGATGCTGAGAAAAGGTTCCCCCACTGTTGACTCCTCTATAACAGAATCAACCTTATCCTGATCCCCTTCAGGCAGGTCGATCCCTGTATGGGACTGTTGCTCTGCTAACAGGCACTCTGAAGGAGGAGACGGAGATCGGGCGTGCTTTCCCTGACAGGGAGGCAGCGATCAATGTTGACAATCTCTCTCTAATCCTCCCAGAGCTGAGGAAAAAACCTCCTCTGTTACATACACAGGAGCAGGTGAACTGAGGACAGCCACAGTACCAAGTACCCCTGCGGGGTCTCTACGGTCACTTACCTCTGAACTTCAGGGGAGACTGGTGCAGCAGAAGTATGCCCAAGATCCTCAGAGCCCGATGAGACCCCCTTCGCTTCCTGGAAGATTCAGTTCCGGAGCTTCTGGACGGCATATTCCTAAGCCTAAAGCTGAGGTATTCCAGCCGTAATACACCACTTTTACTGAGAATAGTCTAGCACAATTGCTGCTATATCACAGTTGGTGTCTACTAAAGTGCCTTTCTAGGGGATGCCTGCATCAACCGCCTCTGTGTGCCTTTATATTGTTGCTAGCTCTGTCTGTGCACAACAGCCAGCTATAATGTGCTTTAAAACACGCTGGACGCCCGCACATGCGCAGTAGCGCCGCGGCGCACACCTGAGCGTCATCCACCCGCTCCGCCCCTTTTTCCAGATCGCCTCTATGAATAGAGGCGCGTGCACGCGCGCGGGCACGTGCGCCTTCGGCGCCTTTTTTGAAAACAACAAGGAGCTAGATGGGAGCCAGGGTCCCTTTGCCGCAGGGCCCAGGGATGGATGAGCGCAGCAACAGGGCAGAGGAGACAGCTTCCCAGGAGAGAACATACCAACTGCCTGGATTTGATTCTGGAAGAAAAAAATCCACATTACAAGAAAAAAGAACCATAGCGGCCTCTAGTGTCTAACACAGGTACCGCGGTCTTACTTTTTTTTTTTTTTTTTTTTTCTTGCCTACTATTAAAATTTTTACATTTTCTCAGTAGTAACAGGCATACACAGAATATTAGCGGGAATACCTTAGGTAACAGGCAGAAAGACAAAATAGGCTTGGGGGTCCCTCAATAGAACCAAGTTCCCGAGGGCCCCCACTTACCTTTTCCTCGCCGCAGGACTCTGTTTGGTCCACAGAAGCCCAAACTTCACCTATCACGGCAGGCATTGTAATCAAACCTTCAGGGACCGGGTTCCCAAGGATTCCACTCCCCTGGACCTGTATAGCACCCTGCACAGAAAACATCTTGGTCGTGGGTATGACCAGAGCTCTGGATCCCAGGGTCCAGCTCTCCTAAGAGAAGCATTACAGGCAAAACCTTGCTCTTCTCTGCAAGGCCCGGGTACCGACCGTTTAGCTATGAAGCTTTTTTGGTCGGATCCGGAATAGCTTACTGAGGCCCAAAAGAACCTGTACGCAAGCTCAGTGAAAAACACACGTTTCTTCTTGGCCAACACCTTAGACACTGGCAAAAAACTGAGGTGCTCCCGGATGGGAGGGGCTTATATAGGGGAGGGTACTTCCGGTTTTGGAAGTTGCCAGTGCCAGCACCTGACGGTATCTATATAACCCATTAGTAATGACTATGTCGCTCTGTGTCCCGTGATGTACGAGAAAGAAAAGGGAAAAGTAATAGAACAATTACTAACAAATGATGACAGCTACGTAAAAACACTCGAAAGGATAAATTTGCTTTTGCAAAAAAAAAAAACACATAATAAATGATAAATGATAAAACCAATATCTCCCCTTTTCTTTTTCTTCCCTTTTCATTGATGAACGCATACAATAAATATAGAGTATTAAATTGCTTTCTGATACAGAGGCTGGGTATCGGGGCATTTCTGGGATTTTCTATTAAATGCTTTTATTTTGTAAAGGACCAGCAAATCTAAAACACTTTTTCCCTTATAGAGGACTTGTCAGAATTACATTATGGGGGCTGCCTTTAATATATTTTTTGGAGATGCATGCTTGGAGTCTGTTATGCTTGCTTTACTAATTGGTACACCATTGGCCCCTAGAGCGAGTGTGCTTCCATTGACATATTGGGACGCCTGACATATATATACCAGGACTGTAACTTGGTAACTTACCGTATATACTCGAGTATAAGCCGAGTTTTTCAGCACATTTTTTTGTGCTGAAAATGCCCTCCTTGGCTTATACTCGAGTCACCTTTTTGCGCCTGATCTCCCAGACTTTGGGGACCCAGCACACATGTAGCCCCACTCGTCCTCTACAAGTGTGCAAGGTTTGTTGTCCGGGGGACCTACTGCCGGGGAGCACCGATTTTTCAAAGCCGGGCACCCCTTCCATAGACTCCCATGTTAAATGGTAATTTCTCTGGTAATTTTGGGGACCCGGTACCGGCCGGTCGTAGGTCCCCTGGACCCCAAACTTGGCACACATCTAGCCCCACTCTTCCTTTACAAATGTGCAAAGTTTTCTGTCTGGGGGACCTACGGCTGGGGAGCACCGATTTTTCAAAGACAGTCACCCCTTCCATATATACTCATATGTTAAACGTACAGTTGCAATATAAAGTATGTGAACCCCTTGGAATGATATGGATTTCTGCACAAATTGGTCATAAAATGTGATCTGATCTTCATCTAAGTCACAACAATAGACAATCACAGTCTGCTTAAACTAATAACACACAAATAATTAAATGTTACCATGTTTTTATTGAACACACCATGTAAACATTCACAGTGCAGGTGGAACAAGTATGTGAACCCCTAGACTAATGAGATCTCCAAGAGCTAATTGGAGTGAGGTGTCAGCCAACTGGAGTCCAATCAATGAGATGAGATTGGAGGTGTTGGTTACAGCTGCCCTGCCCTCTAAAAAACACACACCAGTTCAGGGTTTGCTTTTCACAAGAAGCATTGCCTGATGTGAATGATGCCTCTCACAAAAGAGCTCTCAGAAGACCTACGATTAAGAATTGTTGACTTGCATAAAGCTGAAAAGGGTTATAAAAGTATCTCCAAAAGCCTTGCTGTTCATCAGTCCACGGTAAGACAAATTGTCTATAAATGGAGAAAGTTCAGCACTGCTGCTACTCTCCCTAGGAGTGGGCGTCCTGTAAAGATGACTGCAAGAGCACATCGCAGACTGCTCAATGAGGTGAAGAAGAATCCTCGAGTGTCAGCTAAAGACTTACAAAAGTCTCTGGCATATGCTAATATCCCTGTTAGCGAATCTACGATACGTAAAACACTAAACAAGAATGGATTTCATGGGAGAATACCACAGAGGAAGCCACTGCTGTCCAAAAAAAACATTGCTGCACGTTTACAGTTTGCACAAGAGCACCTGGATGTTCCACAGCAGTACTGGCAAAATATTCTGTGGACAGATGAAACCAAAGTTGAGTTGTTTGGAAGAAACACACAACACTATGTGTGGAGAAAAAGAGGCACAGCACACCAACATCAAAACCTCATCCCAACTGTGAAGTATGGTGGTGGGGGCATTATGGTTTGGGGCTGCTTTGCTGCGTCAGGGCCTGGACAGATTGCTATCATCGAAGGAATAATGAATTCCCAAGTTTATCAAGACATTTTGCAGGAGAACTTAAGGCCATCTGTCCACCAGCTGAAGCTCAACAGAAGATGGGTGTTGCAACAGGACAACGACCCAAAGCATAAAAGTAAATCAACAACAGAATGGCTTAAACTGAAGAAAATACGCCTTCTGGAGTGGCCCAGTCAGAGTCCTGACCTCAACCCGATTGAGATGCTGTGGCATGACCTCAAGAAAGCGATTCACACCAGACATCCCAAGAATATTGCTGAACTGAAACAGTTCTGTAAAGAGGAATGGTCAAGAATTACTCCTGACCATTGTGAACGTCTGATCTGCAACTACAGGAAACGTTTGGTTGAAGTTATTGCTGCCAAAGGAGGTTCGACCAGTTATTAAATCCAAGGGTTCACATACTTTTTCAACCTGCACTGTGAATGTTTACATGGTGTGTTCAATAAAAACATGGTAACATTTAATTCTTGGTGTGTTATTAGTTTAAGCAGACTGTGATTGTCTATTGTTGTGACTTAGATGAAGATCAGATCATATTTTATGACCAATGGACACAGTGAGGCAAAGTGAGGCACAGTGAGGCATGCAGATGGACACCATAGGCTTATACTCGAGTCAATAAGTTTTCCCAGTCTTTTGTGGTAAAATTAGGTACCTCGGCATCTATTCGGGTCGGCTTATACTCGAGTATATACGGTAGTTAAGGCAGTGCCGGGACAAGGCCATCTAGAGCCAAGGGCAAGCTTGTCAAATTGCTCCCCCCCCCAAGATGTATGAGCATTATGTGTTAGCAAACCACCCCCCCCGTAAAAAAATTGAACAGTAATCTTCATGCTTACCCCCTAAGAATAAATCCTCCCTCCTCCCAGGACAAATCTGCCCCCTAGTGAAATTGCCCCTCCCAGCAGAAATCCTTGCCCCCATCACCCCTCCCAGCTCAAATCCTCTCTCTCTACAAATCCCCCAAGCACAAATCCCCCCCACACAAAAATTACTCCTCCTAGCACAAATCCTCTACCCCTAAAATTTCCCCTGTGAGTACACATCCTCTCTCCCTCACTCCAAATCCCCCCTCCCAGCACAAATATCACCACCCCCCTCCTAGCATAACCCCCCCATTTCCCCTCCTAGTACAAATACTCTTCAATCATCCATACCACTAGCACAAACCTACCCCACAAAGCCTCTTCCCCTCTCCCAACACAAATCCCCCCAAATTAACTTTCCAAGCACACACACACAAATTTCCCCTCCTAGAACAATTCTTACCCCCTGCTGCCTCCCAAATTCCCCCACCCAACACAAATCCAGCCACCCCCATCTCCTCAATGTGCTCCCCCACCTCACATGACGCTACAGCGCCCAGGACAGTTGCCCCTACTGCCCACCCCTTGTTTCAGCCTAGAGTTAAAGCGGTAGTAAACCGCCGAAACCCCCCAAAACAAAACATGTAAGACAATAGCATAATGTACTACTATGCAGCGCATACTAGCACATTGTGAAATACTTACATTAGAATGAAGCTCTCACAGCTCGCCCAGTCACCGCTGAGGGGGCTGACATGTTCCCTCTGCATTTCTTCTGGGTTTGCGGGCTCCGATGCTGTGAGTGGTTGGAGCCGCGATGATGTAACTGCCGCGGGAGTCCTTCATTCTGGCAAGTTCCAGAACAAGCCGCCAGACCTTCAGCGCACATGCACCGCTGACATCAGCAGCTGCATGGAGGGTGAATATCTCCTGAACCGTGCAGGTTTAGGAGGTGTTCATTTTACCTACAGGTAAGCTTTATTATAGGCTTACCTGTAGGTAAAAATTACCAAGCGGGCAATACAACCGCTTTAAGGAAATATAAGGATGACAGCAAGAGCTTGCATCTCTTAAACAGGATAGCCTGTGTACATACGCCATGACAAATTTCCCTATAAGAGCTTCTAATGCTGATGTTGTTTTTTTTTCAAAGGACAGTCCCTAGCCATATGTTCCTGAAATTTTGGGGGTTGATTTAGTAAAGACAGATAGGCTGTTCACTTAGCAAGAGATGTACCCATAGACTAGTGAATGAGATCAAGTTTTGCTGCCTTCTATCATCCAATTAGGTGCAAGCAATTTTTTTCTCCTTACACATAATTGGGTATTCTTTGCAAAGTGAATTTTCAGCACATTCACTAAATGACGCTAAGTATAATTTTCCTTGGAAAGCCTCTTTGCCTTTACGAAATCAAGCCCATTGTGTCTAAAAATGTCCCTTGCTTTTCAAAATTGCTGTAAGTATTTTGACTGTTAAAGTGACACTGTCAATCACATAAAGAAATCCCAATAGAGCTTTCCTACAATAGAAGATGGATATTTAACTCTCCAGCACTCCATTTCTCCTACCTTCACTCTATTACAGCACTGCAACCTCTATCAGACACCTAAGCATTTAACACTTCCAAGAGTGTCCAATGTCTGTGTCCCCCACCTTGCACCATGGCTACTTCTTTTGACCCCTATGTCACTGCTATGTCCTGTAGTGACATGAGAGTGGGAGGAAGAAACCGTGTCGCACAGCAGGGGACAGAGGAATCTGACACTTCCACAAGTGTTGAATGCTGACATATCTGATGAAGCCTACAGCCCTGGAATGGAATGAAGGTAAGAGACATGCAATAGAAGAAATTTAATACTCAAATCTCTGGCAGTCATTGGGGGTTGATTTACTAAAACTGGAGAGTGCAAAATTTGGTGCAGCTCTGCATAGAAACCAAACATTTGATTAAAGCTTAATTGAACAAGCTGACATTAGAAGCTGATTGGCTACCATGCAGAGCTTCAACAGATTTTGCACTCTCTAGTTTTAGTAAATCAACCCCAATGACTGCCAGAGAGGTGAGTATAAGAGTTCTTCTATTGCCGGGAAACTACATTTGGATTTCTTTATGTAACTGAAAGGGTCACTTTAAATAGCAGTCTTAACACTTAATAATGCTCATGTGAGCATGTATAGGCAAAATCTAAAAAAGCATATTTAGCACAGTTCCCCAATACATTATCTCATTTTGTTGTCTCTTTAAAAGTGCTGCAAATACTGAAAAATACCTATTGGTTCTTCCAGAAATGTAGTCAAATCCCAACATCTGTAGCAAGCAGACAACACTGCACACGCTGCACTGAAATCCCAAGCAGTGTTGTCAGCCATGCCCTGCCCACCCCTACTGTTTCTCCTTTTTATGCTATTTGAGTGCAACAGAAGCAGCGTTGTCAGCTCACTCCAGTAAGTTAGGAGTTGACTGGATTCCTGGCAAGCACATCAGAATTTTTTGGTACACACAGTGAGGTGCTGAATGTGTCTCTTTAGATTTTGCCAACATACTTACATTAATCTGAGAAAATCTACATTTCCATATAAATATGTAATAATTAGTTTGTGATCTAGACTGTGGCCAGCCTCTGGGTGGGATTCACAGGCTCATCAGACCCTCCACAGCATAAACTGGAAATACCAGCATGATGAGACAGAAATAAGGTTTTCTGCTTAAATGGGATTTATTGGGGCCATTGCCACCTACTGAAGCATTTCACCCATTCCCCCTTAGCAGGACGTAAAGCTGTACTCCAGGTAGATCTTAACTGCATACTTACTGTAGTGCCTCCAACCCTCTCTTCACCTGTTCTTGGCTCCTCGCAGGAAGAGAGAGCACACCCAGCTACATGCCCGTACCCTCCTGTGTAAAGAGGTTGAGAGGTGTTATGAAACAGGTCTCACTAAAGACAAGTCTCTATTTCCCCCAATAACTCCAAGGTCCTCACCAGCCGTAACTCCAACGTGGAGTTTATTTCTCTTAAAGCACAGTCTCTGATAGGAAAGGTTGGAAGAGAACAGGACAGCATAAGGTGTGGGAGAGGTCCAGGCACAAACGTATTACACTTCACTGCTTGGCTTCTCAAGCAGACTTAGCCCATTTGGATAGTCTCCCTAGATAGGGACTAGCAGCCAGAATGGTACTCTAACTAAACGCACAGTCACTACACAAACTGGTAATCTTGGTCTCTGCCACAGACCTGGTGAACTTGGTTTTCAAAGCTTGGCCTCTTTGTAAGGAGAAGACATCCCTCCAGAGAGTTACCGAGCTCCTTCCTTCACTGTGACTTCTCACCAGTCCCTCGGAACGGTCTTTCCCCGGCCTCCTCGTCTAAGATGCGGGTCCCCTCGCAAGGCAGCACCCTGAGATTCCTCGATCCTTAGTAGGCCCCAGCCAAAGGCGGTGGGCCCAAGGCCTTTAGTTGCAGCCCCAGGGCTAAAGGTGCCTGGGACTGATTCGCCGACCACCGCCCCTGGGCCAAAGGTGCCCAGGGTGGGCAGGAACACACACTCCCTGAGAGTAGGACCCCCGACAACGAACCAACAAACAGGCAACGTCCGTCCCTTTTATATCCTCTCCCAGCATACACAGCAGGCCAACCACGCCCACTGCATGGTTGCCAAGAGGGGACACATAAGGCACAGCACTGTATCAGCAGTTCAATCCTGGCCCACTATAGCAGCGCCACCCGCAGGCCACAGGGAACGGTACACTGATACTTTTCCTGCAGACAAAATGGTTGATAATGTCCTAACAATTTAGGTGTTTGAGCATAACTACCACTCAAACACTACCCCTAAATATAGGACCCCACTACATTACATTGGCCCATTTAGGATAATGTCAGTATGCATGTTTCATACCTGATGGACTGCTGTGGCAGCCAACAATCACTATAGTAGTCAGCACTACTGCAGTAATAGCTGCTATCTTCTCACTCTGCCCCTCTGCCATTCACACAACACCTTTCATTTTTTCAATGAATGCAAGACGTTCTCTAATTGGACAAGGAGGAGAGACAGGGTGGTGATGTCACAATATGCACCAATCAGGGAATTTCTTACATTCATCAAAAAATACAAGGAGTTTTGTGACCCTATGGTTAGTATGCAGTGGGACAGCCGCTCGGCACAAGACACCGAAGGTATCGGCTAACACTGGAATAGTGCTGGCTACCACTGTACAGTAATTGTCAGCTTCCTCAGTAGTCCCTTGGGTATGAGATATGTGTACTTACATAATGCCAAGCTGGACCACTGTACCTATGAAATTAATATCATACCTGGAGTTCAGCTTTAATAATAGGACTGCCAAAGGGCCAATAATTATTGATCTAAGTTGTCCATGGACTAATTTCTAGGATGGAAATATGGCATACACATTTAATCAGCAGTTATGACAGCCCACAAAATATATAAAAGAAACAGGGAAGATGTTTGCCATGTTTAATTAAGCAATCATCTTTTAAGATATTTTAGATGAAAAGCGTACATTATTTTCAGAGGACTGGATTTATCATTTGAGACTTGGGGTGTAATTGTTCAAAGTCACTGCGGTTTCCTCTTCAGCAATGTCGCCTTTAATGTTTCTCTCATTTCATTTAGCTACCTGCTGCTGCTTTGTATATGAGATCTAAATTCTCTATTTCTTTTCTAATCTGTATTCTTAATTTCATGTAGCTACTTCCTCAGTACAGAAGATGGCCCAACAAGGAGACACTTATACAGGTAAACAAACCTTGACTAAGTACACCCTCTACTGTAGTGTTTAGATTTAAAGTGATTGTAAACATATTGTTTTTTTTCATAACAAACATGTTATACTTACCTGCTCTGTGCAATTGCTTTGCACAGAGCAGCCCTGATCTTCCTATTCTGGTGTCCTCCGCCAGTGCTCCTGGCTCCTCCCCCTGCCAAGTGCCTCCAAAGCAAGCCGCTTGCTATGGGGTCACTCATGCGTGCTGGATCCAAAGCTGTGCTCTGTAGGGTTGATTTATAAATAGACTGTGCACTTTGCAGTTCACTTTGCAGTACAGTTGCTCCAAAGCTTAGTAAATGAGCAGAAGTGCTACGGACTTGCATCATCCAATCATGTGCTAGCAAAAATGCAGTTTTATTTTCCTTGCACGTGATTGGGTATTAGTTGCAAAGTCAAGCTTTACCTCATTTACTAAGCTTTGGAGCAACTGCACTTGCAGAGTGAAACTGTACTTTGCAAAGTGCACAGTCTATTTGCCTTTAGTAAATAAATCCCCATGTGTCCATAGACACACAGAGTGCTGCTCAGCCCCACCCCCTGCTCTCTACTCACTGGCTGTGACAGCAGCAAGAGCCAATGGCTCCTGCTGCTGCATCCATGTCCAGTGGGGCACAGCACTGGATTGAGATCGGGCTCAGGTGAGTATAAGAGGGGGCTGGGAGCGGAGTTGCACACAGAAGGTTTTTTGGTATAAAATGCATTAAGGTATAAAAACGTTCTGCCTTCACGACCACTTTAAAATGTCTGCTTGTGCACACTACTGCCATTGATACAAATGTTTATAGGCAATCTGCCATCAACCCACTATAATGCAGTGTGGAACCTAATATGTGTACTGAGTGGCTTTAGGTTTGGATTAGGCAATGGAAGGTTTGCTTTTTAACAGCTTATTGATTTAGATGTCTGATGTATATGAAGCTGTTTAGTACCTGTCAGAATGAGGTGCTGTGTCCTGTGCGTAGTTCCAGCTGTACTGCTGCTGAATATATTACTAAAGTTTATGTAAACCCAAGAACAATAATATAATATTTTGCAGCTTACTAGTTTTTTAAGGCATTTTTTCCTTTTTAGATGTTGCTACTACTAACACACTTCCAGTCTTAGGGTGATAACACTCACTATCTTTATTTTATCTTTGGAGGGAACAGCACTGTCATTCTGAGAGAGCAAGTGTGTAAGGACTACAGTGCACATCTCCTTCGCTATGTCTCCATAATATAGGGGGTGTTATGTTGTTCATAGGGAGTAGGGATGAGCTTTGTGTTCGAGTCGAACTCATGTTCGACTCGAACATTGTCTGTTCGCCTTTTCGCCAAACAGCGAACAATTTGGGGTGTTCACGGCAAATTCGAAAAGTCTATGGGAGAAATCTAAAGTGCTAATTTTAAAGGCTTATATGCAAGTTATTGTCATAAAAAGGGGACATGTATCAATGCAAAAATTTTGAAAACTGCTGTTTTTTCGGGAGCAGTGATTTTAATAATGCTTAAAGTGAAACAATAAAAGTGAAATATTCCTTTAAATTTCGTACCTAGGGTGTGTATATAGTATGCCTGTAAAGTCGCGCTTGTTTCCCGTGCTTAGAACTGTCCCTGCACAAAGTGTAATTTCTGAAGGAAAAAAAAGTCATTTAAAACTCACTCGCGGCTATAATGAATTGTCGGCTCATGGCAATACATAGAAAAGTCATTGGTAAAAAAAAAAAAATGCGTGGGGGTCCCCCCAAATTCAATTACCAGGCCCTTCAGGTCTGGTATGGATATTAAGGGGAACCCTGCCACAAATTTAAAAAAAAATGCGTGGGGTTCCCCCAAATATCCATACCTGGCCCTTCAGGTCTGGTATGGATTTTAAGGGGAACTCCACCCCAAATAAAAAAAAATGGTGTGGAGTTCCCCCAAAAATCCATACCAGACCCTTTATCCGAGCACGCAACCTGGCAGGCTGCAGGAAAAGAGGGGGGGACGAGAGAGCGCCCCCCCCCCTTGAACCGTACCAGGCCACATGCCCTCAACATGGGGAGGATGGGGACAAGGGCCTCATCCCCACAACCCTTGCCCGGTGGTTGTGGGGGTCTGCGGGCAGGGGGCTTATCGGAATCTGGAAGACCCCTTTAACAATGGGGACCCCAGATCCCGGCCCCCCTATGTGAATTGGTAATGGGGTACATTGTACCCCTACCATTTCACGGAGAAAGTGTAACAAATTGTAAAAAAAAACATGTTTTTAAAACTTTTTTTTGCATTGATACATGTCCCCTGGGGCAGGACCCGGGTCCCCAAACACTTTTTAGGACAATAACTTGCAATCTTAGCCTTTATAATTAGCACTTTTGATTTCGAACGTTCGAGTCCATTGTATTTAATAGGGTTCTAAAGTTTGCGCAAACTTTCTGTCTGTTCGCTGGTTCTGGTGCGAACCGAACAGGGGGGTGTTCGGCTCATCCCTAATAGGGAGTGCTGGGAACAATGTTAACTGATAAGAGTGCAGTATCAGCTCTCATTATCTCTGGTAGGATCAACAAGCACTTGTTTTTCACTTAATGAACAGATATAACAAAACTCTTTCAATAGTAAATTTAACAGACCAAAAGTGATCATATACGAGAAGTTAACTGAAAGCAAAGAAATAGGAGATGGGATTTTTAAGATGCAAGAAGAACACAGTATGTATCACAAAACATAATTTTATTTATATAAAAATATAAAAAATGTATAGAAAGTACAATATAAAATCCATCTATAACAAGATCTAACTTCAAAATTGCATACAGACAAATTTCTCGAAGTTTCGCCAATTTAACTGGCTTCTTCAGTAGTTTTTTTGTCAAGCATTACTGAAACACAGAATATACAATGTAAGCATACAGTAAAAATACACAAGAAACTTTTTGTACAAAATAATATTCAAACGTATTCATCATAGGAATGACATAGAAAAAGGCGAAGCCAGCCGTACAAAGACCTCAAAATGACCTGTATGTTATAGATGACAAAACATAAATTGGTGTAGATAGAATAGTTGCAATCAAAACGGGGGCAATTCAGAGATGGAGTGGATTGGTGTACCATAGAGGGAGTACTAATGTTCAAAAGCACAGAGGAATATCAATGTGCATGAACGAGTACTGAGAGGTGGTAGTGGGCCATCTAAGGGAGAGGATAACAAGCAAATTAATTATATATAATGTAGGTACATATTAATTAATAATAGAAGATTCAATAGGTATAAAAGGTATATAATACCTGAACACTGGTTACTTCAAGAGTCTCAAGATAACCCAAATTATCCAATCCAAATTAGAAACGCCTAAAAATGGCAAAAAATATCATATGAATATAAAGAAGAATTCTTTTTTATATTCATATGATATTTTTTGCCATTTTTAGACGCTGTATGTGATTTCGCCTGCCAGTTTTCAACCAAAGCTTTTGACTGGAGGAAGTTTTTAACTGGCATATAGATTACAATGACGTCCTCAGAGCAGGCATGGAGGAAGTGGGAATTACATGGCTAATGGTCAAAGATCCTGTCCATAGGTTTTGTCAGTTGGGTTTTGCCAAGTTTTTGGTGTGCTGAAGGAGGCCTAAAGGCTAAATATATATTTAAATAACTTAATCTAAGAAACCATCACTCCCCAATCCCCATGCTTGCTAAATCCACTTGCACTTACCTTAGATGGGCATATGCAGCCAACTTCATCTTGGCCAACTTTATATTGGCCATATCAATCTGCCCTTATTGCTGCCAGGGACCTGTTTCTGCCTTGGCTGCAAATGCATAAGATCCTTGCAGGTATAAAACAAGTTCAAAAAGAATGGGCAAGACATGGTATACTGTACATATCTCTGGGTTGATGTAAGCTGGGGGTTAAACAACCCTGGGATGATCTGCATACATTTTTACTGATTTTATGATGAAGGGTAACAATGCGCTAATCATGTGCTTTGCTACATAATGGTGAGCATTTTAATAATCGTAAATTTTAAATACAGCTACGACAGCTGTGAAATGGACAGTGAAAAGTGAAATGTACTGTACGAGAGATATACTTTACTAATTATATTTTCCTTGCAGCACGAACACCAATGGGAGCTTCAACAGGCAATGCATCTCGTGCCTACTGATTGAAAACTGTACTTATGTCAGTGCTTCCTTCAGTCACACTCTGGAGTACTTCTTACTGAAATGTGAAGGTATTATAGCCAGTACAATTCGTTAACTTGTTTTCTGAAATGATACATGGCGCTATACATGATCAAGTGCTGAGCCATAAAAAGGTAATGTGAGTAAAAGCACATTAAAGCAAGAATATGGGCCATTTTATTTTATTATTGAAGAACCAGTAAACATATTCAAATAAGACACTCAAAATGGGCCTACGCATTCTATGCCGCTGATATTATAAAAAGGATTTTATGCCCCTTACTGCGAAAGGTAATTGCAATAGAAGACCGTTTAGATTTCAATGGCCCAGTAAAATCTGAAAGTTAGGGAACTCTTGTATTACTTATTGTGTTTGTTTTACAAACTGTAACAAATATGTTCTTTTGCGAGCAAATTGCAATCCTCTGTGTTCCCCCATTTTCATCTTGCAGTGAGTCTGTGAACAATATCAACCAATAATAATGTTCTGATCACTTACTGATAATGGGCTGGCTATAATGTTGAAATGTGTGCAGGCAACCTATTGGTATTTAAAGCTGAATGTATTAATAATTAGGAATTATGATCTCAGCCAGTAAGTGCTCCTGAAAATTAGGAACATTGACTTACCTAGGTAGGGTAGGTACCTTGATTTTAGTCTCTTGTAATCTTTCCACATTGCTCAGACTGAGAGACGGGGGGGGGCAGCATCTATGACCAATCAGGTGTGCTGCTGGTGACAGAAGAGAACAGAGAGAGGACCTCATCTCTTGCTGCGCCTTCAGTGTTCAACCACAGATTGGCAGAAGGTGGTAATGAAGCTCTGTTTCCTATAGAGAAAATGACACCTTGCCCATCCGTTTCCTCCCCAACTCATCTGTACTCACCTTGGCAGCGCTTCCCCATCCCTTTTTTCGCTGCCTCAGCTGGGAAAGATATCCATTGCCTCCAGGTGTGGGGGAGCATGTGACCGCCTACTGTGTAACACAAGTTGGGTTTAGCAGCCAATTACTAAACCTAAATACTGACCGAGGTAGTGACATCACTACTCAGGCTAGCAACTAGTGATTTTAGTTCCAGCTGCAACAGAGAGGAAGGAGTGGTGAAGAGTGCTAGAATGGAGAGTATAAGGGGGTGGGGCGCTCCTTCCACAGACACTGTCACTTTGTTCTGAATGAGCAAGGTGACTGTGGTGACTTGATTTACTAAAACTGGAGAGTGCAAAATCTAGTGCAGATCTGCATAGAAACAAATCAGCTTCTAGGTTTTTTTTTTTTGCCAAAGCTTAATTGAACAAGCTGAAGTTAGAAGCTGAATGGCTACCATGCATAGCTGCACCAGATTTTGTCCTCTCCAGTTTTAGTAAGGCCGGGTTCACACTGGTACGACAAACGCTCCGACATTGGGAGCTCATGTCGCATGGCGTGTGAAAATCAATGTTTCACTATGGGAGCCGTCTTAACTGGTCCGACACAAGTCGGTCCGACTTTGAAAATGCTCCCTGCACTACTTTGGTCTGACTTTGATCCTACCCGATTTAAGAACACTGAAGTCGGATCAAAGTCGGATCGCCGTCTTGACTGATCTGACTTTGGCATGTGACTTGTGCTCTGATGATCTTGAAGGGAAACTCCAAGCCAATTTAGAAAAAAATGGCATGTGTTCCCCTCCAAGAGCATACCAGGCCCTTTGGTCTGGTATGGATTTTAAGGGGAACCCCTACGCCCAAAATTCAAACCAGACCCTTATCTGAGCACACAACCCAGCAGGTCAGGAAAGGGGGTGGTAATGAGCGAGCTCCCCCCCTCCTGAACCGTACCAGGCCGCATGCCCTCAACATGGGGGAGTGGGTCCTTTGGGGCAGGGGGGCCCTGCGCCCCCCACCCCAAAGCACCTTGTCCCCATGTTGATGAAGACAAGGGCCTCTTCCTGACAATCCTGGCCGTTGGTTGTCGGGGTCTGCGGGCAGGGGGCTTATCGGAATCTGGGAGACCCCTTTAACAAGGGGGCTCCCAGATCCCGGGCCCCCTAACCCTATGTAAATGAGTTTGGGGTACATTGTAACCCTACCCATTCACCTAAAAAAAAAAAATTCAATAAAACACAATACACAGCTTTTCATAGTAATTTATTAAGCAGCCCTGGGGTCTCTTACGACTTCTTCTCCCCTCTCTGGCTTTTCTGCCTCCTCCACTGATACATTCTCCCCTCTCTGGCTCTTCTCCCCTCTCCGGGTCTTCTCCGCTCTTTCTCCGGTTCTTCTCCCTATGTCCGCTGTCTTCTGCCGGGTTTCCCTTGCTGTCTTCTGCTCTTTTGATCGCTCTTTTACCCGGTCTTCTCCGCTGTCTTCTCCCTCTGTTCTTCTTCCGATGTTGACTCAACGCTCTCTCACGCTCTAATGACGGATGCGCGGTGTGCCACAACTTATATTGGGCGGGGTCACCAGAGCCCGGGTGGTGACATCATAAGGGATGGGGCCTCAGGATGACGTCACACAGTGACCCCGCCCCATGCCAATATAAGTAGTGGCACACCGCGCACCCAGCATTACAGCGGGAGAGAGCGTTGAGTCAACATCGGAAGAAGAACAGAGGGAGAAGACAGCGGAGAAGACCGGGTAAAAGAGCGAGCAAAAGAGCAGAAGACAGCGGGGGAAACCCAGCAGAAGACAGCGGACAGAGGGAGAAGAACCGGAGAGAGAGCGGAGAAGAGCCGGAGAGGTGAGAAGACATCAGCGGAGGAGGCAGAAGAGCCGGAGAGGGGAGAAGAAGTCGTGAGAGACCCCGGAGCTGCTTAATAAATTACTATAAAAAGATGTGTAGTGTGTTTTATTTTTGACACTTTTTTTTAGGTGAATGAGTAGGGGTACAATGTACCCCATACTCATTCACATAGGGTTGGGGGCGGGATCTGGGGGCCCCCTTGTTAAACTGGGCTCCCAGATTCCGATAAGCCCCCGACCCGCAGACCCCGACAACCAACGGCCAGGGTTGTCGGGAAGAGGCCCTTGTCCTCATCAACATGGGGACAAGGTGCTTTGGGGTGGGGGGCGCAGGGCCCCCCTGCCCCAAAGCACCCACCCCCCATGTTGAGGCATGTGGCCTGGTACAGTTCAGGGGGGGGCGCTAGCTCATCCTCACCCCCTTTTCTGTCCTTCTGGGGTGTGTGCTTTCATAAGGGTTTGGTATGGATTTTGGGGGGACCCCCATGCCATCTTTTCGTGGGGCGTGGGGGTTTCCCCTTAAAATGCATACCAGACCGAAGGGCCTGGCATGCTCTTGGAAGGGGTACCCATGCCGTTTTTTTTTTTAAATTTGGTGTGCAGTTCCCCCTAAAGATTCATACCAGACACAGTGCCTGTATTGTCGGGGATCAAAGTCGGATCCCTGTTCATTGAAGTCGGACGGATGTCAGACTTCAAGTCGCAGGACAAAGTCGGATCCAAAGTAGTATGACTGTCGTGTGAACCCGGCCTAAATCAACCCCATTGTCTCTCTACTGCAATAGAGAAAAATCAGGTCATGTTACTGGTTATTCTGTCTGGCAGAGCTGTGTAAATCTCAGGAATGGATTAACAGAAATACAAATCAGGCAGATAAAGTAGCGACCTTATATGTATATCAGTGGGGTGTGTAGCTAACTGTCTGAAGTATAGTTCAATACATTTTATTATTTTTTAATCAATGCATAACTGCGCTAATTAGTGTTTTTCTGCCTGTCTGGAGTTCAGCTTTAACCAGAAGTGCACAAATTGAAAGAAAATTGTTTTCAATTTGACTACATATTAGCTTCAAGGGCTGAGTTAAGCCCCGTACACGCGGTCGGACTTTTGGCCAACAAATTTTCTTTTGAGCAAGTTGGACCAACAATCCGACCATGTGTACGCTCCATCGGACAAACTATTTTTGCTTTTTTCTTGTTTTCATCGGACAAAAGTTGGGTCTGCAAACGGACAAACTTTTGCCCAACAAAAGTCCGATGGAGCAAAGTCCGACCGTGTGTACAGAAAACCATCGGACTTTTGTCCGATGGACAAAACAACTAATGTTAAAATCAACCAACAATAGCAGAAGTTGACCAAAGGGTGGCGGTAAAGAGCAGAAAAGAGCAGAAAAACCACATGATGTTGCAAAAAGTTTTGGGAAAGTTTGCAGAAAAGTCATAGCGTGTGTATGCTATGGGTGTTCCCGACCAACTCCGTTCGGACAAAAAAACACGGAAAAGTCAGATGGAAGTCCGACCGTGTGTACGGGGCTTAAGACAGTATATTTTGAGATATAATGGGGTGTGTTTACTAAAGGCAAATAGACTGCACACTGTAAGTGCAGTAGCACTCATTTTCCCTAGAGCTTAGTAAATTTGGTGAAGCTCTACTGATTCTATCATCTAATCATGTGCAAGCAAAGATGCTGTTTTTTTAATTTTATTTTTATTTTCCTTGCACCTCATTGGGTATTCTTTACAAAATAAAGCTTTGCCACATTTACATTTACTAAGGAAAATTAGTGCAACTGCACTTGTAAAGAAAAAAAAACGTCTATTTGCCTTTAATAAATCCACCCCAATGAGTTTCCGCAAATTTCTACCGCAGCACTATGGTGTGAGTGTATTGGTGTGTTTAGCATGTTTGCATGTCTGTAAAGTGTGTGTCATCATTTTAGATTTCTTGACTAGATGTAAAGACGTAAACAGTTTGCTCATTGAAAGCTGCAATCTCCCGGCATCTAGCTACCATTCTGCTCTCCCATTGAGAAAAAGGGACCTTCGCTATCTGCGTGAAACAGTTCAGATTGTTGTCACTGGATGAAATGGGGAAAAATAGAACATAAGCTATGTAAAAATAATGTGTGCCATTTGATTCGTATGATAATATCTTCAGTATGAGAACTTCATGTATCACATATAAATAATTCATAAGGCCACAAATAAAGAGATCTGCAATCGGCAAATAGATAGCGTGCTCGCCAATTATCTCCGTTGTGCAGGGCTCTTTCTCTCCTCTCCGTTCACATTGCTGGCAGCTGCTCTTTTAAATCATTCATCAATGTGTACGAGGCACTCTATGGATGTGGGCTCCAAACATCTGAATTCCTTTTGTTTACACACTGGCAGTTTTGCTTGTGGTGTAAAATTATCAGCTGCATAAACCCGGGAGAGTATCGAGGAGGTGTCATGTGAACGATATTCTGCAGAGTGTTCGCTTTGAGTCCTTTTATCTTTTATGTTGCCATTGCATTTGTCTGGGAGATACTGGGGTTTGTTTTCTGTCTGCATTGTGTATGTAAATGTTTAGCATTGTAAGACACAAATGAACTTCTGGAAAATAGAAATTTATAATGAACAGGATAAGGAGAACATGCAGAAAGATACGATTAATACAGGGATTAAAATATACCTGCATATACCTGTTTTTAGGGAAACATAGCTGACTTCCTTCAGAAAATGCCAGTTCCCTGGCTGCCTTTCACTACAATACTTCATAGGTCTATATGAATAAATGAAGTTTTATTGAAGCATGATGTCATATGTCTGCATTGTGTTGCAGAACTGAATGCACATTAAAGGGATAGTTCACGCCATAGGTGAATTTTCTTATCTATTGACATGGACCCCAATATCATTGCTTTCACAAAATTTGTACTGTTTGGGTAAAACCCTTTGTTATATTGCTTCTTTTGATGGAATTAAACAATAAAAATAAATTTCCTTTTGAAGGGATAGTTCACCTTTACCACAAAACTGCCTATGCAGATAAGGGGCATCTGTAGTGCAGCTCTGACTAAAGTTGAATGAAGCCCTTGCTGTAGGCCATTTACATACCTTATTGAACCTGACTGGAATACTTCCAGGACGTTGCTAAGTACTCCCAGGATGTTTCTAAGTGAGGCCTAGTCATCACTGCTCACCTCCACCATCACAGGAGTGATCTCTTAAATGCTGAGCTCAGAGCTCCTGCATCAGGAGAGAGAAAGAGTATGTGAGGGGGTTTGAATCAGAGAAAGAGCTCACTCCTGTTTATGGTGGAGGTGGGCAGTGATGACTAGGCCTCACTTAGCAACATCCTAGGAGTACTTAGCAATGTCCTGGGAGTATTCCAGTCAGGCTTCATAAGGTATGTAAATGACCTACACCTATAGCAAGAGTATTATTCATATTTAGTCAGAGCTGCACGGTTTGTTTTATTCTACAAACATCCCTTACCTGCATAGGCAGTTTTTTTTGTAAAGGTGAACTATCCTTTTAAAGCGGAGGTCCGCCGATTAATTTTTTATTTTTTTTAAAGTCAGCAGCTACAAATACTGCAGCTGCTGACTTTTAAAATAAGGACACTTACCTGTCAAGGGTGCCCCCGATGTCGGCATCCGAAGCCGACTTATTGCTCGGCTCTTGTGTGCCTTGCGGCTTCACTTCCTGGTTCCATACTGCGCATTCACGACTCGCGCTGCGCGATTTAACTGGTCCCTGCTGTCTTCTGGGACCTGTGTGTCTCCCAGAAGACAGTCTGGGGAACGAAGGAAGTGGCGTAGATACCCGAGCCACCAGCGGGTATCTATACCCAGAAGCGGGAGCAAATACCTGTATTACACAGGTATCTGCTCTCCCCTCCCCCTGAAAGGCGCCAAATGTGACACCGGAGGGGGGGAGGGTTCCGAAAAGCGGAAGTTCCATTTTTGTGTGGAACTCCGCTTTAAGGACTTGTTCACTCCATTTCAGTTGGTGTGATGACCATCACACATGTATGATGTGAACAGGGCACATAGAACATAATTAGACATGGTGGGAACAAGCCCTCACATATGTTATCTTTTGTGCTGACATGCATTGCATTCATCTGAATGGGCTGTCAACTAAGGATGAGCTAGGTGCAGTCTGAACTCAGTCCGATCCCAGCTTTATAGAAAGAAACAAGGTTCCCCCTTACGGGACTTTTAAGGCCCTGGTGATTATATGACAACACCAGAAAAATTATAATATATGAAAAAAAATTGTATAAAATTCTGGTCAGACTAAATTATACTTTTTATACAAACTTTTTGATATATTATTCATTTTCTGGTGTTGTCATACAATCACCAGGGCCTTAAAAGTTCCGTAAGGGATAACCTTGTTTCTTTCTATCCATACATTGGGATGTTGACCCACCCCTAGTTTAGTCTATCTCAACTTTTTTCTGTTGATCCCAGCTTGGTAGAATCTGTGGGAAGCTGTCACATGATTGCATCCCCACCAGCCCAATCAGCTACGTCCATTCCCACGTAGTCAAATTTGTATTGATGCTCATGATGTCATTGACCTAATGTGGTCAACCTAGCCATATTAGGTCAATGATATTGCCCAAATATGGCCCTGTGGCCATATGAGGTAAATTAAGTCACAAACATCCTTCCCCCTTTGTGTATATGCTGCTGTGGGGCAAGGAATGCCTCAAAAATGGGCCAAGAAATGCCCCAACCACAGCTGATTGGGCCTGGCTCAGATGCAATCATGTGGCAACCTCCCCTAGAACCAAGTTTGGGCCGAACCTAGCTCATCCTAACTGCCAATGCATCACAAAGTAGGAAAGGCTGTATATGTACTGTTTGTTCTTCAACACAGTACAATGCACAGAACGTGTAATCCATTACCATGCATTGTGGTGTGCTGCAACACAGCTGTGTTGAATGTGCAACAAATGAATGCATTGGGGTGCTATTAAAAAAAAATGGCAATCACACCGCATTATTTACATAGCACTAATATTTGGTAAAACCAGAGGCCAGATAACCTGAGAACCATGATTTTCATGTGTAGAGAATATTATGGTCTAGATCAGGGGTAGGCACCCTCGGCCCTCCAGATGTTTTGAAACTACAAGTCCCATGAGACATTGCAAGACCTTGACAATCACAGGCATGACTCCTAGAGGCAGAAGCATGATGGGATTTGTAGTTTCACCACAGCTGGAGGGCCGAGGTTGCCTACCCCTGGTCTAGTTGTTTCTCCTATGACAAGACTGTATTAGAGCAAATCTATGCTTTGGCCACATAGGGGAGAGTAACAGGTGTACTTTAATGCTTGCTCTTCGGCATTACATATCTTTCCTTTAGCCTGGGTTCACACTGCTGCGGGTTAGAAATCGTGCGAGTTCAGCTGAACTCGCACAATTTCAAACCGGCAATGCAGTCTGACTTCAGGGGCGATTTGACAGACTTCTGTGCAGGTTCAAGCACAGATGTCTATTCAAGTCGCCCCTGAAGTCGCCAAAAGTAGTACAGGAACTACTTTGGGAATCAGTGCGGCACCGCACCGATTCAGATGGTGCCGTTGCTGGTAATAGCCAGCAATTTTACATGCGGTTTGAGATGTCAAAACGCACGTCAAAAAGGCCCGATGTGAACGTGGGCACAATCCCCCACCACTCCATTCAGCTGTTGTGATTGAGGGAAAGGATCCCTAGATAATCTTCAAGATGCACCAGAACGTGTATTTCATTTTTCTATATAGCAGCTTGCTTGAAGTTCAGCTTTTATTACACTAAAATGAAATATATTATTATTTTGATTACAATAACCATTTTTAATTATTATTACTCTATTTTATAGGTCCGAGGATTCCTACAGTAACTATACATAACACAACTGACAACCAAAGTAAGCTGAAATATAACATTTAATTTTTCCTAAATGCTTTTTTACTTGTGTGTTTTACTTTTTTTTCTTATCATATGGGCAGTAAAGCACAACCGTTATATTACACCGCAAAGCAATATTGCTGCCCCATGTATGTAAATCTTAAATTTGCTGACTGAACAGAGGACAAAGGTTTTTAAAGCATGTTGAGAGATTATGTACATCAATGCAATCTTTTTTACATGCAAATCTAAAAAACACTGAAACACTTTACATTCCCCTAAATTAGAAGTGTTGCCAGGCAATGAACCTTCAAATTGATACATATTCCTAACAAGCAGTATGTAAGTTCTAATACAAGCTCTCATTGACCTCTAATGCCCTGTACACGCGGTCGGTTTTTCCGATGAAAAAAGTCCAATGGACTTTTTTCATCGGAAAAAACGATCGTGTGTGGGCCCCATCGGACTTTTTTCCATCGGTGTTAAAAAATAGAGCATGTTTTAAATTTTTCCGATGGAAAAAAAACTGATAGGAAATTCTGATCGTCTGTGTGGAACTCCAACGGAGAAAAAACCCACTCAGAAGCATTGAACTTCATTTTTCTGGGCTCGTCTGAGTGTTTTACGTCACGGCGTTTTGGATGGTCGGAATTTTGTCTGATGGTGTGTAGGCAAGACTGATGAAAGTCAGCTTCATCGGATTTTATTCCATCGGAAATCTGATCATGTGTACAGGGCATAAGGCTATAGACACGCTGGAGCAAGTAGTCATCAAATTTTACAAGAGAAGCCGTGAAGTGCTTTATTTTTTTGTAGAAGGTTTAATTCCAATTTAATGGGCTCGGTGAGAAGTTAATTTAGATATTTCTTGGGGAGCGAGGATTAAACTAGCTATACACTAGCAGAATTTAGAAAATGTTCATTTTAAAAAAAGTTCATCCTATTTTCTAATCATTAGTGGGGTCAAGTCAGTGTTTGTTTTTGACAATAGTGATGAGAAAATTCAAAGGGACAGGTTAGAAGTTTTTTTTCTCCAACGTATGTGATTTTCGTTTGGGAAATTACATTCATCCTACAATCGAATGATAAAAGCAAAAAAAAAACATGGAGTGCTTTTGTCAAGCCATGAAAATTTTCGTACAAATATGTTTGTTCATAAATCTACTAGTGTTTGACCAGTTTTAGACTATGCAGGATACCCAATAGGTTAAAAAAACTTTTTTTCACATCTAGCTCAATTAGAGAAATGACTCCAGCCCCTCTCATAGACTAATAGATTAATTCAGTCTCTCTCACAGACTGGGATGGTGTGCCTTTAACCCGAGACCTGTTGAAATTTGATAGTGGGCCTTTAAGATGAGACCAGCAATACTTGATGCATGGTGAGCAGTTTAGGGTTCCTGTGGGGTCTTGTGTGACCAGCCCTCCAGAACTCTCACAATAGAGAAGTTCCCTCTGCAGGATGCTTATAACTCACAGCCATCTGTCTGCTTCCTTCCTTTTGGAGTCACCTTCCAGAAGGGCAGTTAAGACTTCAGGCCTTGGGACCCAGAACTTTCTCCTTGCAGTAATACTTCTAAGGCAACAGGTCAGAGTCCAAGAGGTAAGAGTGCATCCTGGAAGTTCCTCCAAGTATTTATACTCTGTCCCAGCATGCACCTTTGGTAAACAAAATTCCTAGTGGTTGGCCAAGGGGAATATAAATGTTCATCACTCACAGGATATGGGAATATAAATGTTCATCACTCACAAGATATCGTCACTTCCTTACACTATTGCCAGGGACACTCCCCAGCAGCAGGAGGAAGAAAATGGTTACCTTAGCTTAGGGGAACTTGCAGAAAGCAGACTATATAAATCAGTCCAGGCCGCATAAAGCTTGGCAATACAAAATTTTGAGTAGAAACTTGCCTGCATATGGCAAGGTCACTATACACACTTTATTGCCCCTCTCATGATCTTTTCAATCAGGCCCGCCTGTTAGGACCTGATCGGAAGCTCCATACAGGTCTATGGGTAAGTAGATGTAAACAGACTTGTGTCAGTTTATACGTTGTACATCTGCCAACCTCTGAGTCTGTCTTGGTCTAGAAAAACATCACAGAAAAGGACTGTGTTGTTTTCAGTTTTCTGAGCTTACGCATGACAGATATGAAAGATAGAAAACTGGGCTGCCACCGTTCGCTGTCAAAATGCAGAAATAAAAAAAACTGTATGGGCACTAATGTCACAAAATACACTATTCTGGTGAACAGGACGGATCACAGGACTCTAAACCGAATTGAATCGCTTTATGATGCTTTCCCTGGTCATCTTTCAGTTAATTACTCAAAAGGCCCTGTACACACGATCGGATTTCCTATGGATTCTAATCCGATGGATTTTTCCATCGGAAATCCGATGAAGCTGACTTACCATCAGTCTTGCCTACACACCATCAGTCAAACATCCGACCGTCCAAAACGCTGTGACGTAAAACACTCCAACGAGCCGAGAAAAATTAAGTTCAATGCTTCTGAGCATGCGCCGACTTGATTCTGAGCATGCATGGGTTTTTTGTCCGATGGAGTTCCACACAGACGATCGGAATTTGCTATCGTTTTTTTGCCCATCAGATAAATTTAAAACATGTTCTATTTTTTCTCACCGATGGAAAAAAGACCGATGGGGCCCATACACGATCGGTTTGTCCGATGAAAAAAGTCCATCGGACTGAAAACCGATTGTGTGTACAGGGCTATAGTTCAATTTTTTTTTAGCTGTAACAAATCTCTGCAAGTTTTATAGGTGTATACAGCTTGTAAACATTAGAGCAGACACATCTCTTCCAAAACGTAAACCATTTCTTTTACAGAGTATAATTTAAATGTTGCCACTTATCAGTACAGCACTACAGCAATAGCTGTATGTAAAATGGTTCAGTTTTATTGCATGGTCACATTAATAAATACAAATGCATACATTTACTACTCTTCCATTGCCAGCATATAAAATCTTTATGTGTTTGTTCTTACAAATAGAATAACTTATTTCTGTTACTTGTGCTGGACTCATAAAGATGTTCAGAAAAATATAGCAGGTGATTTCAACATAAAGCATAATTGCTTTATGTATTCCTTTACATATTCACGTAGATCAGGAGAGATCATTACTTATTAAAATCTACAACTTTTTGAGCGTTTTCTAAATTATTCAGCATTTGGATCAGCCAATATAATTTCCTTGTGTTAAGTAAAAACCATGCTTCAACAATGTGGGAATTGCAGCAACACATGGTAGCCCCATTATTCAGTCATCTGCAACTAAATAAGAAACCACTTGACTAAAAAACAAAAAAAAAAGATTATTTATTTGTTTAACTTTGACCATTTTAAATAAAGTGGGGGATATGATTTACAAAGCCATTTAAGCCCTTAGAGAAGAACTGTATTTTATAATTGCACCTTAGTACCAGATCTCACCAGCAGGTGGTGATGGTAAAATCTGCTGTTGCAGTTCCAAATTCTGATAAATCCACGAGCTGCAATCAAACTTTGTGTTGCATGTCAGGGCCAGAAAGAGGCATAACATTATTATTATTATAGGTACTTATATAGCGCTGTCAACGTATGCAGTGCTTTACATGTATATTGTACATTTACATCAGTCCTTGTCCTCAACGAGCTTGAAATCTAAGGTCCCTAATTCACATTCATACACATATTAGGGACAATTTAGTCAAGAGCCAATTAACCTACCAGCATGTCTTTGGAGTGTGGAAAGAAACCAGAGGAACCCCATGCATGCATA
The DNA here is from genome assembly GCA_029206835.1 of Rana muscosa. Classification (NCBI taxonomy): domain Eukaryota; kingdom Metazoa; phylum Chordata; class Amphibia; order Anura; family Ranidae; genus Rana; species Rana muscosa. The sequence continues at coordinate 210,960,327 of CM055122.1, forward strand.
GGGAGAACATGCAAACTCCAGGCAGGTAGTGTCATGGTGGGGATTTGAACAAACAACCCTAGTGCTGCTAGGTGGAAATGCTAACCACTTAGCCACTGCAAGGAGCTTCCAATCTAGGGTCTCTAATTCACATAATAGGGCCAATTTAGTCAGGTGCCAATTAATCTACCAGCATGTCTTTAGAGCGTGAGAGGAAACCTATGCTGGCACAGGGAGAACATGCAAACTCCAGGCAGGTAGTGCTGTGGTTGGTATTCAAACTGACATCCTTAGTGCTGCTAGGCGGAAGAACTAACCACTTAGCCACCGTTTCAATTTGCCTTTCAAAACAATTTTAAACAATGGCCTGGAAAACTCCCAAGTAATGCTTCATCAAACCTAAGAACAGGGTCATGCAGGCCTTGATCCTTGGTAGGATATTAGTCACCCTACAAGAAAGAGTCTCTGCTTTTACTAAGCTATGGCAACCTTGGGTTGCTGATTTCCTCCCCATTTGGTTTTGATGAATCCCTGCTCGAGCCTTGATTCTGTGCCTTTGGAGTCTCCTGTTTCTCCTCCTATCATGATGCATGCATGTCTTTACCCCACGGGTTCCCCTCCCCTCTACCATTCCTTACCCCTCCCCCACAAATTAATATTCTGTTTATGCGCTGTACTTTTTTGTCCAACTACGTACTATTATAAGTTTAGTCCTCACACTTTTGAACTTTAAATATAGCAATTTCTTTGGTCATTACACTTATTGCAGATGCTGTAATTTTTCTACTGTGCCAAAAAAAATAAAAAAAAAGATTTAAACAAGAAAAAAACACCTTAAAGAAGCATTACTGCAAGAAATAATGTATTTTGATAACTGCATGTGGTTAACACTTGTAATGATAGCATTATTCAGCATATAAATCCTTCCATTGTTTCAAATATAATTTTCTCCACGTTCAAATGCAGCCCAAGCTGTCCAGGCTGGAGGGACGTGTCACAGCCTGTGACTGGCAGAAATCCACCTATACCAAGTTATTTCCAAAAAATAATACAGATTTGATTTTAAATACATATTTGTATGCCAATTTAAAACAGTTTATTGATATTAGTTATTTATTTTTACTCCAATTTTTCTTCCAAAGACTGTTTTTTTTTATTATTATTTTGAACATGTGTCCTGCAGCAGAGGACTAGAAGCTCATCCTGCTTATGCTTCCCTGCAGACAGGCTGGGAAACAGCTGGGTCATGCGACAACTGTATATAGATTAGGACAAAAGTTACTTAGATGATTTTTTTTTTATTATTTAATTTAAAAAAATTACAGTGCCATCATCCCCATAGAGAAATAGAAGGGGCAATGTAAATTAAACAGTATGTGTTTAGAATCACTTTAAAGTGGTTGTAAAAGCAGAAGGTTTTTTTATTTTAATGCATTCTATGCATTAAGATAAAAAGCCTTCTGTGTGCAGCAGCCCCCCTCAGCCTGCCTAATACTTACCTGAGCCTCCTCTCAATTTAGCGATGTCCACGAATGCCTCGGCTGGCCAGGACTCACCCTCCTGATTGGCTGAGACACAGCAGTGGCGCCATTGGCTCCCGCTGCTGTCAATTAAAGTCAGTTAGCCAATCAGGTAAGAGGGGGTGAAGCCAAGCCGCAGCTCTGTGTCTAAATGGACACAGGGAGCTGCCACTCGGCTCAGGTGCCCCATAGCAAACTGCTTGCTTTTGGGGGCACTCAATAGGAGGGAGGGGCCAGGAGCACTGAAGAGGGACACGAGAAGAGGAGGATCTGGGCTGCTCTGTGCAATACCGCTACACAGAGCAGGTAAGTTTAACATGTTTGTTAATATTTTTATTAAAAAAAAAGACTTTACAATCACTTTAAGCAGTCTGTGAAACAAATTTTGCATAGCTATTCATCCATCAAAACTGCATGTGCATTCGTTCTGTGCGAATGGGGCAAAATCAAATGTTCTCTAGCTTTATTCTCTGCAGTCTGAATGTGTGAATGTGGAAAATACTGCATTATGGCTGAGAAGTATACTTATTTACTATGATAGTCAGCCCTACCTAGGTGGCCTTACTATACCATGGCCACTAGATTTTGCCAACTATCATAAATAATAAATAAGTATGCAGAGGCTACAAAGACCCCAGACTGAACGACAGCTTAAGTTTTGTCCCTTTTCTTAAATGGTTGTAACTTCTGAAGATTTTTACCCCCTTTTTCTTTCTTTATACACAGCTCTATGTACATATCAGGATTTTTTCTTTCAGTCTCTTTTTGAATATATACTTTTAATATAGATTGCCTGAAATTTAGCTACTAGAATCGGTCTTGTGGCCTTGTGTCTTCTCTGGGCCCTGCTGGTTTAAGCGGGCCTGCCCTTATTTGTCTCCATCTTATGGACGTCATAGGGCTATGATTTACCTTCACTACTGTGAAATGGTCCGCGGCACCAACGTCTTTGTGTGTGTTGCGAGGGACGTGATGATGTCATCATGCACGCACTAACAATGCTGATGGGCATGTGATATGCCATGACGCAGGTGCAGCATACAGGAGGACGCGCACCAGCAGCCATTAAAAGCCCAGAACTGACACAGGGCGGCAGATCGCTTCCCGATCAAGCCTTTGAAGCAGCCGACTGAGTCCGGTGAAACGAGTCAGCCGACCTCTTTGACCACCTCTGATGTTGTGACCTTACCATTTTTACCCTGAGGATTTTATACATGGCATATCCTGTGATGAGAGAGTATTGTGTGATGAAGCACCTCCGGATCGGATAAGTACTTACCCTGTACCTTTATGGAACATTGACTTTGCACTTGGAGGTGTATCTTGGATCACGGATTTCAAGGGCTCCGTGAGATCTCTATTGGTAGCTCTGTGCTCATACAAAGACTGTGGATTAACAATATAGAGCGAGGGAGGGAGTCCAGGACAGAAAATGTTTTTTTACAACAGAATATGTGGATCTATGCAATCTGTGTTATATACTTCTTACTACTGACAATTGAAACCTCCTCTAGACCACGATTACCAGCCTTTGTCGTATTGAGCTCAACACTGGGTTTTCTCCATTGTCTACGCTGCAGGTGCACTTTGATTTTGGGACTTGATCTCAGTCCATTATATCCTTAGGAATATTAAAATATCAAATTTTCCCTGCAAAAAATCTTGCCAGCTCACAGGGTGACCTCTCTACAAAGTTGCTCCTACTTAGGAGCTGTGTGTAAACAGAGGGACTTCTTTCATTCACACACATTGAGATTTGGTCTCACTATAAAACCAAGAGGTGGTCATGATTTTAGACTGCATATGCCTTGTGTTATATGTGTTTACATGTAGCTTTCAATAACTTAACTTTTTGATGTTAATAAATTTTGTCATTTTGATATGTACAGTGGGCTGTGTAGATTCCTTTATCAATTCTGGGGATGGTTGAGTGACATCAGGTTTTTTATTTTTATTTTTACATAAACAAGTATGCACCTCAGAGTCATCTAATGACCAAAATGCAGTATTTCCCACATTCAAATTGCAGAGAATATAGCCAGAGAACATTTGATTTTGTTCCACTTGTTCAGAATGCAGTTTTGATGGAAGAACAGCTATGCAAATTTTTAATAAAATACACCCCGTAGAGTCTTTTCAACCATAAATACCTATTAGCAGTGTTTCACATTTCAAGTTCAGCTCTAGTTTAAACATTTCCTCCAGCCACCAATTATGTATGTTCAGGGATCTGCCCTTACATAACCTTACTTTACATTGAAAGTGTCGTGTGCACTTTTGGTGACAAAGAGGTAAAAGTAATCTTCTGCGATTGCAGAATACCTACTGGATATATCCTTTAATTTCTACAATTTAGCTGTCAATATTGTCAGCATGATCATGTCACAGCACACAGCGGGGAATAGAATAATATGACACATTTAAATAAACACAGCCTGTGGGTAGGCCACAGATGGGATGTAAATTATTAAAGAGCTAGTAACCATAGGCATAATTGAAGGTATATCACAGCTTGTTGTTTCTTTATGCTTTTGTCTGCATTGAAGTCAATGTGTTCCTGTTAATTTGGAGGTCTGTACAGATATAAGGGGCATCAGCAGAAGCAGAATCCCCTGTAATACAGATAGCAATACATTTAGTTATAGGGTTACTGCACAGAGTTAGATGATGACCTTAATTTTGTTTCCCAACGTGCTACTTGACACCTTTAACTGCAACACAACTCTGCATATAGGAAGCCATCATTTTCCCTGCAGAGCTTGGCATCTTCATATCTCTGTAACCAACAGACTTTCTTTTTTTTATTAAGAGATCCAAGGAGCAGTTATTAATGGATATGGTATTCTTTTTTTGGCCAACAATCTCATGTGTTTGTTAGCAGCCAATTGTCCCAGGTCAGCTGCTTTCAACATTGATTGGAAAAGTTAGAACCCCCCTTCTATGTTTTTGTTTTTATCTTAGATAAGCCTCGCTCATCTTCTCCCCATTTCTTCTTTTCCTCTGCAAGTACATTTAAAAAAGATACCAGGATTTAAAGGAAAGTTGTAGCAGGGTTTAGGGCCATTTCAGCTTTCCAGCTGCCATAGGGTAATACATGCCAACACACAAAACAAAGTGATGGCATTGACCAGCCACAATATTATTATATTATACAGGATTTATATAACACCAAAAGTTTGGCCAGCTCTGGATTCAACCTAAAGGGGTGCCAAAAGATTTTCTGCCCAGATTGCACCAGCCTATCTGATTGCCCTTTATTGTCTATAGGTATTTTAACATAGATATTTGGAGTTTAGGGTACCATGGGATGGATTAGGCTCCTGTGTGAGGAACCTTACTAAGGTTGCTTTTTTATTTAGCAGCGAATGTGATAATCACCAAATATTCACTGGCGGTGACTGTATATGAAACCACATTCATCAGGAAGATTCGCTTGCAGTAAATATTTGGTGAATGTCACATATAAATATGCCCATATAAGCCTGAGCAGGGCACCCTGTAAAGTGAAGCCTGAAAGCAGTTGATTAAAAGTCATGATTTGAGCATGCTTGGATTCTTTAAAGTTAAGTCCAGTTAGGTGCATGTCACCTCCAGGAATTCTATTACTTATATGTGACATGTTTATTGAACTGCCTAAGGACACACTCTGGCTTTAAGAGGGGAGAAGCACGCAGAGTAGCTATGCCCGCCCCACCCCTCTGCTGCCTATTCACAGAAGCTTTAGTATTTTGTGAATGAGTGCACATAATACAAAGGCTTCTGTGAATGGGCAGAAGGAGGGGGAGGGTGGTGGGCATAGCAGTTCCAGCGACTCTGCTCTTGAAGCAGCTAAGACCACAGTGAGCAGCATCAGAGCTACGGAAGTTATCTTCCTGGTGCACAATAGATCTGTCAGATGTGGATAATAGAGATAAGTCTTTGTTAGACTTAACTCATAATATGCCTGCAGTTTTTCAAAGAAGCTGAATTCCTGGAATTCAGCTTTGTTTCCTTGAATATATTTCCCTTATAGAAGGGTTACCTTCTACGTAGCAATGTATAGGGAAATCTTAGGGAGATTTAACTGTATATCTAGGAAAAACTTTATTTTTAGTTTTAGTTTTGGATGGCATGGGGAAAGGTTAAAGTGTTACTAAACCCAGGACCCTGCATTCACTATATCTGGTTTCCAACAGTATGCAGTCTTGTGATTTCTATCCGTGCCTGGTTAAAGCTTGTAGAAGGATCATACGGAACTGGCTGTCCTTTCAGGATCCAGGGCCCCTGACCCTCTGTCTGGACAGTGCTGATTGGCCCTGTGCTGATCACATGTACTTTCCTAAGAAAAAAACAACTCTCTAGCAATATACACCAAACTGAGCATTTGCAGCCTGACTCCAGTAACTCTGTCTTATCCAGACATGTTCTGGAGTCAGTGGAAGAAGAGAAGGATCTGTGCATACAGGATCAAACAGCCTTTTTACACAATGTAGAGGATTAACCCATTAGGTTCCACAGTGACTATAACAAGCATGCTTTACAGTACTGCGTATACAACTGATTTTACTGTTGTTGGTTTAGTAACACTTTAAGCCCTCTGTTAGGTTTGTATTGTTGTCTTTTTCTTTTTGGGACGGTTCTCCACTCTCTTTGTCCTGATGACTACAGTCACTGAAACAGAGATAGAGGAGAAAGTTGTCTAGAGAACAAGAGGTAAGGGGGCAAACCCTCCAATAGGGAGGTGTGTTCCAGGGGACAAATCTCTAGGAGGGCTATTCCCCTCACTTTGGGAGATTTCCTTGAACTTCTTGGTGTGTCTCTAGAACAGGAAGTGAAGGGAAATCTCCCCAAAAGGAACACAAACCACAAAATATAAACTGGCAGCAGTTTTAACCCTTCCCTACTCTTTCCGAAACCTAAAAAAAGTTTTGGCTGCGTTCACTTTAAAGACAGAGCAAAGATAAGTCACACAGCAGACTGGCTCAAAGGTGAAATTTTGGCACGCCTTATTCACCTCACTCAACATGAAGTAAAGTTTGTGTATCCTTCATGCCTAGTTCTGTTGCTATTTTTTTTTTATCTCTGTTTATTTTATCAATGATGCTGTGATGCCATAGTATGATGTTAATATTTGCTGAAAATATTTTTAATGGAGTTGTTGTTCACACAATTTCCTGGGAGGATTTCAATTCCTTTCTGGACATTTCCAAGCCTCGTCTGTTGATATGTTCTGTGTTTTTATAGAATAAATAAGTTGATAATGGCTAATTGCAACTCTCTTTAGAATATTATGGGGCGTTCATATTTAACTGAGAAATAGCAATTTCTGCTCCAATGAATAATGCATTCCCAATGGCCCTAAAACTGAACAAGAGTGTCCTCTAGGAGATATGCCAATCTCCTCTAAGCCATAACTATTTATCCACGCTAGCAATTATAGGAACAAACACAAGACTCTGCTCAAGTCCCCTGAGTGACAGGCATCTTCCAGCTGATAAAGCAAATTCTGTTAGTTTTAATTAAATGAGCATACCATAAAGAACTGAGCCTTTTACACTTTCGTTTCATAAAAAAAAAAAAAAATATATAGGTTTATTTTATTTTTATTTATGTATTACCTTTTTACATTTTCTATACTGACACACTGAAAATACAATTCTTTCGACAATATACACTATTATATTATGGTGGGAAAATCAATATTAAAAAAGTGCTGCCTTCCAATATTTGGGTTTATAATAATGATTTTAAATGGTTAGTCAATAGTGAGTAAGACTTGCATCAGTGCAGAATTGTTTTTTTTTAAAGGGCGATTCCATAATGACCTTAATAGTGGAACGTGAGCAGGGATTTGTGGTGTGTATAATATACTGAACTACGCGACTCAATTTCATTGAACTGAGGCTTGAAAATCCCAGGGCTTTTCTAGGACCAATGGTTTGTACTTCCAACTTATTAGGGATCATTTATCTTCTTTCTTTTTTTTTTTTATCAAGTACTGTTTCAGATAGTCACCAATTGTATTTATAACCTGCTGTGGAAAATGACAATTGAAGAACCAAGCTTTGAACCTGATTTATGCCTTTGGGGAGATGTGAAACAATTGTTTCCTAGAATAAATCATGCTGTGGTGGTGCGAGACATACTTCTATAGACTTTGTGCAGCCTGTGCATCATAACACATTTTTAAAACATGAAGTAGTTGTTTTCATTTTTTTTTTTTATCCTTTGTTGCATCTCATCTGTCTGCCTTGCATGTACTTCAGTGATGGTTGCACAACATTTCTCCGGGCAGGTTCCCTGAGGGGGACAACAGTGGACCATGCCTGGTATTGTGTGTTGAAACTGCCACTCATGGTCTTCAACAGAAGCCAGAGTGACAACACAGAACACAACTGGGTAATAGGAACAGAGCGTTGTCATCTTATAACAGGAGGTGTCTGGACAATGGCCCCCATGGGAATCACCAGGTTTTCTTTGAAAGCTTATATGATATTATAGTGATTGGCTTTACTGTTTCTGTATAAATAATAAGAACTATAAGTGGGGGAGATTTAATTTCAGGAGTTATTAAAGAAGAAGCTTGATGACTACAGTGTAATACCGATAGCCACTGGGGGGTAGAGCGCACAAATCTGTGTATGTCATGTAATACAGTTTTGTTTGGAATAGAAAATGTGTAAAAATTTGCTTTGAAGGGAAAGTACAATCTTAGGCCGGCCACATACGGTTCAGCAGGAACCGGCCGAGATTCGAACCGTTAATTGGCAGGCTGAATATACCAAGTTGATCGTTCAATTAACTTGGGTACAGCCAGCCTGCCAGATTCTCTTGCGATTATCACTAGCGGCTATAGCATCACTGTCTTCCTCACCAGAAGAAGACAATTGCCCGGCAGGGGGGACTCCTGCATAGCACTGTATTTGTTGATGGGGGAATCGAGCAAGTTTCTTTTCTGCAACCGTATTTTTAGGTATACATCTTAATGCTAAAAGACTTAACAATATGTTTTAGTGGTTTAATACTCTTGTATGAATGCTTCATTTGTAAATATGCTGCACATGTACTGTACATGGGGTGTCTATATGTGCGCTATGTGCTGCTTTTGCAGTGCTACACAATGGTTGTGCTTTACTGCTCCGTCTCCCAATTACAAAAGTCTAAGTGGTTGATTTACTAAAGACAAATTAGCTGTTCACTTTCCAAGGGAAGTTACAGTAGGTGCCACCGATTTTGTATATCCAGCGCGATGAGATCGCGCTGGATATCGCCGCTGCGAGGCTGTGCTTCTCGCGCTCGCCACCCCCATGAGATGCAGCGCATCCATAGGAATGTATTGCAGGCGGCGAGCGGGAGGAGCGTCAGAGCTCGGCGCTAGCTCCGGCAACGGAGGTTGCGGGCGGCCAGGTACTGTACATTTCAAAAGAGAATGTTCCCCACAGCTTACTGAATGAGGTGACGCAATATACTTTTTTTTTTCCCTTGCGTGTGATTGGGTATTCTTTGCAAAGTGTAATTTTTTCACATTCACTGAGTTCTGAGGAAAGTTCCCTTGCAAAGTTCAACTTCACTTGCAAAGAGAATAGCCTATTTTTCTTTAGTAAATACACTGGCTTGAAACTGATATCTTATCTAAATATTTGCCAAGCAATTGGGTAAAGTCTTTGTAATAATGAATATACCCTGTATCTAGTAGTTATAGTATAAAGCCTAGTACACACTTTTATTTTTTTTTTCATTCAACTCAGAAGGCCTGAATGAATAAAAACTGACAGCTCTGGAAAAGCTGCTGTACTAACCATGCAATGTTAGTACAGCGATCTCCCCTGCTGTGCTATTGTGTTCTGACAGGGGGACACCCCCCCTGCTATTGTGTTCTGACAGGGGAACGCCCCCCCCTGCCAGAACATTCCAGTCAGTGCTCTCAGTCATTGGCTGAGAGCGCTGATCGGGGGGCGATCGGCAGGTCTTTTTCAGTCGTGCCCCATCGACCGAAGCCGGCCGAACTCCTGTCCGACCGGCTGCAGTACACACGGGATGTGTATGAGCCAGATTCTACTGAAACGCCTGATACCGCCCAACATTTGACCCATGTGTACTAGGCTTAAGGTTCTACAAATACAATAACAAAAATATGGAAAAACAAACACATAAAATTAACACATACACTGCAAAAATAACTTGAGTTTTTCAGTGAAAATGCACTATATTTTCATGATAAAACAATATTCCAGATTGCCTATAACTTAGGCTAGCCATACACGCATACATTTCTCTCATTCGACCCATGGACTGATGGTGGAAAAAAATCAAATAGATTCCTCCATCCATGTTAAACAGGGTAGATGAAGGAATCTTTTCTGCTCACTATTGTATTCAGACAGCTGAAACCCGCGTTTGCCAGAATACGGTACTTGAAAAGTGACTGACTCTGATTGGATACAGTCACTGTCTGGCTGACAACTTTCTACCTGCCTCTTTCAATTTTTCATTTGAAGTGTGCCAAGCCAGGTGATGCCGATATGCCCACGCACAGCTCGAATGCCGGCTAATTTAATAGGAATTATCCAAAAAGCATGCCATGTATGGTCAGAAAATGCCTTCAATATAGTCATCATTACTGATCAGATCAGGATTATTTCTAACCCAGAGCAATATTTCTAATCATCTTAATTATATTGATTTAGGTCTAATTGAGCTAGAAAACAACTCCAAAGTGAAAGCTGTGATAGAAGACAGACAAATGCCTTACTCAGAGTTTGTACACATTCAACTGGATGACTACAGTAAGTTTTTTATGTAACATGGCTGTGCTAGTTGTCAGTGTTATTCCTTACAGTAATATGGGGTTATGGGTATTGTAAATAGGGGATGTCCAAAGCGTGTAAACACATCTGTCAGTGTCATAAAAGTACTAAAAATGCTGCAACTGTACAATAAAATAAGTAGTGGCGCATACACATACCTTTACATGACCCTACAATCCCAGGCTTTAAATCTTGGGCTGCTGCAAGATGGCAGTTGTAACACCTCTTGGTAGTGTTGGACATCAGGCAAACCTCTGAATAATACTACTGACCACAATCACTCTGGTAGGTCACCTTACTGGCCAATAAAAAGGTGTGTGGTGTTGAAGTGGATGAGACAGCCCAGAATTTCAGACACCCCCTGCATTGGAGTGCTCATGTAAAGACATGTGCAGGCAGAAATGCCCTAAAAACTGTATGTGAAGTTTGAAATTGGGAGCACTGGTTGTATATATCAGTGATGGTGAATCTTGGCACCCCAGATGTTTTGGAACTACATTTCCCATGATGCTCAACTACACTGCAAAGTGCATAAGCATCATGGAAAATGTAGTTCCAAAACATCTGGGGTGCCAAGGTTCGCCATCACTAATATATATATATCAATCTATTTATGGGCAGCCCTAAAGCACTTGTTACCCCAAAACTTCATATTCCTGATATGTGCCTGCTGTACTGTGTACTTGTATGAGAACGTATCCTGTTCTCTTTGTTTTGCTTCCTTTATGTGAAATCCCTGGTGTTCCTGCCAGTCCCCCTGCTTTGCTATTAATAACTGACCACACTAAGCAGGAGAACACACACCGTGGTCAGTTCTCTAGCTATGCTGGGATCGCAGTGTGCTCCCCTCCAAATATCAGACTTGTCCTGACATGCCCCCCTGCACAGCCATTCACTGGGAAGCTCAGTGTTCTGCTGTTTCTCTGCCCCTCAGCTCTCATGCAGCTGAGAACAGAGCGAATGTGATCACCCTATACAAAATAGTTTTGCCTTTCATTTCTATTTTAAACTAAATGGGTTGTTTTACAAGGTGATCGTTTATACAAATTTTTAGGGTGGGTTCACACCTATGCAAACCCAGACCATGCATGTGATGCGCACTGCATTGCTGTGCACATCAAATGCGATGTTATGCAAAATCAGCCACACAGTTTGTATGGCTGAAATCGCATTCGCACCAAAATGGTGCAGGACCCTTTTTTTGGTCCACACTGGAATCGGATCATATGGGTGTTTAGACCCATGTGATCCGATTCCACAGTTCGCACTGCGTTCTGCAAACTGATTTGGGGATGTCATTAACTTTACATTAGAAGAAATGAGGATAAAGGAGTGCTCTGTAACCAAGGAGGTAAGAAATTTGTATTTTATTTGAAATTTCAGCAGTAATAAGAGGCCAACGCGTTTCGGGGGACTAGAGCAGGGCTGCTAATAAAAAAAGTTGTGGAATAGTCCTGTTGGAAGGTGCCCATGGCACATGAATCTGGACTGTTAAGCCCTGTACACACAATCAGTTTGACTGATGAAAACCGTCTGATGGATTGTTTTCATCAGACAAACCGATCGTGTATGGGACCCATCAGTCTTTTTTCCATCGGTTTTAAAAAATAGAACATTTTTAAAAATTATCTGATGGATAAAAAAACGATGGCAATTTCCGATCGTCTGTGGGGAAATCCATCAGATAAAAAACCCAAGCATGCTCAGAATCAAGTCGACACATGCTCAGTAGCATTGAATTTCATTTTTCTCAGCTCATCGGAGTGTTTTACGTCACCACGTTTGGAACGGTCGGTTTTTTGACTGATGGTGTGTGGGCAAGACTGATGGAAAACAGTTTCATCAGATTTCTGATGGACAAATCCATCAGACGAAAATCCATAGGATATCTGATCGTGTGTACAGGGCTTAAGAAGTTCTTTGCGCTGGCTGTGTGTTCAAAGGCAGCTGCCAAAGGCACCCTCCAACAGGATCATTCCACAACTATTTTTACTAGCAGCCCTGATGAAGGAGGAGTCTCTAGTCCACCAAATGCATTGGCCTCTTTTTTTTACTGCTGAAATTTCAAATAAAATACAAATTTCTTACCTCATTGGCTACAAGGCGCTCCTTTATCCTTATTTCTTCTACATTACCTGTGGAGTCGACCGCAAGGATGCACACCGAGGTAGCAGCCCAAGCCCAGACAGGGCTCATCACCACATTTTTCCAACTGGGCACGGACCTCTGGTGACATTCTTTCCATCTGCCCACACCCTACCAAGCTACATCACTGACTCAGTCCAGCATGATCTACACCCATTTTTATTAACTTTACATTGACTCCCGCTGCGGTTCACAAATGTCAGTGTGAACCGCCTGCAATTCAGATGCAATTATCCAATTAGCATGCCTAAACCAGTGTGAACCAAGCCTAAAGCTGGTACACACTATGACAAAATCAGGCGAGCGATCGTCCAATTCTCCTCGTTGTTTTACAGCAAGTCGGAACCGAGGAAGGAAATAATTCTGGTACGACAAAGGCTTTTTTTTAAAATACCGTATTTATCGGCGTATAACACGCACAGGCGTATAAAACGCACCCTAACTTTAAGAGGGAAGTTTCAGAAAAAAATAATTTTTCACAGCCCCCTATGTATAACACGCAGGCACAGTTTACCCTCTATTTTCAGGGTAAAAAAGTGAGTGTTATACGCCAATAAATACAGTATTTACGGTTTCTGACCATGCACAATATTTCATTTCTGATTTTTCTCGTATGAAAATCGTTCATCCTGTTCACGTATGAGAATTATTTTGGTGTTTGACACTTCGGAAATTTTAATTTGCAAAGTCTGATTTGGATGTTGAAAGTTGTGTACACACTATCCAAAGATCAAACGATAGTGCCTCGTATGGAATTTTTCTCATAGTGTGTACCCCCCTTTACAACAATTTTTTCTATGGCACACAATCGCTTTAGGGCTGCTGTAAAACAGTAAAAAGTCATGCCGTGCTTTATCTAATTTGAATAAATGTATAATATTGCCATTCAGCTGCAAATAAGATACCTAAAGGATGGAGTAATAAAAAGATGTAGTGGTATCTTTTCTCCAATATTTTCTCCAATGCCCTACATAAAGCTCATTCATTTAAGTGTCTGCTGTAAAATTAGGCTTTGCTACTGTACTCTGTAAATGGGTGTTACTGAAATCCTTTTAGAAAATAGCAAAATAAATTAGGAAGATAAAGAACACATCTTAAAAGTTAATTGTATTGCTTGTTTTAGCCGTGTCCTCTCTTGTACATTCTGTGTTCATTTATACCAGAGGCTTCCTAGAAATGCATCTGCTCAAGGGCATTGGCTTTAATTTTAGGAACATTGTCTGTGATGTTAAGAGACACGAGAGCAAATGTGTTATCGGTATGTTGTTAACAGTCAAGTTGATACATGACGCTTGTATTGTTAATCGTAAGGAACAAGATAGAACAATAGATCTAACAACAATTCAATTTACGAATGCTTGACTGGCTGATTCACTTAATGATTTTGTGCTTAATTTGACCTGAACTAAACCAGGGACATCTCTGTGCCAATTCAATCCCAAGCCTGGAATGAAGCTTAATATGTTCTTTCTCTCTCTTTTTGTTTTAAAGAATTGCCGATGCAGATTATCAAGCCAGCAACCTTTATAAACACGGCACATTATCCTCTACTGCTTGTTGTGTGAGTATGATCGGACACATTACCTTTCAGAGCAGGTTAAAGAGACGTTGTCACCAACTTAAAGCGGTATAACACCCAAAACCAAAAGAATAACTCATATTTCAGCTTATCAATCATTAGATGTGGTGGCTGAATTTGTTGATTTTTTTTATTTTTTTTCCCTCTGCTTTCACCTGGTGATCTGGCCAGTAACACACCTCCTGTATTAGAGTTCCCCCACTCTGGATGAAGGAGCACAAGGGGCACCTTTGGACAGCAGCATTGTTAGTCTTAGGGGAAGGGAGTGTTAGATGTTCTAGCTGATTTAGATACACTAACAAATTGAAGCCAAACTCCAGCTAATACTCTACATCTGCAAGACAAGAGGGGGGGGTCCCAACCAAATCAATGGGGGATCCAAGGACCAAAATGAGAGACTCCAAAATCAGAAGGTAGGTACAAAAGGTTAAAATGTAATCAATAGTTAGAAAATTAATCCATAAAACATTCCTCATGGAGAGAATGTGGTAGGCAAAGAACTGACACAAAACATAGAAAGAACAAAAAATGCTGTCCATGTGTGACCACAAACAAAAAAAAAAACACAAAACAGGACAATGACCACACAACATAAGACAATGACTTATGTTGTGTGGTCATTGTCCTGTTTTGTGTTATTTTTTGTTTGTGGTTACACATGGACAGCATTTTTGCTTCTTTCCATGTTTTGTGTCAGTTCTTTGCCTACCACATTCTCTACATGAGGAATGTTTTATGGATTAATTTTCTAACTATTGATAAAATTTTTACCTTTTGTACCTACCTTCTGATTTTGGAGTCTCTCATTTTGGTCCTTGGATCCCCCATTGATTTGGTTGGGACCCCCCCCTTTTTTTGTTTTCATATATGACTTTTTGACTAGTGAGACCCCGCCCATATTGGGTTTACAGCTTAGGTTAGGATTTTCTTATTGTACTGACTGTACATATCATGCCCTATGCGCTTCTCCCCTTTTTTTGTATACATCTGCAAGACAGCCTGTTCTATAGAAAAATAGACTTATGCCCCTTACACACGATCTGACCTTTTTCCGATCAAACTTCCATCGGATATCCGACGGAATTTCATCAGAAAAAAACATGTTCTATTTGAAAATTCCGATGAAATTCATCGGAATTTCTCCGATGGGGCCCACACACGGTCGGAATTTCCGATGAAAAAACTCCAACGGACTGCGTCTGACTTTTTTCATCGGAAATTCCTATCGTGTGTACGTGGCATAAGTGGCCAGATTACCATGAGAAAATAAAAGAAAGAAAGCTTAAAAAGAAAACGAATGCAGATATCATATGGCCCCTTTCACACTGAGGCGTTGAAAAAACGCTCAAAAATTATAGGATTTTGTACCTCTATTTTACCGCGATTTTACCGCGATTTTACCGCGATCGCGGTAAAAATAGCGCTAACGCGTATGCGTTTTTACCGCGATTTTACCGCGTTCGCGCTAAAATTAGCGCGAACGCGGTAAAAACGCATAGGCGTTAGCGCTTTTTTTAACATAACGCTTATGCCTGTGCGTTTTTACCGCGTTTTTACCGCGAATCCCATTCATTTCAATGGGGATAGGCGTTTTAACAGCACTATTTTATGCGCCCTAAAGTTGCTCTAAAAAAGCTGTTTGCAGGATTTTTTTCAACGCCCAGCCAGCAAAACGCCTCAATGTGAAAGCCCTCAGAGATTTCACATTGAGAATGCTGGGGCAGGATTATTTTAGGCGTTATTACAGCGCTATTTTTACCACGAAAACGTGGTAAAAACGCCTCAGTGTGAAAGGGGCCTAAGAATTGTTAATCTGCAATAAAATAAATGTTTGATTTGGGGTTTAAAGTGATTGTAAAGTCATGTTTTTTTTGTTTTTTATAGCAAACATGTTATACTTACCTGCTCTGTGCAGTTGGATTTGCACAGGGCAGCCCGTATCCTCCTCTTCTCAGGTCCCTCTTTTTGCTGCTCCTGGCCCCTCCCCCCCTGATGAGTGTCCCCACAGCAAGCAGCTTGCTATGGGGGCACCGGAGCCGAGCTGTAGCTCCGTCTATCCATTCAGTGTCCAGACAGTATAATGAACATCTTTGCTGAACTACTGTGATGTAATTATTACAAGGGAAATCACCCAGAGAGTGAGTTTTTCTCTGTCAATGTAGCCCAAGCTGAAAAAGTTTGCTCAATGACCTTCCCACAGTTTTCATTTGAAATCTATTCTCTGAGTATTTTAGTAGGATAGAAGGCAGGCACTGCTGTACTGTTATAAAAGAGGTAAGTGTGAATATACACTCATCGGTCACTTTATTAGGTACACCCAGTGGCGTAGCTGGGGGGGCCAGAGGGGGGCGGTCGCCCCGGGCGCAAAGTTTAGAGGGGCGCAGCGGCAGGCGGCAGCTCTTCTCCTGCGCTGTGCAGTCTAGGAGACTGTGAGCTCTTTCGCTTCCCTATGAGGAAAAAGTTGCGGTGCAGTCCCGGCTTAGGCTCCAGCGGAGACACTGACACAGCAGTGAGTAAATGAACACTGAAGACCATCCATGATGATCCCAGGGATTGTGACCGAGACTGGGGGGAAAGAGGAGGGCAGGCGACTCACAAGGCATCCTCTCCATTACACGCCACTCCCCATACACGAGGTCCATGTGCGACATGCTGTCCGTCCACTTATCCCGCCCCACAGCCAGGATTTCCGACCAACGCCGCTTCTCCTGAGTCCTGCATGTGCCTGTCAGTGTGCTGCTACGCGGCCAGAGGAAAGCTCTGTACAGGATGATGGCAGCCGGAAGGGGGGCTGGGGCTGAGCTCTGAACTGGAATCTGTAGGAAAGAGAGCTTTGTTTTTGGGGGGGAGATGTACACAGCGCACCCCCTCAACCCTGCACACAGCGCACCCCCCTCAACCCTGCAAGCCAATCATAGCGCACCCCCCTCAACCCTGCAAGCCACACACAGTGAACCCCTCAACCCTGCAAGCCCCACACAGTGCACCTTCCTCATCCCTGCAAGCCACACACAGTGGATCACCTCAACCCTGCAAGCCACACACAGTGCACCCCCCTCAACCCTGCAATCCACACACAGAGCACCCCTCAACCCTGCATGCCACACACAGCCCACCCCCCAACCCTGAACGCCACACACAGCGCACCCCCCAACCCTCCCTCCACACACAGCGCACTCCCAACCCTGCACGCCACACACAGCACACCCCCCAACCCTGCACGCCACACACAGCGCACCCCTCTCAACCCCAGACGCTGCACACAATGCACCCCCCTCAACCCTGCATGCTGCACACAGCGCACTCCCTCAACGCTGCACACAGCGCACCTCTGAACCCTGCATTCCATACAAAGCGCATCCCTCAGCCTTGCACTCCATACATAGCGCACCCCTCAACCCTCATTGCTAATAATTAGTTCTATTTCTTCTTTTCTGTCTATTGGTGGGTCCCGTCACTTCTGCAGTCTGTGGTGTGCAGGCAGTGAGATGATGTGCTGTAACCTTAAGCAACAAATCAGTGGGTTGTAATGATGTGCTGTAACCTCTAGCAACCAATCAGTGAGCTGTAATGATGTGCTGCAATGTCTAGCAACCAATTAGGGAGCATTAATAATATGACGTAACCTCTAGCAACCAGTGACTGGTAATGTTGTGCAGTAACCTTCAGCAACCAATCAGTGAACAGTAATGATCTGCTGTAATCTCTAGCAAGCAATCAGTGAGCAATGAAAACTTGCAGTAACCTCTAGCAACCAATCCGTTTGTAGTAATGATGTGCAGTAAACTCTAGCAAACAATGGGTAAGCGTAATTATGTGCAGTATCGTCTAGCAACCAATCAGTGAGCAATAATAATGCGTGTAGTGGGCAGTGTAGGAATCAGGTGGGTCAGTGTAGTGGCCAGTATAGGAATCAGGTAGGTCAGTGTAGTGGTCAGTATAGGAATCAGGTAGGTCAGTGTATTGGTCAGTATAGCAATCAGATAGGTCAGTTTAGTGGTCAGTATAGGAATCAGGCAGGTCAGTATAGGAATCAGGTAGGTTAGTATAGTGGTCAGGTAGGTCGGTGTAGGAATCAGGTTGGTCAGTACTAGCAGCAGGGACTCAGAGAGTGCTAAAAATCCACGGGTTAGGGGGCGCAAATCTCTTGTCCTGCCCACTGACAACCCGCGCTATGCCACTGGGTACACCTGTTCAATTGCATGGTAACACAACTTGCTAATTTGCCAATCACATGACAGCAACTGAAGACGACTTGCTGAAGCTTAAGTCAAGCATTAAATTAGGGAAGAAAGGGGATTTAAGTGACTTTGAACGTGGCGTTGGTGTTGGTGCCAGACAGACTGGTCTGAGTATTTCAAAAACTGCTGATCTACTTGGATCTTCATGCACAACCATCTCTAGGGTTTACAGAAAAAGGTCCAAAAAAGAGAAAAGATCCAGTGAGCGGCAGTTGTGTGGACGAAAATGCCTTGTTGATGTC
The DNA here is from genome assembly GCA_029206835.1 of Rana muscosa. Classification (NCBI taxonomy): domain Eukaryota; kingdom Metazoa; phylum Chordata; class Amphibia; order Anura; family Ranidae; genus Rana; species Rana muscosa. Next base: position 210,978,819 of record CM055122.1, read on the forward strand.
AGAGGAGAATGGACAGACTGGTTTGCGATGATAGAAAGGCAACAGTAACCCAAATAACCCCTCGTTACAACCAATGCATGCAGAATACCATCTCTCAACGCACAACACATCAAACCTTGGAGTGGATGGGCTATAGTAGCAGAAGACCGCACCGCGTGCCACTCCTGTTAGCGAAGAACAGGAAACTGAGGCTACAATTCGCACAGGCTCACCAAAATTGGACAATAGGAGATTGGAAAAACGCTGCCTGGTCTCATGAGTCTTGATTTTAGCTGCAACATTCCGATGGTAGGGTCAGAATTAGGCATAATAAACGTGAAAGCATGGATCCATCCAGCCTTGTATCAACAGTTAAGGCTGGTGGTGGTGGTGGTGTAATGGTGTGGGGGATAATTTCTTGGCACACTTTGGGCCCCTTAGTACCATTTGAGCATCGTTTAAAGGCCACGACCTACCTGAGTATTGTTGTTGACCATGTCCATCCCTTTATGACTACAGTGTACCCATCTTCTGATGGCTACTTCCAGCAGGATAATGCACCATGTCACAAAGCTCAAATCATCTCACCTCTGGTTTCTTGTTAAACTTATGCCACGAAGAATTAAGGCAGTTCTGAATGCAAAAGGGGGTTCAACATGGTAGTAGCAAGGTGTACCTAATAAAGTTGCCGGTGGGTGTATATTACACTTATATGACTGTCCCGTCTGCATATTTTGTTAGAAGCAGTCACTATAGAAATATATTAAAAAAATGATAAAGGTTTTTGAAATATTAATTTAAATTGAGATTCCAACATCCCAGAACAATAGGAAAATTTAAAGGCAGGGACCTAAAATAGGAAAAAAAGACACATAACACAAAGTGCGCTATAGAGAGTTGTGGTCTAACATGCATATTCTTTAGCACATTTTCTATTATCAGTGCAGTAGTAGAGTCTTGTTAAATGTCAACCATCGATCTGTGTAGAATGTTTGTAGCCTAAAGCTGAACTCTATGTATTATTTGTATTGCAAATTTACATTGGCCCAGCCTGTACCATGTGAGTATGCATATCTTATACCCTAGGAAACGCTATGGAAACTGACAATCACTGTGGTAGTCTGCGCTCCTATAGTGATAGCAGCGATCTTTTGGGTCATGTGCCAAGCACCTTCTCTTCTTTATAGAAACCACAAGGGACCGCTTGGCACTGCCACCATTCATAGAACATCCTTTTTCAGTGTATACAAGGTGTTCTTTGAATAGATATGGTGGAGATCGTGAGATTATCGCTCCACCTCTCTACCTCATCCAATCAAAGAATGCCTGGTATTCATAAAAAAAAAAATGTGGTAGAGCTGTGCAAATTTTAGGGACTGAATTGACAGAAACACAAATACTTTGGCAGGCAAAAAAAAGCTCATAACAATATTTCATCTATGTATTTTAGCTGTAATTCAACTTTAACCGCAGTGTTTGAAAAATTCTGAGGTGCAAATGTAGAGCAGCTTAAGAATTATCATACTTTAAAATTTGGCTTACAAAAGGGACTAGGGAAAAGCGATCAAAGATGGGAATTTTCTTTAAATCGTATTTATGTAAATAATTTACAGTTAAAAAATAAATTTAATTTCACAGGCAAAAACTGTTAATAACATTTCAAATCCAGTAGGGTTTCTCCATTTTATTTCTATACTTTGTGTATTTTCAGCATAGTGTTGGCTTTTTTTATTTCATTCCAGTTTGACATTTGGCTAATATCCAGAAATATATCGCTAATATTAAATTTCAAATGTCAGTCTCTCACATGACGAGTTAAATTCTTTTTCAACCTTGACTTTTCCATGGAATGTAGCAAATTGAACATTTCTAGATATAAACATGGCTTGTAAAGGAAGAGGAATGTAAAAACTGGACATTTAAGATAGAAGTGCCCGGAGAGAACACGCATAAATCAATATAATATAAAATGTCATAGTTTAAGTGGCAATTGCCACTTTGTGCCCTGGGTTAACATTTTACAGCATACATACAGAATAATACTTTGGAGGAGAAGGAAATGGCAAACTTATATAGAACTGAAATGCTATTGTCTGCTACTTTCACAGTTAAAGTGAGCTAGTTTTCATTTAAATGCTTAGTCCACCCAAAGCTGATGCATTATTTTTAAATGGATGCTGACTTAGCTTTTTGCATCATTTATGAACTCTTTGGATCTTGCAGTTTTTTTTGCAGATGTGTTCCCAACTCCACAACTTTCTCCAAGCAATGAGTTTTTCTTTAGTCAACCAAAAACTTTAGGGTACCAAAAATATTGCCAATAGTTTCATATATTTATTTAAAGCTAATATTTATTGATAACCAACCATTAAAATAGAAAAAAGTCTTAGCTTTGCAAGCGGACAAAAAACCGAAGGGACAATTTAAGGTGCTGATCAAAGAATTTACAGACATCTGCATTTCCTGTAAAACTGAACATTTATTTTACTAACTGAGTCTCTTAAAATCAATTTAGAATAATGTCTCCTTTTGGTGATCAAATACATTTCCATACTGCCTCCACCCAGTTTGCTATGTACACAAAAACAACTTGTTTCAGTTGGAGAAAAAACTACTGCAATGAAGGATATTTGGTAAATTGAAACTGGACTCGTTTTGCAGACAGAATCTGCTTCCTCAAGCTGCAATGGGGATATACAGTATATTACCAAAAGTATTGTGACGCCTGACTTTACATGCATATGAACTTTATTGACATCCCAGTCTTAGTCCATAGGGTTCAATATTGAGTTGGCCCACCCTTTGCAGCTATAACAGCTTCAACTCTTCTGGGAAGGGTGTCCACAAGGTTTAGGAGTGTGTCTTTGGGAATGTTTGACCATTCTTCCAGAAGCGCATTTGTGAGGTCAGGCACTGATGTGGACAAGAAGGCCTGGCTCGCAGTTTCTGCTCTAATTCATCCCAAAGGTGTTCTATCTGGTTGAGGTGAGGACTCTCTGCAGGCCAGTCAAGTTCCTCCACCCCAAACTTGCTCATCCATGTCTTTATGGACCTTGCTTTGTACGCTGGTCCAAATCATTTGGTGGAGGGGGGATTATGGTGCGGAGTTGTTTTTCAGGGGTTGAGCTTGGCCCCTTAGTTCCAGTGAAGGGAACTCTTAAGGTGTCAGCATACCGAAGGGTTTTGGACAATTTCATGCTCCCAACTTTGTGGGAACAGTTTGGGGATGGCCCCTTCCTGTTCCAAAATTACTGCACACCAGTGCGCAAAGCAAGGTCCATAAAGACATGGATGAGTGAGTTTGGGGTGGAATAACTTGACTGGCCTCCACAGAGTCCTGACCTCAACCTGATAGAACACCTTTGGGATGAATTAGAGCAGAGACTGCGAGCCAGGCCTTCTCGCCCGACATCAGTGCCTGACCTCACAAATTGTGGAAGAATGGTCAAACATTCCCATAGACTCACTCCTAAACCTTGTGGGCAGCAATCCCAGAAGAATTGAAGCAATATTGAGCCCTACGGACTAAGACTGGGATGCCAATTAAAGTTCATGTGTGTGTAAATGCAGGTGTACCAATACTTTTGACAATATAGTGTATATCTAAAATAAAAAACAACCATTAGTACATGTATATAGTATGTCTCCTACATCATAGTAGGCTCCATTCACAAAAGCAGATCACATGTGATGTTTAGGTGTTTTCCCAAATACTAATGGGGCTTCCAGATTCCGATAAGCCCCCTGCCTGCAGACCCCCACAACCACTGGCCAGGGTTGTGTAGAAGAGGCCCTTGTCCCCATGCCAGGCTGCATGCTCGAATAAGGGTCTGGTATGGATTTTGGGGTGACCCCACGCCATCTTCTAAAAACATTTTGGATGCGGTAAGATACCGCTTTGTGAATGGAGCCCAATATCATCTTTCTCATGATCTTAAAAACATAGAGTCAGTTAGAGCAGTATAATTCAATAATGTACCAACATCCAGCAAAACCAGCAAAATTGTCAATATATAATTTCATATATGTATTAAAAAGCTAGTATTTTATAACCAACCATTAAAACGTAATACTGCAATAAAATTATTTGTACCGCTCAGAATCTTCATATGTGTACCAACCTCCCATAAAGATCCTGGTAGTATGTGGTACGTCAATATACAATATGAATTCATTAATGTATTCTATCAAATCACAAATATTTTCGCTACGTGTTTTATAGATACAGTCTGATATCTATTTAGGGTATATTTATATCTTTAAGACTTTATAACCTCCATATCTCCTGAGGAAGCAGACTGTGTCATCCCATTGTGAAGATACTGGCGATTGGATAGAATACATAAGTAAATTCATATTGTATATGGATGTACCACATACAGTACTAATGGGATTTTGCTGGAAGGTTGTTACATGGATGAAGATTCCATGCTGTACAAATCATTTCATTGTTGTACATTGTTTTAATGGTTGGTTAAAAAAAATACTTGCTTTTTAATACATATATGAAGTTATTAGCAATTTACTGATTTTTTTGTGTACTTGATTGATATGGATGTTGGTACATTAAATGGTCTCTATATATTACCAGCTATAACATTTGTTTTAAAAGTTGCTAGATGTTCGTACAAGCTGCTTTGCAACAAGAAAAGGCCAGCCACTCTAAATGGGTAAAGCTTCCACACTTCTGGGTGATGTGGCAAAGGGTGGCCAAGCTCTGTCACTATTAGGGTGTTCCTTAACTTAACCCCAGTTCAGTATACCTTCCTTAAAAACTGCATATAAAAATGCCCACAAGATCCAGAAATATAGATAGCTGAGATTTTATGCAGATTTCAATAAAAAAAAGTCCATTCCTGCCTTCCCAGCTACCTAATATTCACCCTATAGTTTTTTTCAACCCCCCTCCCCATACCTCCACTGCACTTACATCACTATTGAGCCCCCCCCCAAAAAAATGGAATTTTAGAGCTTACCAATCCTTTAATCTGGTGGCTGCATCTTTGTTCTTATCTTAGTTTTTTTTTCCATCATTGTCCCCTGGTGATCTGGTCAGTAACACACTTTCTCCACTGGAGGAGCAATGCAGATACCTTCGGACAGCAGCATTGTTTTTTTCTTTGGGATAAAGGTTTTACAGAAATAAAATCTGATTGTAAGCACCCCTGTCAATGATAAATGATTTGCTTCAATCAGTTCTTTTAACACAACATGCATCCTGATAACGTTCTGTAGTAGCCACAGTAGGGTAGCTTTGCCTGTTGTGAGCAACCTAACCTGAGCCAGTGGGCTCTTCAAATGTTTTTGGCCCTCTCACTACTACCTTGTTTAAAAAATATCATATCAAAATCCCAACACCTCTTGGATGTCCTTTTTTTTATATTGGAGGCTTCAACCCTCTGACTTTTGCTGGACAGCTTTGTCTGTTAAAGGAAGTTGAAAAATAACACTCACTGGTAGGATCACCAGGTGAAAATAATGAAAAATATCCCAAAAAAAAGGGAAAACGAATGCAGCAACCCCATCTAAGAGTGGCAAACTGTAATATATTACATTTTTGTTTTTGAGTTTAATACAGCTTTAATATAGCTCAGGAGTATTCTGAGCCCAGGCTAGGTGATGACACCACCCCAGACTGCAAGTCCATGGCAGCTTGGTCTCATTAATAGAGGGTTGAATGATGGGCCATCAATAAACCTGGAAAAGGAGAGCAATGTAGTGGCAGGAAATAATGACTGCTGCTGACTAAAGGTGATAAAAACACATATATATATATATATATATATATATATATATAGCACTACCCCTGTAGGAGCTGCTGGTTTAATTTTGGGTCTGTACTCTGCCTGTTAACCCCGGAAATTTGGCTCGAACCCCCCTTGGCACAACTGGACATGAGTAAGCATCTACTTTGATGTGAAATGCGTCAGCCATCCATCCCTGCATGTCAGTTTTCTGTTTTGCCTGTTTTTGGATTTTTTGAATTTATGGATTAATTTTGGATTTTATTTTGAAATTTTGGAAATAAATTGTTTATACAGAGTGCGGCAGTCCAGGGCTCCTTTCTTTTCCACACAACTGGACAATAATATAAATGCGGAACCCAATAGCAGAGGGGACTACAACAATACCACACTGTAATGTATATAATTACTAGACATGTGCACACTGAAATATTTTGTTTCGGAATTTCGTTTTCGTCAAAAAAATAAATTTATTTAGTTACTCCCGAAATTAGTTTTTATTTATTTCGTTTTTCGTTAGAAATTGCATTCGTCCGAAAATCTGAATTAATTAAGGTCGAATCTGTCATTGAAGGCTTATGGTGTCTGTCGAATGTTCAAAGAAGATTCGACGGAGCAGCGAAACTGTACGACTCTGCAATCATACATTTCCGGTCGAATGTTCCGCCCACAAGCAGTGATCTTTTCTCTCTATGTCGAATCTTTTCTCTCTATAATGTCGAATCTTTTCTCTCTATAATGTCGAATCTTTTCTCTCTATAATGTCGAATCTTTTCTCTCCTATGTCGAATCTTTCCTCTCCTATGTCGAATCTTTCCTCTCCTATGTCGAATCTTTCCTCTCCTATGTCGAATCTTTCCTCTCCTATGTCGAATCTTTCCTCTCCTATGTCGAATCTTTCCTCTCCTATGTCGAATCTTTTCTCTCCCATGTCGAATCTTTCCTCTCCTATGTCGAATCTTTCCTCTCCTATGTCGAATCTTTCCTCTCCTATGTCGAATCTTTCCTCTCCTATGTCGAATCTTTCCTCTCCTATGTCGAATCTTTTCTCTCTATAATGTTGAATCTTTTCTCTCCTATGTAAAATAATCTTGGACTAATAGAGTTAAGGTTAGGCACATTCGACCACAGGTTCGATAAACACAGATTGTTATTGTCAGCGTCACGTCGAATCTCCTATCTATATCGAACTGTTGTAGCAACGAAAACGAAAATAAAGCATTTGTTTATGTCGGATCTTTCGGTTTTCGGATTCTGTGCTTTCGTTTTCGTTTGTTAAAACGATAACGAAAATAGCTGAAATTCGGACGAAAATGCATTCGGACGAAAACGAATGCACATGTCTAATAATTACTGTTACCTTGGCACTGGTCACCTGGTTCGCAGCTGGCATAGACAGAGTCCCACACATGTAGTAACTTAACCAGCTGTAATATGTTTACTTGGAAAAGAGTGACACAATGGTAATACAAATAAACATTTGACTGTACACAGATCCCTGCAAAGTCAATGAAACATAACTGGTTCAAGATTTCTATAACACAAGACCCAATTACCATATCCTGTGTCAGATGTGAATGAGTGTGTGGTGGAGAAATCTCCCAATACCATGACACCGGCACTGAGACACCTCTCCACCAAGGCTCACACAAATCACTAAAACAACAAAGCAACAGATCTAGCGCAAACAGTTACATTAAGCCTTATGGCTATATGGCTCCCTCTAGCGGGCAGTTCAAACTGGTGCGTATCCCTTTGCAGTAAACGTTGAAAAGGGATAAGGTGATGACTGTTCCTTTAAGTTCAGCTTGTCTTCTGCTAGCTCAGTTGGTGCACTTAATTGTATTCCAATCAGTATGTAAAGAGGGAAAAAAGTAATCACTCAGTGAAGGTAAAATAGAAGCAAAGGAACCGCTGGTTTCCCAGGCCACTGTACTGCACGCGGTTGCAAGGGATCCCTATCTGTGGCACTGCAAGTGTCAGCAACTACAAGTGGGATTATATAGACCACTCTCCTGCAACTCAGTCAACTATGTTGGTAGGCAGTGCCCTCTCACCCGGCTGGAAGCCTTGGCTCACTGGTATACCCGTCAGGCAAGATGTTGCCGGTTCGCCGCGCGGCTGCTCACAAGGTGCAGATGGACGGATGGTTTCAGATGCTGTGGAGCATAGGGCGGTCCCCTCTCTGGCCTAGTCAGCGATGCGGTCCACAAGGATCCCTCCGTCGGCGATCCACTCTCTAACTTTAGGCCCAGGCTTCTCCGGCCTAGGCACGCTCATGGCAGGCCTCCTGCCTGTTGAAAGATGGCGTCCAGAGAGAGCGTGCTGGGGCCTCACTTGTCCTTATATCAGATCCCCCAGCAGACTGTTTTCTGGTAGCACTATGGCACTGTGGGTATTGTAGTCTCAATCCAACCCGCGGCAATAGAGTTACTTCCTCTCGCACTACAATGCCCACCATGCTTTGTTCCATAATGCAACTGGACTGAACAAACTTCAATGTCACAACATAAACAGACACAAGAGGGAGCCAACCTCTTAATTAGGAACACAAAGTAGTCTTTTAGGATACGCTTAATCGTAACCCCTTGATACATATATGTATATATATATATATATATATATATATATATATATATATATATATACACACACACGGGTGCATCTCATAGAATTAGAATATCATCAAAAAGTTCATTTATTTCAGTAAAAAAAAAAAGTGAAACTTGTATGTATTATATAGATGCATTACACACACAGTGATATATTTCAAGCATTTCTTTCTTTTAATTTTGATGATTATGGTTTACAGCTAGTGAAAACCCCAAATTCTGTATCTCATAAAATTAGAATAATACATGAGACCAATTTAAAAAAAGGATTTTTAATACAGAAATGTTGGCTTACTGAAAAGTATGTCCATGTACAGTATAGTATGCACTCAATACTTGGTCAGGGCTCCTTTTGCATGAACTACTGCATCAATGCAGCGTGGCATGGAGGCAATCGCCTGTGGCACTGCTGAGGTGTTATGGAAGCCCAGGTTGCTTTGATAGCAGCCTTTAGCTTGTCTGCATTGTTGGGTCTGGTGTCTCTCATCTTCCTCTTGACAATACCCCACAGATTCTCTATGGGGTTTAGGACAGGCGAGTTTGCTGGCCAATCATGCACAGTGATACCATGATCAATAAACCAGGTATTGGCATTTTTGGCAGTGTGGACAGGTGCCAAGTCCTGCTGGAAAATGAAATCAGCATCTCCATAAAGCTGGTCAGCAGAGGGAAACATGAGGTGCTCTAGTAGAGCTGGTAGAGGGCTGGGCTGACTTTGGACCAACACCAGCAGATGACATGGCTCCCCAGATCATTACTGCCTGTGGTAAATTTTGCATTTTGTTTGTAAATCGAGGTCCCAGGGTTTGGAGGAAGAGTGGAGAGGCACAGAATCCAAGTTGCATGAGGTCCAGTGTGAGATGCACCTGTATGTGTATATATACATCCCTCAAAAATTGCACTCGCCTGCTCGCATTTTGCGAGTGAATTTTGAGGGCTAGCGAGGAAGGACTACCTGGGAGCAGGGGGGCGAGCACCGCCGGCATGTGGGGTTGTATGGGAGTCCTTCTCCCAGCACTCGCGGAGGTGAACAGAGGAGAGCAGGCGGCCGGAACATCAGTGTGCGGGGAACATCACAAGCGGCTTTCATTTCAATAGCAGCAGTATGTTCCCCGCACTCTCTGTCTCACACAGCACCGCCCCCTGGTCCCGGGACTTTGATAGACAGATTACCCGTCCAATGCAGGGAGAGTGACGTGTATCACAGCTCCCCGACCAGGGGGCGGGGCTGTATGTGACGCTGAGCGGCGGGAAGACACTACTATTGAAATGAAAGCTGTTTCAGCGGTGTTCCTTGGCGCTGTAATCATCCGGCCTGCAATCCTCTTTCTCTCTTCTGCTCCACTGCATGATGGACACAGGTAGGCTGCATGGTGGGCACAGGCAGACTGCATGGTGGACACGGGTGGGCACAGGCAGACTGCATGGTGGACACGGGTGGGCTGCAAGGTGGACACGGGTGGGCTGCATGGTGGACACGGGTGGGCTGCATGGAGGACACGGGTGGGCTGCATGGTGGACACGGGTGGGCTGCATGGTGGACACGGGTGGGCTGCATGGTGGACACGGGTGGGCTGCATGGAGGACACGGGTGGGCTGCATGGTGGACACAGGTGGGCTGCATGGAGAACACGGGTGAGCTGCATGGTGGACACGGGTGGGCTGCATGGTGGGCACAGGCAGACTGCATGGTGGACACGGGTGGGCACAGGCAGACTGCATGGTGGACACGGGTGGGCTGCAAGGTGGACACGGGTGGGCTGCATGGTGGACACGGGTGGGCTGCATGGAGGACACGGGTGGGCTGCATGGTGGACACGGGTGGGCTGCATGGTGGGCACGGGTGGGCTGCATGGTGGACACGGGTGGGCTGCATGGAGGACACGGGTGGGCTGCATGGTGGACACAGGTGGGCTGCATGGAGAACACGGGTGAGCTGCATGGTGGACACAGGTGGGCTTCATGGTGGACACGGATATAGTTGTTGTTAATATTTATTTTTATGACTTAATTCTGCAAAAAACATTTAAGTGTCATTTCATGAGATAATTTATGAGGGCGTGTTTAGGGGCGGAATTAGGTGCGGGGCAGGGTAGGGGTTGGGTGGGGCAACTGGTGGCGAGTAACCCTTGAGGCCTGGCTAGTAGCTCAGGATTTGAAATTTTGAGCCCTAATATATATATATATATATATATATATATATATATATATATATATATATATGTATAGCACCAACGGGGAAATCAGTCCCAACAAACCAAAAGCATACCAATGTAAATATTGTTCAATAAAAATCAATATCAAAATCAAATAGTAAGCAGTAAAAAAACGAAATTGTCAGTGATAGTCTATATTAAAAAATAGTCCATATTAAAAGTCCATGTAGGAAAGAGGTGCACTGTATATAAGGCTGCTCCTGGAGGAATCTCTATAATGCAAGCAAAGAACACCAGGGGGTGTCAACTAAGTGCAACATTAGTAAAACCTTTAATGATAAAAAGACTTTTAGTAACTCATATGCTAAAGTATTAAATATGCTTGTCTGATGAATAATAGCCATTAACAGGTCCCTTATGCTCAGGAGGCTTGTGGTGTCTTTTTATCATTAAAAGTTTTACTAATGCTGCATTTAGTTGGCACCCCCTTGTGTTCTTTGCTTTTTTCCTGACTGGAGGTGAGTAATGTAGAATAGGCCATCTTTTAATGACTTTAGCTGGAGTTCTGCTTTATTCTGGTAATTTGTTAAAAGGTCAATTCACCCAAGACTGATATTTCAGATATGGGTTTGAGCTTTTTAACTTAACCTTCCACTATCTTTTTTTTAAACCCAGTGAGTGATTCACAAGCCCCCATCTCCATACACTTACAATGTTTTGTTTTTTTAAAGTACCGGGTTTAAATACCCTTGCAGCCATAGTTCTATACAGGATTTGTGTTCACTCAGACCCCTGAGCTTAAAGTCATCAAAACATTGCACTTGTAAGAGTACACTGTGTTCATTAACCAAGCTACTGACAATGAAAAATAACATGCTTCTACATAAGTGACATGATTCCTAATTAGACTCAGAGCTTTCCGAACTTGTCATCCTCACTGTGGTGGATTACAATGTGTGGCTCTACAAGGCGTACTCTGCAGTATTATATTATTAATTATGCTATTAATATTATTGTTTCTCAAAAAATATGGAAAAAATCAAACTTCGCCTCAGTGTGTTTGTACACAGGGGTGGGTGAGCAGCCAATTTTGGAGTGGTAATAAATAATCGGCCAAGCCGAAATGACTTTTTCTAGTGCTGAGCTTGCACCCTTCCCTCTGAATGCTTATCTCCATCTCATTAAGCTGCTGGCTGTAGTATAGTAAGCTCATGTACTAAGCTGTCATCAAAGATTGTTGTTGAGTTTACCACCTTCTGGATATAAAAGGTGCAGTGAAATATTGTACACTATATAGGCCGAGTAAGCAATTGCTGAAGCTACTGATTAGTGTATGTATATATACAGTGTGTGTGTGTGTATATATATTGTGACAGCAGGAAGGTAAAGTCACCTGGTTGCATCCAGGGGGGTAGGTATATTTCTCCCAGATTCAGGCTTTATGCCGACTTATACAACTAGGGAGAGAGTTGATGAAGCCCAGCTGAGGCTAGTGGGCTCATGGATGATTCATACCTCTAGGGAGAGTGCTGGGCGTCGTGCAGGCAGGGAGTTGATGAGACCAGCTGAAGCTTGTCAGCTCGTTTAAGGCCTCTATAAAAACTCCCAGCTTCATTAGGTGTTTGCTCATGCCTGGACCCAGACCTGTGTGGACTGTCTAGGGAGAGTGAACCCCTGTGCGGTGAGACAAAGCCTGTGTGGCTATTTGTTTGGACATTTACTAAACCAGGGACTTAGGGACTAGGACAGCACCAGGCTGATCCCAGTTGTTAGTTTAGGAAACCTGCATGTTTAGTCAGAGGTCAAGCTGACCAGGATTTATTTTGTTTATGTTTCTTTTTTGCTTTGCTGTGTTTTTGTCACTGTAAATAGAGAAATAAACCGCACCTTTTGATCTTGAAAACCACAACCTCCGTCTGCTGGGCCTGTTTTTGTGTGGGGAGCCCATCTAGGGGGTCACACACACCCGCTACCGAGCTAACCCCCTCACAGTTGGTGGAGAACCAGTGGCAGTTTTTTTTTAAGCCAGCATGGAGGAGATACTGAAACAGCTGGCTCTAGCAAATGCCAATCAACAGCAGACAAATGCAGGTTTGCAAAAGAGCCTTGCAGCTCAACAACAGAGCTTCGCAGCCCAGCAACAAGCCCAGCAGCAATCTGAGGCCCGCTTCATAGACCTGTTGCAGAAGCAAGAGCAGAGACTACAACAACAGATGGAAGCAGTAATGCAGCAACGTCCGCAGACCAGTGAGGAAAGCCGTCCCACTAATACCGCGTCCTTTGGGGTGAGTCGTTTATTGACAAAAATGACTGGAGAGGATGATCCAGAGGTATTTTTGACCACATTTGAAAGGACTGCTGAAAGAGAAAGGTGGCCTGAGGAGCAGTGGGCTGGACTGGTGGCTCCTCTGTTAACTGGTGAATCGCAGAAAGCTTACTATGACCTAGAGCCTGACCAAGCAAAAGACTATGGGATGCTAAAAGCTGAAATATTGGCAAGGCTGGGTGTCACCCTGGCTGTCCGGGCTCAGCGTGTGCATAACTGGACTTTCCAGCTTGGAAAACCCCCCAGGTCTCAAATGTATGATCTCATTCACCTGAGCAGGAAGTGGCTACAGCCAGAGACTTTGTCCGCACCGGAGATTGTGGAACGTGGTGTGATGGATCGTTTCTTGAGAGCTCTTCCTACCGCCATTCAAAAGTGGGTAAGCCATGGAGACCCAGAAACGGCCGGTAAACTTGTGGCTCGTGTAGAGAGATACTTGGCTGCAGAGAACCTGACGGCCTCTTCCAGAGACTCTCTGACTTTCCACCCTAAGACCAGACCATCCCCAGGGGCGGATAAGATGATTCCAAGGGGTGAGGGTGGAGAGAGTGAGAGGGTGGGAGCTCTGCCCAGGGTTTGGCGAGAACAGCCTGGGAAGTCGGGGGCTCAAGAGGCAGCCAAAAGGATTGTTTGCTACCGCTGCCGGCAAGCGGGACATATTGCAGCAAATTGCCCGGTTGTGGAGGAACCCATGCAATGTGACTTTCTGACGGACAAACGTCAGTCGCTGTGTGCGACAGTCGCATGCACTGCCATTCGGGGAACTGAGAAACATTTATGCAAAATGTGTATTAATGGTAGAAATGTTGTGGTATTACTGGATTCAGGTAGCCTTGTGGCCCTGATAAAGGCTGAATTAGTTAAAACAGAGGTCTCTGGGAATAGCAAGGTAGCTGTTATTTGTGTGCATGGGGACACCCGAGAGTATCCAGTGACTACAGTGTGTTTCAAGACCCCCAAAGGTACCCTCTCTCATCCAGTGGGGTTAGTATCTCAATTACCGCATGATGCCATTGTGGGAAGGGATTTTCCGAAGTTCTGGGAACTGTGGGATGATCCTGAGCCCCCCACTGGTGCCCCTATGTACCAGGAAGGTGATAGCCAGAACTCCTCTGAGAGTGGTGAGGACTCTCCAGAATTTCCCTTGTCAGTATTGGCAGGCGAGACTCAAGAAACTGGAGAGGAGCCCACCTCCTCAGACGAAAACCTACCGTCTGTGGAGTTTTCTGATCTTGAGGTTCACAGGGAAAATTTTGCCACAGAACAGTTAAAAGACCCCGCCCTAATAAAGGCACGGGAAAACGTAGTGGAAATAGATGGCGAGTTAGTGAACCCAGATAATACCTGCACTTACCCATACTTCAGCGTAGAGAAGGACCTACTGTATCGGGTGGCAAAAAGGGCAGAAGAAACCGTTGAGCAGCTTGTGGTGCCCAAACCTTACAGGAAGTTGGTGTTGGAGTTGGCCCATGGGCACATTCTTGGAGGTCATCTGGGGACAGAGAAAACCCGAGAGAGGGTATTACAGAGATTCTATTGGCCTGGGGTGATGAAGGACATAGAAAATTATTGTTCCTCCTGCCCTGTGTGTCAGAGGTCGGCCCCGATGCCACATTTCCGTAGCCCGCTGGTCCCTCTACCCATCATTGAGGTCCCGTTTGAGAGGATCGCAATGGATTTGGTAGGTCCTATAATCAAGTCCGCTAGGGGGCACCAGTACATATTAGTTATAATGGACTATGCCACCCGTTATCCAGAAGCGATCCCTCTCCGAAATACCTCGGCCAAAACCATAGCCAAAGAGCTATCTCTTGTTTTTAGCCGGGTGGGTATTTGTAAAGAACTGCTTACGGACCAAGGTACACCCTTTATGTCCCGGGTTATGAAAGAGCTGTGTAAATTGTTCAAAGTGACGCAATTGCGTACGTCTGTGTATCACCCCCAAACCGATGGGCTGGTTGAAAGATTCAACAAAACCCTAAAACAAATGTTGAAGAAAGTGGTGGATAGAGATGGAAAGGATTGGGACTGTCTACTTCCTTATTTGATGTTTGCTATTAGGGAGGTGCCCCAATCCTCTACGGGATTCTCCCCCTTTGAGTTACTGTATGGGAGACACCCAAGTGGGCTGTTGGATATTGCCAAGGAAACTTGGGAAAGTGAGAGTTCTCCCCACAGGAGTGTGATTGAGCATGTCGCCCTGATGCAAGATCGAATTGCACAGGTAATGCCCATCGTGAAGGAACATTTGGCCCAAGCGCAGTTGGCACAGCAGAGAGTGTACAACCGTGGAGCCAAGACCCGTACCTTTTCCCCGGGGGATAGGATATTGGTACTTGTCCCTACGGTTGAAAGTAAATTCCTTGCCAAATGGCAAGGCCCCTACGAGATAATGGAAAAAGTGAGCGAAGTGAATTACAAGGTCAGACAACCAGGAAGGCGAAAGCCCGAACAGATCTATCACGTTAATCTGTTGAAAGCCTGGAGGGATAGAGAGTCCCTAGTCGCAGAAACTTGGTCACCAGCTCAAACTGGTTGCGTGATTCCGGAGGTTGGAATAGCAGCCACCTTGTCACAACCCCAACAACAGGAGATAAAGGAGTTTGTGCTTCGCAACAAGGAGGTGTTCTCTGAGCTGCCGGGACAAACATCTGGGGTAGAGCATGATATTATTACCCCGCCCGGTGAAAGGGTGAAGTTAAAACCCTATCGGATCCCAGAGGCCCGACGGGAGGCAATACGGGAGGAAGTACAGAAAATGCTGAACTTAGGGGTGATAGAGGAGTCCCAAAGTGATTGGTCTAGTCCCATTGTGTTGGTGCCTAAACCAGATGGGAGCTGGCGATTTTGTAACGATTTTCGTCAGTTGAACAAAGTTACAAAATTTGACACCTACCCCATGCCACGTATAGATGAGTTGATCGACCGGCTGGGAACAGCCCGATACATGACGACTCTTGACCTCACAAAAGGGTATTGGCAAATTCCCCTGGCCAAGTCGGCCAAAGAGAAAACCGCATTTGTAACCCCAGACGGGGCGTTCCAATATAAGAGAATGCCGTTCGGGTTACAGAATGCGCCGGCCACATTCCAGCGGAAAATGGACCAGATACTGAGGCCCCATCGGAAGTATGCTGCGGCTTACCTGGATGACGTAATTGTCCATAGCACAGATTGGGCCTCACATCTGCCAAAAGTGCAAGCAGTCCTAGACTCTATCCGGGAAGCGGGGTTTACGGCTAACCCCAAGAAGTGTACCATTGGGCAGGAGGAGGCCAAATATCTTGGGTACACCATTGGCAGGGGAGTAATAAAACCCCAACTCAACAAAGTCGAGGCCATCCAGAGTTGGCCACGTCCCAACAGCAAGAAGCAGGTACGAGCCTTTCTGGGAATCGCGGGTTATTATCGGCGCTTCATTCCCCACTTTGCTTCTAAGGCTGTGCCCCTAACCAACCTGACGAAAGGGAAAGGGTCGGTCATGATTAAATGGACCCCCGAGGCTGAGGCAGCATTCCAATTCTTGAAACAAGCCTTATGTAGCCAGCCAGTGTTGTACTCACCCGACTTCTCTAAAGACTTTGTCGTACAAAGTGATGCGTCAGATGTGGGGTTAGGAGCAGTATTGTCCCAGGTCTGGAACGGGGAAGAGCACCCAGTCATTTACCTCAGCAGGAAGTTGAAGTCCCATGAGGTAAATTACGCCACGGTTGAAAAGGAGTGTTTAGCGGTGAAGTGGGCTCTAGATTCCCTTCGGTACTATCTGCTAGGTAGGCACTTTGACATGGTTACGGATCACGCTCCGTTAAAGTGGATGGCTCAAAACAAGGAGACAAATAGAAGAGTAAATAGGTGGTTCCTGGCCCTACAGGAATTCAACTTCACAGTAAAGCATCGCCCTGGCGTTCAAATGGGGAATGTGGATGCTTTGTCTCGAGTACATGAATGCCTGATTGCTGGTGTTCCAACCCCAAGGTTAAAACAAGAGGGGGGGTATGTGACAGCAGGAAGGTAAAGTCACCTGGTTGCATCCAGGGGGGTAGGTATATTTCTCCCAGATTCAGGCTTTATGCCGACTTATACAACTAGGGAGAGAGTTGATGAAGCCCAGCTGAGGCTAGTGGGCTCATGGATGATTCATACCTCTAGGGAGAGTGCTGGGCGTCGTGCAGGCAGGGAGTTGATGAGACCAGCTGAAGCTTGTCAGCTCGTTTAAGGCCTCTATAAAAACTCCCAGCTTCATTAGGTGTTTGCTCATGCCTGGACCCAGACCTGTGTGGACTGTCTAGGGAGAGTGAACCCCTGTGCGGTGAGACAAAGCCTGTGTGGCTATTTGTTTGGACATTTACTAAACCAGGGACTTAGGGACTAGGACAGCCCCAGGCTGATCCCAGTTGTTAGTTTAGGAAACCTGCATGTTTAGTCAGAGGTCAAGCTGACCAGGATTTATTTTGTTTATGTTTCTTTTTGCTTTGCTGTGTTTTTGTCACTGTAAATAGAGAAATAAACCGCACCTTTTGATCTTGAAAACCACAACCTCCGTCTGCTGGGCCTGTTTTTGTGTGGGGAGCCCATCCAGGGGGTCACACACACCCGCTACCGAGCTAACCCCCTCACAGTATATATATATATATATATATATATATATATATATATATATATATATATACTATTTTGTCAAAAGTATTGGGATGCTTGCCTTTACACGTACATGAACTTTAATGGCATCCCAGTCTTAGTTTGTGCACTGGTCCAAATCATTTGGTTGAGGGAGGATTATAGTGTGGGTTGTTTTTCAGGGGTTGGGCTTGGCCCCTTAGTGCCAGTGAAGGAAAGTCTTAAGGCTTCAGCATACCAAGACATTTTGAACAATTTAATTCTCCCAACTTTGTGGGAACAGTTTGGGGATGGCACCTTCCTGTTCCAACATGCCTGTGCACCAGCGCACAGAGCAAGGTCCATAAAGACATGGATGAGCGAGTTTGGGGTGGAGGAACTTGACTGGCCTGCACAGAGTCCTGACCTCAACCCGATAGAACACCTTTGGTATGAATTAGAGCGAAGAATGCGAGCCAGGCCTTCTCATCCAACATCAGTGCCTGACCTCACAAATGCGCTTCTGGAAGAATGGTCAAACATTCCCATAGACACACTCCTAAATCTTGTGGACAGCCTTCTCAGAAGAGTTGAAGCTGTTACAGCTGCAAAGGGTGGGCCAACTCAATATGAACCCTATGGACTAAGACTGGGATGCCATTAAAGTTCATGTACGTGTAAAGGCAGGTGTCCCAATACTTTTGACAATATAGTGTATGTATACAATTTTTTTCTTTCTATATGTGTAAATCTCTATATTATTATTATTAGCTTGTGACCTCTACACTTATTTTTAGGGATTGCAAAATGCGTTAGGTCTGCCACTTTTATTCACATTGTACAAAGAGCAATAGTGCATTGCAGA
Source organism: Rana muscosa (assembly GCA_029206835.1). Lineage (NCBI taxonomy): Eukaryota > Metazoa > Chordata > Amphibia > Anura > Ranidae > Rana > Rana muscosa. The sequence goes on from CM055122.1 coordinate 210,997,097, forward strand.
GTCAAATAATCAATGACAAGCGACAGCAAAAAGTGAACTAGCCAGTCCTTTAACTTTTAATATCAGAAAGTGATAGGTGTCCCGGGAACCACATCAAGTCAAAGCCTGCTGTGTGATAGTGAATAGCAGCCTGAACCCTCGCCAGGCCACACCCAAACATGTTTCACCCTGCCCACCGGAGCTTGCTCATAGGGATTAATATCAGAAAGGCCACTCAATTTACCGTAATCGGAATTCTAATTTCAAATTCCAGTGAGTTTGTACAGTATGTACTTGCCCACTCCTACCTTACTTTTACTAGCTGCTCTGTTAAATACATAATTTGCTCCCCGTACCAGTGAAGTTCAGGTAAATATTTAACACAGCACATTGAATTAAGGATTTGGGCTTGTACAAAGTGGAAACTCACTAAGGGCTTGTTCACATGTGTATCAATACCATATGTTTAAACTGCATTTATTAAGTCTTTTGTAATCTCTTTAAAGTCTACCATGAATATTGCAATGGGCACCGCCAGTGAAGTGCACACAGGAGCGGTAGCGTTGTGTTGTTTTAAAAATTAAGCAACACTTATCAGTCTCCTACATTGATTTCAATGGTAATGCTTTGTAACCGCACCCCAACAGCACCAGAATTTATGACGTGTTAGTGAAGCATTTATAAAGTGTTAGCTGGGCACTGGGCGGGAGGCAGTGGAGGTTCCTGTATCCCAGAATGCACTGGGAGATTGAGAACTAGGACAGAGCAGCTCCAGCCACTTCCTGTTTGTACCAAGCAGCTGTGTGGCAACATCATTTGCTTCTGCATGCAGGAAAAAGCATTAAGCCAGCCAGAAATACTGACAGTGCAAGGCAGGAACAGAGGCATTGAGCATTATTGCCAGTGGCAAAGCTTTTTGTCAAAAGCAAGTGTCAAAAAGATCAAAGTATACAAATCCATCTTGCAGAGAATTCATAAAAAATGTTTACTATCACACCACAACCTAACCACACCTCAAAGTAGATCATTTTCTCTACATCACTTCCCCTTTAGGTATGTCCCCATAGAAAAGCAACAATTTTTCATGGGCATTTATAAAGCATTCTTGAAGCTTTTTCAAAGCTTCAAAAACACAACAAAAACACATCAAAAGCACATCATAAATGATATAGGAATTTAATGAGAATTGCTTCATTCTTTATAATCAACACATGTGTTAATGAGCCCTAAGGCCTGTTTCACACGGCTTCAGTTTGTATAAGAGCAGTGTGAAAAGCAAGCATTGACAAAGCATTTACAGAGCTTTCAGCAAGCTTTGTTGAAGCTTTTAAAGTATTATTCAGCTCCAGTTTGTAAATGTTGAACACAGATCCTAATGGGATTGTGCTGAAGCTTGCTAGCAGCTTGCCTAAAGTGGCAATCAACACTCCCATTAGGATCTGTGTTCAACATTTACAAACTGGAGTTGAATGGTACTTTAAATCCTTCAACAAAGCTTGCTGAAAGCTCTGCAAATGTTTGCTGTTCACACTACTCTTATACAAGCGAAAGCCCATTTGAAGCAGGTCTAAAAGCAAACTTCCACTTCAGGTGTATCAGCACTAGTACTTTCAAAGCATCAAGGTAAAATCCAAGGTAGATTTAAATCTGATTGGCAGGGCCAGATTTAGCATTAGGCCTAGTAATTATCAGGCACATATTTTTCCCACTATTATCAGTAGAAATACAGTAATTTCATATAGGTTTATATATGACAATATTCTAAGTCAGCTTAGGATCAGTAAAACAAGGAAATGTTCTGTGTAAAAGGTGATCCTAGCAGAGGGACATTGCTATTGGCACCAAATGTTGGTGTCCAATAGGATCCAGTTATGGAAATCTGCCCATGCTAAATGGTAGCTATGTTAGTAGTGCCATATAGTTGGGAATGCAACAGGAGATATAAATATTCAACATTTCCAGGAGCACAAGAAATGATTTAGGAATTATAGCAGGGGGAACCCACTGTTGAAATGTCCAAGACATATAAGAAGCCAAGGATTGGTTCAATCCAACACAATTCATGTCACGTTTTGGGTGACCGATACCTAAGCAGCACCTATTTTTTAGCTGGCATTACCTACCGCACTTTGCATATTAACTCTTTGTAAAGCCTTTTTGAATAATATTGTATACTAACAAAAGTGTACCTGTTCCAGAATGGGAATGTGTGCAGAAGAGGTGTGCAGAGGTTATGACAGCAGGCAGAATGTGCAGGAGAAGAGTGCAGAGGTTATGACAGTGGGCAGTATGTGCTGGAGAGAAGTACTTAGGGTATGACAATGGACAGTATGTGCAGGAGAGGAGTGCAGAGGGTATGACAGCAGGTAGTATGTGCAGGAGAGAAGTACTTAGGGTATGACAATGGACAGTATATGCAGAAGAGAAGTACTGAGGGTATGAGAGTGGGAAGTATGTGCAGGAGAGGAGTGCAGAGCACATGACCATAGGCAGTATGTGCAGGAGAGAAGTACTGAGGGTATGACAATGGATAGTATATGCAGAAGAGAAGGACTGAGGGTATGACAGTGGACAGTATACAGTATGCAGGAGAGAAGTTCTGAGGGCATGACAGTGGGCAGTATGTGCAGGAGAGAAGTACTGAGGGCATGACAGTGGGCAGTATGTGCAGGAGAGAAGTACTGAGGGTATGATAGTGGGCAGTATCTGCAGGAGAAGAGTGCAGAAGGTATGACAGTGGGCAGCATGTGCAGGGGAGGAGTGAAGAGGCTATGGCAGTAAGGAATATGTGCAGGAAAGGCAAACAGAGGATGTGACCATAGGCAGTATGTGCAGGAAAGAGGTGCGGAGGGTATGACAATAGGTAGAATGTGCAGGACAGGAGTGCAGAAGGTATGACGGCAGGCAGTATGTGCAGGAGAGGAGTGCAGAGGGTATGACATTTAACTTTGCGTGCCAGAGAGGCATACAGAGTACATGTGCAGAAAGGGTTACAGAGGGTATGACCATAGGCAGTAAGTGCTGGAGAGCAGTGCACAGGGTATGACAGCAGGCAGTGTGTGCAGGAGAGGAGTGCAGAGAGTATGACATTAAGCAGTATGTGCAGAGGAGGAGTGTGGAGGATATGACAGTGGGCAGTATGAACAAGAGAAGAGTGTGGAGGGCATGAAAGCAGGCAGTATGTGCAGGAGATGTGTACAGAGGGTATGACTGTAAGCAGAATGCGCAGGAGAGAGGTAGACATGACAGAGGGCAGTATGGGCAGGATAGAACTGCAGAGGGTGTGATAGCAGGCAGTATGTGCAAGAGAGGAGTGCAGAGGGTAGGACAGGGGAGGTATGTGCAGGAGAGGCATGTGAAGGGTATGAATGTGGTCTGTATTTTCAGGAGAGGAGTGTGGAGGGTATGAAGTGGGAAATATGTGCAGGAAAGGAGTGTGGAGGGTATGAAGTGGGAAATATGTGCAGGAAAGGAGTGTGGAGGGTATGAAGTGGGAAATATTTGCAGGAAAGGAGAGGGAGGGTATGAAGTGGGAAATATGTGCAGGAAAGGAGAGGGAGGGTATGAAGTGGGAAATATGTGCAGGAAAGGAGAGGGAGGGTATGAAGTGGGAAATATGTGCAGGAAAGGAGAGGGAGGGTATGAAGTGGGAAATATGTGCAGGAAAGGAGAGGGAGGGTATGAAGTGGGAAATATGTGCAGGAAAGGAGAGGGAGGGTATGAAGTGGGGAAAATGTGCAGGAAAGGAGAGGGAGGGTATGAAGTGGGAAAAATGTGCAGGAAAGGAGAGGGAGGGTATGAAGTGGGAAATATGTGCAGCAAAGGAGAGGGAGGGTATGAAGTGGGAAATATGTGCCGGAAAGGAGAGGGAGGGTATGACATCAAGCAGATCATCATTTGATGCACAAATGATAGCTATTAATCTGTCCATATAAAGAAACAAGAAAAAAGGGGCATACTGCGCTGAGATAAACACAAAAAAGCAGCCGCCAACACTGCTGTAGATAAAGCAATAGAAAGTGTGGATATAAGTGTAACGCTAATTATTTGTTAGTCTAAGTACAATAATAAATCATACATAGATAAAATTGAAAAACATGGTTGAATGTGCTACCAAAACAAAAACTAGTGTGAAAACAAAAACCAGAAATACAAATGAATCTTAAGGTTATAGATATAAAACGGGGTTGCAGTGATAATTAGTGATAATTATTAAAGCAGTGAATATTAACTGTGAAGACTCAATATTCAAAATAAAGTAAAGTCCAAGAAAAAATATAAACATTCATCTGTTTTAAAGGTGAAGTGATGATCAATCCCAAATAATAATGTTCATTGGTGATATAAACTTGAAATTCAAATACGGAGTGCTGTGAAAACCGCCACCAAGAGTGAGTTGAAGGAGGCTTACCGGAAGTCTCAGACCTGGAGAAGCATATGCCACTCAGGTCGAGAAAAGCTTGGGGGTTAACAAACCCAATCAAGATGGTCTGGAGTCTGAGGGGTTTCTTATTCCACTTCAATCTCATAGGACATCTAATATGTTGATCACGTGTTCATAAGCGGTTTTTGTTTTGGTAGCACATTCAACCACGTTTTTCAATTTTATCTATGTATGATTTATTATTGTACTTAGACTAACAAATAATTAGCGCTACACTTATATCCACACATATAAAGAAACAAAATCATTAAAGTTTATGGTCATAGACATACAGATAAATGGTAGGGGTGGGGAAGTGTTCCTCACAATGCATTTAGACACCCATTCACAAAACGGAATAATTATAAATTAGCAGCATGAGAACCAAACTGTTTAAACAGGGAGTGTAATAAAGGAGGATTAGAGGTCAAAATCAGCATTCAGAAAACAGACAGCTAAAGCTGAAGTAGGTTATTTGGGAAGAGCGGAGGTGATGGGGAGTGTGTCAGCAGTACTATGGTCTGCATAACTGCTGATACAATCCCCACCATCTCCACTGAGGTAGTCCATAGAATTCAAAAGTTGTGGGGAGGGCCCAGGATGAAACAGAAGTGTGTCAGTAGAATTAGGGACAATGAAAGTTAAAAAGAAGACATTGTGTGTAGCCTTTTTACACGTACATTTATTATTAGGGGGGACTGTCATGGAGTCCAAGGACAATGGTTATGTTGCTGGGGATGTAGGAGATGAGGCCAGGACTGTATACACAGGAAATGAGACGGTAGAACTGACATTATCACAGGACAAGAGTCAATTGAGATTAGAATGATATTTGGCATGGTACACTTAATAAATGTGAGGGATTAGCCCAACTGCGCTGGAGACTTGGTGCTCTGGGGTTGACACACGCTTAAAAGGCAATTACACATTTGCCAGGGATGGATACTGAGGGTTACCTCAAGTGCTGGTGACTGGCTACAGAGGGCTAAAAGCACATGTGCTGGCTTTTTTGTGGTGAAAAGGCAAAATTCTCCAATGGCAAAATGAAACTTAGGCATTATCCTTAAATGGTAAAGTGAAACTGTACTGCGAAAACAAAACTCAAACTTATATTATTAATGTGTTATTTATTTATAAGAAATGTGTCTATTTTTTATTTATTTTTTGTTACTATTCTAGTGACGGCAGCCCAGGAAGTCAGAGCGTGTCAGAGAAGTTTGAAATCGATTGGACAACTGTGCTGGTCAGTTCCTACAGTACAATAGTCGTAAAATTTGATGGACGTGGAAGTGGATTTCAAGGAACAAAGCTTTTACATGAAGTGAGGAAAGGGCTGGGAAGTTGCCAAGAGAGAGATCAGCTGATCGCACTGAGGTAATTTACTCTGTGCCATCTATTCTAAATGGACCTTGATGCTGGATAGGGTTGTACAAGGATGGATCTAGATCAGGATTTATCAACTAGGGTTCCTCTAGAGGTTGCTAGGGTTTCCTTGAGCAATGAGCAATTTCTGCCTCTCTGATAAATTCCCATTTTAGCTATCTTTAAGGGGGAAATTCGTCCCAATAACCACAAGTGTAAGAAGCATTGTTCTCACTGGCCATCACACTAATATATCATGAGTTGTAGATATAGTTTCTTTTAGCAGGGATTCCCTGAGACCGGAAAGGTATTTCAGGGGTTCCTCTGTGTTTAGTAGGGATGAGCTTCGAGTTCGAGTCGAACCCATGTTCGACCAGAACATCGGCTGTTCGATCGTTCGCCGAATTTTGAACATTATGGGCCGTTCGCGCCAAATTCGAGTGGCGCGTCACAGCCCATAATTCACTGCGGCATCGCAGTGCATTGCTGGCTGATGATTGGCCAAGCTGATGATTGGCTTTGGCCAATCACAGCGCGCAAAAAACGGAGAGCCATAATTGGCCAAAGCCATGGTGGCTTTGGCCAATTATGTCTCAGGGGGTTTAGTACACGCCCCACGCGTGTACACAAGGCCTCTGTGGTGGCCTTGTGTACTGTGTTGTGATGGTTAAAGACAGATAGAGAGAGAGAGAGACAGTGTCATTTATTTTGAGTTAGATAGAGCAGGCAGGCAAGTCAGTTAGCTTCAGTTACAGTGTGTAGAGGATATATATGCATCCTAGGTGTTGTGTATATATTTATACACTGTATTCAGTTTAGCTAGATCCGATCCTGTTATTCTCTATACTGTGACAGGCAGGCAGGTGATTGTGCTAGCTGCAGTGTTTCACTTAAGCCCTGTACACACAATCGGATTTCCTATGGTTTTTAAACCAATGGATTTTTCCATCGGAAAACCGATGAAGCTGACTTCCATCAGTCTTGCCTACACACCATCAGTCAAAAAACCGACCGTTCCAAAAGCGGTGACGTAAAACACTCCGATGAGCCGAGAAAAATTAAGTTCAATGCGTCTGAGCATGCATCAACTTGATTCTGAGCATGCATGGGTTTTTTAACCGATGGACTTGCCCATAGACGATCGGAATTTGCTATCAGTTTTTTATCCATCGGAAAAATTTAAAGCATGTTCTATTGTTTGACACTGATAGAAAAAAGACCGATGGGGCCCATACACGATCGGTTTGTCCGATGAAAAAAATCCATCCATCTGTTTTCATCGGTAAAACCGATCGTGTGTACGCGGCTTAAGTGTACTGTGTGCTTTGCATGGCGTTCACCTAAAGCTTACCTGAATACAATTGCTGGTGTTCTCATACAAATACAAGCAGTGAGGCAGGGACCTCCAGCATTTTGTTTTAGTGTTCTTTGCACAGTGTGCACCTAATTCTTACCTTAATACAATTGCTGGTGTTCTCATAAAAATACAGGCAGTGAGGCAGGGACCTCCAGTATTTTGTTTTAGTGTTCTTTGCACGGTGTGCACCTAAAGCTTACCTGAATACAAATACCCAAAGGGGCTGGTAATGGGCTGGGGGGGGGGGTGGTACCCATGCCATTTTTTAAATGAGTTTCATCCATATTGCCGGGACCAAACATTACATTAAAGCCGCAAGCAGTTTTAAATGACTTTTTTTCCTTTAGAAATGTCATTTTGTGCAGGGACAGTTCTAAACAAGGGAAACACGTGCCACTTCACAGGCAAACTTTAGACACCCCCCAGGTACGATATTTAAAGGAATATTTCACTTTTTTTTTTTTCACTTTATGCATCATTAAAATCACTGCTCCTGAAAAATCGTCCATTTTAAAACTTTTTTTTTGCATTGCTACATGTCCCCTGGGGCAGGACCCGAGTCCCCAAACCCTTTTTAGGACAATAACTTGCATATTAGTCGTTATAATTAGCACTTTTGATTTCGAACGTTCGCATCCATTGTATTTAACAGGGTTCTAAAGTTTGCGCAAACTTTCTGTCCGTTCGCAGGTTCTGGTGCGAACCGAACAGGGGGGTGTTCGGCTCATCCCTAGTGTTTAGAAGGTTGAGAAAGGCAGATAAAGATGATCAGGTCAGCTTCACTGCAATCTGCTTTTAGTTTCAGTACAAAATTTGACTTACAGGTGACTGTTAGCACGTTTCTTCCATTATAGGAAAAACAAGTTATCGTAAACCAGAAACTATGTTGGGGCTATAAATCACTTCGTGCCAACATGATTTTTAAGATGTTCACCAAAAATGTAATGGCTACAGTCAATATGCCCATTTATTACATTAAAAGAGAAGTATGGGAATGTTTTTTTTTTTTTTTATCATATTTACATAGGTGGATGCAGCATTGGTCCAATGCTGCATATATCTCCCCGCCGGCTCTAAGACTGTGAACAAACACCACCGATAGCTCGGTTCTCACAGCTCCCTGAGCAGAGAGCTGGTGACTGTCAGCTGCAGCTGTCCCTGCACTGAGAACCGAGCCACTGAACATCGCCGATGGCTTGGTTTTCACAGATCCCAGAGAGGAAAGCTGCTGACTGTCAGTCAGCGTCTCTCCTCTCTGCTTCTCCACGCTCATTGGAGTGCTGAGCTGTGGAGGGGCGGGGAAAGGCTGTCTCAGCATCTCAGCTGCTCGCTGAGATGCTGAGACTGCCATGAACCAAGGCAGCTGGCGGATCCAGACTTGGAAGTCGGGATGACGCGCTGCCTTGACTGATGGCAGTGACGTCAGCGGAGAGCAGACTTCAGACCGCTCTCTGCTGAAAACGGGTAAAAGGAGTGCAAAACTAATTGCACTCCTGTGACCCTTAGGAGAAGCCCTAAAAAGCTCAGGCTGGACTTCTCCTTTAACAGATCGAAAGGGAGCAAATAAGAGAAGTTAATTTTTAGGGTTTATATATACTTTAATTATAACGCAGTATGTACTTATTTGCAGGAGAATGTATGCATTGATGCATGTAACATTATTTGCCTTGTATTTTTGAGGAACCCATTTTAAGTGATTTGAGTGCTAAAATACAGTTCAACTTGTATTTTATCTATGTATGTAGGGCTTTTCTCTCTGTCTACAGCCCCCAAAAATTTCAGCTAGTATCCCAGGCCCAAAATAACATTGCACCAACACCATTCATCTTATTTCAATGAAATATAATTGATGAATATGTCATAACAGCTACCGGTAATTAGCAAAGTTTTTATTTTTTTTAATAACTCTCTTGATTTCCTTCTCTTCCAGTACATTATTAAAAGAACAATACATAGACAAGACGCGAGTTGGAGTATTTGGAAAGGTAATCCACAAATGTTTAGCATTTAAAAGTGATGGAATAAACATGGCTCGGGTTAATGCTTAGCTAAATTAGAAAAGGAAAAAGCAGCACTGATTCCTTATATTGAATTGTGTGAAGAATGAAAAACCTGTTCTCCTTGCACTTCACCCAATCTGTTCTTGTAATCCTCTAATATTAAACCTCAGATCTGATCATGGGAACTCAAATTTTTTTTTTTAAAGGGAAAGTGTAAAAATAAAAAAATGTAAATAAAATAAACAACTAAAAAATTTTTATAAATTGAAGCGCCCTAGTCCCCTCGTGTTTGCACACAGAATACGTAGGTCGCGTCCGCAAATGTAAACAACGTTCAAACCACACGTCAGGTATCGACAATAATGTTAGAGCAAGAGCAATAATTCTAGTGCAAGACCTTCTCTGTAATTGTAAACTGGTAACCTGTAAAAAAATTTAAAGAGTAGCCTAAGGCCCCTTTCACACTGGGGCGGTTTGAAGGCGCTATTGCACTAAAAATAGCGCCTGCAAACCGACCCTAAACAGCGGCTGCTGTTTCTCCAGTGTGAAAGCCCGAGGGCTTTCACACTGGAGCGGTGCGCTAGCAGGACATGAAAAAAAGTCCTGCTAGCCGCTTAAATAAGCATATAATTTATTTTTTGCTCAGTTTAAATCAAAAAGGAAATGGTGTGCTGATACCTATGGCAGTCAGCAAATAAAACTTTAGAAACACGACGGAATTAAGTTGTTTTTTATAATATTAATTATTGATCTTGCCTAAAAACGTGCCTCTTTTTTCGATCCTAGACAGTTGGGAGATATAGAAATATGGATGCTAAATATACTCTGTGTTCTATTCAATCATGGCAGCTGTGTAGAAAATGATGCATGTGTGGGATTTCCAAAAACAAATGGAAATTCCATATTTTCCAAGAAAACACTGTAGTAACACAGAGAGATGTCATCTCTTCCACAGCCCTTTTGGTAATAACCCAAGCGGAACCTTGTCATGATGCATGCATTACATAGCAGACTGCAGTTTGACCAGAAAAATACAAACTTTCCCACAGTGACTAAAATGCTTTTGTTAACACTATTTTAGTCAACTAAAATAAAAATAAAAATAAAACAATTCAGTTGACTAAAATATGACTAAAACTAAAATGGCATTTTAGTCAAAAGACTATGACTAAAACAAAGTCACAATTTGACGTAACAAATTAACACTGCCCTACCACATAAGAATGAAAGGAGGGGGAAACACTTTAGTGTCCCCTACCTATGGGACCAGGAACAGAACCTGAATAACCGCTAGAGTGATGCATTAAATGTATTGGTTACTTACCTGTCACATGATCCATCCTTTCAGAAACCTTCTGTTGGAAACCTATAAAAGGAAGAGAGAAAAGGTTAGCAGTTCGAAGCAGCAAATATTGGTTTGTTATTAAAGGATTAGTTAATAGCAGTCAAAGTTGCTATGTTATGCAATAATTATTAAATAATTTTATATCAACAATAAACAGGCCGTGGCCAATTCATACTATTCATGTTGCCTGTTTGCCTATTTATTTAGTTATTTGATAGTTGTTCAGGTTCTGTCCCTGGTCCCATAAGTAGACGGCATCTACTAAGCTGCTGAAAGAAAGAAAAAATTAAGAAAAAGGCTTTACTTATTTATTTATTTTTATTATTAAATGTTAGTAATATTTTCAAATAATATGTGCAATGGCATTACAGCCAAAAGAGTTTACAGTTTTTTGGGGATTTTTTATATTTTAAAGTTGAACTTCCGTTTATCAAAAAGCAATGTTTTTTTTTGTTTATGAAACTTGGTTTTATTTATAAAGACATGATATATAACGGCTAAATATGTGTCTGTAGTGCATGTTCAAACCTTAATACCATAAATAATAACATATTATCAGATTTTTACTCCAGGAGTACATAATGAGCTTGGCAATTCTAGAGAAATGCTTACCGTAAATAATGCATTACAATTTAACTAAACCCATTCGATTTTAGTCGGCTAAAATGTACTGGAGATTTTAGTAGATTAAAATACGACTAAAACTCAAACAATTCAGATGACTAAAATGGCATTTTAGTCAAAAGACTATGACTACAACTAAATCGAAATTTGACCTCAAAATGAACACTGCTTTCCCATAGAGAGTTATTAGCTCTGATTCATCAAGCTTCAAGTAACACTTGAAAAAACCTGCACCCACCACCCACCGGTTATACTCATCTTTATCAGTTTGATGACTAGCACTGTAATTTACAGTGTCGGTAAGGACTATAGATAAGTAGGATGTTCAGTTTTCCTAGAATATTTTTAATAATGTAGCGAAAACACAGCAGCACTTTAACTACTTAAGGACCGAGCCTCTTTCTGAGATTTGTTGTTTACAAGTTAAAAAACAGTTTTTTTTTGCTAGAAAATTACTTAGAACCCCCCAAACATTAAAAAAAATTCTAACACCCTAGAGAATAAAATGGCGGTCGTTGCAATATTTTATGTCACACTGTATTTGCGCAGCGGTCTTACAAGCCCACTTTTTTTGGAAAAAATACACTTTTTTGAATAAAAAAATAAGACAACAGTAAAGTTAGCCTAAATATTTTTTTTTATATTGTGAAAGATAATGTTACGCCGAGTAAATTGATACCCAACATGTCACGCTTCAAAATTGCGCCCGCTCGTGGAATGGCGACAAACTTTTACCCTTAAAAATCTCCATAGCAACTTTTAAAAATTCTACAGGTTGCATGTTTTGAGTTACAGAGGAGGTCTAGGGCTAAAATTATTGCTCTCGCTCTACCGATCGCGGTGATACCTTATTCTTCCCCTTATTCGTCTCCATACCCAGCCAGAAGGACCCGATTGCCTCCCCCGCTGCCGACGGCTCCGGTAAGCGGCGGAGGGCACAGGAGAGCGGCGGGAGGGGGGCCCCTCTCCCGCCGCTGATAAAAATTATCTTGCGGCGAATCCCCTGCAGAGACCACTATTATCGGAAACTGGACCGCCCGCTGAAGAAAAGGATACTGGGGTTATGGCAGCTAGCTGCTGCCATAACAAAGATATCCCTCTTCAAACAGCCAACGTATATCGGCATGCGGCGGTCCGGAAGTGGTTAAGGGCCCTTTACACCTGTTGCATTTTCGCAGACAAAGTGTAACTTGCTAAAACACGTCTAACTACCCCATATTATAAATACAGCATCAGTTTATATCAGCATTTTAGTGCATTGGAAAGAATTCAAAGTTAACGTATCAAAGCACATATAGCGTGTTTTGAAGTGTTGTCAACAAGTATTGACAATCTTTGGCCGATGGCTGTTATCTCTATCAACTCCAAATCCTAAAGTGAAAAGCTTATGGAAAATGTGTCTCAATAACGCATGTCATTGCACAAAGGAAATACGCATTGACGCATGACAACACACCTGCTCAATGCTACAAAAAATGCACTTCTGGGATCACCCCATTTATTGTACATTTCCAGTGGACACACTGTAGGGGGCTTTTACTAAAACTGGAGCACCAAGAATGTGGTCCAACTGTGCATGGTAACCAATCAGCTTCTAGGATTTTTTATTTATTTTTTTCATTTTCTGAATGATACAATATCAAAAAATATTCACAACTTAAGGCTTAATGTACACCTCTCCTGAATAATTTAACTTGACAGATAGTAATAAAAATTCAGTTTTGCCACGTTTGCATGCTGCGTTTAGCTGCGTTTGCACTTAGAAGCGTTTTTTTTTTATTATATAGCCAAAAATGTATCTCCATTAAAAGCGCCTATAAACGAAACGCGGCTAAACGCGAGTTATCGCGTTTACAAGCTGTTCCAGGCATTTGGCGTTTCACATGCCTCTGAGCATCCGTCCTGAAAGCATTTTTTTGCTTTTTTTAACCACTTAAGCCCCGGACCATTTGGTAGCTAAAGGACCAGAGGTGAATTCAGAATTTTGCACTGCGCTGCTTTAACTGTAAATTGTGCGGACATGCAATGTTGTACCCAAACAAAATTTGCGTCCTTTTCTTCCCACAAATAGAGCTTTCTTTTAATGGTATTTGATTGCCTCTGCGATTTTTATTTTTTGCGATATAAATGGAAAAAGACCGAAAATTTCGAAAAAAAATGATATTTTCTACTTTTTGTTATAAGAAAAATCGAATAAACTCAATTTTAGTCATACATTTAGGCCAAAATGTATTCAGCCACATGTCTTTAGTAAAAAAAAGTCAATAAGCGTATATTTATTGGTTTGCGCAAAAGTTATAGCGTTTACAAACTAGGGTACATTTTCTGGAATTTACACAGCTTTAAATTTATGACTGCCTATCTCATTTCTTGAGGTGCTAAAATGGCAGGGCAGTACAAAACCCCCCCAAATGACCCCATTTTAGAAAGTAGACACCCCAAGGAAATTGCTGAGAGGCATGTTGAGCCCATTGAATATTTTTTTTTTGTCCCAAGTGATTGAATAATGACAAAAAAAAATAAAAAATTACAAAAAGTTGTCACTAAATGATATATTGCTCACACATGCCATGGTTATATGTGGAATTGCACCCCAAAATACATTCTGCTGCTTCTCCGGAGTACGGGGATACCACATGTGTGGGACTTTTTAGGAGCCTAGCCACGTACGGGACCCCGGAAACCAAGCACCGCCTTCAGGATTTCTAAGGGCGCAAATTTTTGATTTCACTCCTCACTACCTATCACAGTTTTGAAGGCCATAAAATGCCAAAATAGCACAAAACCCCCCCAAATGACCCCATTTTAGAAAGTAGACACCCCAAGAAAATTGCTGAGAGGCCTGTTGAGCCCATTGAATATTTTTTTTTTGTCCCAAGTGATTGAATAATGACAAAAAAATAAAAAATAAATTACAAAAAGTTGTCACTAAATGATATATTGCTCACACATGCCATGGTTATATGTGGAATTGCACCCCAAAATAAATTTTGCTGCTTCTCCTGAGTACGGGGATACCACATGTGTGGGACTTTTTAGGAGCCTAGCCGCGTACGGGACCCCGAAAACCAATCACCGCCTTCAGGATTTCTAGGCACAAATTTTTGATTTGACTCCTCACTACCTATCACAGTTTCGAAGGCCATAAAATGCCAAAATAGCACAAAACCCCCCCCAAATGACCCCATTTTGGAAAGTAGACCCCCAAGCTGTTTGCTGAGAGGCATGGTGAGTATTTTACAGCTCTCATTTGTTTTTTAAAATGAAGAAAGAACATTTTTTTTTCTTTTTTTTTTCAATTTTCAAAACTTTGTGACAAAAAGCGAGATCTGCAAAATACTCACAATACCTCTCAGCAAATAGCTTGGGGTGTCTACTTTCCAAAATGGGGTCATTTGGTGGGGTTTTGTGCCATCTGGGCATTCCATGGCCTCCGAAACTGTGATAGGCAGTGAGAAGTGAAATCAAAAATTTACACCCTTAGAAAGCCTGAAGGCGGTGATTGGTTTTTGGGGTCCCGTACGCGGCTAGGCTCCCAAAAAGTCTCACACATGTGGTATCCCCGTACTCAGGAGAAGCAACAGAATGTATTTTGGGGTGTAATTCCACATATACCCATGGCATGTTTGAGCAATATATCATTTAGTGACAACTTTGTGCAAAAAAAAAAAAATTGTATTTTTTCCGCAACTTGTGTCAACATATAAAATATTCCATGGACTCGACATGCCTCTCAGTATATAGCTTGGGGTGTCTACTTTCCAAAATGGGGTCATTTGGGGGGGTTTTGAACTGTTCTGGCATTTTATACACAACATTAGGAAGCTTACATCCACTCTTCTAACCACTTGAAGACAAAGCCCTTTTTGACACTTTTTGTTTACATAAAAACATATTTTTTTTTGCAAGAAAATTATGTTGAACCCCCAAACATTATATATATTTTTAAAGCAAAGTCCCTACAGAATAAAATGGTGGGTGTTGCATTTTTTTTTCTACACAGTATTTGCGCAGCGATTTTTCAAACGCATTTTTTGGGGAAAAAATACACTTTTTTAATTTTAATGCACTAAAACACACTATATTGCCCAAATGTTTGATGAAATAAAAAAGATGATCTTAGGCCGAGTACATAGATACCAAACACGACATGCTTTAAAATTTCGCACAAACGCGCATTGGCGACAAACTACATACATTTTTAAAAGCCTTTAAAAGCCTTTACAGGTTACCCCGTTAGATTTACAGAGGAGGTCTACTGCTAAAATTACTGCCCTCGATCTGACCTTCGCGGTGATACCTCACATGCATGGTGCAATTGCTGTTTACATATGACGCCAGACCGATGCTTGCGTTCGCCATTGGGCAAGAGCAGGGCAGGACAGGGGTGCTTTTTTTTTTTTTTTTTTTTATTATTAATTTTGCTTTTTTATTTTATTTTTAAACTGTTGCTTCCATATTTTTTTTTTTTTTTATCATTTTTATTGTTATCTCAGGGAATGTAACTATCCCCTATGATAGCTATTGGTAATGACAGGTACTCTTTTTTGAAAAAACTGGGGTCTATTGGACCCTAGATCTTTCCTCTGCCCTCAAAGCATCTGACCACACCAAGATCGGTGTGATAAAATGCTTTCCCAATTTCCCAATGGTGCTTTTTATATCCGGGGGGGGCATTCCCTCCCACTGCTTGTAAAAGCAGTCCAGAGGCTAATTAGCCACTAGGATTGCTTTTACATGAAAGCCGGCCGCAGGCTGAAAAGAATGATACCAAGATGATACCTAAACCCGCAGGCATCATTCTGGTATAAACATTCAAAGTCCAGCAACATACCAGTACGTTGCTGGTCCTTTTTGGACATGTATTGTAATCTTTTTTTTCATGCAGCCTGTTGGCTGAACGAAAAAAAAAGATTGATCGGTGGGTATGCCCACCATTAGAATACCGCCCTTCATCCACCCACTTCTAATGATGGGCATACATGCACCATTTATATATGCCGAAGCATGGGGGCATCTTCCCGCAAAAGTTATGCCGCGTACACATGGTCAGACTTTTCCACGGGCAAGCCTCCGTCAGAATTTCGACCGTATGTACGCGGCATTAGGAGCAAAATCGCTCCTCCGCCCCTGCTGCCCCAATGCTTTGGCATATATGCTTTTTTTTTTTTAACTGTGGTGGTAAAATCACCTCCTACAGCACTGGAGTCGCAGGGATCAGGCCTGTCTCTGCGAACGCTGCAGTTATGTGTGTTTTTGTTTTGTAAGTGACAGTGATCGATCGATACTGCACTTGGGTGGCCTGGGCTGGACGGAGGGGCAAAACGCAGGTGCCAGCAGGTATCTGGGCTGATCCCGCTAACCCTGCGTTTTTGGGAACCCTAAACTGCTGGGGACGCTAGTATAGATCTGATCAGATCAGATATTGATCTGTTCAGATACTATACCACTAAGGGGGGTGTATGATTCACGCGTGGGTGTTAGCGCTACTGGCACTAACCTGACGCTGCCTGGGGTGTGACGCAGACCCTCTCTGACGCTAAAACCTAATTGATATCACCCGCCGGGCGATCAGGGGGTTAAACCTTTATTGGGTTATATACACGGCGGGTGCCCTGACACTATAAAAAGCAAACTAACTAACCAGCGTCACCCGTAACACTTATATGGTGATCACTGGTGAAAGGGTTAACTAGTGGCAATTAGGGGGTTAAAACCTTTATTAGGTAATATATGGGGGTACCTGACGCTATATAAAAACCTGACGGCGAACCTAAAAAAAAAATTACTGGCTACCGATCTGCATCACCGACACTAAGACAACGATCATAAAAACGATCGCTTAGCGACAGTAGTGATAGGGGGTGAAAGGGTTACCTGGGGGGCGATCAGGGGGTTAAACCTTTATTAGATAATATATGGGGGTACCTGACGCTATAAAAACCTGCGGCGAACCTAAAAAAAATTACTGGCTACCGATCTGCATCACCGACGCTAAGATAGCGATCAGAAAAATGGTCGCTTAGCGACAGTGGTGATAGGGGGTGAAAGGGTTACCTGGGGGGCGATCAAGGGGGTTAAACCTTTATTAGGTAATATATTGGGGTACCTGACGCTATAAAAACCTGCGGCGAACCTAAAAAAAATTACTGGCTACCGATCTGCATCACCGACGCTAAGACAGCGATCAGAAAAATTATCGCTTAGTGACAGTGGTGATAGGGGGTGAAAGGGTTACCTGGGGGGCGATCAAGGGGGTTAAACCTTTATTAGGTAATATATGGGGGTACCCGACGCTATAAAAACCTGCGGCGAACCTAAAAAAATTTACTGGCTACCGATCAGCATCACCGACGCTAAGACATCGATCAGAAAAATGATCGCTTAGTGACGGCGGTGCTAGGGGGTGAAAGGGTTACCTGGGGGGTGATCAAGGGGGTTAAACCTTTATTAGGTAATATATGGGGGTACCCGACGCTATAAAAACCTGCGGCGAACCTAAAAAAAATTACTGGCTACCGATCAGCATCGCCGACGCTAAGACATCGATCAGAAAAATTATCGCTTAGTGACAGTGGTGATAGGGGGTGAAAGGGTTACCTGGGGGGCGATCAAGGGGGTTAAACCTTTATTAGGTAATATATGGGGGTACCCGACGCTATAAAAACCTGCGGCGAACCTAAAAAAAATTACTGGCTACCGATCAGCATCACCGACGCTAAGACATCGATCAGAAAAATGATCGCTTAGCGACGGCGGTGCTAGGGGGTGAAAGGGTTATCTGGGGGGGTGATCAGGGGGTTAAACCTTTATTAGGGGGCTACACTGGACCTAAAACTGAATGTAGTGACACTTTTACAGTCACAAATGTCACTGATTGCAGTGATCACTAAATAAATGTTCACTGCAATCAGTGACACTGTGACTGGGGGCTGGGGGGTGATCTGGGGGGTGATCTGGGGGGGCCTGGGGGGGCGATTTATGTGCCTATGTGTCCTGGTGTCAGTGTAGTGTTGTGTGCACTAACCTGCATCTTCTCCTGTACAGCGCTCGGTATATGTGAGCGCCGCAGGAGAGATGACATCACTTCCTCCCGCCTGTGTAAACAGTACACAGGCAGGGGAAGCTCTCATTCGCCGGGAGCGATCGAGAGGGGGTGGCCGGAATCGAACGGCCGTCCCCTCATGCCGGATCGCTCCCGAAGGTAAAACGACCACCCACTGTAAAGAAGGGGGGTCCGATCGGACCCCCCAACTATACAAAGGCAATCACGTATATGTACGTGATTCTGCCTGTCTGTGCCATTCTGCCGACGTATATTTACAGTGGGCGGTCGTTAAGTGGTTAAAAATGCTTCTAAACTCAACTGCCTAGAAAGGACTATAAATGCCCCTGTGTACATGTACTGATAAGATAACATAGAAGAGAGTTGAGGGGCAGCTGAAAAAAACGCCCAACTGCTCCTAAACATCCTTTTACCAGCAGCAGTGTACATGAAGCTTAAATCTCAACAGCTATTGCATTATGATACTTTATGCGGAGGTCCGCCCAATTTTCTTTTTTTTTAAGTCAGCAGCTACAAATACTGCAGCTGCTGACTTTTAAAATATGGACATTTACCTGTCCAGAGCGTCCGCGATGTCGGCACCCGAAACCAACCTATCGTTCGGCTCTCGGGTGCTGCCACCGCCATCTTCGGTAAGGGAATGTTCCCTACTGCGCATGCGCGACTCGCGCTGCGCTATCCCACGGGTCTCTGCTGTCTTCTGGGACCTGTGTGTCTCCCAGAAGACAGCAGGGGGTGGAGAAGGCACCGGAAGGGGTGTAGATACCTGTGGGTGGCTTCGGTATCTATGCCCAGAAGTGGGAGCAAAATACCTGGATTACACAGGTATCTGCTCCCCCCTCCCCCTGAAAGGTGCCAAATGTGACACTGAGGTGGGGGAGGGTTCCGAAAAGTGGAAGTTCCATTTTTGGGTGGAACTCCTCTTTAACCATTCTTTTTAACACAAACAGAAAGAAACATATTGATTAGCATACACTATGGGGTTATTTTAGTAAAACTGGAGTGTGCAAAATCTGGTGCAGCTGTGCAAAGAAACCAATCAGCTTCCAGGTTTGACCTTCAGTCATTTTTTCAACTTTCCATCTATTAAATCCTCTGCCCTTGTTGGTTTAACTTTGGATAGTAACATTTTTTTTTTCTCCCAGTAAATACAATACAGCCCACTTCCTGTTTCTTGTCTGGTCATTAGCCTAGGCTTATGGCATCATGCACAGCTCTCTCTCTCTCACACTCTCGTGAGAGTTTGCCAGGAAGGGAGGGGGGTGAGTCATAAGAGGGCCAATGAGAGATGCAGGGCTGCAGAGCTGGAGATGTGTGTCTGTGTAAATCCAGTAAGTGAACAACAGACTGCGGCTTCAGCTGCCCACAGTTAAAATGGATGCAGCCAGACTCAGTGGAGGGAGATTTCTGTAGCATATTTGGCAAGTACAGAATCACAGTATATATAAAATAATATGCAAAGTGGTTTGAGGGAAGCTTCAGAATGGCAAAGATATTTTTATTACAAATTATGTGAGCAGACTGCAGTCCCTCTTTAACCCTCCTGGTGGTATTCCCGAGTGTGGCTCGGAGTTAAATTTCAGTACCATTAGCGGTAACCCCGAGCCACACTCGGGATTGCATTGCAGAATCCTGGTCCAGGTAACTTACCTTGTCCCCAGGATCCTACGATGGCCCCCCGCTGTGTCCTCCGCCGAATCCTTTGCCGGATGCTCTATGTTCAGGGCTCCGTTCCCTGCGAGCGTCGCGACGCATGGGGGCGGAGCCCGGCGCCAAATTCAAAAAGTACAAAAAACATAACACATACAGTAAACTGTAATCTCACATTACTGTATCAAATCATTTCACATCCCTTTTGTCCCTAGTGGTCTGTCCAGTGTCCTGCATGCACTTTTATATTATATATACTGTTCTTTCTGCCTGGAAACTTGAGAATGTCCAAAAAGTGGTTTTCGAGCAGCTAGAACACTAGAAAACAGTGATAATAAATTAGAACACTTGCAGAATGGAGCGATAGTGATTCGTGGGGAAGTTCATTTGATTATTATTATATTATTATTTTTTATAATTATTTATAGTTATTTATTATATTATAATTTATGATTTTGTGTTTCAAACTTTATCATACCCGGGATGTCTACTAGACTCTTGTTTGGACAAGTGAGTTATTACTAAGAATTACAGGCCTACAATATAAAATGCCAAATTTCTATGGAAAACAATGAACCGATTTGAGATTCAAAAATCTGACATAATCATACCGCCAGGGAGGCTACAGTGATTGTAAACGATCACCTTGTAAAACAACCAATTCAGTTTAAAATAGAAATGAAAGGCAAAACATTTTTGTATGGATTTAAAAAATAAAAAAACTGTATAAATACCCTTTTCCCCCTTTTTATAAGTGATTACATTCCCTCTGTTCTCAGCTGCATCAGAGCTGGGGGGAAGAGAAGCAGCAGCACACTGAGCTTCCCAGTCAATGGCTATGCAGCAGGGACATGTCAGGTCAAGTCTGATTATTGGAGGAGAATACACGGGATTCCCAGCATAGCTAGAGAACTGACCACGCTGTGCTTTCCTGCTTAGTGTGGTCAGTTTTTAATAGGAAAGCAGAGGGACTAGCAGGAACACCAGGGATTTCACACAAAGGAACCAGCCTGTCTGATTCATTTCATGCGATCGCTGCTATCAGCTATAGCCACTAGCATTGACCACTCGGTTCTGCCAGCAGGGAAGGTCCTCCGCACTCCCCACCTGCAGAACACAA
Source organism: Rana muscosa (assembly GCA_029206835.1). NCBI lineage: Eukaryota > Metazoa > Chordata > Amphibia > Anura > Ranidae > Rana > Rana muscosa. The sequence goes on from CM055122.1 coordinate 211,018,023, forward strand.
TAGTGCTATGGAGGGATTCCCCCATCCACATTGACTGTGTTGATGGGGGAATCAAGCAATTTTCTTTCCTTCCACCACCTTCCTTCCAAGGAAAGAAAATTGCATGATCTATGGGCTGCTTATGTCCCGCCTGGGATCACCCCATTTATTTTACATTTCCAGGCAAAACATTATAGGGGGCTTTTACTAAAACACAGAATGGGGTGCAGCTGTGCATAGTAACCAATCAGCGTCTAGGTTTGTTTGTCAAAACTTAATTGAGCAAGCTGAAGTTAGAAGCTGATTGGCTACTATACACAGCTGCACCAGATTCTGCGTGTTCCAGTTTTAGTAAACCCCTCTTTATGTTAAATATTACGCCTCATGCCCACAGACGTTTTTACAGCTGCGTTTTTGAGCGTTTTTGAGCGTTTTTTACAGCTTAAAAACGCCTGTCCATGTTAGTCTATAGCTTCATGCCCACCTTGGCATTTTTGAGCTGCAAATAGCATAGGCGTTTTTAAGCTGTAAAAAAAAAACCAGGACCAGTGCGTTCCTTGGCATCGGCATTAGGCATAAAAAAACGCGCAAAAACGCAGCAATTGCGTTTTTGAGCTCCGGCGTTTTTGTTTTGTTTTTTTGAGAAAAATACGGTCGAAAAATTTATACAATAACATGGACAGGCGTTTTTAAGTTGTAAAAAACGCTCAAAAACGCGGCTGTAAAAACGTCCGTGGGCATGAGGCCTAATAAATAGGTGCTCCATCGATTTAGATATACGGTATGTCTCCTGATGCTGGTGGGATCTGATTTCTTTGCATAAAGATATGTAGTAGCAAAATCTAAATTTTATAGAAAAATCATTTCAGAAACGATTATTGATTAGTTGCTTTGCGTTATAAAACTCAGCATCCTGTTGAAATAAGTCTGTGGCTGCTACATTGAGAGAGAGAGAACACAAGGAAGAAGTTATTACATGGAAGGAGACTGCCCATACAAATAACACATCAATTGTATATAACATAATCCTCTTTCAGTACGCTCTGATGTATTATAAAATACAATTATCTGAGCAAAAACTATTGATGAGTGCACTCATTTTCTTGATATGTTTCCACCAATATGGTTTGAATTATTTGTGTTGTAACGCTGTAACGCTTCTTATTAAATCTAATTTATAATTAGAGTAAGCACTTGATTACCATGCAGTCTACGTGCTCCTGGAATAATTCCTTTGAAGATAAAACAGGTTATTTTGTCCGGGCCGTAATTGGCAGACTCTCATTTACAATTTCAGCCGAATCCTCAGCATCAGATTATGTTTAATGATGTAAATCTACAATTATAGTCACCTTTCTCTTGTTCGCCACTCGGAGACTGATTTGTTAAATATTCATAGTTTTTAGGTTTGGATGAGCGCATAGTTAGAACTAATTCAACTTTTATTGACAGGAGGTTTTAGCGGGTATTATAACAAGATTTTGTACTTATTGTAAACAAAACATTGCAGAGATTTATTTTGTTATTTTAGATTAGGCAGAATCTGCTTTGTGATTTTTTAATGCCCGGGCATGTCTGCTATTTCTCTTTTGGAGTATGTCATCAAGTATTATTTTAGTATGCGTACCTGTGTTTTCCATAAAGCACACATTTTAGTACAGCAATATAACATTCTTATAATATAAGTAAACAGTGTTTACTAGGACTGCAGCAGCTGGGATGTTTATCAGGCGCGGGCAAAGCAGGGTGCCCATAATTCAAAACTAAGGAAGAAATATGCTGGCACTTTTTTTATTACCTATTAAATTAAAGTGTCTTTCAAATTTCTAAAAAATCAAAATGGCCCACGCCCGTGATCCCAGAAAGTATAAGATGGTTTTAAGGCTAAAGCCGAGCCCCATCCAAAAGGGGAAGTTTTTCCACTTTAAGGACTCGTCCCCCACTCCTCTAAAAGAAATGGCACTTATGAGGAGCAGGGGGGGAGCGGGTACTTGATTTTGACAGCTAACCGCTTCCACTTTGAATCCGACTGGCTAGTTGATCGGAAACTGAAGTTCTCCTCATTCCCCCCCGCAGTCTTCTGGGACATGTGACGTGCCTCCATGATTGGTGACCAATCTCTGTCACTAACCTAATATGTTGTCTGACTGGTCACCTATCCAAGCCCTTCTGCCACTGAAGAAGCATATATCAAAAGAGCAAGATGTATTGCCATCAGCATTTTAGGCATTAATACATATGCAGCCACAGATGAAGGTAGGATGCCAGTAACAAAGCATGGCAAAGGGTACTAAGAAAATATTTTTCAAAAAGCATCTACAGATTATGTAATAGCAGTGGTGTAAAGCATCTAGGGCAGTGATGGCGAACGTTGGCACCCCAGATGTTTTGGAACTACCTTTCCCATGATGATCAGGCACTCTGCAGTGTAGTTGAGCATCATGGGAAATGCAGTTCCAAAACATCTGGGGTGCCAAGGTTCGCCATCTCTGATCTAGGGGATATTTATGTAATCTTTGTCTGTCCCTATTCTGCTTTTAGACACTTTCTAGAAGTTGTCTAGTAGGTTAATTGGATCCTGTTTAAATTGGCCCTAGCATGTGTATGCATAAATGTAAGTTAGGGACCTTAAAATGTAAGCTCCTTGAGGGCAGGGGCTGATGTGAATGTTCAATACATATGTAAAGCACTGCGTAAATTGTCGGCACTATAAAAATACCTATGATAAATAAATAAATAAATGTACTGCACGGCCCATAGTCTTTACAGTCTATCTGGTAAAGGTTCAGTAGACTGAGAAATGACTCTGCAGCTATAAGTGTTGTCTGGTGGATTGAGTCATTTGCTAGTTTATTGCATCTCCAGGTCCCAGCCATATTTCATAGCTCTATTCCCTCCGCCCTTGGAATGTTTGATGTTCTCATCCACCTTTCAGTGTTTCCACTCCTTCAGCAGATGGAGTGGAACCCACTTGTTATTGATATGTCAGAAACAAGTGTAACCGTTGGGTGATTTAAAGACCGAATCCAACCCAAACTTTTTTTTTTTGATAGAATTAGAAAGGCTTAGAGCATTTGTCCCCCATTTGGGAGATGTTTCTTTACTTCTTTGCTTTAACAAAGAACAGGAGTGAGGGGAAATGTCACCATCTTCTGTCCTTGATAGGTGAGGAAAGTTCAGAACAACTCTCAGGATTTTATAGCCATCTGTTGCCACAAGAGAGAAATGTCCCCTTGTCCAGGTGACACTGTCCAGGTGACAAGTGCCAGGCAGAACAGGAAAATGACAGACAGACAAAGATAGCAGATAATATCTGACACAAGAATCTTAAAGGACACAGAGAGCATAATTTTAAAATTGACAGAGACTCTAACTCTTATCCATTTTTTCCAAAGGTAAAAAAAAGGGGGGAAAAAAAACACTGGCCAGCATCTACCAAATACTGAGGTATTATTTTTGGGTGGACTGACCCTAAGGCCCCTTTCACACTAGCGGACCGTATCTCCGCTTTTTCATCCATCCGTTTACGGATGAAAAAGGGACATACATTGGTCCCTATGAGATCACGGGTGTCGACGGATGAACATCCTTTGACACCCGATCTCCTCCGTGTCCGCAATCCCCCGATTCTCCAGACGGGGGAAAATCCTATTTTTCGAACCATCTGCAGAGCGGATCGGATGAACACGGACAGACGGTTTGTGTTCATCCGATCCCCCCATAGAGGAGAGTGGAGATCTGACAGGGCGGTCCCTGCACAGTGTGCGGGGACCGCCCTGTCATCCGCCGGCTTAGCGGGTATCAACAGAGCGTCCCGTGTGAAAGGGGCCCTAAACTTCATTCACACCTGAGTATTATGTTGCACTATTCCCAAAATGCTACAGCGACAAGATGACGAATCACATTATTCTCAATGAGCCTGTTTACACCTGAGCATTGTGTCACTTGTTGCATGAGGCTTGAAAGAATACATATGCTTCTTTGTGGCATAATTAGGCTTTTTTGGCCCCATAGACTTTAATAAGAAGTACCTACCTAAAAAATGCTTGAAAGACACATTGATGCATGCTTTGCTTTTCAGGGGCGTCTGTTTAAAACTCTGTGTGGTCAGAAATACACAGTTTTGCTTCTGTACTACAAGTTGCATATACAAATGTGTGAAAATGTGCATATATACGTGCATTAATATGCCTCTAAATTGCCTGGCTAGGCCACCTCTAGGTGTGAATGGGGACTTCAAATTGAAAATGTTACATCAGTGCTTCTTTGCACATATAAACAATATTATACATTGTAATGCAAAGCAGATAATGTAACATTGACATGTCCATGGTCTATAAATATTAGCACTGTTCTCATATAATCCTGTTAGAGCAAAATATCATGAATAATGTGTGTGTGTGCTCATCAGTGCTCAAATAAAAAGTATCTTATCACCCCGTTATTTAGGCACTGCTCACCATGCCAAACCCAGGCAATACAGTACAAGCATAAGAACTCAACATATCAATGCTGTGGTATAAATGTGTGAGTGTTGGCATGCCATGGCCTATACATGTACTATATCCCTTCAGTCCCAAATGGTATAGTGGTGAGATACAAGCTTCTTTTGTTAAGCAGTGAAGCAAAATTGTACCTTGTTCTTTCTGTTTGCACTCTCAGGCTTCATTCACATCTAGGCGAATGGGGGCCACAATTGCGGTATTAACGCGCAAATAGAATCACGAAACGTCCGTCATCCTAAAGAAACTCATGTGCTTCTTCTGTGGTGACAGGAGTCCCGCGATTCTGTTTGCACGTTTTTACCGCGATTGTCGCCCGACGAATCACCGGGAAAATCGTGCCACATTTGGGGTACTATTGAAATCGACAGGCAACGCACCAGGAACTCACGGGCGTCCCGCGATTTGCCGCTATTGCGAATCGCGGCAGAATCGCGTTGAATCCGTCCGCAGTTCGGAACACGGAGATGTGAACAGAGCCTTGGAGTAAGACTGTTGATACATTCAAATAAACACTGATTTTAATACAATACATTGTTACAATGTCAGTGAAATGTGAACTCGAAGCAGATAAAAAAGCACTATTTCATCAAGTTTTAAATAGAAAAAAGGAAAGCCTCTTTCATAGAGAATAGTCAATTGCTTGTGTTGTTAAGTCAATGCCTGTTTTGTAACATAACATAAAATACACCTCTCTATTTGTACTGGTGACCATTGTAACCAAGAAAGAAAGTGAGAGGAAATCCACTTTTGGAGATTTCCTCTAAATTCCTGTTTCATCTCTCATACAGGAAGTAAAGGCAAATTACCCCAGTGGTGCAAAGACAACAACAACAAAAAATACCCTGGCACAGGTTTTATCCCTTCCCTATTCTATCCAAAACGAAAAAACAAAAATTGGAATCACATACACTTTGAAGCTAAACTCAATACAGATATACAGTACACAAATTAATGCAGCTTTGTTTTTGATAATATCCTATTATAATTATTTTTTCACATCTGCATCTTTTAGTCTCTATGCAGAAAATCTCAGACTGAGAGAATAAGAAGCAGCACAATACTGCAGTGCTTATGTGATAGCAAGGGAAATTCTTATAGGAGGAAAGAGCATAGTGACATAGAGATTAGCTTTCACTGTCCAGTCACAGACTGGGGAGGGACAAGACCTGTAAGTGTTGTTTAATTGCAACCAAGAAAAAATCTTTCTTGCGCTGCCAGATTCTGTGTTGTGTGGCAGAGCTGTGTAAATCTCAAGACTGGATTGGCAGAAGTACTAAATCTTTGGCAGGTAACAGCTGCTGTACACTGTATGTATTTTGTTTGAGCCTGGCTTGTTGGGGGAGTACTCAAAGGCAGGAGGAGCCAGGAGTGCTGTCGGGTATCCCAGAAGAGGTGGATCGGGGCTGCTCTGTTCAAAACCATTGCGCAGAGCAGGTAAGTATGACATGTTTGTTATTTTTTTTTACTTTTCCAAATCGCTTTAAGGTTTTTCACCTTAATGCATTGAATTGAAAGAATACATAAGCTTCTTTAGGGCAGAATTAGGCTTTTTTGGCCCATAGACTTTAACCTCCCTGGTTAAATTATTATTATTATTATTTTGCATGGAAATTTGGCTTTTTATATTGTAGGCCTGTAATTCTTAGCAATAACTCACTTAAATCTGTCCAAACAAGAGTCTAGTAGACATCCCGGGTATGATAAAGTTCAAAAAACAAAATCATAAATTATAATATAATAAATAACTATAAATAATTATAACAAATAATAATATAATAATAATAAAAATTATTCAATAATGTAATCAAATCATAAACACAGAAATTTGCTCAGTTGCAGAATTGTCGCTGTCATTAGATTTAGTGTTTGAGGCCGAATTTCCCCACAGATCGCTCAATTCTGCAAGTGATTCTAATTTATTATCGCTGTTTTCTAGCTGGTCTAAAACCACTTTTTGATGTAAACGGACACTTTTTGGTTGCTATGGACAATCTCCAGTATCCAGGCAGAAAGAAAAGTTTTTATAATATAAAGGTGCATGCAGGACACTGGACAGACCACTAGGGACAAAGGGGGTGTGTAATTATTTGATACAGTACTGTAATCTGTAAATTACAATTACAGTGTACTGTATGTGTATTGTGTGAATTTGACGCCAAACTCCGTCCCCGTGCGCCACAACGCTCGCAGGGAAACGGAGCTCGGCAGCACTCGGCAGTGAGGATCGAGCGAGGTGACGGATCCAGGGACAAGGTAAGTAACTTCCCCTGTATCCTCCCCTGCATCCTCCGATGCGATCCTGAGTCTGGCTCGGGGTTACCGCTTTAGGTACTGAAATCTTACCCAGAGCCAGACTCGGGAATACCGCCAGGGAGGTTAATCAGAAGTACCTACCTAAAAAAATGCATTATGCATTAGGGTGAATAATCTTCTGGCTACATGCCCCCCCCCTTTTTCTTACATATAGTTTATGTCTCTTTAAAGTGTAACTAAACACTCATATCCTTTACAGCACAGCAAGCTGCTATCATACCCCTCTGTTAGACCTACAGTTACCATAGTGCTGCACATGTGATCAGCTATGAGACCAGCCATGTGATGGCTTGACAGTTCAGTTAAGAATACAAACAATTGTGACAGTTATCATTCCTGGCATACCTTAAATGTAAAGCCCTGTACACACGATCGGTTTGACTGATGAAAACTGTCCGATGGATGGTTTTCATCAGACCAACCGATCGTGTATGGTACCCATCGGTCTTTTTTCCATCGGTTGTAAAAAATAGAACTTGTTTTAAAATTTTCCGATGGATAAAAAACCGATGGGAATTTCCGATCGTCTATGGGCAAGTCCATCGGATCAAAAACCCACGCATGCTCAGAATTAAGTTGACGCATGCTCAGAAGCATTAAACTTCATTTTTCTCGGCTCATCGGAGTGTTTTACGTCACCACGTTTGGAACGGTCGGTTTTTTGACTGATGGTGTGTGGACAAGACTGATGGAAAACAGTTTCATCGGATATCCGATGGACAAATCCATCGGACGAAAATCCATAGGTTATCCGATCGTGTGTACGGAGCTTAATTGTTTTGGGGAAACAGTTTAACCAATGGGACGGATTTACTAAAGGCAAGTAGGACGTGCACTTTGCAAGTGCAGTTGCTCCAGAGCTTAGTAAAGGAGAAAAAGTTCAGTTGATTTCTATCATCCAATCATGTGCAAGCAAAAGTGCTGTTTTTTTTTTTTTCAATTTTACTTGCATGTTAGTGGGTATTCTTTGCAAAGTTCAGTTTCACCTCATTTACTAAGCTCTGGAGCAACTACACTTGCAGAGTTCACAGTCTATCTTCCTTTAGTAAGTCCACCCCGGTGCGTTTAATTCTGCTTTAAGCTTTCGGTCTTTTAAGGACAGGCAGATGTATCTGCCGGTCTATGGCCAGCATAACAAATTAGATTGTAAAAAAATGTTTTAATGCGTGTGTCTAGCATATGGCCAACATCAGGTTGTTTGGCACTTGAGAACACAACAATGGAAACAGCCATTCTAATTTAAATTACAGAAAGTGAGTGCATTATACTGGAATTTACAGGTTTGATACCTTGGCGGAGCTAGGGTGCTCAGTGAACAATTTGTTGGCATTATGAGTTGTTGAGAGCACTTATAGTGTAATAAAGATAAAATTATTGATACTACAAATCCAATCTGTTTTAATAATCTGAAGGAAATAGATGTGAAAAGGATTTTAGAGTACCGAGTTGTAAAATAAATTAACAGAAGGAGATTAGTGAGAGTAGTATTTTGAACAATGGAGATGAAAAGGGTAATTGTAGGTTGTTTATTTAGCAGTTTACGAGGGAAATTAACAAAAGGTGCAGATGAGACCGGTAAAGGGTGGCATTCAGAATGTATAAATAATCTTTCCTAGGAAGCATGCCTGTATTTTTATGTCTGAAATTGTGGAAAGGGAGCTCAGAATGGGGAGAGGAAGGCTCATTTTTTAAGGGTTACGTTGATTGCTCTTTGTGACAGTGGGGTCACTTTGGACACAGGGTGAATAAAAGAAACCCCCGATATGGTCTGTGATAGCCATATTCAAGGCTGTATATACATTGTATATAGATTGGATGTATACTGTATGTGGGGGTTAAGTAATCATTGCTGTGAGGAATTAAGTTGTTTTGCATTCTATTGTTCATTATGACTGGGGAAGGTCTGGTATGAATAGAGATTAAGTCCTTGTGTGTATTGTAAAGTGCCAGACAGACTGGCTGCCAACCCTTTGTGAGAAGATGTGTATTGGGTGGGATCTTTTGAAGCCTAGCAGACGTCAGGATGAGGTGTTGAGTCTTAGGAGGTGTGGGTGGAGCTGGGCCCTTGTTCATGTCAAATCCTGTGTATTGAATTGTGTATAAAGTTACAATGTTTCTCAATAATAAATTCATTCCTACTACAGAAGAAGACAGAGTGCGTCTCGTTTTCTTCCAGAGGGATCGGCCCCTATGGGAAAGGATCGTTTAGCTGTGGATATTGGTAGCGAGTGGATGTGTGTCTAGGAGAGGGAACCTCGTAAACGGCGTTATACCCCTTTATATTGGGGGTGCCGTTACATTGGTTGGCAGCGGTGGGATTTGCTCTCCAGTTCCTGGGACACTCCAAACCACCACAGTGAAGGACCAGCTATGCAGCCTGCAGGAAAGTCACACTGAAAGACCTACTTGAGAGCCGAGATGGACCAGAAGAAGGGTGATGCAGGACCCCGGTCAGTTGAAGATTTGTTTCAGCAACGAGTGCGGCAGCGGTTGGCATTATATGGGGCTAACCCATCAGAGACCGCCATACAGGAAGCCATTAAAGGCATTCAGCTGCAGGATGCCCGACAAGAGAGAGAACGAGAGCGACAAAAGAGAGAACTAGAGTGGCAACATGAGTGGAGAATGGCGCAAATACGGCAATCGGGGACAACGCCTAAAGAACCAGCCGCCATGGAAGAGGAATTCGGAAGGAGGTTGCGGGAGATGCAGGGAGGAGAAGCAGGCCATCTTCCCCCCCAACAGTTAACCAGAGCAGATGGTGCGGAGTCCCCAGCTGAAGTGCTGGCAACAGGGCAGAGTGATACCCACCTCTGCCCAGCACCGGAAACCACTGGGGAGTTTCAGGGAGCCGGGGCAGTTGGCCCCCCTCCCCAGCAACAAGCTGAGGTGGTAAAGCTTTTACCCCCAGCTGAATCACTGGCAGCAGGGCAGAATGCTACTGGCCGCTGCACACAACTGCCACTTGAGCGGATATCGGTGGATGGGACTGCGGTCTCCACTCACAGCAACCCAGCAGAAGAGCTGGCAACAGAGCCGAGCGCCACGGGCCTCGGCTCCCAACTAACAGAAGAGGGAGTTCCTGTGGTATTGGATGGGACTTCAGCCCTCACTGACACAACCCCAGAAAATGGTGTGACACTGAGACAGGAGGATGTCAGCCTTGCTTTGCAAGCACTGGGAGATTTTCACCTACCACAAGTGGATGGGACTGCAGTCTCCACTTGTATACCCCAGGGAGGCCGGGCAGTCGACCCAGATCCCCAACAGCATGACGGACTGAGCCCAGTCACCCTGTCTTCTCTCCAGCAGCAGAAAGGACTCCAGGGAGAAGGGCCAGTCCAGGCCTCTCCCCAGCGGCGGGTGCGTTCTCTGAGAGAGGCAGAGGTTGGCTGGGTAAGTGATTCTCTGTTTGGAGCAATTTGTTTGGGGTACTGTGTGGATACCGGCATTGGGGGAATAGAACTATGGACTAACTTCGGAGTCAACCCGTCTGGGGTCCCCTCCTCTGTTAGTCCCCTGCCAAAAGGGGAGATGTGTGACAGTGGGGTCACTTTGGACACAGGGTGAATAAAAGAAACCCCTGATATGGTCTGTGATAGCCATATTCAAGGCTGTATATACATTGTATATAGATTGGATGTATACTGTATGTGGGGGTTAAGTAATCATTGCTGTGAGGAATTAAGTTGTTTTGCATTCTATTGTTCATTATGACTGGGGAAGGTCTGGTATGAATAGAGATTAAGTCCTTGTGTGTATTGTAAAGTGCCAGACAGACTGGCTGCCAACCCTTTGTGAGAAGATGTGTATTGGGTGGGATCTTTTGAAGCCTAGCAGACGTCAGGATGAGGTGTTGAGTCTTAGGAGGTGTGGGTGGAGCTGGGCCCTTGTTCATCTCAAATCCTGTGTATTGAATTGTGTATAAAGTTACAATGTTTCTCAATAATAAATTCATTCCTACTACAGAAGAAGACAGAGTGCGTCTCGTTTTCTTCCAGAGGGATCGGCCCCTATGGGAAAGGGTCATTTAGCTGTGGATATTGGTAGCGAGTGGATGTGTGTCTAGGAGAGGGAACCTCGTAAACGGCGTAATACCCCTTTATATTGGGGGTGCCGTTACACTCTTCCTCTGACCATTTATCACATCTTTTTAACCTAACGAAACTGAATGGCTACAATAAATAAGTGACAATAAAAGTGCTCTGGGTGGGTGCATAATTTAAATTTACTTATCTAAGTTTCAGCTGTCTGTGATAGGATAGTCAGGCACATATAAAATCTGTGGAATTTAAGTACGGTACATGGATTAATCAACAATGCTATTCTACTGTTCGATTTATTATGGACTTTAAAAAGCTGAAATCTGAATGGGTACTATGGAATATTTTACACCATTATGCTTATCAGCCATTCCTGAACTCTTCTGCTGTGTACACACGATCGGTTTTACCGATGAAAACAGTCCGATGGACTTTTCTCATCGGACAAACCGATCGTGTATGGGCCCCATTGGTCTTTTTTTCCATCGGTGAGAAAAAATAGAACATGTTTTAAATTTATCCGATGGGAAAAAAAACGATAGCAAAATCCGATCGTCTGTGTGGAACTCCATCGGACAAAAAACCCATGCATTCTCAGAATCAAGTCGACGCATGCTCAGAAGCATTGAACTTAATTTTTCTCGGCTTGTCGGAGTGTTTTACGTCACGGCCTTTGGGACGGTCGGATTTTTGACTGATGGTGTGTAGGCAAGACTGATGGAAGTCAGCTTCATCGGATTTCCGATGGAAAAATCCATCGGATTAGAAACCATAGGAAATCCAATCGTGTGTACAGGGCTTTAGAAGTTAATAACAAACAACTTGCAAAATCTCCATTAAGTAGCCTTCTTTGTAGAAGAATAAAGAGCAAGGTGGTACATGCCCACTGCTACTGTTGTTTGTTGAGTACTGCACTGGGTTCCACTGCTTTGATGGCTCATTTGAGGACATAAAGAATTGTAGCGGGAGATAACTGACCATCTTAGCCTCTGTCATTCTTTCTCTTCATCTGTGTTTTGCCACCTTATAGTCCTGTATTTTCATTATGTGGCTAGTATGCTGAGGTTTTCCCATCTGTAACATATGGCTGCAAGTGTTGGGCTAAAGAGTGACCACCCAAACATTGATGCATTAGTCAAAGCTTGTTCAATTAAGTTTAAAAATCTATAGTAGGGATAAATAATCAAGGCCCATATAACAATGATGACAAATATATAGTCACGGCGTACCAATCCTGAGTATAAAGATAGGAGGGGGAGAAAATATTAGGGTGTTTAAATGGTAAACCCCTAACACTCAAAAATACGCATAAAATTTATTTAAATGTTAGTTTACTCCATAATAAAAAAGGGAGAAAGACATATATACATATAAAAAAAGGAAAAAAACGGGGGGCCCAAATAGGTACACCCCTGCATTTACATAAAAACAATTGTATGTATACACACAGAGTGTCAACAAAAGATGTATGCCAACATGTTTTGCGGTGTCAGAATCCGCTTCTTCAAGGATTTATTGCTTCATAGCTCACTCAACACCTTTGTCTGATAAATATATATATATATATATATATATATATATATATACATACAAAGTTGGACATATCACATATAGAGTTCACTGTCCCAAAAGAATGGAGGTATTTAGGAAATTAAGGTATTTAGTTCAATTAAGCTTTGATAAAAAAGAAAAAAAAAGAAACTGGAAGCTGATTGGTTTCTATGCAGAGCTGCACCAGATTTTTCACTCTCTAGTTTCAGTAAATCAACCCTATTATGTCTTATTAATGGCTTAAGCCTTGTACACACGATCCAACTTTATGGCCATAATTGTCTGACGGACGTGTTGTGTCGGATAATCCGACCGTGTGTATGCTCCATCAGACAATTATTGGCTGAATTAACGACAACAAAAGTTGCCTGTTTGTGCTCACCAACTGTTGGGCAATAAATCTGGTAGGTCGGTTTATCTGATCGTGTGTACGCAAGTCCATCCAACTAAAATCTAAAGTACAAACACGCATGCTCGGAACCAATACTAAACATCAGAGAACAAAAGCAAGTTGCCCAAAGGGTGGCGGTAAAGAGCTAAAAAAACACGTGATTTGGTGAATGTTGGCTGAAAATGTTGTGCCGTGTGTATGCAGAACAAGTTCATGGGCGAACGCCCTTCGGACCAAAATCCACAGAAAAGCTGGTTGGAAGTCTGATCGTGTGTATGAGGCTTAAGTCTGCTCAAAGCTGATATTTAACTTTTTGGAAAATGTTTTTGGAAAATGCTGCAGAGTTAAACCCAATCTCCAAGCTCAGAAAATTAATACCATCATGTATTAATGAAAAAATATATATATTTTAAATTCAACTACAATATATATATATATATATATATATATATATATATATATATATATATATATATATATATGGTTTGGTATCAGTCTCTTGTAAAGCCCTGTACAAAAGAAGGGGAAGAGGGAAGCAATCAGGTGTGCTGCATTTATACTATACATGCTAATGAGGAGCAACAAAAGAAGAGTAGATGATCTTGATAACCTGCTGTTTTATTGTCCAACCACATGTCACCTATAAATGTGTTTTAGAGTGTGCTGATTTCCCCAAAAATGTAAATTCTATTATTGTCTGCTCATTTGGGTCCAGCTGATCAGAAACATACAAACTAGCTGTCTAATATAACTGAGAACACCACCCCAGATTGTGATTTTTGCTTTTCCATCAACACAAAATGTCTTTAGATAGAGAAAAATTTGCTCTTATCTAAAAGGACTGACTTGCCTTTCTTGTTATTATTGTGAAAAGGTGTTGTTTATAAATGTTAACCTCTCTTTTTATTATTTAGGGATATGGAGGATACTTGAGCTCACGTCTTATCACATTAACGGCAGATGACCTTTTCACTTGTGGTGCTTCACTCTCTCCAATTACAGATTTTAAACTATATGGTGGGTGTGTACTATATACTGAGATGCTTTGTTTAATACAACACACTATATGAGCTTTGTAAAAGTCGATAATCCCCCCAAGCGGTTCAAAGTTTGTCTGGTGACGGTGAGTGGGGTGGTGATTTTATACCTGGTGTTTGACACCACTGCCTATATAGACCCATTAGGTATAAGCCAGTTGGGTCCACATGTTCTGGTAAGCCCCCTCATGTCTTGTTGGTGGTGACCCTTTATGGTATCTTTGTGACTTGTTCATCATTTCTCAGATTTCCATCTTGACCATCTATTTTATATGCTTAATTGGACTTCTTCACTATATATATATATATATATATATATATATATTGGATTTTTTTTTGTATTGCACCTTTTTCAGCCCACACACCTTGTGGGCATGTGTTATAGTCACTTGTTCATGATCATAGATTTTCACAATATTTGTGCTTTATAATTTACATGAATGTCGCTATTTTTCAAGTTTTATGTCTGGTACTACAATGATTCTAAATATTTGTTAGTATTTCATAGTCCCATTTTTTATTGTATTTATTGTTATATGAATTTTTCCTATTTATGTGATTAGCGCTGCACTGTTTTTTATTTAAATGGATATGTTATACTAATTAGTTTCTTGAACCAAAAGATCTAATACTAGATGCTTTCATGCAACTGTGTGTGCAAAGCTTGCTAGGAAAGCCCAGCACTAGCTCTTCACCTACGGACCACTCCTGCATATTGAAGGTACAAGACAGTCCTGTCTCTACCTGTAGAGGTGGAGAAGGGCGTGTGTATCTTTCTCTGAGAAATTCATCTTTACGTAAGTCATAAGTTATCTGGGGTCCTGCTATTCTGGCCGGTCTCCACAGTGCAACAGTAAACCAACTGGAGTATCAGACTTGCACTATACACCTTCTGGCTACACATGGTAAATGTGAAATTTATATAAAATAATTCACATTTACCTGACTAAAACAAAATGTAAAAAAATACATTCTCCCAGCCTTTTTACGGTCGCCCAGAAGGGCTGTCCCTGGCGCCCTCAGCCGCCCACTTAGCCCCTTTGCAGTCGCGGCATCGCTGGGGGGCAGAGACTAGAGGTCAGCTGACTGGTGAGGAATGTGAAGGGGGAGGGACTGGAGGAGACCCTATCGCCTGATTTCGGCATAAGTGTCACTGCTACGAGACACCACAAAGTCGGTGACACATTGAAGCCGGAGACACAGTGAGTAACACTTCATGTGATTATAGTTACCATTTCAGTTCTCAGATCAGCAGATGACCTTGATCAAGGGCACCTAAGTTGGCTGATCAGAACTTCCCCCAGCACTGCCACTCATCCTAACTCCCCGCCAGCACTGCCACTCATCCCATTTTTCCCACCCCCTCTTCACCAAGGAGTAAGAGAATAGAGAATACATGGAAGGGAGAGGAAAAGAGGGGGAGGAACAAAGAAAAAGGGAGAGAAAAATCAAAAGAAAGAACAAGAAAGACGGCTAGAGAGAGGGGTGGGGAAAAAAAACAAGAAATTAGGATAGAGAGAGATAAAAGAAGAACAAAAAGAAAGAGTGGTACCTTAAAATGTACCATAAGGGGTTTTATTACTGTAAGAGTGGAAGGGACTCAGGGAGCGCTAAATGTCCGTTTGTTAGGGGCGCAAATTACTTATCTTGCCTTGGGTGCTGACAACCCATGCTATGAAAATAATTTTACTGTTAGGGGTCCCCACAACTTGGGAAATGTTATCAATGGGTCACGGTACTAGAAGGTTGATAACCACTGCTCTAGGAAATCAGTTCTGTTTTCTTTTACCCAGTACATAAAAAGATTTTCATCCAAGTGATTTGTATCATTTTTTTTTGTTCAAAGTATGAAGATGGTTATAGGCAGGAGATGGATCTCAGAAGATGAATTCTGCACAATAGTTTTTTAAATAAATCATTGCATAATTAATTATGCACACTATTATTAGCCAATCATATGTCTTTATGTATCATCCCTGGATCCTGGCTTTTCTCAGAAGAGAAAATCCCTGAAATCCTCTTCCAGCATCAGTCTGGCCAGGTGTTGTGCAAAGCCATTTTCATATGACCGTTTTCCAAGCTCTACACCTCATGTCTGCGGGTGACCAAACTGATTGCTGTATTGAGTTTCACATAAAACTGAAAAAAGAGAACCACCTGACTGCAAAATTGCATGATTCAGTGGTCCTCTGTAATCAAATTTAATTTGCATTACCGCAAAGCCCACCAACGTATCTGGCCAATTGCAGTGAATTTCATTGATGTTCACTAAGAATGGCACCCAAATACATTGTACGGTAGCAGCCAAAGAACAACATATTGCAACACAATACCATGCATAGTTATGTGCTGCATTCAGTTCATCAACAGCCCATTCTTAATGAATTGTCAGCCTTAACACCATGCATGCTAAAGCAGGACTCTGCGCACAAGCATTAGCAAACCACAACAGAGCGCATATTTGTGAACCACATCAGAAGTTTACACTGCAATGTTTTCAACACAAAAATAATGAATCATACTGGAGCGGCTAACAAGTGACAAGCTAGTGTTGGGCTTTTCTTTTAGAAATTCCAGCTTACTCTGCAGAAAGTGTATCATTGAAGCACCTTGCATTGAATGTTTATTTGTCAAATATTTGGCAATGTGGCAAATATTAAAAATGTATGCAGCATATAAGTCTATGAACTCATATATTTTCAAGATAGCTTTTAAAATCAAATGTATCACAACCCATTATAGTATTTTTAAATTCCCTGCTTGGATTTTGTAAGTTTTCCTATTCACACTGTAGAGATAAGCTTACCTTATCTGGGACTGCAGTTTATAGGAATGTTGTGTGATTGTACTATATTTTTATAATCTCATAAATTATTGCACTTTTTTTTAGTCTCTGCCTTTTCCGAGAGATACCTGGGTTTACATACTATTGATAATGGAGCATATGAGGTACGTAAATAATTTTTTTTTTTTTTGCAATCATAAGAAAAAAAATTGTTGCTCTAAAAAAAAAAAAAAAAAATTTTTATCGCTGGTATTGTTACTTACACTCAGAAGAGAGTTGATAGTTTACTTGAAATATTTACCCCAAATAAAATTCTGCTTAACAACTTCAATACAGGGCATTTTCACCCCCTTCCTGCCAGGCCAATTTTCAGCTTTCAGCGGTGTTAAGCCTCGTACACACGAACGAGTTTCTCTGCAAAAACCAGCAAGAAACTTGCTGGCAGAGATTTCTTGCCGAGAAATTCGTTCGTCTGTATGGTTTCTCGTCAAGAAAAGCGACAAGAATCTCGACGAGAAAATAGAGAACCTGCTCTCTATTTTCTCGTCGAGATTCTCGTCAGCCTGTTTCTCGACGAGAAAATTGTGTGTGTGTACACTTACCTTTTCGCCGGGAAGCCCGCGCATGCTCGAAATGACTTTGACGCATGCGCGGTAGCTTCCTAGGCATAGGTAGGGTGAACAAAGATGGCGGCGACGGCATCGAATGTGACGAGCGTATGCTCGTCGTATTCGATGACGTCACCGCGTTCGCTCCATTCAAAGAACCACGGGTTCTTTGAAAGAAGCGTGTGTACACTCGGCCGGGACAAGTTTCTTGTCCAAGAATCTCGTCGAAAAAAACGACATGTTTTTTTCGACGAGAATCTCGGCCGTGTGTACGAGGCATCACAGTTTGAATGACAATTGCGCGGTCATGCAGTACCTAAAATTAAACTTTTTAAAATTTTCTTGAGACAAAAACAGTTTTTTTTGTTTTTTCTATAAAAGCGAAAAAAGACCAAAAATGTAGAAAATGTAATAAATAAAGTTTTTCTCCTCCACTGATGTGTGCTGATGAGGCTGCACTGATGGGCACTGATGAAGTGGCACTGATGAGGTGGCACTGAAGGGCACTGATGAGGAGGCACTCATGAGGAGGTACTAATATGCAGCTGATGGGCACTGATAGGTGGCACTTATAGGCACGGATAGGCGGCACTGATGGGCACTGATTGGCATCACTGCTGGACACTGTTGGGGCTGCACTGATAATCAGAGCACTGATAATCAGTGCCTTGATTATCTGTGCAAGTCTCCCCTGTGAGAAATTACTGCTGATCCGCTCTCCTCTCTTCTCACACTGTCAGTGTGAGGAGAGAAGAGACAATAACCAGCATTTCCTTGTTTACATGTGATCAGCTGTGATTGGACACAGCTGATCGTATGGGTAAAAAGCCTTGTCATCGGCTCTCTACCGAGATCAAGGATGCAGCGTGTCCCAGGGACACATTGCGCCACAGATCGCCGCGCAAACGTGGCGAGATTGGGACAACGTCATATGACGTCATCCCTGAACGAGAGAGCGGGAGATGGTTAAAGTAAAATATATCTAAACACAGGATCAAAAAAATTATATATCATCATCCTTTACTTGTGGAGGCTACATTTGTTTGTTCTTTGGAGCCTAAGCACATTTTCGTAACCTCCTGTGCACTGAGCTAAATTCTCAAACAATGTTAAAAGCTTTCCCAGTGGCCTTCTGTGAACTACACCCCCCCCCCCCCTCCCATGTTATGGAGAAGTCAAAGTGTTTTCACTCTAAATCAGGAAATCAGTCTAGGGTGACAATGCTGCTCCTTTATAGAAGCAGTACAGTAAGTGAGCCTTGACACCCTAGGACAGAAAATGTGTTACTGACATGATCACCAGTTAAAATAAAGGACAAAATGCCTGAAAAGAAAAACAAATGGAGTCCCCACATCCCCACAAGTACTGTTAGGCAGCAATATATTAAATTTTTGTGCTTGGGTTTAGATATACTTTAATTAAAAACAGTATCAAATGGAATAATTGGTTACAGCTAAAATTCTCTAGTATTTCTCAGCAATAAAATAAAAGGGGATTTTTGCATGCAGCCACCCAGCTAAAATAGGACGCTATTCAATTTGTCTGAAATATATATCCTTTGTTCCATTTAAATCAGAGGGCCTGCGTGACTTTCTGTTGTAGCTTATCAGTCATTTCTGTAAAGCCAATTTTCTCTTCTTTTTACTGAAGATAGTCTCTTTTAATCTGTATTTCCACAGTTGGCCAAAATAACCGTTCGTGAGTCCTTATCGAATAAAGCTAAATTTTTGATTATCCATGCCACTGCAGATGGTAAGTAATGCTTTATTAATCCTTAATCTATTCCATAATGATAAGAAGCTATTATACAGATGCTCCTCGCTGAGCAGTTAGAAAATGTGCTTTAATTAATTTGTCCTCTTTACTGATACTAATCTTATTTTACAGAAAAAATCCACTTCCAACACACTGCGGAACTTATAACGAATTTAGTGAAAGCCAAAGCCAATTATTCCTTACTGGTGAGTGTCTTCCTTCCTTCCTGAGCTGTTTATAGAGCTTATTTCCTGGCCAATTTCACTGACATGAGCAGACATGCTATATCCCTGTGCTGCTGAAAGATTGGCTTTTCTTATTGAAGGAAACTACAGGCTTTCTTTTCAGTTAGTACACAGGCGTTGATTTACTAAAACTGGAAAGTGAAAAATATGGTGCAGCTGTGCATGGTAGCCAATCAGCTTCTAACTTCAGTTTGTTCAATTAAGCTTTATCTAAAAAATAACTGGAAGCTGATTGTCTACTATGCAGACCTGCACCCGATTTTGCACTCTCCGGTTTTAGTAAATCAAACTCAGTTTGAGATATTATTGCAACAATCCACTGAAGGTAAGTATTTCACTGGCTTGGTCTTCTGTATTTTGATTATTGCATTTTCAGATTTGTAAAGATTGGCTCTTGTGGCCATCTGTGTATCAGAAAATGTAATAAGGATCAATGCTTTAAAGCAATTGTAAACCAAGGCAATGTCATAATGTGCTTGTTTATATTGCATTCTAGCAAATTATGAGAAACTTACCTTAGAATGAAGCCATCCCGCACTGCAATATCCCCGCTGAGACAACTGACACCTTCCCTTGGTCTTCCTTCCGCGTTCGAGGTTACATGAGTGCTTGGGGGTGTGATAACGTCACTCCCGTACGCTGGAACTGCCGTTTCCGACACATGCGCTGAGGGTCCGGCACTGTAAGCCAGACCTTCAGAGCGCATGCACTGATGATGTCATTGGCTGCATGCACTCTGAATATCTCCTAAACTATGCAAGTTTAGGAGATATTCACAGTACCTACAGGTAAGCCTTATTAAGTGATAGTACAGAGTTTATTACCACTTTAGTTACACCTGTGCCCAACCTATGAATAATAAAGTATTTACATATTCTTAACAAGCAGTAAAAGTAAAAACATTGAAAAAAAACATTACTGCCCTCTGTAGCTGTAAGCATTGTGGAGAAATTCATCTTAAATGTTCACAACAGAGGCACAGAAATCTCTCTATACCCCTTATTTTCTCTGGTAGCAAGGACTGGCAGCCTGTAAACACACACAAGGAGCTGTAAATTGTTGGAAGCCAAATGAATGAAGACTTCAGAGATTTTGTTGTGATCTTTGAGGATGAATCTCCCAACAGAACCTGCAGCTACAAAAGTCAGTGACTTACTTTACTAAGGGAAGAGTTGCAGGAGCGGGGACATGTTGCATGTTCCCAAAGGTGAACTTATCCTTTAATGAGTGAAGATGGATAGAGCTTGGAAGTGTTAAAGTGATCCCCCTCAATACAATGCCAACACTAATGAAATGTATTTAGTAAAATAGGTTTACCTACCTTTAGTAACAAGCTTCTGCTTTACTGGTCGTGCACACGACCAGTGGCCTGTCCTGCCTGTCTTTCTCTTCTAGCACAGCCATTTAAAAAAGGATGTCATCCTTAGTTGCTGGTATCTTCTACTTGGTCCCTGCACCTGATATTAATCTTTTATATGTTGAAAAAAACACTTTTCCCTGGGATCTCATGAGATTTCATGCATTCTCATGAGATCTCGGGGGAAAAGTTATTTTTTTTTACTTATAAACAAGATCCCTTGAAGACGTTGGTGATGTTGCCTTCCCAGGATACACTTGTGAGGCTCTGGCTATGTCACCAGTGCCTTGGGAAACCAGGAAGTGAACTACAATAAAAGGTAAGTATATCAATATATATATATATATATATTTTAGAAATGACTCCCAGGTGATTTGAGAATAGCGTTCTGAGTTGCATGTTTGAGGGCAATTTGTTTTTGCTGAGAAATAGCCACTTTAAAAAACACATATCAGATCTCCTGCTGTCTGTGTCCCTGGGAGATTCACTTATGTTAGTGGTGCTGTCAATTGTGTCTAGTGCAGAAAACTAGGAGAAATCGTAAATATTAGTTTGTCACCTCAGGAGGTGAAGTGAAATCTTTCAATGGGGAAGCCTGTTCCAGTGGTTTCCCTCCCTTTGGAAAGATGTCCTCTCACTTCCTGTAGGTTTCTGAGACAGGAAGTAGAGAGAAATCTCCCCAACAGGACACAGACAGCAAAAAAATGGAGAACAATTAGTAGAAGAACACGCTACCCAAATAGTATAGCAGAAAATTGTTCCTTAGAGACACATTTCCAGCAACTATTGTGATTAAATTCCTCAACTACATATTGCTGTTAATCGTGGGCTTGAGTGACTTGTAATCGCAAAGAAAAATTGCTGGTCGAACAGGGACCTAAAGCTGGCTATACATGGCTAGTCCTTTGGGCCGAAATTTGAGTCGTGGATGGCCCTGCATGCACCACTTAGGTCAACAAAAGTCAATTTTAAAACTAACTGAGCCAGGTGGAAAATTGAGCCATACATGGGAGCCTTTAGAATGATAAGTACTGTGTTACTTCTATCTCTCCTTGGCCACAGAACATAATGTGTGATCTGCGGATATCCCTTTATTTTTTACCAAAATCACTCACAGAACTAACCGCATCAGCGGCATTTGGCTGGCATTTCCACTTTATAGCTTTAACCTTTATTATACAACAATTTTAATTGGATAATGATCTCCTTAAATCCAAGATGTGCTGATAAATAAGAAAATGTCATTTTTTATGTGTTTCAGACAGTCAATTAGCACCATCCTAATTGTCTTCAGATACTAAGCGCACTCACAGTTTCTAAGACTGTTATATGATGGTCTGGGTGTTTATATAAGTGAAAATGTTTTACACATTAGCGTGTTAGGTTTCTGATACAAAAGCACCCAAGGATTATCTGTGCCTTTTTTTATGGTTTTTGGTTCACAATTACCTTCAGGGAAAAACACCAAGAATAGGTGATGATACCAAGCACAAAATGTAACGCATTCAGTTGCACTATATGGAAGCAAAACATATTATTACATGAACTGGTATTTGTAGACACAAGAGCCACAAAACATGTATAGTAATATATTAATATGCATTGCCCTGGCATGTAAAGAGAGATAAGCCATAATATCCTGACTCCTACCTTATTTTGGGCAGGCAAATCTTGAACTCCATTATGTTCATTAATGGACTGATTACAAGAATATAGTAGACATATGCTAAATGCTATATGCTATATACTAAATGCAAATAGACTGTGCACTTTTCAAAGTGCTGTTGCACTCTGCAAGTGCAGTTGTTCCCA
Organism: Rana muscosa; assembly: GCA_029206835.1. Classification (NCBI taxonomy): domain Eukaryota; kingdom Metazoa; phylum Chordata; class Amphibia; order Anura; family Ranidae; genus Rana; species Rana muscosa. The sequence goes on from CM055122.1 coordinate 211,040,404, forward strand.
AGCTTAGTAAACGAGGTTAAGCTTCACTTTGCAAAGGATACCCAATTACATGCAAGGAAAAAAAAATGTTTTTGTTGCACCAGATTGGATGATGGAAGTCAGCAGAGCTTCTGCTCATTTACTAAGCTCTGGAGCAGCTGCACTTTGCAAAGTGCATAGTCTATTTGCCTTAAAGAGGAAGTAAACCCTCTTAAAAAAAAAAAAACCTGCAAGGCAACGGCATAATGAGCTAGTATGACTAGCATACTAGCTCATTATGAATTACTTACCTTAGATCGAAGCCCCAAAGCTGTCCCCGTCTCCCCCTCCGGCCGCAGACATCTCTCCCAGAGTTTACTTCCGGGTATCGTGGCTCCGGCGCTGTGATTGGCACGGTAACGGCACACGCTAGGGAAGGAACGGCACGAGTTTTGTTTCTTCCCAGCGCATGCGCCGTTTACAATATCGGCGCACTACAAGTGAAATATCTCCTAAACGGCGCACGTTTAGGAGATATTTCCACTACCTATAGGTAAGCCTTATTCTAGGCTTACTTGTAGGTAGAAGTCAACAAAATGGGTTTACAACCACTTTAAAGAGGAAGTAAAGCCTCCGTAAAAAAAACAAAAAAAAATACACCCTGCAAGACAAAGGCATAATGAGCTAGTATGCATATCATACTAGCTCATTATGAAGTACTTACTTGAGATCAAAGCCCCCTCAGCCGTCCTTGTTCGCCTCCTCCGTCGCCGCCATCTGACCCAGAGTGACTTCCGGGTATCGCGGCTCCAGCGCTGTGACTGGCTTGAGCCACGATGACGTCACTCCCGCGCATGCGCGCGTGTGCTGCCACTAACGGCATGATCGCCGTTAGTAACGGCACGCTCAGTGCCGTAGACATCAGTGCATGTCTTTTGCAAATATCTCCTAAACCGTGTAGGTTTAGGAGATATTTCTTGCACCTACAGGTAAGCCTTAATCTAGGCTTACCTGTAGGTAAAAGTGGTCTGTAAGGGTTTACAACCACTTTAAGTAAATTAACCACATCGTCACCTTACTCACTATTGTTCGCTTTGCTATTTTTGTTGTGTGTATATCTAAAAACACTATATGGCCAAATGTTTGTGGACACTTGGACTTTGTCCTTTGTCCTTTTTGGAGCTTGTTCAACATTTTAAACCCACGGGCGTTAAAGTGGTTGTAAACTCTTCCCCATAACTTTTGCATATATACATCATCATTAAAAGCACTGCTAGTTGCTGTATGTAGATGTCACCTTACTTGCTCCATGGGCTTGTAATCTGTCTCATTCTTTGTAGTGATGTCACCGGCGCATTCGCTTCTTTCCCCTGATTCACAGCACGCTCTTTCCATTAAGAAGTGTGCCGTGTCTGTCATATCAGCTCCCTGCGGCACTGCGCTGCAATATCGCGAGACTACAGTCTCATTCAGACTTTCATCTTACACCCCATATCCATGCGTGAGATTACTGAACAGACTAGCTGAAAGGGCTTAAGTACATTGCACTAAGGACTCAGAAGACAGTAGTTAAGATGGCTTATCACAGGAAGCACACATTTTAAAACAGCTGGAATAACGTAAGGAACATGTGATTGGGGCTGAAATATAATGCAGAATGTAATAGAATACCTTTACATACTGGCTTGTTTAAAAAGCAGCATCGGCGGGGGATAGTTTACTTCCGCCTTAATATAAAATTACCACCCCCCTTCCATTGTGGCCATAACAGTCTCCACTAATTTTGGAAGGCTTTGCATAAGATTTTGGGGTGTGTCTGTGAGAAAAGAGCATTTGTAAGGTCAGGTACTGATGTTGGAAGAGAGGACATTGCTCACAATTGGCATTCCAAATAATCACAAAAGTATTTATTAGAAATGAAGGCTCTGCGCAGGTCACTCGAGTTTCTTCACACCAAACTCATTACATCTTGTCTTTATGTAATTAGTGTTCTGTATAGTCTTGTAAAAGCGCTTTCCTAAAACTGTTGCCACAATTTTGGAAGCCTACACTTGAAACAATATTTTTGTATACTCAGCTTTGTCAAGGGACATAGCATTGCTATGTGCTTGATTCTGTGCGCCTTGTTTTGGAATGAGATGTTCCAACAAGCTCATATAGGTGTGATGGTCAGTGGACCACAAACTTTTGGCATATAGTGCATAGTACAAAGACCCTAGTTCCCCTTTAATTATGTTTTTCTTACAGATATACCCAGATGAGAACCATTATATGAAGACCCCATTGATGGAACAGCACCTGCACAAGTCCATTGTGAATTTCTTTGAAGAATGCTTCAGAGTTCAAGACAAGCCTCCCGTAGTAGCCATAGAGGAAGAAGAGGAGGATTAACTTTTGTTCGTGCCAAGCACAAACCATTTCTTACAGAACAATATGCAACTGAATAGTTTTCCTTGGAAAATTACAAAATGTTATGTTTAGCATGTGTTAATGGAACAGTGCCCTCAATGGCTAACCAGACCCCAAAGTTTCCTCTGCAGAAGGACATAAAGCATGGTGAACTCAGCCCAACCTGCTGTCTGAAAACACTGCTTTTTGTTACTAATGGGAATCTGTGGTACGTCAAAACACAATGAGGAAGAAAAGAAAAAACACCAACCATTGAAGAAGTGAGACCTTCAGCGGAACTCCAAAAGGACTTGGACTAGACAACCTGTTAAAGTTCATGACATTGGTAGCATTCAACCCATTCTTATTATCACACTTAATTACCATTGCATTCAAGTCTGAAGAAACTAATACTATTAGTTCAAAAGGGATTATAGCACAATTATTTTATTAATACTAATTTACAGTTTGCTTGCTCACATCATGAAATAAAACAAATAGAAAATGGCAACTTTCAGGGCAGCATAAACAAAGACGATGTATTAATCTTGCTAAAATCATGTGCATCATTATGTAATTATCTTGTTTTTTTTTCTTTCTTGTTTCTAATGGCTTCATTGTGATTTCTTTATAACCCATACCTTTTCTTTACAAACTGCTTCAGAGTATGAAAGATGTGTAACATTACTTACAATGTCTTGGACTGTGTATCTTGTTGGCTGTTTTTCATGAAGACCCGATTGGTATTTGTTAGTTTAGTAACTTCCTGTGTGGGGAGGAAGCAAGCCTTTGTCAATTACTGGCGAGCTATACATATTTGGGAGTCTTTTCAAAGAAACATACATTTTTAACTCATACGTGTAATACATTGGCATTAATGCCAATATACCCTTTTGTAAAATCGAAAAGTCTGTCTAAAGCAGATTTGTTTTGGATAGACTGGAGAAGAGTAGAACCCCTCACAGGTTTTCATTGCTGTCTCTTTTCTTGCTTAGAAGATTCACCCTCTTAAAATGTCCAAGTAACCAGTGTCACAGGACCTAAAGTGAGAGAAGATCTGACATTTTGAGTAATCCGGCGAACCGGAATTCAGGGGAAATCTTGTAAAGATGAAACCTGTTTCAGTAACAACTGTCTAATAGAGGATTTCGCCACTCACTTTATGTTGTGGCTCAAGATAGAAAGTAATGTAGAATCTCCCCAGTAGGACACAGACAGCAAAGAAAAATCTCAGGGGTTTTAACCATTGGCTTCTCTATCCAAAACGCAAAAAAGTTTTGGCTACAAAGATAAAGATACAGTATACTTTAATAGATTTCAAACTCTCAAAAACACCTAATATAAGAGCATTTTGACCAAGGTGACATACATCATTTGGTGACACAGGAATCTGTGACTATTAGCAAGTGTGCTTTCAATTGAAATGTAAATTGCCCAACAATCATTTTTCTCTCTTCTTTCAAGTATAAGAAATATAAACAAAAACACAGATTGGATTTTTTTTGCAGTTGTTTCTCCGATGCTAGAAAGCCAATTACTTTAGATATTAGTCTGTAATGTTATTTGCTACCAGTAATAAACCATCATTCTAGTCATGTACATGAAAAATATATTACTCTTCTCTCTCTCTTTCTCATTTATGACTAACACAAACTAAGGACGAAATCTCAAACAGATAAAAAAAAGTTATAAAACGTAAAGCATAGTACAAGGTGGCTGATATATTGATTGAAAGGAAAACATGAATGCATTTTCTAAAGTGCTGCATGGAACAAGGGAACAAGGAAGTGAAACAAAGGGGAATTAAAATCCAAGCTCAAAAACGATGCTGTGATTAAATCATATAGGGTTTATCAACAGCTAGAAATGTATCATATCTAAAATACTTCTCAGTTTCTTCGAAATAACAACAAATGTCAGTGAATACTATATAAAAAGAAACTCATTGACAAGAGTTTTGATGGCACTGCATATTGTGGTGTTGAAAAGCTGAAATCCTGATGAAGTGTAAAGAAAATAGCTGACGTGCACATTGGCTTTGTCATAAAAGGATGCCTACTCCGAGCATGTATTACATCTAAATGTACCACTCAATGTAAGCTCAATGCAATTCTAGAAAAACAACCCTATCTGTGCAAACAAAGTGGCACTTACTGTTTATGGTACCCTCATGCCAACAGTTATACTTATCTGGAAAAGTGAAAACATAGAAAATGTGTTTACCCACTACTCCTTAGCATGCCCTATTGATCACTGGTGAGCATGGGCACAGACCCAGCAAGGCTTACACTGATTCTTAAAGACCTTAGAGCAGGACAGGCACTCACAGTCAGTGTTCTGGCTGTTGAATTTTGAGCTCAGCTTATCTGAATATTAGCAGCCCTCCCAGCTTTAGAAACACATATGGATTTTAATAGGTTATAATTTAAGCTCTAACGAGCCTTGCAATTAGAAGCAGAATTTTTTATTTGTGTACTTGGAGCCATTCATGTTCTTGGTAAACTTACACTTACATTTTGATTGTATGCATCTCCAGGTATCTGCACATTGTTCTGCTTCCTTCTATGGTGTCTGAGAATCCTCAAAATCTGGGGTATTCTTATATGTAAGTAGTGTGTAGTTGCTGTGGACTTGGGTCCTTCCCGCCCAATCCTACCTTCCCATCAGCCTTTAGCTGGGAGGCTCAGTGGCCTCATTAACTAATAGTTAGATACAATAGGAGTAGGCTTGAGCCCATGACTATTGATGCTGGCTTTTATTTGTATAAATTATAATTACAGGTTTCTGACCCTCTGGGGTGCTGTAAATGAAATCAGTTACAACCTGCAGGCAGCTAGACAATGTAATTAGCAATTTATTAAATATATTATGACTATAGATCCACTAGTAAAATTCACTAGGCAGATTTGTACAATGGTACAACTGATAAAAAGTTTCACTGGGCCATGCAATCAGAATGCAATTAACTTTTTGTACTGCTGGTATTACTGACCGTCACCAACTGACAAGGCACTGACAGGGAAGAGAGGACAGGAGAAACCAATATTTCTAGATAACTGAAATACTGTTGATGCATATTATGGAAAACTAGTGTCAGAAAAGGAAAATTACATAAGCAAAATAGTTATATAAAGTACAAAAGAAAATAATTTATACATACTGGTAATTTTTTTATGTAAAGTCCTTATATATAGTAGGAAAAAAGGGATAGCTGCTCCAGGTAGGAAACCTTGATAATGATCCACCTCACAAAAGCCACAGGTGCAGGCAATGCATTAAGCAAGGCAGGAATAAGAAAGTATATTTCTGGGCAGCCGCACTCTGAACAAACGTTGCCTTTATTTAAAATAGAACAGCACTACAAACCACAGCAAACAGCAAACTGGAATACTGACGCATTTCACACTATTCCTAGTGTTTAATCATAGCTATGATTCACACTAGGAATAGTGTGAAACGCATCAGTTGTCCAGTTTGCTGTTTGCTGTGGCTTGTAGTGCTGTTCTATTTTAAATAAAGGCAACGTTTGTTCAGAGTGCAGCTGTCCAGAAATATACTTTCTTATTCCTGCTCTTTATATATAGTGTCTTATAAACAAGCAGAGGTCAAAGCTTCAGAATTCAACTTAGCCATGCTTGAGCCATGGCATGTGGTGATGAGGCTACCAGTATGGCAAACAGCAACTCACACATTGCTGAAGAATTTAGACAGCCATCTTGCTTCCCAGTGCAATGTACTTGGGTCCTTATTGTGGTCTCTGCACAGTTTGTGCATTTTCGTTGGTGAACTAGTATTCTATATGCCTACATATGACCAAACTTCCCACACTTCGCCCATCTCTTCTAGTTGTTGATTCTAGGTGTGCTGACAAAAAGTGGGTAAACAGCTTGTTATAATCTTTTCATCCCTGACCTAAGCGTTACTTTTTTGGCTATGATAAGTGAGCTTGTTAGTATGATACTGGGGCTTAGTTTGTGTAACGAGGTAAGAGGAGGGCAATACAGGACAAGTGGCCTGAGAGATCAATGAGTATAAATTCAGCCCTAGCTATACATTGAGGCAGATCATTTTGAGATTAGCATAATATTGCAGGACAAACAGTATGATTGCAACTAAAGCAGTTCTCCAAAAACCAGTAAAATATATTCATTTTTTTATTTATTTCTTATTTACATTAGATATACAGTATACTAAAATAATAACTATACGATCCTTGCTCTGACAATTTACTATTTATTATTATTTTTTTTGTCTTAGAACTGGTTTTAAAATGTGTTTTTCCACATATTTCATAACCATTTAAAGACCAAGTCCATCCAAAACATTGCTTCAGTTAGAGGCAGATGCAGAAAGGAAGCAAGATCCCTCCCAGGATTTGTCTCTAGATATGGCCGTTATGGAGCCAAGTGAAGGTGTCCCATTTCCCCAAAGTGTAACACAATCTACCCAAATCTTAGATGCTGGTGGGTTGATTCCTCGGTTGGACTCTTACATCCATTAGAGACTGCTGTAGTAAGATCTCAGAATGTGAGTTCCCAGATATGCTTACCTTTTCTATTTTTTTCTAATGGGGAGTGGGATTCTCATTCTTCACAGGGCTGATATAAAACGAGAGTGAGGACAACTGGATAGAAGTGAAGTTGCTCACAGCCAGATTGCATGGTTTTGCCCAGTGAATGGATGATATAGACTACCCTACTATCCCCCCATCCATGCCCTAGTGTTTCATTCAATGGTCCAGTTATTAGAAATGTTTACTCATTTACTGTTTGCAGCAGGAAGTGTAAGACACCATGTCATAATGAAGAACACATAGTAGACATGCCCTTTAAATTATAAGAAACCTATGTGATTCAGTTTTCATGGTATATTTTAACAGAGTATGACATAATGTCATTGGTGGGTATTGAGTCTATGAGGGCAGCACTCACCGGCCTAAAGACAAGGATAAGTGTGACTTTACCATGCATGTAGAATCTGTGATGCCTGTGAGATATACAACTTGCCAGTGTCTATTCATCATTTGAAAATCAGTTTGGAAGGATGTGGTTTTCACTGCAGAATTGTACTCAAATTTACATTTATACCATTCATATGTAATTATAAGTTATGATTTATTTACCATTTAGCTCCAATAGAATAAGCTATAAAGAATAGTCAGTCAGCAACCATTAACAATCCTTTTATGTAATGTCACCCTTTTTAAAGTCTTGTTTTATTTTGAGCTCTCTACTCCTAAATGGGTTGTGAAAACTGGTGTTGTGTTAATGACAAGAACTGAAAATAGCTGCTGTGTTAATGTTTTTTTTTTTGAAAATTTGAATAATTGTGTTAAATTGCTTTAATCGCTATTCAGGTTTTACACCTGCTTCTGGTTAAACCTCAGTGCAGAATATAAGATAGGTACACCGCAGTTTTCTCGCTCTGCCCTAATTGACAGGTTGTAAAATAATGAAGGCAAGGTGGAATTCATACGTAAAATGGAAAGAATAAATAATGGATCGTACTATTCTTCCAGCCTACACTAATCCATACATTAAAGAAGAGAGCCTGCCGTTTAAAAGAGGTTGTCCAGGAATTAAAAAGGATAACACAGGTGGCTATGTGCTGCATGCATGAATGGGCCTGTGAGATATCTTAGTTGGTCATGTTTGCATCAATTGGAGAAAAGATCTTTTGGTGGTTTTATTGATTCCTAACATTCAACTGTCATCTGATATTTATAGAAGCCTGAAACAAAAATGCCATCTGTAAAACAGTTTCTAAAATTCTCCTATTTTATATTTCAGATCACATTAAAGTAAAGCTACCATTACATAGGTGCTAAAAGGAATTTAGCAGATATTTTAGGTGACTGCAAAGTGCTCTTACATTTTGGGTAGGAAAGCTGATACTCAATTTTCATGGCTCACAATCTGAATGTCACATCATGGAGCATATGGACTGTGTTAGGTCTTTATGTAGATAAACTTCCGTAGTACCTCCCTTCAACTGAGAAAACCATAGAATAAAAGCTTGAACACTGGCTACGTAAAACAATATGATACATTCAGTTTGGATCAAGTCAGCAATTTCTGTCTTGCAAGATCTCTTTAAAGTGTATATAAACCCAAAAACAAAAATTTCATACATTTCAGTTTGCTAGTCCTTAGATGTGGTGGCTACATTCGCTTTCTTTTTCAGGCTTTGTGTCCTTTATTTTATATGGAGGCAAGTATGGTTGTCATCGTAAAATAGGACTACAAACACATCTTCATCTCCATTACCCGAGGAAGGGATGGGGGAATTTACAGAAGATAGTGTGGAAGGAAGACAACAATGTTTGCCATATTAGTTAAATTCAGAGAACGTTACAAGGACACTACATTTCTGGTCAAGTCAACAGGTAGTTTCTGTTTTTGGTGAAAATGTTCTCAGCTTTAAAAAAAAAAGAAAATGAATGCAGCTGCCACACCTATGGACTGGTATGCTGCAATATAATAAAAAAAAATTATTGGGTTTAAATATCCTTTTACCATCAGGCACATGCATAATAAGTGTTAGAGGTCCTTCATTCAATAGTAGGGAGCAGAATGAGTTGGTGTTTAATGTGGTCACATGGGTTACAGAGCACAGAGAAACAAAACAGTTAAAAAGTATTCTATGGGTGATGCAAAACCTAGACAAAATTTTTACTTACAGCTTAAAGATCTACCCCGTTTTGTTGGTGAAATTTACATTCGGTTTAAACTACATTTACTTTAAAAAAGCTCAGCTCATTGAATCTTTAGAAAGTTGGGTTATTTATAATCAGAACCATTCACTCAATAACTCAATAAAAATCATGTTTATTGTATCTTTTTGTTGAGTGGACTCCAAAGTGTGTTTGCTATTGATTTAGTTGAGGACTTTGATCTTTATTTTTTTTCAGTTAAAGGAAAATGCACAGACATCCAGATAGACAATTAACACTATTTTGATATGCTGGCTTTAAATTGATATCTGGTTATTAATGATCCAACCAAACAGCCAGTATTAATGATGTATATATGAATTTGTAAATACGGAATGTACGCCATCTATTTGTGACAACGCCAACTGCTTTTTAGTATTGTGTTCTGCATGCTGTCAGACATCACCCTTTGCTAAGCTTTAAATTTCAGTCTAAAAACAGCTAATCATAATTTTTCTTTTTTTTGTTTGACAGCTTGAATGTTGATGCCGGTTTCTAACATTTTTGACATAGTAATGTTAGTAGACTCACATCCAGTCTGGGAAATAATGTAATAATGTTGTTCCTATATTCTTTTCTCCTCTTTTTAGTTTTTTTGGTAATTTTTTACACTTTTGCTTTTATCTTAAAGTTTTGAATGTTTGTCACTGTTATTTATGTCACATTGGACAATAGACTATCTGTAAGTCATTTTGATTACAGTGGATATTTTTTCGGGAAAATTAAAAAAAAAATGGTGAAAGGTCATAAAAAATAAATACAAATAAGATGCCAAATGAAGACTAATGGTTTTAACATTTTTTCTATTTCATTGGGTGACAAGGTGTACCTTGGTATGTAAAATCTTCAATTTGTGTCCTTAATTTTTGTAGAAAGAAAGTTAGGATGTGGCATGGTAGTGTTTCATCATCCATAAAATAAATCATTATTTTATCAAGCTGGTTGTTGGTATTTGATGTAAGATTAAAAAAAAAAAAATCAGCAGCTATTACATACTGTATATATTGCTGCAGATGTGGAACAGTGCACAGACATATAGTCAAACCTATTATTCACAAATATAGAAGTTCCACATATTTAAAAGCCAACTGACTATAGACGTTAGAAGGTAAACATGTGTAAATGATTCAGTGGCTGAAAGTTTTTTCTGTATACAGTTTCCAGTGAGGACAAAGGTTGCTGTTATCTGGACTTGCCTGTATATTCTTTCTGAAACAGGGGTGTGTGTGCTGAGGTCTAAAGATACCCATAAACATCTCAATTGTTACCAAGCCCTGTAATGATGGTTAGGGATGAGCTTCGTGTTCGAGTCGAACATACGTTCGACTCGAACATCGGCTGTTCGATCGTTCGACGAAGATCGAACGATTTGGGCCGTTCGCGCCAAATTCGAGTGACGCGAACGCCCCACAATGCACTACGCCATCGCAGTGTCATCCAGGCGCTGTGATTGGCCAAGCATGCACTGTGACCCCGCATGCTTGGCCAATCACAGCGCCGGCAGCGAGGAGAGCAATGATTGGCCACAGGCAGGATGCCTGTGGCCAATTATTGCTGAGGGTGTTTAGTACACGCCCCACACTATAAAAGGCCGCCAGCACGGCGGCCTAGTGTAGTGTGTTCCGGAGCAGGGATAGAGCAGCATAGGCAGGGACAGTGACTTTTATTTCTTTCTTGCTTAACCTGGATTCCTTTAGTTTAGGGAAAGAGAAGGATAGGTAGGGAGAGTGTCAGTGTGTTTTGTGCTTGTGCTATAGTGTGCTTAAAAAAAACATTTTTTCTAGGGACAGAAAACTGTAGGTAGGGAGAGTGTCAGTTTCTTTCACTGTGCAAGTCCTTGTTTCTAGGGACCTGGAAGGACAGTGAGTGAATTCTCCTTGTGCTATATTGTGCTTAAAAAAAACATTTTTTCTAGGGACAGAAAACTGTAGGTAGGGAGAGTGTCAGTTTCTTTCACTGTGCAAGTCCTTGTTTCCAGGGACCTGGAAGGACAGTGAGTGAATTCTCCTTGTGCTATATTGTGCTTAAAAAAAACATTTTTTCTAGGGACAGAAAACTGTAGGTAGGGAGAGTGTCAGTTTCTTTCACTGTGCAAGTCCTTGTTTCTAGGGACCTGGAAGGACAGTGAGTGAATTCTCCTTGTGCTATATTGTGCTTAAAAAAAACATTTTTTCTAGGGACAGAAAACTGTAGGTAGGGAGAGTGTCAGTTTCTTTCACTGTGCAAGTCCTTGTTTCCAGGGACCTGGAAGGACAGTGAGTGAATTCTCCTTGTGCTATATTGTGCTTAAAAAAAACATTTTTTCTAGGGACAGAAAACTGTAGGTAGGGAGAGTGTCAGTTTCTTTCACTGTGCAAGTCCTTGTTTCCAGGGACCTGGAAGGACAGTGAGTGAATTCTCCTTGTGCTATATTGTGCTTAAAAAAAACATTTTTTCTAGGGACAGAAAACTGTAGGTAGGGAGAGTGTCAGTTTCTTTCACTGTGCAAGTCCTTGTTTCCAGGGACCTGGAAGGACAGTGAGTGAATGCTCCTTGTGCTATAGTGTGCTTAAAAAAAACATTTTTTCTAGGGACAGAAAACTCTAGGTAGGGAGAGTGTCAGTTTCTTTCACTGTGCAAGTCCTTGTTTCCAGGGACCTGGAAGGACAGTGAGTGAATTCTCCTTGTGCTATAGTGTGCTTAAAAAAAACATTTTTTCTAGGGACAGAAAACTGTAGGTAGGGAGAGTGTCAGTTTATTTCACTGTGCAAGTCCTTGTTTCCAGGGACCTGGAAGGACAGTGAGTGAATTCTCCTTGTGCTATATTGTGCTTAAAAAAAACATTTTTTCTAGGGACAGAAAACTGTAGGTAGGGAGAGTGTCAGTTTCTTTCACTGTGCAAGTCCTTGTTTCTAGGGACTGGGAAGGACAGTGAGTGAATTCTCCTTGTGCTATAGTGTGCTTAAAAAAAACATTTTTTCTAGGGACAGAAAACTGTAGGTAGGGAGAGTGTCAGTTTCTTTCACTGTGCAAGTCCTTGTTTCTAGGGACTGGGAAGGACAGTGAGTGAATTCTCCTTGTGCTATAGTGTGCTTAAAAAAAACATTTTTTCTAGGGACAGAAAACTGTAGGTAGGGAGAGTATCAGTTTCTTTCACTGTGCAAGTCCTTGTTTCTAGGGACCTGGAAGGACAGTGAGTGAATTCTCCTTGTGCTATATTGTGCTTAAAAAAAACATTTTTTCTAGGGACAGAAAACTGTAGGTAGGGAGAGTGTCAGTTTCTTTCACTGTGCAAGTCCTTGTTTCTAGGGACCTGGAAGGACAGTGAGTGAATTCTCCTTGTGCTATATTGTGCTTAAAAAAAACATTTTTTCTAGGGACAGAAAACTGTAGGTAGGGAGAGTGTCAGTTTCTTTCACTGTGCAAGTCCTTGTTTCTAGGGACCTGGAAGGACAGTGAGTGAATTCTCCTTGTGCTATATTGTGCTTAAAAAAAACATTTTTTCTAGGGACAGAAAACTGTAGGTAGGGAGAGTGTCAGTTTCTTTCACTGTGCAAGTCCTTGTTTCTAGGGACCTGGAAGGACAGTGAGTGAATTCTCCTTGTGCTATATTGTGCTTAAAAAAACATTTTTTCTAGGGACAGAAAACTGTAGGTAGGGAGAGTGTCAGTTTCTTTCACTGTGCAAGTCCTTGTTTCCAGGGACCTGGAAGGACAGTGAGTGAATTTTCCTTGTGCTATATTGTGCTTAAAAAAAACATTTTTTCTAGGGACAGAAAACTGTAGGTAGGGAGAGTGTCAGTTTCTTTCACTGTGCAAGTCCTTGTTTCTAGGGACCTGGAAGGACAGTGAGTGAATTCTCCTTGTGCTATATTGTGCTTAAAAAAAACATTTTTTCTAGGGACAGAAAACTGTAGGTAGGGAGAGTGTCAGTTTCTTTCACTGTGCAAGTCCTTGTTTCCAGGGACCTGGAAGGACAGTGAGTGAATGCTCCTTCTGCTATAGTGTGCTTAAAAAAAACATTTTTTTCTAGGGACAGAAAACTCTAGGTAGGGAGAGTGTCAGTTTCTTTCACTGTGCAAGTCCTTGTTTCCAGGGACCTGGAAGGACAGTGAGTGAATTCTCCTTGTGCTATAGTGTGCTTAAAAAAAACATTTTTTCTAGGGACAGAAAACTGTAGGTAGGGAGAGTGTCAGTTTCTTTCACTGTGCAAGTCCTTGTTTCCAGGGACCTGGAAGGACAGTGAGTGAATTCTCCTTGTGCTATATTGTGCTTAAAAAAAACATTTTTTCTAGGGACAGAAAACTGTAGGTAGGGAGAGTGTCAGTTTATTTCACTGTGCAAGTCCTTGTTTCTAGGGACTGGGAAGGACAGTGAGTGAATTCTCCTTGTGCTATAGTGTGCTTAAAAAAAACATTTTTTCTAGGGACAGAAAACTGTAGGTAGGGAGAGTGTCAGTTTCTTTCACTGTGCAAGTCCTTGTTTCTAGGGACTGGGAAGGACAGTGAGTGAATTCTCCTTGTGCTATAGTGTGCTTAAAAAAAACATTTTTTCTAGGGACAGAAAACTGTAGGTAGGGAGAGTGTCAGTTTCTTTCACTGTGCAAGTCCTTGTTTCAAGGGACCTGGAAGGACAGTGAGTGAATTCTCCTTGTGCTATATTGTGCTTAAAAAAAAACATTTTTTCTAGGGACAGAAAACTGTAGGTAGGGAGAGTGTCAGTTTCTTTCACTGTGCAAGTCCTTGTTTCCAGGGACCTGGAAGGACAGTGAGTGAATTCTCCTTGTGCTATATTGTGCTTAAAAAAAACATTTTTTCTAGGGACAGAAAACTGTAGGTAGGGAGAGTGTCAGTTTCTTTCACTGTGCAAGTCCTTGTTTCTAGGGACCTGGAAGGACAGTGAGTGAATTCTCCTTGTGCTATATTGTGCTTAAAAAAATCATTTTTTCTAGGGACAGAAAACTGTAGGTAGGGAGAGTGTCAGTTTCTTTCACTGTGCAAGTCCTTGTTTCTAGGGACCTGGAAGGACAGTGAGTGAATTCTCCTTGTGCTATATTGTGCTTAAAAAAAACATTTTTTCTAGGGACAGAAAACTGTAGGTAGGGAGAGTGTCAGTTTCTTTCACTGTGCAAGTCCTTGTTTCCAGGGACCTGGAAGGACAGTGAGTGAATTCTCCTTGTGCTATATTGTGCTTAAAAAAAACATTTTTTCTAGGGACAGAAAACTGTAGGTAGGGAGAGTGTCAGTTTCTTTCACTGTGCAAGTCCTTGTTTCTAGGGACCTGGAAGGACAGTGAGTGAATTCTCCTTGTGCTATATTGTGCTTAAAAAAAACATTTTTTCTAGGGACAGAAAACTGTAGGTAGGGAGAGTGTCAGTTTCTTTCACTGTGCAAGTCCTTGTTTCCAGGGACCTGGAAGGACAGTGAGTGAATTCACCTTGTGCTATAGTGTGCTTAAAAAAAACATTTTTTCTAGGGACAGAAAACTGTAGGTAGGGAGAGTGTCAGTTTCTTTCACTGTGCAAGTCCTTGTTTCCAGGGACCTGGAAGGACAGTGAGTGAATTCTCCTTGTGCTATATTGTGCTTAAAAAAAACATTTTTTCTAGGGACAGAAAACTGTAGGTAGGGAGAGTGTCAGTTTCTTTCACTGTGCAAGTCCTTGTTTCAAGGGACAGAGAAGGACACCTGAAGGTAGCCCTTATTGCTTTTTTCCCATCTCCCTGCAGGCCATCTATTAGAATGTCTGGAAGGCAAACAAGGAGAGGCAGACAGTCAGGAGGCAATAAAAGAGGGCAAGCAGGCTCTGTGTCTGGGGGCAACAGTGCTGGTCGTGGACGCGGTGCATTGTCATCAGCACATGGCCATGGGACACGCTTGTCCTTCTTTTCCGCAGCTGGACATGTTGAGCCACATCATGCCGAAGACTTGGTAGAGTGGATGACCAAGCCCTCCTCCTCCTCCTCATCCTCTCTCACCCAGGCTCAGGGTACTGGCAAAGCAGCTGCCAAAGCGTCCTCTTCCCTGGTATCAATGTCAGACTCATCATCAGTCACTCCTTCCCTAGACCCACCATGTCCTCCTCCTGAGGAGTCCCCCGAACTGTTTGAGCACAGTGTTGGGTACATGCTCCAGGAGGATGCCCAGCGTTTCGAAGGGTCTGATGATGAAACCCAGCTACAGGAAGGCAGTAGGGTGAGAGCAGACAGAGGGGATGCTCAAGAAGGACACCAATCTGGCAGTCATGTTCCAGCAGCTGCAGCATACTGCCAGATTGGCTCCAGTGATGAGGAGGGAGGGGATGATGAGGTCACTGACTCCACGTGGGTGCCTAATAGGAGAGAGGAGGAGGAGGATGAGGAGGAGGCACATCTCCAACGAGACAGGATGCCCTTTGGTGGCCAGCGTAAGGGCAGTACACCGACGGAATCACACCGCAGAGCTCCGCCTGTGCAGGGCGCTGCCTCTGCCCGTCATTCAAAAAGTTCCTTGGTGTGGGCCTTTTTTGAGGCTAGTGCATCAGATCGCACAGCTGCTGTTTGCAACATATGTCTCAAGCGTATATCGCGTGGCCAAAACATCAGCCACTTGGGTACCACATGCCTGACCAGACATATGTTGACCTGCCATGCAGCTCGTTGGCAAGCCTACCTCAAAGACCCACACCAAAGAACAAAGCGGACCTCTCCTTGCACCGCATCAGCTGGGATCTCCAACCCCACTATAACTTCAGTCCTCTCTGAAACATGCACTGAGAGGAATGAAGGTGTAGAATTAGGTGTGTCACAGCCAAGTACTTGCGGCCACTCTGCTAGCAGTACACCGACGTCCGATTCTAGCAGGCAAATTTCCCTGCCCCAGCTGCTGGACCGTCGAAAGAAGTTCACTCCCAGCCATCCACATGCCCAGCGGTTGAATGCTAGCTTGGCTAAATTGCTAGCGCTTCAACTGCTGCCTTTTCAGTTGGTAGACTCGGCCCCCTTCCGTGAGTTTGTGCAATGTGCGGTTCCTCAGTGGCAGGTTCCCAAACGCCACTTTTTCTCACGGAAGGCTATTCCGGCTCTCTACCGGCATGTGGAAGGCAATGTCTTGGCCTCGCTGGACAGGGCGGTCAGCGGTAAGGTGCATATTACCGCTGACTCATGGTCCAGCAGGCATGGACAGGGACGTTACCTTTCTTTCACGGCCCATTGGGTCACTCTTTTGGCAGCTGGGAAGGATGCAGGACAAGGTGCAGTAGTGTTGGAGGTTGTCCCACCGCCACGCCTCCAAAATGCTACTACTGGTTGTGACACACCTCTCTCCTCCACCCCCTCCTCTTCTTCTTCCTCCATGGCCTCTTCCTGTGGTTTGTCCTATGAACCAGCGGTGCTCCGTAGCCGTTCACGGGCTACGCAAGTACGCAGGCAAAAAGATGCCATGCCGTGCTTGCGCTGGTGTGTTTGGGGGACAGAAGCCACACTGGGGCAGAGGTCCTGTCTGCTCTGCAGGGCCAGGCCGAGAGGTGGTTGACGCCACGCCAGCTTAAGCCAGGAATGGTGGTTTGCGACAATGGCACCAACCTCCTCTCCGCCCTCCGACAGGGACAACTGACCCATGTGCCCTGTGTGGCTCACGTCCTTAACCTGGTGGTGCAGCGGTTCTTGGGCAGGTACCCGGGCTTACAGGATGTCCTGAGGCAGGCCAGGAAAGTCTGTGTGCATTTCCGCAGATCTTATAATGCCAGTGCTCGCCTGGCTGAGCTGCAAAAGGAGTTGAACCTGCCCAAGAACCGCCTTATATGTGACATGCCCACCAGGTGGAACTCAACGTTGGCCATGCTGCAGCGGCTGCACACGCAGCAGAGGGCCATCAATGAGTACCTGTGCGACTACGGCACCAGGACAGGGTCAGGGGAGCTTGGTTTTTTTTCTCCACGCCAGTGGGGCATGATCAGGGATGCATGCACTGTCCTGGCACCATTTGAGGAGGCCACGAGGATGGTGAGCAGTGACAGTGCATGCATCAGTGACACTGTACCTCTTGTCCACCTGTTGGAACATACGCTGCGTGGAATAATGGACAGGGCACTTGAGGCAGAACAGAGGCAGGAAGAGGAGGACTTCCTTGCCTCTCAAGGCCCCCTTTACCCAGACAGTGTTCCTTCTGTCCCACCCATCGCACAGGAAGAGGAAGAGGAGGAGGAGGAGGAGGAGGAGGAGGATTGTGTCAGCATGGAGGTGGAGGCTGGCACTCAGCATCATCAGCAGCAGTCTTTTAGGGATGATTTACAGTCCCAAGAAACCAGTGGACTTGTACGTGGCTGGGAGGAGGTGACTGCGGATCATGTCGTCCTTAGTGACCCAGAGGACTCCGGAGCGAATGCCTCAGCAAACCTACGCTGCATGGCCTCCCTGATCCTGCAAAGTCTGCGGAAGGATCCTCGTATTCTTCGGATCAAGGAGAGGGACCATTACTGGCTGGCCACTCTCCTTGATCCATGGTACAAGGGTAAGGTTGCGGACCTTATGTTACCGTCGCAGAGGGAGCAGAGGATGAGACAACTCCGGGAGGCCTTGCAGAAAGGTCTGTGCAACGCGTTCCCAGAGACTGGGAGGTTAGAAACTCCTGGTCCAGGACAACGAGTTGCTGAGGCTTCGGCCAGTCAAAGAAGGAGCGGTGGGGAAGGTGGCCGTCTGACCGATGCGTTCAGACAATTCTTTAGTCCGCAGCCCCAAAGTATGATCGGTTCCAGCAACCATCGCCAGCGTCTGATAAACATGGTGCAGGAATATCTAGGGGCAAGGTCAGACTTGGACACCTTCCCCACCGAAAATCCTCTGGCTTACTGGGTCTTGAGGATGGATCACTGGCCAGAGCTTGCACAGTATGCAATTGAGCTACTGGCCTGTCCTGCATCCAGCGTTCTTTCGGAACGCACATTCAGTGCTGCTGGAGGATTTGTCACGGATCACAGGGTGCGCCTGTCCACCGACTCGGTTGATCGACTGACTTTCATCAAGATGAACCAGTCTTGGATCACCACCAGCTACCACACACCTGATGCTGATATAACAGACTAATTGATTTTAACATGTCACGTCCCTTCAAGACTGATGCTGATGCTGAGTGCCTGTGCTGTTATGTTGACTGGCTATCCTCCTCCTCCGAGTCCTCAATGATACGATTGATGATGATAGCTTGGAAGATCATTTTTGTTTATGGGTGCCGCCACCAGTGGCTAAGGCCCAATTTTTCAGCCCCTGTTTTACAGGGGCGTGTACTTACAATTTTTTTAGCAATAATTTGCCATAGGGCTCATTGCTGTGCTCCAAGTACAGTATCTGTGAGGGGTTGTAGTGTTGTGCCACCAGTGCCTAAGGCCCAATTTTTCAGCCCCTGTTTAACAGGGGCGTGTCATTACAATTTTTGAAGCAATACTTTGCAACAGGGCTCATTGCTGTGCTCCAAGTACAGTATCTGTGAGGGGTTGTAGTGTTGTGCCACCAGTGCCTAAGGCCCAATTTTTCAGCCCCTGTTCAACAGGGGCATGCAATTACAATTCTTGATGTAATAATTCACAGCAGGGCCCATTCCTGCACCCACCAAGAGTAAGTCTGAGGGCTTACAGTGTTGTGGCAACGCCACCACCACCACCACCACGAAAGGCCCAATTTTTCAGCCACTGTTCAAAAGGGGCATGTAATTACAATTCTTGATCTAATAATTCACAGCAGGGCCCATTCCTGCACCCACCAAGAGTAACTCTGAGGGCTTACAGTGTTGTGGCAACACCACCACCACCACCACCACCACCACCACGAAAAGCCCAATTTTTCAGCCCCTGTTCAACAGGGGCATGCAATTACAATTCTTGATCTAATAATTCACAGCAGGGCCCATTGCTGCACCCACCAAGAGTAACTGTCAGGGCTTACAGTGTTGTGGCACCAGCACCACCATCAAAGCCCCAATTTTTACTACCACTGTTCAACAATTATATGTAATTACAATTCCTGATATAATAGTTGATAGCAGGGCGTTCCAGCACCAACCAAGAGTAACTGTGAGTGCTTACAGTGTTGTGCCAACACCAACAACTAAGGGGCCTATTTCTGCAGAGTATATACGGCAGGTCCCTACTTTCAAACATCCAACTTACAAACGACTCCTACTTGCAAACGAAAGAAGACAACAGGAAGTGAGAGGAAATCTACCCCTAGGAAGGAAAATTCTCTCCTGTAAGAATAAATATGGGAGAAAGGTGTCTCCTCTGTACTGATGCTTTATCAGCAATCCTTGTTTCAAGAAAAACACCACATTTCAAAAACAGTTGTCATTGGGATGGAAAGTGAGGTGAAATGTTCTGAACAGGGGCACAGACAGCAAAACAAATGTTACAGGGGTGATAACCCTTACCTATGTTTCCCAAAAAGTTTAAAAATAGATTTTTGGGCTGGAGCTACAGTTCAACAATGTACCTGTTCAAAATTACAAACACATTCTACATAAGAACAAACCTACAGTCCCTGTCTTGTATGCACCGCCTGTATACGGCTGTTCAGAGTATATAGGGCCTTTTTTATTTTATGTGCGGGGTTCCCCTTAATATCCATACAAGACCCAAAGGGGCTGGTAATGGGCTGGGGTAGGGGGGGGGGGGTCATGGGGTAGCTATGCCATTTTTCTTAAAGATTTTCATCCATATTACCGGGACCAGACATTACATTAAAGCCGCAAGAAGTTTTAAATGGCTTTTTTTTCCTTTAGAAGTGTCATTTTGTGCAGGGACAGTTCTAAACACGGGAAACACGTGGCACTTCACAGGCATACTTTAGACACCCCCCAGGTACGATATTTAAAGGAATATTTGACTTTTTTTTTTCACTTTATGCATCATTAAAATGACTGCTCCCGAAAAACGACCGTTTTTAAAACTTCTTTTTGCATTGATACATGTCCCCTGGTGCAGAACCCGGGTTCCCAAACCCTTTTTAGGACAATAACATGCATAATAGTTGTTATAATTAGCACTTTAGAATTCGAACGTTCGCATCCATTGTATTTAATAGGGTTCTAATGTTCGTACGAACTTTCGGTCCGTTCGCGGGTTCTGGTGCGAACCGAACCCGGGGGTGTTCGGCTCATCACTAATGATGGTTAGCCAGTGCCTTTGGGTGCCAAACAAAAATGTCCTGCCTTAACAAAACAGCACTCATAACACGTGTTAATCACAATTTGTTCTCACTGACATGTTACTGTTGAGAAAATGGCCACTGGCCTGATCATTTTGGGGCCTTCACTTTCCATTAGATTTTCATCTATGTTATATCAGAAAGATAACATGGGGAGTAAGACTCCATGGTAGCAGTAGAAATTCCAGCGCTCGTGCAATCCTGGAGAAATAGTTCATATGTTATGGTGCTATCTATCCAACAATAGGATAGGGAGAATGGAGTGAAGGAATGACCATATCATGTGCTGCTGTTCCTTTATTTCTCAACTGTTAGGAAATGATCATGGAAACAAATCTTTGACACAGTGGCTACAACTACCCTTTAGATATGTACATTCAATTAACAGGATTGCATTGAAAGAAGGATATAGGGAATATTTTTCTGATATTTAAGGGTAAGTTCACCTTAAAAAAAAATCTGTAAAATTAACTTACACAGAACCCACTACCCCCGGTTCCGTTGCTCTGGGCCGTCAAAATCTCCCGTTCTGAGAGCCCCGGTATGTCCGTGTCAGGAGTCCAGGGATGAATGTCCAAAATGTACCTCGTCAGGAGGGACGTTTTGGAGCATTCTAATTGGTCAGCACCGTCACATGGGCGGCACCAACCAATCAGCAGCCGCATAGCCCGTCCTGTCAGCTATGAGGAAGACGTGTGGATGCCGAACGGATTTATAAGCCCCGGACTCCTGACACGGATATACCAGGGCTCAGAACAGGAGATTTCTGTGGTCCAGGTCAGCAAGACCAGGGGGGAGCGTGGAGGGGGTCCTGTGGAGATTTTTCTGTAAAGGTGAACTTACACTTTAAGTTGTTTACCTAGAGTTCCACATTAAAATGAACTTGATCTAGCCTAAGGTAAGAATAGTGCTGTGTGTTCCAGTGTTCTTGGCAAGTGCCTGTGTAAGTCTTCAAAATAATCCCCATGGAGCCCCTTGGATCCTAGGGCTAGGCTGTACATTGGACCTTGATGTTTGGAAAGTCAAGGTAGAGCCTTGCCAATACAGACATCAAGACCCACAGTCTGTCATTCAACACTTAAATGCCAGAACATCAGTGGACAGTAGAGGTTTTGCCATTTGACAATTTAAAACACAAACTCAGACAATCTTTTTAATGGTGTAAATAAAAAGCATCTCTTACCGCATTATTCACCTCCCCTTTGGTGGTACCCCCTCTTCCCCTGGTTTAAGTTATTTCAACCACTGGAAATACTCAGTATTCCAGGGTATATAATGCCTAGCATGATCCACCCTAGATCAGCCTTTCTCAACCAAGGATGCATGGAACCATAGGGTTCCTTCAGAGGTTGCTAGCGGTTCCTTAAAGGGTAAGTTCACCTTTACAGAAAACTCTGTAAGGGGAACCTACACAGGTGCCCCTCCTCACCCCCCCCCCCCCCCCGTCCCGCTGACCTGGACCGCCACTATCTCTGGTTCTAAGCCCCGGTATATCCGCAGCAAGGAGCCTGGGGCTTAGAAATCCTCTCTGCTGAATGTCCAAAACATCCCTCGTCAGGAGGGACGATTAGAGTGCTCTAAACCTGTGTAAGTTCACCTTACAGATTTTTCTGTAAAGATAAACTTACACTTTAAGCAGTGAAAAGTTGATCTCATTTGATCTTGACCCTCAATGAACCACTGACACCCATGATCTTTTAAGCAATCTGTAAGAGGGGAGGGGAGGGCATTCTTTCCATTGACCCCTAATGTAAGGATGCGCATCTCCATATGACCACCAATAAAAGAGGGTCCTTCGTCCACCAATGGCCAATATAAGGGGGGGGCCTTCTGCCACTGACTACTAACATAAGACGACACCTCTCCTACTGATCACACTAGTGTACTGGGAGTCATTTATATAAAACTTAAGTGGGGGTTCCCCAAGACCTGAAAAATGTTGCAAGTAGTGTTGAGCGAACCCGAACTGTAAAGTTCGGGTCCGTACCGAACTTTAGCTTTTTCCCGAACCCGAACCCGAACCCGGACTTTGCGCAAAAGTTCGGGTTCGGGTTCGGCAATCTAATTACGCAGTTAGAAATGCTTCAGGGGTCAGCCAATCACCTTTTGATTAGCTGGTGTGCCCTTAGAAGCCATCATAGCCATGCCTACTAATGGCATGGCTGTGATTGGTCAGTGCAACATGTGACCCAGCTTCTATATAAGCTAGAGGCACACAGCACACACGTCACTCTGCTTCAGAATAGATAGGGAGAGGATCTTGGCTGCTATTTAGTGATCACTGCAATCAGTGACATTTGTGACTGTAAAAGTGTCACCAAAGTTTAGTCTTAGGTCCAGTGTAGCCCCCTAACCCCCCCCTAATAAAGGTTTAACCCCCTGATCACCCCCCAGATAACCCTTTCACCCCCTATCACCACTGTCGCTTAGCGATCATTTTTCTGATCGCTTTCTTAGCGTCAGTGATGCCGATCGGCAGCCAGTAATTTTATTTAGGTTCGCCGCAGGTTTTTATAGCGTCAGGTACCCCAATATATTATCTAATAAAGGTTTAACCCCCTTGATCGCCCCCCAGGTAACCCTTTCACCCCCTATCACCACTATCACTAAGCGATCGTTTTTCTAAACGCTGTCTTAGTGTCTGTGATGCAAATCGGTAGCCGGTAATTTTTTTTAGGTTCGCCGCAGGTTTTTATAGCGTCAGGTACCCCAATATATTATCTAATAAAGGTTTAACCCCCTTGATCGCCCCCCAGGTAACCCTTTCACCCCCTATCACCACTGTCGCTAAGCAATTGTTTTTCTAAACGCTGTCTTAGTGTCGGTGATGCAGATCGTAGCCAGTAATTTTTTTTAGGTTCGCCGCATGTTTTTATAGCGTCAGGTACCCCAATATATTATCTAATAAAGGTTTAACCCCCTTGATTGCCCCCCAGGTAACCCTTTCACCCCCTATCACCACTGTCACTAAGCGATCGTTTTTCTAAACGCTGTCTTAGTGTCTGTGATGCAGATCGGTAGCCGGTAATTTTTTTTAGGTTCGCCGCAGGTTTTTATAGCGTCAGGTACCCCAATATATTATCTAATAAAGGTTTAACCCCCTTGATCGCCCCCCAGGTAACCCTTTCACCCCCTATCACCACTGTCGCTAAGCAATTGTTTTTCTAAACGCTGTCTTAGTGTCGGTGATGCAGATCGTAGCCAGTATTTTTTTTTAGGTTCGCCGCATGTTTTTATAGCGTCAGGTACCCCAATATATTATCTAATAAAGGTTTTAACCCCCTGATTGCCCCTAGTTAACCCTTTCACCAGTGATCACCATATAAGTGTTACGGGTGACGCTGGTTAGTTAGTTTGCTTTTTATAGTGTCAGGGCACCCGCCGTGTATATAACCCAATAAAGGTTTAACCCCCTGATCGCCCGGCGGGTGATATCAATTAGGTTTTAGCGTCAGAGAGGGTCTGAGTCACACCCCAGGCAGCGTCAGGTTAGTGCCAGTAACGCTAACACCCATGCGTGAAGCATACACCCCCCTTAGTGGTATAGTATCTGAACAGATCAATATCTGTTCTGATCAGATCTATACTAGCGTCCCGAGCAGTTTAGGGTTCCCAAAAACGCAGTGTTAGCGGGATCAGCCCAGATACCTGCTGGCACCTGCGTTTTGCCCCTCCGTCCAGCCCAGGCCACCCAA
The DNA here is from genome assembly GCA_029206835.1 of Rana muscosa. Classification (NCBI taxonomy): domain Eukaryota; kingdom Metazoa; phylum Chordata; class Amphibia; order Anura; family Ranidae; genus Rana; species Rana muscosa. The sequence goes on from CM055122.1 coordinate 211,064,306, forward strand.
GTGCAGTATCGATCGATCACTGTCACTTACAAAACAAAAACACACATAACTGCAGCGTTCGCAGAGACAGGCCTGATCCCTGCGACTCCAGTGCTGTAGGAGGTGATTTCACCACCACAGTTAAAAAAAAAAAGCAAATATGCCGAAGCATTGGGGCAGCAGGGGCGGAGGAGCGATTTTGCTCCTAATGCCGCGTACATACGGTCGAAATTCCGACGGAGGCTTGCCCGTGGAAAAGTCCGACCATGTGTGTGCGGCATAACTTTTTTGCGGGAGGATGCCCCCATGCTTCGGCATATATAAATGGTGCGTGTATGCCCATCATTGGAAGTGGGTGGATGAAGGGCGGTATTCTAATGGTGGGCATACCCACCGATCAATCTCTTTTTTCGTTCAGCCAACTGGCTGCATGAAATAAAAAGATTACAATACATGTCCAACAAGGACCAGCAACGTACTGGTATGTTGCTGGACTTTGAATGTTTATACCAGAATGATGCCTGCGGGTTTAGGTATCATCTTGGTATCATTCTTTTCAGCCTGCGGCCGGCTTTCATGTAAAAGCAATCCTAGCGGCTAATTAGCCTCTGGACTGCTTTTACAAGCAGTGGGAGGGAATGCCCCCCCCCGGATATAAAAAGCGCCATTGGGAAATTGGGAAAGCATTTTATCACACCGATCTTGGTGTGGTCAGATGCTTTGAGGGCAGAGGAAAAATCTAGGGTCTAGAAGACCCCAGTTTTTTCAAAAAAAGAGTACCTGTCACTACCTATTGCTATCATAGGGGATATTTACATTCCCTGAGATAACAATAAAAATGATAAAAAAAAAAAATACTTGGAAGGAACAATTTAAAAATAAAATAAAAAAGCAAAATTAATAATAAAAAAAAAAAAAAAAAAAAAAAAAAGCACCCCTGTCCTGCCCTGCTCTTGCCCAATGGCGAACGCAAGCGTCGGTCTGGCGTCATATGTAAACAGCAATTGCACCATGCATGTGAGGTATCACCGCGAAGGTCAGATCAAGGGCAATCATTTTAGCAGTAGACCTCCTCTGTAAATCTACTGGGGTAACCTGTAAAGGCTTTTAAAGGCTTTTAAAAATGTATGTAGTTTGTCGCCAATGCGCGTTTGTGCGAAATTTTAAAGCATGTCGTGTTTGGTATCTATGTACTCGGCCTAAGATCATCTTTTTTATTTCATCAAACATTTGGGCAATATAGTGTGTTTTAGTGCATTAAAATTAAAAAAGTGTATTTTTTAACCCAAAAAATGCGTTTGAAAAATCGCTGCGCAAATACTGTGTAGAAAAAAAAATGTAACACCCACCATTTTAATCTGTAGGGCCTTTGCTTTAAAAATATATATAATGTTTGGGGGTTCAACATAATTTTCTTGCAAAAAAAAAAATGTTTTCATGTAAACAAAAAGTGTCAAAAAGGGCTTTGTCTTCAAGTGGTTAGAAGAGTGGATGTAAGCTTCCTAATGTTGTGTATAAAATGCCAGAACAGTTCAAAACCCCCCCAAATGACCCCATTTTGGAAAGTAGACACCCCAAGCTATATACTGAGAGGCATGTCGAGTCCATGGAATATTTTATATGTTGACACAAGTTGCGGAAAAACGACAATTTTTTTTTTTTTTTTTTGCACAAAGTTGTCACTAAATGATATATTGCTCAAACATGCCATGGGCATATGTGGAATTACACCCCAAAATACATTCTGTTGCTTCTCCTGAGTACGGGGATACCACATGTGTGAGAGTTTTTGGGAGCCTAGCCATGTACGGGACCCCAAAAACCAAGCACCGCCTTCAGGCTTTCTAAGGGTGTAAATTTTTGATTTCACTTCTCACTGCCTATCACAGTTTCAGAGGCCATGGAATGCCCAGATAGCACAAAACCCCCCCAAATGACCCCATTTTGGAAAGTAGACACCCCAAGCTATTTGCTGAGAGGTATTGTGAGTATTTTGCAGATCTCGCTTTTTGTCACAAAGTTTTGAAAATTGAAAAAAAATATATATATATATATATATTTTCTTTCTTCATTTTCAAAAACAAATGAGAGCTGTAAAATACTCGCCATTCCTCTCAGCAAATAGCTTGGGGTGTCTATATTCCAAAATGGGGTCATTTGGGGGGGTTTTGTGTGATTTTGGCATTTTATGGCCTTCGAAACTGTGATAGGTAGTGAGGAGTGAAATCAAAAATTTGTGCCTAGAAATCCTGAAGGCGGTGCTTGGTTTTCGGGGTCCCGTACGCGGCTAGGCTCCTAAAAAGTCCCACGCATGTGGTATCCCCGTACTCAGGAGAAGCAGAAAAATGTATTTTGTGGTGTAATTCCACATATAACCATGGCATGTGTGAGCAATATATCATTTAGTGACAACTTTTTGTAATTTTTTATTTTTTTTGTCATTATTCAATCACTTGGGACAAAAAAATTATATTCAATGGGCTCAACAGGCCTCTCAGCAATTTCCTTGGGTTGTCTACTTTCTAAAATGGGGTCATTTGGGGGGGTTTTGTGCTATTTTGGCATTTTATGGCCTTCGAAACTGTGATAGGTAGTGAGGAGTGAAATCAAAAATTTGCGCCCTTAGAAATCCTGAAGGCGGTGCTTGGTTTCCGGGGTCCCGTACGCGGCTAGGCTCCCAAAAAGTCCCACACATGTGGTATCCCCGTACTCAGGAGAAGCAGCAAAATGTATATAGGGGTGAAATTCCACATATAACCATGGCATGTGTGAGCAATATATCATTTAGTGACAACTTTTTGTAATTTTTTTTTTTTTTTTTTTTTTAGTCATTATTCAATCACTTGGGACAAAAAAATAAAAAATTCAATGGGCTCAACATGCCTCTCAGCAATTTCCTTGGGGTGTCTACTTTCCAAAATGGGGTCATTTGGGGGGGGGGTTTGTACTGCCCTGTCATTTTAGCACCTCAAGAAATGAGATAGGCAGTCATAAATTTAAAGCTGTGTAAATTTCAGAAAATGTACCCTAGTTTGTAAACTCTATAACTTTTGCGCAAACCAATAAATATACGCTTATTGACATTTTTTTTACTAAAAACATGTGGCTGAATACATTTTGGCCTAAATGTATGACTACAATTGAGTTTATTCGATTTTTCTTATAACAAAAAGTAGAAAATATCATTTTTTTTCAAAATTTTCGGTCTTTTTCCGTTTATATCGCAAAAAATAAAAATCGCAGAGGCAATCAAATACCATTAAAAGAAAGCTCTATTTGTGGGAAGAAAAGGACGCAAATTTCGTTTGGGTACAACATTGCATGTCCGCACAATTTACAGTTAAAGCAGCGCAGTGCAAAATTCTGAATTCACCTCTGGTCCTCTAGCTACCAAATGGTCCGGGGCTTAAGTGGTTAATGTACGCTTGCAAAAAGAGCCATTCAGGGCCACAAAAAATAGTTTGCAGTGTGTTATACATATGTGGAGGTGTGTGAAATAAACAATTTCTATATAGTTTTCTCCTACTGTGCTATACTAAAAAAACAACATTTTTTTTGAATAGCATTTTCTGCAGTTCTGTAGCTGTGCGATTCAGCGGTTACGTACTGTGGGTGTGTTCTGCTCTTCCAAAAAACGCCATTTAGGGGCACAAAAAATAGTTTGCAGTGTGTTATACATATGTGGAGGTGTGTGAAATAAACAATTTCTATATAGTTTTCTCCTACTGTGCTATACTAAAAAAACAACATTTTTTTTGAATAGCATTTTCTGCAGTTCTGTAGCTGTGTGATTCACCGGTTACGTACTGTGGGTGTGTTCTGCTCTTCCAAAAAACGCCATTTAGGGGCACAAAAAATAGTTTGCAGTGTGTTATACATATGTGGAGGTGTGTGAAATAAACAATTTCTATATAGTTTTCTCCTACTGTGCTATACTAAAAAAACAGCATTTTTTTTAATAGCATTTTCTGCAGTTCTGTAGCTGTGCGATTCAGCGGTTACGTACTGTGGGTGTGTTCTGCTCTTCCAAAAAACACCATTTAGGGGCACAAAAAATAGTTTGCAGTGTGTTATACATATGTGGAGGTGTGTGAAATAAACAATTTCTATATAGTTTTCTCCTACTGTGCTATACTAAAAAAACAACATTTTTTTGAATAGCACTTTCTGCAGTTCTGTAGCTGTGCGATTCAGCGGTTACGTACTGTGGGTGTGTTCTGCTCTTCCAAAAACACCCATTTAGGGCAAGATCCTAAATTTGGAAAATATGAGGAGAAGGTCAAAGGAACGTGGTGGCCCCGGTTGTGGTGCTGCTGGTGGAGCTCCTGTTGCAGGGAGAGGACGTGGTGGATCTGTGCCAGATACACGCACAAGTGAAACACCTTCCTCAGGTGCGAGTAGGCGACCGAGCCTGCGGCGGTATTTTGTCGCGCCTAATGAGGCTGTACGAATGTTTAGGCCAGGACAAGTACAGGCGATAGTAGATTGGGTTGCTGACAGTGCCTCGGGTTCCTTCACATTGTCTCCCACCCACTCTTCTGATGAAAGATCAGAGTTGGCACCTGAAACCCATGTCCATCAGTCTTTCACCTCACCCCCTTGCAAATCAGCCAAGCAGTCTGAGCCCCAAATCATGCAGCAGTCTCTTCTGCTTTTCGATGACTCTGTTAGCAGGGTTTCCCAGGGCCATCCACCTAGCCCTGCCCCAGAAGTGGAAGAGATTGAGTGCACCGATGCCCAACCACTTATGTTTCATGATGAGTACATGGGAGGACCATCGCAGTACGTCTCGGATGATGACGAAACACAGGTGCCAACTGCTGCTGCTTTCGCAATTGTGCAGACAGACAAGGAGGGCAAGGGTGAAGACTGGGTGGAAGATGATGTGGAGGACGATGAGGTCCTCAACCCCACATGGAATCAACGTTATGCAGGTGACCAGTGTAGTTTGGAGGAAGAGGCGGTGGTCGCACAGAGCCACCAGCACAGCAGAAGAGGGAGCAGGGTGCAAAAGCGGAGCGTCCGTCCCCTAGACAGTATGTCTGCTACTGCCCAACGCAGCAAGGGACCGAGCACACCAAAGCCAGGTCCAAGGAGTTCCCTAGCGTGGCAGTTCTTCACACAATGTGCTGATGACAAGACACGAGTGGTTTGCACGCTGTGCAATCAGAGCCTGAAGCGAGGCATAAATGTTCTCAACCTGAGCACAACCTGCATGACCAGGCATCTAAGTGCAAAGCACGAGCTGCAGTGGAGTAGACACCTCAAAAACCAAGAAAGGTCTCTGGCTCCTCCTGCTTCCTCTTCTGCTGCAGTCTCGGCCTCTTCATCCACCTCTGTAGTGACAGTGGCACCTGCCACCCCGCAAACAGAGGATCTGCCAGCAACACTACCACCTGAGTCACCAACAATCTCCACAATGTCCCATGGAAGCGTTCAGCTCTCTATCTCCCAAACATTGGAGCGGAAGAGGAAGTACCCCCCTAGCCACCCGCGATCCCTGGCCCTGAATGCCAGCATTTCAAAACTCCTGGCCTTTGAAATGCTGTCATTCCGTCTGGTGGAGACGCAGAGTTTTAAAAGCCTGATGGCATTGGCTGTCCCACAGTACGTCGTTCCCAGCCGCCACTACTTTTCCAGGCGAGCCATCCCTTCCCTGCACAACCAAGTGGCGGACAAAATCAGGTGTGCACTGCGCAACGCCATCTGTGGCAAGGTCCACCTAACTACGGATGCGTGGACCAGTAAGCACGGTCAGGGACGTTATATCTCCCTAACAGCACACTGGGTAAATGCAGTGGCGGCTGGGCCTGAGGCAGATAGCAGTTTGGCGCATGTCCTTCCACCACCGAGGATTGCAGGGCGCTTCAGTTTGCCTCCTGTTGCTAACTCCTCCTACTCCGCTTCCTCATCCTCTACCGCCTCCTCATCCGGTCAGCGTAACACCTTCACCACCAACTTCAGCACAGCCAGGGGTAAACGACAGCAGGCAGTTTTAAAACTTTCCTGTTTGGGGGAAAAACCCCACACCGTGCAGGAGTTGTGGAGGGACATGGAACAACAGACCAATGAGTGGTTGCTGTCAGTGAGCCTCAAGCCCGGCCTGGTGGTGTGCGATAATGGGTGAAATCTCGTAGCAGCTCTGGGCCTAGCCGGTTTGACGCACATCCCTTGCCTGGCGCATGTGCTGAACTTGGTGGTCCAGAGGTTCCTTAAAAATTACCCCAATATGCCAGAGCTGCTGCAGAAAGTGCGGGCTGTGTGTGCGCACTTTCGGCGTTCTCACCCTGCTGCTACTCGCCTGTCAGCGCTGCAGCGTAACTTCAGCCTTCCCGCTCACCGCCTCATATGTGACGTGCCCACAAGGTGGAACTCCACCTTGCACATGCTGGCCAGACTGTGCGAGCAGCAGCAGGCGATAGTGGAGTTTCAGCTGCAGCAATTCTGCGTGAGTCGCTCTGCGGAACAGCACCACTTCACCACCAATAACTGGGCCTCCATGCGAGACCTGTGTGCCTTGTTGCGCTGTTTCGAGTACTCCACCAACATGTCCAGTGCCAATGACGCCGTTCTCAGCGTTACTATCCCAGTTCTATGCCTCCTTGAAAAAACGCTTTGGGCGATGATGGAAGAGGATGTGGCACAGGAGGATGAGGAGGAGGAAGCGGGATCATTTCAAAGGCTTTCAGGGCAGTCTTTCACAAGTGGCTACGAGGGTGGGTTCCTGCACCAACAAACGCCAGGTACACAATTGTCCGGCAGAAAGGGCACAGTTCTGGAGGATGACGAGGTGGAGGAGGAGATGGAGGAGGAGGAGGAGGAGGAGCCATTTTCACAGCAGGGTGGCACCCAGACCAGCTCGTGGCCATCACTGGTGCGTGGCTGGGGGGATACAGAGGACACAGACGATACACCTCCCACAGAGGACAGCTTTTCTTTGCCTCTGGGCAGCCTGGCACACATGAGCGATTACATGCTGCAGTGTTTCCGCAATGACCGCCGAGTTGCCCACATTTGAACTGTTGCTGATTACTGGGGGGCCACCCTGCTGGATCCCCGTTACAAGGACAACGTACCGTCCTTAATTCCCTCACTGGAGCGGGATCGTAAGATGCGCGAGTACAAGCGCACGCTGGTAGACGCGCTGCTGGTGGCATTCCCACCTGACAGCGGGCGTACGGTGGAAGCACAAGGCGAAGTCAGAGGAGGAGGAAGAGGTCGCCAACGCAGCCGGGGCACCGGCAGCACCTCAGAAGGCAGGGTTAGCATGGCTGAAATGTGGAAAAGCTTTGTCAGCACGCCACAACAACCAGCACCACCAGCTGAGATGGAACATCTTAGCAGGAGGCAGCATTTCACCAACATGGTTGAGCAGTATGTGTCCACAGGCCTACACGTACTGGATGACGGGTCTGCCCCCTTTAACTTCTGGGTCTCCAAATTGGGCACATGGCCAGAGCTTACCCTTTATGCCTTGGAGGTGCTGGCCTGCCCTGCAGCCAGTGTATTATCTGAACGTGTATTTAGCACGGCAGGGGGCGTTATCACAGACAAGCGCAGTCGCCTGTCCAGAGCCAATGTGGACAAGCTCACGTTCATTAAAATGAACCAGGCATGGATCCCACAGGACTTGTCCGTACCTTGTGCAGAATAGACATGTATACCGGTGTTGTGACAAAAACTTTCCGGCCATCGGATTGTGTCCGGCCCATACTGCGAAGGCGCAGCGCTTGCGCAGTACAGAGGACAAGGAGATTCACAAAATCTCAGAAGATGAATGGCGCCTGCGCCGTGAGTGCAGGTTCAAGCCCCACCATCCAAGTGGACATACGGTAGCACATAGTAACAGGGCCCCTCACGGGCTCGGTTCGATCGCCACGCTTCGGGCATGGCCTCACTTGGCTCGGCTTGAACCACGGATGGTGTGGCCTTCACCTGAACTCACCACGCAGGCGCCGTTCGTCTTGGGAGATTTTCGAAATCCCCTTGTCCTACATACTGAGCAAGCGCAGTACAGGGTGGACACTATTTGACGGGGGACAGAATTCGACACATCACCGGCCTTACCCAGCCATTGTTGTATTTTTGAACCAGTGTTGGCTACCTCGTCCTCCTCCACCGCCGCTTCCACCTACACAGCCACATCCACCGCCACCTCAACCTCCTACTCCATATGGACCTCGTCCTCCTAGGTCAAGATTATAATTTTTATTTTATTTTTTTGTAGTGCACAGATCCTTTCCCCCTTACCTGCCTTTATGTTGTTGGCTCCTCGCAGGAGGGAGACAGGCACACCGCACTACCAGCCTGTACCCTCCTATATAAAGAGGTTGAGCGGTGTACTTGACGGGCCGTGTCCACAGCCGGAGTCAAAACTCCTCCAGAGGATGATTCTCACCTCTACTGTAGGTAGAGGCAAGTCCTTTAATTCCCAGTAAAGTCAATGTCCACACCAGCTGAAATTACAACTCTTATTCTCTCATGGCAAAATAAACTCTACTCGGATAGAAAAGGTTAGAGCAAAGAAACAGGACAGCTTAAGGTGTGGAGGAGGTCCAGGCACAAACGTAGCACATTCACTTCACTGCTTAGGTTTCTCAAACAGTTTTAGGTGCACGGTCTCTGCCACAGACCTTGAGGTTGGTCTCTGCCACAGACCGGGTGTACAAGGCCCCTGCCACGGACCTGGAGAACTTTGGTCTCTGCCACAGACCAGGGTGTATAAGGCCCCTGCCACGGGCCGGGTGAATAAGGCCTCTGATACAGTCAAGATGACCTTGAGCGTCTCCTTCTATGAACCTAGCCCATATCAAGGGGAAGACATCTCTCCAGGGAGTCAACAGACCCTTCCTTCACCGTGACTCCCGCATCGGTCCATCAGAATGATCCTCCCTTCCCTGGAACATGGTCCCCTACACGAGGCGGCACCCTAAGATTCCTCGACCCTTAGCGGACTCCAGACGAAGGCTCTGGACTCCAGGCTTTACTCCCGCACCTAGGCCTCCATACCCAGGGCAGCAGGAACTCCAGGATAGTACCTCACCCCGGGCTAAAGGTACCCGAGATGGAACAGGAACACATGCACCCAGGCCGAAGGCACCTGGTCGTGGACCCCACTGGACATCAGCCCCCAGGCCAAAGGTCTGCCCCTTTTATATGCTCTCCTGGCATGCACAGCAGGTTCCCAGCCCCGCTGTACTACTGCCAAGAGGGGACACAAAAGGCACAGCACTGTATCGGCGGTTCAACCCCAGCCTACCATGGCAGCGCCACCTGTAGGCCGCAGGGAACTGCACACCAATACTGTCCCCCGAGGACAAAATGGTCCATGAATCCTACAGAATTAGGGTGTTTGAGCCTATTTACCACTCAAACACTTCCCTTAAATTTAGCACCCCGCTACATTTTTATTTCAAAGTATTTTATTTTCCCACTAGCTTATCCATTAAATTGAATAATTTATTCCAGAAAGGGCGTATTCTGGGGCATTCCCACCATATGTGTGGCATCGTGCCGTTGAGTTTCTGAGGTTCTTAATGACTTCCCGTACCTCTTCTGCTGAAAAGGGGGCCTCCAGCATATTTTTTTATTTTTTTTATGTTATTTTAAGTTATTTCCCTATCCACATTTGTTTGCAGAGCACTTGCCATGCTCTTAACAACATTTTGCTGCCATTTGCAGCCCTCTAGCCCTTTCCATTACTTTTTTAGAGCCTTTTTAGTCCTTAGAAGTCCGGGTCCCCATTGACTTCAATGGGGTTCGGGTTCGGGTCCGGGTTCGGGTTAAAGTTCGGTCCCGAACCCGAACTTTTTTCCGGAGTTCGGCTGAACCCGTCGAACCCGAACATCCAGGTGTCCGCTCAACTCTAGTTGCAAGGGATCCCCCAGCTTAAATAGGTTGAGAAAGGCTGCTCTAAACAATGACAGGGACTTTTTGAGATTCAGCTTATTAAAATGCACATCAATGATACAGGAAGCCAGTGAGTAAATAAACTTACCAGCTTTAGTGTATGACCAAATTATAAATGTTCTTTTGGCCTTTTAACAGTTGCAATCCATAAGAAGATAAAGCAAAACCCCAATGATTTAATTGAAAGTCGCCAAAGCATTATACAGTAAAGGGTGAAGACTCACCAAGCAGAGTAGGGACATAAGCCTGTTCTAATCACACAAAATATTACAGATCCTCTTTGTCTGGCCAATCCAAGGCTCTAAGAGATAAGTGAACAGGGCACTCCTTGTGTCTGGAGGAACCGATTCCTCTGGGGTAGTGTGCATCCTCTGCTGTCGATAGCCACTAGGATGAACAAAAGCAACACACATTGATATGCAAAGTCCACTAATTCCTCTAAACAACGTATTATCTTCTGATCTTAATCCAGCTATATTTTAAAGGACTGGCTTTGACTTGGCTACATAATTATAGGAAAGTAAATGAGACAGCCTTGTTATAATTAAATTGTATTCTTTTCAGAAGCAGTGTTTATTAACACTGTCCTGTGTCATCTTAATTAAAATGTTGCACAATGAACAAAACAAGTAGACTGCCACTAAACACAAAAGAAGAAATACATGTAAAGAAACGAAGAGGAAATAAACTTGAACACAACTCCAAAACTATTAAATAATCTACATATGAGAGGTTACCCCAAATTTAATAGCATTTCGTTTGCTAAACCACTGTGCATTATAAACAATTGCACATCATTTGCACCTTTTTTTATTTTTTTTCTCATCTCTGTGCTGCTGATGCCCTGCAACTTCTTTGCAGGCAGTTCTTGTCTACAAGCACTCCAGTGGCTGCATGGCAATTCTTAGGTTGGTTTTCCTGATGGTGACAATAGTGGACCATACCTGCATAAAGTGTACTGAAATAGCCACTTGAAGTCTCCATTGGAAGCTCACTGAAAAGGGTGACAATGAATGTCATCCCATAACAGAAGGCATTTTGTACCAGGACTTTTATGGCAGGATCACCAGGTATTATTTTAACGAAAGCTGAAGATATAAAAATATTAGGAAATGACTTCCAAAATAAGTTTTATTATGCTAACACTTATATGAGATTTTAGCGATGGGGTTTGCATAGACTTTAACCCTCCTGGCGGTATGATTATTTCAGATTTTAGGTGCTGAAAGTGGTACCATTATTTTGCATGGAAATGTGGCGTTTTATATTGTAGGCCTGTAATTCTTAGGAATAACTCACTTAAAGAGGAGGTTCACCCAAAAGTGAACCTCCGCTTTTTGGGACCCTCCCCCCCTCCGGTGTCACATTTGGCACCTTTTAGGGGAGACGGGGTGCAGATACCTGTATAAAACAGGTATTTGCACCACTTCCGGGTATAGACTCCCGCAGGAGTCCGGCTCCTTCGCGTCACACCCCATTGTGTTCTGGGAAACAGGGAAACACACGACTCCCAGAACACAGCGGGGACCTGTGAGGATGCGCTGCGCAGTAGGAAAGCCGCAGTGATTCGCTCACCGAGGATGGCGGCGGGGGAAGACGAGAGCTGAGCGGTAGCTCGGCTTCGGCTGCCGACGTCGCGGGCGACCTGGACAGGTAAGTGTCCATTTTTTAAAAGTCAGCAGCTGCAGTATTTGTAGCTGCTGGCTTTAAAAAAAAAAAACTTACTGTGAACCTCCGCTTTAAATCTGTCCAAACAAGAGTCTAGTAGACATCCCGGGTATGATAAAGTTTAAAACACAAAATCATAAATCATAAATTATAATATAATAAATAATAACAAATAATAATTTAAAAATAATAATACTTTTTATTCAATACATTTTAGTAAATAATATACCGTAATCAAAAGCACTGACATTTTTTTTTCCTCAAACAAGGGTGCAATATTAGTAGTCATATTGCGTCAGTAAACGTCTCGGGTATGGAAAATTTTAAAACAAGGTACAGCACAAAGTCCAACGTCACAATCGGGACAATAGAAACGGGTTTCTTTTCGGATTTTCCTTCTGGAGTCATCACGCTTGGAGCAGCAGCCCGACGTCCAGATCTGTTTACAGCCGTTGGCGTCTGGTGCTTCAGAAATATGAGTTTGGCAACCTTCCACACAAAGTCCACATGAATCATAGGCCTGTCACTTTTTTTCAGAAGAATGAATGCATTCCACAGGCACTGTTCCAGAAGATGCCTGAATATTTTTTTTATAATTATTTTTGTTGCTTCCTCATGGCTGGATAAAAGGTCATGGCCTGGTCAGCCCTGTCCACACCTCCCATGGTATTGTTGTAAAAGGGTACTCATAAGGCACACGTCTCTTTTGTCATGCCATCTCATTGCCATCATTTTTCCTTTCTGCCAGGCAACTGTTTCTCCTGCCTTGAGTTTTTTATTGGCAAAGGTTGGCGGCATGTCAGGCCGGTTAGACCTAACGGTCCCATAAGCATCCGTCTTGTTCAGAAGGAGGAATTCATGGAGTTCTGGGGACACATAAAAATTGTCTGTGGTGACACAGTAGCCCTGGTTCAGTAATGGCTCAATCAAAGAAAGAACCGAAGCGGTTGCCATTCCAAAACTGCTGAATCGATCGCTGAATTTGGTCCCTTTCCCGGTGTACAGGACTGAATTCCAGATCTACCCAGTGCTGGATTTACACAGCATACATGACTTTATACCAAATCGAGCTCGCTTTGATGCAATAAACTGCATCCAGCTAAGTCTACCTTTGTAGGCCATAAGACTTTCATCAATACTTATGTCTCTGTCCGGCACATAGGTCTTCTGGAAATTCTTCAGAATAAGTTGATAAATATCCCAAAATGTTAACATTTTTGGAGCTGGATGAGAACTCTCATCAAAGTCTTCATTATTTGCAAAATGCAAATATTTCTTTATGAGCTAAAATTTGTATTCTGACATAACGGTGCCAAAAAAAGGAGTGGCCAGTAATTTGTTGGTTGTCCAGTACCATTTCTACAGGGGTTTCCCCACCACTCTGTGAAGTATTATAAGGCCCAGAAACTTCCAGATGTCCTCTCTGGTTACCGGTTACCATTTTCTGATCCTTGAAAAACGCTGATGGGTAGCAGCTTGTTGCTCCTGGTAGCGATTCGTCTCCATAACAATTTTGGCAATAACCTCATCAGTCAAAAAGAGCTTGAGGTATGCCAAGGGGTTGTCATCCTCAACATCCACTTTGATCCCAGGTGCTCCTGTAAACGGAAATCTTGGGGGCGCTACGTGCTCCATACCGCCATCAATCGAGCACCAAATCCGCACATCGCTGGGCACAGTCGCAGGATCGTCGCTAAAATCGCTTTCTGGGTCTGATGACGAACTTCCCCATGAGTCGCTGTCACTCAACTCTTCTGCAACCCATTCTGTGTCGCTGTTTTCTAGCAGGTCATATAGCGATTTTGAGGTGGAGGCGCGCTTTTTTGATGCCATGGTCGCTGTGCAGTTTACAGACACAAAGTACAGTAAGACTGCAGACAAGGGCACTGGAGAAAGCACTGGGGGGAAATCTGAGGTCACTTTATTTTATTTTGTATTGTAATCCAATAGGATTACATTGTATCAGTGTGTTTGTGCTTTTATACATTTGAATTTGTCACCGGTTCCACCCCCCTGCGTCGCGACACTCGCAGGGAAGAGAATCAGGGGAACACAGTGCATCGGGCGGAAGATCCGGCCGCCGTAAACACAGCGGAAATACATTGCGGGATCCAGGGGACAAGGTAAGTAACCTCTCCCAGGATCCAGCGATGTAACCCTGAGTGTGGCTCGGGGTTACCGATAAAGGCACTAAAATCTCACCCCGAGCCCCACTCGGGAATACCGCCAGGCTGGTTAAAGAAGAACGCCACCAAAAACACATTATGGTCCATGTGTACACAGTGACAACATTTCTAAATATATTTTTAACCCCCTCACAACAGCAGGGTCACGGGGTAAGTTTTGTGATTGTGGTCAAAAATCTTTAGTCAATTTATTTCTTTTTTTGCATAATTTTTCATTATTGATACAAAGTGTTTCATCTTGGACAAGACTCCAATACATATGGCTAACAAGAATTCCTAACAAATAACATTATTTTTTTTTAAAGCACCCTAATTTGAATTTAATGTCACAATACAGGTCTTGGCACTAAAATGAAGCATGCAGGACTTTATCACAATGACCTGGAACGTAGAGTCTTGGTGGGTACAATTTCCATTGGCAGTAATGATATCCATTATGTCCATGCCTATTTATTGTGTGGTAACATATGCATCAAAACTATAAAAAATGTACCCAGTATGCACCTAAGCTGAGTGAGGCAGATTTTAGTGGCAAAACAGTTTTTGGGCCATGCCGCTTTCTTAGGTAATCACAGTTAAATGACAGCTAGCATTAGTTGCGATTGACTGAGGTTGATTTACTAAAGGGCAGTTCACTTTGCAAGAGAAGTTATACTTTTCAAGGGGATTTTCCCCAGAGATTGATGAATGGGGTGAAGCCCTGCTGACTTCCATCATCCAAACATGTGCAAGCAAATATGCTGTTTTTTTTTTTTCATTTTCCTCGCATGTGACTGGGTATTCTTTGAAAAGTGAATCTTCCCCACATTTACTAAATGCTGGGGCAAATTTCCTTGCAAAGTGAACAGTCTATTTACCTTTAGTAAATAAACCCCACTGTATTCAGTTCTATGGCCATGATTGATATGGTGCACCTTTTTTCTTGCACAATTCATAGGGACAGATATGTAGAAAGGAGCAGTTATCCTCTTGGGTAAATGTCTGCTCTAGTTCTTTAGGATCCAACTGACTAGCTTGTAGTGCTGTAAGGAGCCAATAAGTTATTAATATAAAAAACCTTACCTCCTCTTATGCGCTGTTTCCTTTTATTAACCAACCCTTTCACCCAACTCTAGTCCTTTTACATGATGAATGACATCCAGCATCACTCAACCCACTTCCTGTGAGCTCAGATGTTCAAGAACTAACCTCTTTAGGCCCATACACATGATCAGACTTTTTAACAACAACGGTCCGACGGATGTGTTTTATCGGACAATTCGACCGTCTGTATGCTCCATCGGACAATTGTTTTCAGTTTTTCGCTGTGCATGCTCTCAAACTTTCCAGAAACAAATGTCCGATGGAGGATAATCCGATCGTGTGTACACAAATCCATCGGACTAAAGTCCAAAGTACAAACACGCATGCTCGGAACCAATGCTAAAGATCAGACAACAATAGCAGAAGTTGCCCAAAGGGTGGCGGTAAAGAGCTTAAAAACACGTGATTTGGTGAATGTTGGCTGAAAAAGTTCTGCTGTGTGTATGCATACCAAGTTCACGGCCAACGCCCCTTCGGACCAAAATCCACGGAAAAGTCAGATAGGAGACCGATCGTGTGTATGAGGCTTTAGAGTCATCAAGCTGCTCTGGACCCACAGGAGAATCTTGCAAAGAACAGCACCGTGTCATTATGTTGTGCCAATCTCTTGTCTAAAGCCTCGTACACACGATCGTATTTCCATCCGACAAAGCGTAGGACTTTTGTCCGAAGGGCGTTGGCCATGAACTTGTCTTGCATACAAATGGCAAAGAATTGTCGGCCAACAAACACGAAACTACGTGTTTTTTCAGCTCTTTAGTGCCACCCTTTGGGCAACTTCTGCTAATGTTGTGTTATGGTTAGCATTGCTTCCGAATATGTGTGTTTGTACTTTGGATTTTGGATTTCTGCACACACGAACGGATAATCCGCCAACACACATTTGTTGTCGGAAAATTTTAAAGCACGCTATCCCACATTTGTTGGCAGAAATTCCGACAACAATTGTTTTCCAATGGAGCATACAAACTGTCGGATTTTCTGACAACAGCCTGCCATCACACTTTTCCCATCGGAAAATCCAATCGCGTGTACGGGCCCTAAAGCATTCAGGGCCCATCCACTGCTGGATAAAGAGGACCAGTGAGGTCACATGGCCTGATCAAAAACCCATGAAAAAGGTACCCATGAGATGTCAAAAAATAAATAAATAAATGTTCCTTGCATGCAGGAGTATAGTAAAGGAAAATTCATGCTGTTTTATTTTCCAGAGAGAGGAAAGAGGTGACTGTAGGTTAATAACTGAGCAGAAATATTTTTATTCTACCTGAACATCAAAAGAATTAAAATATCACACCCCATTCATGCATTGAAGCTACAAAACACTCGACATTAAAAATCCCATTGTTTTAAATGGTGCCTGTTCACATATGAGTGCTCAGTTGCCTATCACTCAAGAAAGTACACAAGCTTCCTTTCTGGCAGATTTAGATGTTTCTGACCCAATAGCCTTTAATGGAAGCACCTGAAAAAAACACACAAAAGTGCTTTATGTGCATTTTCAGGGGCTCCAATAAATAAAGTCAGTGGAGCCAATTCTGCTCCTAAGAAGGTTCTGTGTGGCACATTGCTTCTAAAACACACAAAAAACACACATGTAGCATTTACCCCCGCAGAAGCCGCTGGATATGATGGGTTCTCTGTTCCACCATGACTCTTTAAGCTGCCCAGACCCCACTGACACACCTGTGTAATTTAAAAGTTAGTAAACTACCACTATATAATAATGCACATAAATTAGGCCACAAGTGCAGCGTGTGCCCGTCTGCTATCGCACCTGCGTTAGCCGCCGTACAGCTACAGCGATTTGAGCAGGAGAGCCAACCTGCTACCATATAACGATGGCGGCTGGTCGGCATACGGTTAATGATGTAGTACCAGATAATGTGAACACTAACCCATAAGACGACAATCAACGGAGCTGTAGTAATACTAAACCCAATTTTAACTGATACAAACAGGGTTAAAAGTATAGGCATTAACTAACCCAAATAAATAAAGGTCCTTGTGTGCACATTGTGCATACAGCCCCAATAGTGGGTTGGTGTATGCTTTCCTGACAAAAGGGGTACCCTTGGAGGTGACTGCAAATTACCTGGTGCCTAATTGGCATTATTAGCCGGTTATCATAGGGGCCCTTTAGTAAGGTGGTGGTGGGACAGGGACTGACTGCAGGCTCTGTTGAGGGGGGGAGGAGGAAATTACGTCATGTTGAGGCGCTCCGCGCACAGCACATAATCGGCTGGAAGCGCCTACCACCTGTCCTGGCACATTGCTGGCAGCCAGGCCGCATGCAGCCAATTCCTATTCGCGATCCAGATTGGCGGTGCACATCAACCAATCCAGGTTGTGCTCCAATTCGCTCACAGTCAGCACAGGTGACCCACCGTAAGGCCTGCATACTAGCACAGACATCATTGATAGTCAGGGTTTAGCAGCAGTATGCCGGTGGAGCCATGGAGTGTCACGGTCGCTGCTGACCGGCAAACAACATCATCCAAATCTGCTCACACACAGGCATAGAGCCGCAGAGTCTCGGGAAGCCGGGCTGGCCTGCACCCTCCCTAGGCAGCAGTGCATCTGGGAATCTGCTTCCATCGGGGCCTTCTCAAACAGATGTTTTGCTCCAAGAGAGATTACTTTTAATCACTAAATATCAGAATTGTCTTTTTCTGCTGCGCACAGCTTTCACACTTTGCTCGAATCAGCAGAATCACTGATTCATCACATTTTCTGATTTTCAAGGATATTTCCATGTATATCAGTTTGATCCTTTGAGAATCAATCTATGTAGGAATGCAATCCATAATGTTTACAAATTGTTTGATTCTCTGCAGACTGGACATTGTGAATGTGGGAAATGAAAAAGAAACCAGAATTTTTCAGGCCTTCAAACCAATTTGCTTAGCACTTGTTGTCGGAATAAGAATAACGGAAACATTGCAAGGCTGCTCTCTGGTGGACTCTATGAAACACTTACAATGTATAGTCAGTACATTCGTATATACAGTACTGTGAAGAAGTTTTAGGCACTTGTGAAAAAATGCTGTAAAGTGTGGATGCTTTGAAAATTAGCAGCATTAATTTTATATTCATTATTTACCAAAACAGAAAAAAGCCTAAATCAAACTAATGACTGGTGTGTCCACCCCTGAATAGCATCAGTTCTCCCAGGTACACTTGCATACAGGGTTTTGCAGGCATATGGTCCAATGTATATGTAGCACTACCCCCGTAGGAGCTGCTGGTTATATTTTTGGGTCATGCCGTTACCTGTCTGTTCCACTGTATTCGTCATAGGGGTTCCATTGAAGAGTTTTCACAGATGTCAGCACCAACACATAGGGGCTGATTTACTAATAACAGTGCGCTGCGCTGGTTGATCCCTTAATTGGTGCGCCGGATAACTCCTTGATTGGGCGCAGGAACCAGCGGCGCACTGTTATAGTAAATACAAATGTCCCTATGGGAGCCCATTGATTTGAATAGAGGTCGCCCGGGAAGTCGGATGAAGGCGATCCGACTCGCGGGGCGACTCGTGTGCCGGCTGACACAGGGACAGCGTGACTTTGCGAGGTAACTTGGACACGACCTGAGCGTGAAGCAGCCGCTCAAGTCGTGTCCTAGAGGCGACTAGCTGGCTGAGAATGTCTCCAGCGCAATGACATCGCGCTGGTTCTCGGCAGCCTCGCTGTCCCGTGTTTGGTATGAATCATGAAGGGGAACTCCAGGCCAAATTTTAATGAAAAAACCGGCATGGGTTCCCCTCCAGGAGCATACCAGGCCCTTAGGTCTGGTATGGATTTTAAGGGGAACCCCCTAAGCCGAAAAAACGGCGTGGGGGTTCCCCCAAAATCCATACCAGACCCTTATCCGAGCACGCAACCTGGCAGGCCGCAGGGGAAGAGGGGGGGTCGAGAGCGCCCCCCCTCCCTCCTGAACCGTACCAGGCCGCATGCCCTCAACATGGGGGGGTGGGTGCTTTGGGGCAGGGGGGCGACCTGCGGCCCCCCCACCCCAAAGCACCCTGCCCCCATGTTGATGGGGACAAGGGCCTCTTCCCGACAACCCTGGCCGTTGGTTGTCGGAGTCTGTGGGTCTGAAATTGCTTCCATTGCATTGTGGACAATCCACAACTTGGGGCAGCTTACATGGCAAGTGAACAATCCACAACTTGGGGCAGCTGACGTGGCAAGTGGACAATCCACAACTTGGGGCAGCTGACGTGGCAAGTGGACAATCCACAACTTGGGGCAAGTGATGTGGCAAGTGACACGCTTAATACAACGACACTGCTGCTCTCTCAGCTGCTGATACTCACTCTGGTCTCACAAAATAGCTGAAATCGTTAATAATACTGTTTTTGGAGCTTAGGGCGGCTCCTTATCATGTTTCCTAACTAAACGCATATAGACGCAAATGTGGTAAAACGCGGCATGCAAACACCACAAAGCGCGCCTTTCTAAACGCCGCTTTCAACCTTAGTTCTGAACACTTTGCACCAGAGTCCCGTGTACATGGGGCCTAAAAACGCCTATGCCATTTACAGCTCAAAAACGCCATGGTGGCCATGAGGCCATAGGCTAACATGGAGAGACGTTTTTAAGCTGCAAAAAACGCTTAAACAAGCGGCTGGAAAAACATCCGTGTGCATGTAGCCTTATATTAACCACTTGCACACTGGCCACTTAAACCCCCTTCCTGCCCAGACCAATTTTCACATTTCAGCGCTGATGCACTTTCAATGACAATTGCGCGCTCACACAACACTGTAACCCAATGAAAATTTATTATTTTTTGGCACACAAATAGAGCTTTCTTTTGGTGCTATTTGATCACCTCTACGGTCTTTTGTTTTCTATAAATACAAAAGACCGAGTTAAAAAAAAAAAAAATGGATATTTTAACCACTTCAGCACTGGGCCTATTCTGGCACTTCTCTCCTTCATGTAAAAATCATACATTTATGGCTATAAAATTACTTCAAAACCCCAAACATTATATGTTTTTTTAGCAGACACCTTAGGGAATAAGATGGCGGTCATTGCTAATTTTTATCTCGCTCGGTATTTGCGCAATAAATTTTCAAACGCCTTTTTTTTGGTCAAAAAATGGTTTCATGAATGTAAAAAAATTACAAAACAGTAAAGTTAGCCCAATTTTTGGGGATAATGTGAAAGATGTTGTTATGCTGAGTAAAAATGATACCTAACATGTCACGCTTTAAAATTGCGCACACTCATGGAATGACACCAAACTTCAGTACTTAAAAATCTCCCTAGGCGATGCTTTAAATTTTTTTACACGTTACCATTTTCTTATTACAGAGGAGGTCTAGTTCTAGAATTGTTGCACTCGTTCTAACGCACGCAGCAATACCTCACATGTGTGGTTTGAACAGCGTTTACATATGTGGGCGGGACTTACGTGTGTGTTCGCTTCTGAGCGCGAGCTACCGGCACATGGGCGTTTTTTCTTTATTTTGATTAATTTTTTTTTTGTTTTTTACTTTTTTGTTTTTTGGATCACTTTTATTCCTATTACAAGGAATGTAAACATCCCTTGTAATAGGAATCTATTGTGAAAGGTCCTCTTTATGGAGAGATGCAGGGTCAATAAGACCCCACATCTCTCCTCCAGGCTGGAAAGCATGAGATCGGTCAAAAAAATTCACCAATCTCATGCTGACAGCCGAGATCACGGCTTGGTTTACATACGGGAACCCGGCGTGATGTCATAATGTCGCGCCCGGGCTTCCGACGGTCATAGAGATGACTGGTGACCATCTGGTCACCAGTCATCTCTATGCTTCCCATCCGGCGCCGGCCAAATCGTTCTCTGAGCCCAAGATGGCACGGGAGAGCCCGGAGAAGCACCGGGTGGCAGCGGGAGGGGGGGGGACGTCCCCTCCCGCCGCCTATAAGAACAATCAAGCGGCGGAACTGCTAACCGCTATGATCGTTTTTAGCGTGCACAGAATCGCCGGCTGAAAAATAGGATTTTTTACTCACCGTAAAATCCTTTTCTCTGAGTCCATGGACCGACACAGCCTCTCTATTGACAAAGTGGGTATTATCCGTTAATTAGGAGTGACTAGGCAGAAAACTTGTAAAAAGTGTTGCATCACACCCTCTACAGTACCGCCCAGGGGGTGGACCCTCTGGGTATATCACCTCAGTCTGCATCTCGCAGATCAGTTCGTCAAAAAGCAGTACAAACTTAAAAGGAGGGGTGGGTGCTGTGTCGGTCCATGGACTCAGAGAAAAGGATTTTACGGTGAGTAAAAAATCCTATTTACTCTTTCGTCCATGGACCGACACAGCCTCTCTATTGACAAAGTGGGACGTCCTAAAGCAGTGTCAGAGAAAAAACGAGGGGTGGTAACAGCATAAAAATAAACTTCACCCCAAACACAAAACAGCACTCCTCCAACGGAGGAGTTGCAACTCTAAACAGCCGCTTGCAAAACCTTGCGGCCGAAAGAGGCATCCGAAGATGCACCTACATCAACTTTGTAGAATTTTGTGAAAGTGCTGTGGCGTTGTCTGACTGGATCCTGACTGGACGCCCTTGCAGCCTCTGAGACCATTTAAAGAGGCACAGCCTGATCGCCCGGATTTCCAGGACATTGATCGGCAGGAGGGCTTCCTCTGGGGTCCAGCGACCTTGCGCCGACTGAACACCCCAGACTCCCCCCCAACCTGTAAGGCTGGCATCCGTCGTGATCACTATCCAGTAAACCGGAAGAAATGACTTCCCGGCCATTAGAACTGGTGCTCTCAGCCACCATACCAGGGATCTCCTGACTAGGTGGCTCACTCGGATTTGATAATCCAGAGATGAAGGGCATCTGTTCCATCTGGACAGAACTTCCTTCTGTAACACTCGAGTGTAGTATTGAGCATATGGGACCGCCTCAAAGGAGGCTACCATGATGCCCAACACTCGCATGCAAAAACGGAGTGATGACCAATTCCTGGAAGTCAGCTGCCGTACTGCAGCCCAGAGGGTCTGCAACTTCTCCACAGGGAGGAATACCTTTGCCTCTGAGGAATCCAGAATCAACCCCAGGTACACTAGGCGTTGAGTGGGCACCAATACTGACTTTTGCGTGTTTAGTATCCAACCACAGTCTCGAAGGGTCTGACAGGTAATAGACACGCTTACCTCTAATTCTGAGCTTGAAGGGGCATTCAGTAGAAGGTCGTCCAAGTAGCCCATGATAGCGATACCCCGCTGTCTTAGAAGTGCCAGAATCGGAGCGAGCACCTTGGTGAACGTCCTGGGTGCTGAGGCAAGGCCAAACGGGAGGGCCACAAACTGGTAGTGGTTCTTCCCGATAGCAAATCGCAGAAACCTCTTGTGTCTGGAGTATATGGGGACATGCAGGTATGCGTCCTTGATGTCCAAGGAGGCCAGAAAGTCCCCCGGATGGAGAGCCGTGACTACAGATCCAACCGACTCCATCCGAAATCTTTGTACTTTCACAAAGCAATTGAGGGCTCTGAGATCCAAGATTGGACGAACCCCCTCCTTCTTCGGCACAATGAACAGATTTGAGTAAAAACCCTGACCTCGTTCCTGTTGTGGAACTGGAATAACTACCCCGCGTTCCAGTAGACCCTGGACCGCCCCATACAGGGCCTCCCGACGGGTCGGTAGTAGCTGGAGATTGGAGGTGATGAACCTGTCTGGTGGACAAGAGAGAAATTCTATCTTGTAGCCTGAGAAGATTACTTCGCAAACCCACCTGTCGGAGACTAGAGCTGTCTACCGAGTCACGAATTTGCGAAGAGCTGGGTGGGGGCGGACCTTCATGCGGACGCAGATTTGTCCGCAGGCTTGTTGGGTTTGTGGGACCAAGGACGCTTTTGTCCTTGGGCAGGCGCCTTGTCGGCCTGGGGTCTTTTCCCTGTCGCCCTAGGGGGACGAAAAAACCGCCTGCGTGCA
Organism: Rana muscosa; assembly: GCA_029206835.1. Lineage (NCBI taxonomy): Eukaryota > Metazoa > Chordata > Amphibia > Anura > Ranidae > Rana > Rana muscosa. Next base: position 211,087,081 of record CM055122.1, read on the forward strand.
GTAAAGGAGGGCCCTTGCCCTTGGCGTGGCCCCCTACCCTTGCTAGTTTGGGGAAGCAAAGTGCTTTTACCTCCTGTGGCATCCTTGATGATGTCATCCAGAGAAGCCCCAAAAAGTCTGTTGCCCTTAAAAGGCAGATCCAACAGGGCTTTCTTGGAAGTCTGGTCTGCAGACCAGCCCTTTAGCCAGATCAGGCGGCGTATTGCTACTGCATAAACCAAAGCTTTTGACAGCAGGGGAATAGTATCCATGTCTGACTCGCAGACAAACTTAAGGCCCTGGACCAACTGGTCGGCCAAAGTTATCTCATTAGGAGGAGCATCTCGCTCCTTTAACCCCTGGAGTAGCAATTTTGCCCATTCAGTAAGTGTCTGAAACACTAGGGCCCCTGCCAATGCCGGGCGTACTGCCGAGCCTACCACTGAATATAGGTAGCGAGCGAGTGCTTCAGCCTTCTTATCCACAGGGTCCTTGAAAACAGGAGCCCCTTCTACTGGAATAGTGGTGGCTCTATTAAGTCTGGACACCGGAGGGTCCACTATAGGGGGAGAGGTCAATGTCTTTAGAAAACTCTCCTCAAAGTGGTACCGTACCGCAAACCTCTTTGGGGCTGTAAAGACCCTCAGCGGGTTCTCCCATTCCTTGTATAAGAGTTTGTCAAAATAAGACACACAAGGGAACACCTTAGCAGTGCGGGCAGGTTTACGAAACCCAAAGGGGACTGGAGTTTCTGCTGCTTCTGCAGTATTTTCCAACTTTAGCGTATCCCGCACTGCAGTAATAAGGTCAGATACCAAAGCCATCTCGCGTACTGACCTGGACTTGGAGTCATCCTCACTGTCCGATCGGTCACGGTCTGCAGTCTCTGATGCGTCCGAATCTGGGCCATGAGCCGTAGCTGGACCTGGTTCTGCATCAGAATTATCCCCGGAAGATTGCAGGGGATGGGGGCGTTTACTACCCCCTGTATTCCCGTGTGCTGCTTCCACCCTGGGAGCAAACGCCTCTAGGATTGCCGACATAGCGTTCATAGACACCTCAGGGGCACCAGCTGCTAAAAGTGGTGCTTCAGGGGAGAAGACATCTGGCTCAGATGCCATGCTGACCACACGCTGACACCCACAGGGCTCCAGGCAAGATATCAATAGGCCACCCTCCTGCGCTGAAGAGATGCTGGGTTACCCAGAGGACTCACCACTCTGGACCGGTACTGCTATGCTGCCGTGTGCTGCGCCTGTGATGCTGTCCCACTTCTGCTGTGTCAGTCTGCTTCTTTTATCAGTGCTTCCTGTGTGAATTTTCGCACCAGTGTAATGCACCCTAGAGGCCGGAGACTCTCGCAAAATGGCCGCCAAAAACGTCTGTATGGAAGATAATGTGGGCTCTAAGAAAATGGCCGCCGAGCCGAAGATAGAGGCCAAGCAGCCGTAGCCCACAAAAAGATGGCCGCCGAACGGCAAAATATACATACAGGGTGGACAAACATGGCCGCCGATCAGTTAATAGAGGCCAGTGGGTGTGGACTACAAGAAAATGGTGCCGAAACCACAGGAAGATGGCCGCCGGGCAGTCACTAGAGGCCGGGCCACCACAAAATGGCCACCGACAGCATGGAGGAGGAAGCACACACAGGTAAGCAGAAATGACATTTCTTTTAAATGTTGGTTACAGCCAGCCCCGCTCCAATGGAATCCCTTAGGTGACCCCCAGCACCCAGCAACCTTTAGCTAGAAGCCCAGGGAGGAGGGAAAAGGCAGGGAGAGAGGGAAGAGAGGGGCCACAACCACTTACTTGGTCTCTCCAGGAATGTCCAGCCAAATCACCCAGCCAAGGCAGGGGAGTTTACTTACCTATCCTGCATGTATTATGCTGGAAGACATTCCAAACAGATCATCGTCCACGCACGGAAGGTGACTGTTGGCCAGGCATGCTGTGATTGGACCCAAAAGGGACGATCATATGTATGCCCTGGAGCGTGACGCTCACCGGACAGGCTGCTGCGACTCGGCCGTAAGGTCAGCCGAAGCTGAGCGGTCCGATGCAAGCCTTGGAGCGTAAGCTCACTGGCCAGGCTGCTGCGACTCGGCCGTAAGGTCAGCTGAAGCTGAGCGGTCCGATGCAGGCCCTGGAGCGTAGGCTCACCGGCCACCCGTGGAGCAACGGGCATGTCGTGGAAAATCCAGCGCGTAGCTAGGGTCGGCACACGCTCGATGGCCAAACTGGGGAGACTACAAGGATCGAGGATCCAGCCTGTCACCCAGTCGGCAGTTGATCGAAGATCGCAGGAAACAAAAAATTTAGCAAAAAATATATATATTTTTCCCCGGACCAATGGGCCCGAAGGGAGCCATGTCCTACTCCTTGCTAGACAGAAAAAAAATGATCTGCGAGATGCAGACTGAGGTGATATACCCAGAGGGTCCACCCCCTGGGCGGTACTGTAGAGGGTGTGATGCAACACTTTTTACAAGTTTTCTGCCTAGTCACTCCTAATTAATGGATAATACCCACTTTGTCAATAGAGAGGCTGTGTCAGTCCATGGACGAAAGACTAAGAATGATATCTCAATGATGCCTGCAACTGCAGGCATCATTCAGATGTCACCGCACAAAGCCGAGGACGTCATTTGACGGTGGGCGGTAGGAAAGTGGTTAATATTTCGAAAATTTTCGACAAAAGGTAATTTTTCTCCTTCATTTATTTACACTGATGAGACTGCACTGATGGGCTGCACTGATGGGCACTGATAAGGTGGCAAGGGTGGGCACTGAGAGGTGGCATTACTAGTTGGCACTGGTGGGCATTGAGAAGTGGCACTGCTAGGTGGCAATGATAGTTGGCAGTGATGGGCACTGATAGGCAGCACTGCTAGGTGGCACTGATTGGCACCAGTGGTGGGCATTGATAGGTGGCACTGGCAGGGGCTACTGATTTCACAGATGACGCAGAATTGCCTCTTCCTCTTCGGGACCGATGTCCCTTGCACATAAGCCGGTGATTGCCTTTTTTTTTGCTCACGCTGTCAGCACAAGGATAAAACAAAAACCATTACACAGCTTTTGTTTACATCACGTGATCAGCTGTCATTGGCTGACAGCTGATCACATGGTAAAGGGCAGGCCCCTTACTTGGATCTGTCATCACCCGAGTCTCAGTGACTCGGTGACCACAGCGCCCGCGCGCGAAGGGGAGGACGTTTATTGACGGACTCCCGGCAATTGAGGACCATGCTGTGGCCGTCGATCAGTTATAGCGTGGATCTCAAGTGATTAAAGAGGGTCTAAATGGGCCATTAACATGCATCACAATTCAACTTAGGAATGTGTCTTTGCAAAGTTAAACTACCGTATATACTCGAGTATAAGCCGACCCGAGTATAAGCCGAGGTACCTAATGTTACCACAAAAAACTGGGAAAACTTACTGACTCGAGTATAAGCCGAGGGTCAACAATGCCCATTTGCACGCCTCACTGTGCCCATTGCAACTTCACTAAGCCCGTTGTCACTGCCCATTGCCACCTTACTGTGCCCATCCTCACTGTTCCCATCCTTACTGTGCCCATCCTCACTGTTCCTCACTGTTCCCATCCTCACTGTTCCTCACTGTTCCTCACCTCACTGTTCCTCACCTCACTGTTCCTCACCTCACTGTTCCCTAGCTCACTGTTCCCTAGCTCACTGTTTAAATTGAACATTGTAAATTGTACCTGAAAAAAAATTGAGAGGCTGCGGCGTCCATGGTTTAAAACTCGCGGCCTCTTCCTCTTCCCTTCCGTTTTCTAAGCACACAGTTCCGCCTATCATGAATGTTCTCTCATCCTCAGTTTCCCAGCAGACGTCTGTGATTGGTGGAACACTGAACACAGTGTCTGCTGGGATGGGTGAGGATGAGAGAACGTTCGTGATAGGCGATTCTCAGCAGACACTCTCCGCCTATCACGGAAGGGACCAGGAAGAGACCGCGAGATTTAAACGATGGACGCCGCAGCCTCTCAACTTTTTTTCAGGTACAATTTACAATGTTAAATTTCGCTGACTCGAGTATAAGCCGAGGGGGGGACTTTCAGCCCAAAAAAAAGGGCTGAAAATCTCGGCTTATACTCGAGTATATATGGTAAATGAAATCCTTTCTTATTTTTGCTTGGGGATAGAGTGCAGAGGGATTACAAGTCTGGACAGTTTTTGGGGATGTCTGCACTCCTGATAGGGTGAAGACAACTCCCAAATTTGGCCACTTTATCCTTACAAATAATTCACTTCATGTCACATAGCCACACAGGAAGTGAGGGGAAATCCCTTCCAATGTCTTTCCTTGGGGACACACAGGTCAATCTAAATATATTCCCCATTATGTACATTGCACTCCAGCATTTTGCGGGGTACACCCCAAATTATTAGGTATTTTGGACTTTGGGGTTTATTTACTAAAGGCAAATCTACTTTGCACTACAAGTGCACTTGCTGGATATCCGAGGGGGACATGCAAGCAAACCAAAAAAACACCATCTTTGCTTTTACATGATTGGATGTTACAATCACCAGTGATCCCTCAGATTTTCAGCAGCTGCACTTTTACTGCAGAGTGGATTTGTCTTTACTAAACCCCAAACTACCCAATGATTTGGGGTGTACACAACAAAGTGCAATTTGCTTAATGGGGACACTAGTTAGATTGATCTGTGTGTCCCCAAGAAAAGACATTGGTAGGGTTTTACCTTCACTTCCTGTTTAGCTGTGTGACAGGAAGTGAAGCCAATTTTACTATAAGGGGACACAAAGCCCAACCTACAAAAAAAAACACAAGCAGGGGTTCTAACACTTACTTGGTTTCCCTCAAAATGCCCAATTAGAATTGCATTGCCTTGAGCTATTTTTAAGTGCAGTGCTCTAAATCCGTGCTTCTCAAGTACCCCCCAACAGGCCATGTTTGCAGGTTTTCCTTCATCTTGCACATGTGCTTTAAATCACAGTCAATGGTTTTGTATTTTGGACAGCAATTCCCCATAAGATAAATTCACAAAACATGTCCTGTTGGGGGTACTTGAGGACTGAGGCTGAGAACCACTGCAGTAAAAAAGGAAAATTGAATACTTACCGCTCTGTATTTTTCATTTCCTGGTGATTTTCCATGGCAGCACACAATACAATACATGCATATGCTAGCATGAAGGCACCAGGGTAGACAAATCACACCTGTTGTTTTGACATGCCAATCAGCTGTCACATTTGTTGCAAAGAAAACGCAAAACAAACCTCAAAACTTTGCATCAAATTTTATTGGTCAACAAAACAAAGAATAATAAAAATAAATAAATAAAAAAACAGGGTCAATTTGAAACAGTTACAGACTCACAACATCTTGAAAGATTTGGCAAAGTAATGCAGCACAGACAATTAAATCAAAGTGGACAAACATTAGCAACATCAAAATTATTTCAGGGGAACATTTCCCCCACACAAAAAAATACAATCCACAAAAGTAAACCAAACATCTGTTTTGCAAAGACATAACAAATAAAATACATGTGTTACAAACTCGATAAGGACACCAAAATGCAAATTTTGCGCGCGCGCACACACACACACTTGCCTCGTTTCAGGGCAAGGGAGAGGATGCTATCTGCTAGCTTTATATAACATAGGTTTGTGTGCTAATGAGGCAATTGAAAACACATGCACAGTCCATGGAACACCCAAAATGCAAGTTCACCCAATGTAGAGACTGAACTTCAAAGTGGGTACACCTGTTAAGGATGTCCTTCAATTACTAACCCATAAAAACACTCTCTGAGCATGCCCAGAAATGTCCAGGTGCTGTTCACACACAAAAAAATTTAACAGGCTGGGCATGTGTATAACAACACAAATGCAGCTAGCAGAAAATAACCCCCCCCCCTGTCCAAAATTAAGCACATCATCCAGCATGCTACAAAATTAGAGATGGGACAATCACCCCCCCACCCTACCAACAAATACCATTGCAGTCTATGGGAACTGACTTGTTAATTTTGCTAGTCCCCACTTGGCTGACTTATCTTCTAGTTATTGGCCTTAAAATGGGGCCACCCTAAGGGACATATATCAATGTCACCAATTTGGACAACACCAAAAACAAAACAAGTAGAAGTGCCTTTAAATATGCCAAATTGCTTAAGGGCCATTTCACACCACATGCAGTCCATTGCGTTTTTTATGCATCAAAAATGCATGGAAAGTTGGTTATATGGTTCTAAATGGCAGTGTTTGTTCCAATGCGTTCCAGTTCCACAAAAAAAGTAGAACATGCTGCATTTTACCTGCACTGGACTGTACTGGAACGCAGCAAAACGCATCATAAATGCACTGAAACGCACAGGAACACACCTAAATGCACCAAAAACGCACTGGAACACACTTGTCCTTATCTATGGTTAATAAAAAAGAGGGGTGAAAAAAACACTGGACTGCATCAAAAACGTACCAAAAATGCACTGGAACACATCAAAAACGTGCATGCAGAAAAGCACCTGGAACGCATCCGGATTGCATTTCTATGGTGTGAACTGGCCCAAGTGTGTTGCAGTGCGTCTTTGGTGCATTTAGATGCATTCCGGTGCATTCCAGTGCGTTTTTGGTACGTTCCGTTGCGTTTTTGATGTGTTTTACTGCGGTCCAGTACAGTTCTGTACCTAAAAAATGCAGCATGACCAATTTTTTTTTGCCTTTCTGAAACACACTGGAACGGACTGCAGTGGTGTGAACTATGCCATTGGCATTAATGTGATCAACTTTCTTTGCGTTTTTCATGCATCAAAAAAACGCACTGCACTGCATCCGGTGTGAACTGGCCCTAAATATCATACCTGGCGGGTGTCTATAGTATGCCTGTAAAGTAGCACATGTTTTCCATGTTTATAACAGTTCGAGAGCAAAATTTAATTTCTAAACTAAAATAATAGTCATTTAAAAGTACTTGCGGCTGTAATGAATTGCTGGTTCCTGTCAATACAGATAAAAGTCATTGAAAGTCTTTGATAACAAAAAAAAAAAAAGCGTGGGGGTCCCCCCAAATTCCATTACCAGGCCCTTCAGGTCTGGAATGGATATTAAGGGGAACTCTGCCGCAAATTAAAAAAAATGTGTGCGGTTCCCCCAAATATCCATACCAGGCCCTTCAGATCTGGTATGGATTTTAAGGGGAACTCCACCCCAAATTAAAAAAAAAATGGCGTGGAGTCCCCCCAAAAATCCACACCAGACCCTTATCCGAGCACGCAACCTGGCAGGCCGCAGGAAAAGAGGGGGGACGAGAGAGCGGCCCCCCTCCCTCCTGAACCGTACCAGGCCACATGCCCTCAACATGGGGAGGATGTCCCCATGTTGATGGGGACAAGGGCCTCATCCCCACAACCCTTGCCCGGTGGTTGTGGGGGTCTGCGGGCGGGGGGTTTATCAGAATCTGGAAGACCCCTTTAACAAAGGGGACCCCCAGAACCCGCCCCCCCTGTATGAAATGGTAATGGGGTACAAATGTACCCCTACCATTTCACAAAGAAAGTGTCAAAAATGTTAAAAATGACAAGAGCTGGTTTTTGACAATTCCTTTATTAATGTCTTCTCTTTTCTTCCATCTTCTTCCATCTTCTTCTTCCATCTTCTTCTTCCTTCTTCTTCTTCCTTCTTCTTCTTCCTTCTTCTTCTTCCATCTTCTTCTTCCAGCTTCTTCTTTTCTCCATTCGGGTTTCTTCCTCCATCTTGTTCTTCATCTTCATCTTCCTCTTCCTCTTCCTCTTTATCTTCCTTCGGTCTTCTCGTCCGCATCTTGCTCCGGCTTCTTCTTTCTTCTTCGGCCGCTCAATCATTGTTTTTGGTATAAATTATAATAGCAGTATAATTTATACCAAAAACAATCAACTTTTTATTTAAAGTACGTTGTTCTTCTGAAGAATGTCTGGCGCGACCAATTTTACTCAGATTTCAGAGAGAAATGCACTATACCCAGCAAGTACAACATTTCCTGCCTTCCTACTTAAATAAGAGCTACCTGTTTGACACTTGTTTCTTCACAGACTGAATGACCTCACTAATTGAACTCCACACTGCTATTATTTTGAACACGCCCCTTACAATTAATGATTCAATTACACAGAATCAGCAGCATGCATGTTATGACTGTTGGGTCTGTTGGTTTTCTATTACTCTACTACACCTACTAGTAAATTATTTGCCAGGTAGAAATATCATTTATACTAAAAACAATGATTGATCTTTTTTATTTAAAGGACGCTGTTCTTTTGAACAATGTCTGGAACGACCCATTTTACTCAGATTTTCAGAGAGAAATGCACTATACAACATTTCCTGCCTTCCTCCTTAAATAAGGGCCACCTGTTTTGGTATGTAATAGCAGTATAATTTATACCATTTATATACAGTATACAATACTGAGTACACCCCTCACATTTTTGTAAATATTTTATTATATCTTTTCATGTGACAACACTGAAGAAATTACACTTTTCTACAATGTAAAGTAGTGAGTGTACAGCTTGTATAGCAGTGTAAATTTGCTGTCCCCTCAAAATAACTCAACACACAGCCATTAAGGTCTAAACCACTGGCAACAAAAGTGAGTACACCCCTAAGTGAAAATGTCCAAATTGGGCCCAAAGTGCCAATATTTTGTGTGGCCACCATTTTTTCCAGCACTGCCTTAACCCTCTTGGGCACGGAGTTCACCAGAGCTTCACAGGTTGCCACTGGAGTCCTCTTCCACTCCTCCATGACGACATCACGGAGCTGGTGGATGTTACAGACCTTGTGCTCCTCCATCTTTCGTTTAAGGCAGCAAATTTACACTGTTATACAAGCTGTACACTTATTACTTTACATTGTAGCAAAGTGTCATATGAAAAGATATAATAAAATATTTACAAAAATGTGATAGCAGTATCAATTATACCAAAAACAGTCAACTTTTTATATAATAATGGCAGTGTGGAGTTCAATTAGAAAAGTAATTCAGTCTGTGAAAAAACAAGTGTCAAACAAGTGGCCCTTATTTAACCACTTACAGAGCGGAAAATATTCCCCCTTAATGACCAGGCAATTTTTTCTGATATGGCACTGCGTCGCTTTAGGCCCATGTACACGGGACGGTGGTGCAAACTCTGCTGAATGAACTTTTTTTAAAAGCTGAAACCAGGGTTGAGAAACGCCCGTTTTGCTACGATTGCAGCCGAGTTTAGCGTATTATTTAACCATTTCAGCCATTTTGGGAGACCAGAGTGAGTAGCAGCAGCTGAGAGAGCAGCAGTGTACTTTTATTTAGCGTGTCACTTACCAAATCACCTGCCACAAGTTGTGGATTGTCCACCTGGCCACGTCACCTGCCACAAGTTGTGAATTGTCCACTTGCCATGTCACCTGGCCACGTCACCTGCCACATCACCTGGCCACGTCACCTGCCACAAGTTGTGAATTGTCCACTTGCCATGTCACCTGGCCACGTCACCTGCCACATCACCTGGCCACGTCACCTGCCACAAGTTGTGAATTGTCCACTGGCCACGTCACCTGCCACAAGTTGTGGATTGTCCACGTCACCTGGCCACAAGCTGTGGATTGTCCACTTGCCCCGTCACCTGCCACATCACCTGGCATGCCACCTGGCCACGTCACCTGACACAAGTTGTGGATTGTCCACTTGCCATGTCACCTGGCCACGTCACCTGCCACAAGTTGTAAATTGTCCACTTGCCACGTCACCTGGCCACGTCACCTGGTCATGTCACCTGCCACAAGTTGTGGATTGTCCACTTGCCATGTCACCTGGCCAAGTCACCTGCCACAAGTTGTGGATTGTCCACTTGCCACATCACCTGGCCATGTCACCTGCTACATCACCTGGCCACGTCACCTGCCATAAGTTGTGGATTGTCCACTTGCCACGTCACCTGGCCATGTCACCTGCCACAAGTTGTGGATTGTCCACTTGCAATGTCACCTGGACACGTCACCTGGTCACGTCACCTGCCACAAGTTGTGGATTGTCCACTTGCCATGTCACCTGGCCAAGTCACCTGCCACAAGTTGTGGATTGTCCACTTGCCACATCACCTGGCCATGTCACCTGCTACATCACCTGGCCACGTCACCTGCCATAAGTTGTGGATTGTCCACTTGCCACGTCACCTGGCCACGTCACCTGCCACAAGTTGTGGATTGTCCACTTGCAATGTCACCTGGCCAAGTCACCTGCCACAAGTTGTGGATTGTCCACTTGCCACATCACCTGGCCATGTCACCTGCTACATCACCTGGCCACGTCACCTGCCACAAGTTGTGGATTGTCCACTTGCCACGTCACCTGGCCACGTCACCTGCCACAAGTTGTGGATTGTCCACTTGCAATGTCACCTGGACACGTCACCTGGCCATGTCACTTGCCACAAGTTGTGAATTGTCCACTTGCCATGTCACCTGGCCACGTCACCTGCCACAAGTTGTGAATTGTCCACTTGCCACGTCACCTGGCCACATCCCCTGCCACAAATTGTGGATTGTCCACTTGCCACATCACCTGGCCACGTCACCTGCCATGTCACCTGGCCACGTCACCTGCCACAAGTTGTGGATTGTCCACTTGCCATGTCACCTGCCACAAGTTGTGGATTGTCCACTTGCCACGTCACCTGGCCACGTCACCTGCCACAAGTTGTGGATTGACCACTTGCCACGTCACCTGCCACAAGTTGTGTATTGTCCACTTGCCACAAGTTGTGGATTGTCCACTTGCCACGTCACCTGCCACAAGTTGTGGATTGTCCACAATGCAATGCAAGCAATTACAGTTTTTTTATAATTTTTTCATGGTTTTTCATCATTTGCCATAATTTTTGAGATTTCTAATGTAAAAAAATAGGCCACCTTTAAAAACACTTATAAACTAAATCGCGGCAAAACGCTGATACTGCGTTTAGCCGCATTTAGCCACATTTTGCGTCTGAAACGTGGACATTTTTTGCATCTGAATTAATTTTTTTGCTTTCAGAAAAACGAGGTTAAACGCAACTGCATATAAACGGCAATAAACAAGACTGTGTACATGGTCATATTGAATGAGCTCAGGGGCAGTTGAAAAAAGTGTCCAACTGCCTCTGAACGTGTGTTTAACAGCATCCCGTGTACATGGGGACTTAACTGACAATTGTGCAGTCATGCGACACTGTACCCAAACCAAATTTGATGTCCTTTTTTTCCCACAAATAGAGTTTTCTTTTGGTGGTATTTGATCATCTCTGCGGTTTTTATTTTTTCGGCTATTAATAAAAAAAGAGTGAAAAATTTTGAAAAAACAACTATATTTTTTATTTTTTGCTATAATAAATATCCCAAAAAAAAAAAAAATGTCTTCATCAGTTTAGGCCAATATGTATTCTTCTACATATTTATGGTTAAAAAAAAAAAATCACAATAAGCGTATATTGATTGGTTTTCACAAAAGTTATAGCATCTACAAAATAGGGGATAGATTTATGGCATTTTTATTATTATTTTTTATACTAGTAATGGCGGCGATCTGCAATTTTTAGCGGGACTCCGACATTGCCACGCAAAGATCAGACACTTTTGACACTTTTTTGAGACCATTGATATTTATATAGCATAAATATAAAAATGCACTGATTACTGTGTAAATGTCACTGGCAGGGAAGGGGTTGACACTAAGGGGCGAGCAAGGGGTTAAATGTGTTCCCCGGGAGGTGTTTCTAACTGTGGGGGGATAGGACTGACTGGAGGAGGAGAGAGATCGCTGTTCCTAATAACTAGGAACAGCAGATCTCTCTCTCCTCCCCTGTCAGAACGGGGATCTTTCTGTTTACATTGACAGATCCCCATTCTGGCTCTCTTTCCCGCGGGTGGCCGGCGGAAATCACGGCCACCGGCCACAAGCATCAGGTCCCCGCCATGCACCGGGCGTGCCTGCTATGGCTCTTAAAAGAAGCCAACGTACGCCTACAGCGATTTGCAGGAACGAGCCAACCTGCCACAACATAATGACGGTGGCTGTTCAGCAAGTGGTTAAGGAGGAAGGCAGGAAATGTTGTATAGTGCATTTCTCTCTGAAAATCTGAGTAAAATCGGTCGTTCCAGAAATTGTTCAGAAGAACAGCGTCCTTTAAATAAAAAGATCAATCATTGTTTTTGGTATAAATGATATTTCTACATGGCAAATAATATACTAGTAGATGTAGTAGAGTAATAGAAAACCAACAGACCCAACAGTCATGACATGCATGCTGTTGATTCTGTGTAATTGAATCATTAATTGTAAGGGGCGTGTTTAAAATAATAGCAGTGTGGAGTTCAATTAGTGATGTCATTCAGTCTGTGAAAAAATAGGTGTCAAACAATTGGCCCTTATTTAAGGAGGAAGGCAGCAAATGTTGTACTTGCTGGGTATAGTGCATTTCTCTCTGAAATCTGGGTAAAATGGGTCATTCCAGACATTCTTCAGAAGAACAGTGTACTTTAACCACTTAAGGACCCCCTCCTGCAGATATACGTCGGCAGAATGGCTCGTACAGGCACATCAATGTACCTTTAACTGCCCGACGTCGGGGTTGCGTGCGCGCCGCCGACGGCGCGCTCGCGACCCTGCTGCCTTCTCCATGAGTCGGACCGCAGGTCCCGCGGACTCGATCGCCGCGGGGATCCCCCCGATCGTTTTACGGAGGCATAGAGCAGGGAGATGCTTGTGTAAACAAGCATCTCCCTGCTCTGCCTAGTGACAATGACACCGATCTCGGCTCTGTGTACTCGGAGCGGAGATCGGTGTCATGTGACACACAGCCCAACCCCCCCTCAGTTAGTAACACTCATCAGGGCACACTTAACCCCTTTAGCGCCACCCAGTGGTTAACCCCTTCACTGCCAGTGTCATTTTCACAGTATCCAGTGCATTTTTATAGCACTGATCGCTGTAAAAATGACGTTGGTCCCAAAAATGTGTCAAAAGTGTCCGATGTGTCCGCCATAATGTCGCTTTCATGAAAAAAATCACTGATCGCCGCCATTACTAGTAAAAAAAAATTTTTTGACAAATGCCATAAAACTATCCCCTATTTTATAAACGTTATAACTTTTGCGCAAAGCAATTAATAAACACTGATTGCGATTTTTTTTACCAAAAATATGTAGAAGAATACGTATCGGCCTAAACTGAGGAAATAATAATGTTTTTTTATATATTTTGGGGGGATATTTATTATAGCAAAAAGTAAAAAATATTGAATTTTTTTCAAAATTGTCGCTCTTTTTTTGTTTATAGCGCAAAAAATAAAAACCGCAGAGGTGATTAAATACCACCAAAAGAAAGCTCTATTTGTGGAACAAAAAGGACGTAAATTTTGTTCGGGAGCCACGTCGCACGACTGCGCAATTTTCAGTTAAAGCGACGCAGTGCCAAATCGCAAAAAGGGGCCTGATCTTTATGCTGCATATTGGTCCGGGGCTTAAGTGGTTAAATAAAAAGTTGATTGGCGAGGGGAAAACATATAAAGAAGTTCAGAAACTGATAGGCTGCTCAGCTAAAATGATCTCAAATGCTTTAAAATGGCAACCAAAACCAGAAAGACTTGGAAGAAAATGGAAAACTTCTATTCGAATGGATCAAAGAATAGACAAAATGGCAAAGACTCATCCAATGATTAGCTCCAGGGTGATCAAAGAAGGTGTAAAGTTACCTGTGAGTACTGTGACAATTAGAAGACGCTTATGTGAAGTCAAGATATCGGCAAAAACCTCACAAAGTCCCATTGTTGAAAAAACAACATGTGCTGAAAAGGTTACAGTTTGCCAAAGAACACATTGACTGGCCTAAAGAGAAATGGCACAACATTTTGTGGACCGATGAAAGCAAGATTGTTCTTTTTGGGTCTAGTGGCCTCAGACAGTTTGTCAGACGACCCCCCCAAACAGAATTCAAGCCACAGTACACTGTGAAGACAGTGAAGCATGGTGGCGCAAGCATCATGATATGGGGGCGCTTCTCATACTATGGTGTTGGGCCTATTTATCGCATACCAGGGATCATGGATCAGTTTGAATACATCAAAATACTTGAAGAGGTCATGTTGCCTTATGCCGAAGAGGAAATTCCCTTGAGGTGGGTGTTTCAAAAAGACAGCGACCCCAAACACACCAGTAAGCGAGCCGCATCTTGGTTCCAGACCAACAAGATTAACGTTATGGAGTGGCCAGCCCAATCCTCGGACCTTAATCTAATAGAAAACTTGTGGGGTGACATCAAAAAACAATCGTCCTGGGCTGGAATACCTGTTCACAGGTGCCAGAAGTTGGTCAACTCCAAGCAACACAGATGTGAAGCAGTTCTCAGAAACAGCGGTTATACAACTAAATATTAGTTCAGCCATTCACAGGGAAGCTATAAAGAAAAATGCAGACACTGCTATTTTTTTGGGAAAAGCCTAATATTCCTCTTTCGTCACTTTCTGTAAAGCAATAACAAATTTAAAATGTATTTCTTCATGTTTTGATTTGGAATAGATGTACAGTGTTCCAATGCATTTGCGTGTATGAAAATAAAAGCTGTTATAAGGATTTTGAGCTTTACTCACTTTTTTAACCACTTAAGCCCCGGACCATTTCACTGGTCAATGACCGGGCCACTTTTTGCGATTTGGCACTGCGTTGCTTTTACTGACAATTGCACGGTCGTGAAAAAGTGGCTCCCAAACAAAATTGACGTCCTTTTTTCCCACAAATAGAGCTTTCTTTTGGTGGTATTTGATCACCTCTGCGGTTTTTATTTGTTGCGCTATAAACAAAAATAGATACTTTTTGCTATAATAAATATCCCCAAAAAATATATTAAAAAACATATTTTTTCCTCAGATCAGGCCGATACGTATTCTTCTACATATTTTTGGTAAAACAAATCGCAACAAGCGTTTATTGATCGGTTTGCGCAAAAGTTATAGCGTCTACTATAGGGGATAGTTTTATGGCTTTTTTATAAAAATTTTTTTTTTAGTAGTAATGGTGGCGATCAGTGATTTGTATCTTGACTGCGACATTATGGCGGACACATCGGACACTTTTGACGCATTTTTGGGACCATTGTCATTTTTACAGCGATCAGTGCTATAAAAATGCACTGATTACTGTGAAAATGACACTGGCAGTGAAGGGGTTAACCACTAGGTGCCGCTGTAGGGGTTAATTCAGTACTAGGGAGTGATTCTTACTGTTAGGGGGCGTGGCTACACGTGACACGTCACTGATGACCGTTCCCGATCACGGGGAACAGTCATCAGTGACAGTGTCACTAGGCAGAATAGGGGAATACCTTGTTTACAAAGGCATCCCCCTGTTCTGCCGTTGCCGACCGCATTCGCTGGCTGCCTGGGAACATCGAGTTCCCGGGACGCGCGAGCACACTCGCTGGGCAGCAAATTTAAAGGGACATACCTGTACGCCCATATGCCTGCCCGTGCCATTCTGTCTACGTATATCGTCGTGCGGTGGTCCTTAAGTGGTTAAACACACTGCTATTATTTTGAACACAACTGTATATCATACTGTTCTATCAGGTCCATTAAAAAAAAGTCATTCCATTTTCTAGTTTGTTGCCTTTTTTTATTGTGGAGTGCAAAGTAGTAGCTAAGCCTTTCCTCTGTTTGCAGAACAGTACTAGATCCGTCCTCTGCTGACCCTGTGCTGCTGAGCTCCACCACAGTCTGTCCAGTACCTAGCTCAGCTGTCATGGCACTCTTATCCAGGGTCCTGCAGTGCTGCATAGAGAAACTATGGGCTCAGGGGTGGAGGATAGGGTTTCCTAATTTATTTATTTATTTTCTTTTTGAGGTCAGGGTTGGATAGGGATTTAACGAGAAGAATAGGGCTTAACTGTCACATGCAGCTGGAATTAATTTACACCTTTCACACTCAGGATTAGGGATGGTCCCGATGTTCAAATCAAACGTAAGTTCAACTCGAACATCAGCTGTTAGTTTGTTCGTAGAACTAACTAGCTTATGGAGTGCTCGCTGCAAGTTCGCCCACCGTGGAGCGCCTCATATTGCACTGCGAGATCGTGCATTGACGGCTGCTGATTGGCTAAAGCATGCACCTGACCTGCATGCTTTGGTCAATCACAGTGCAATGTGCTATGAGAGCCATAATTGTCCAAAGGCAGGGTGCCTTTGGCCAATCATGGCTCAGGGGCTAAGTCCACACCCCACACTATATAAGGTTGCTGCTTACACGGCGGACATATATAGTGAATGAATGGAGATTAGGCAGGTAGTGTAGTGTAGTGTGCAGTCAGTCAGTGTAGCCTTTATATAATACAGTTCAGAGTATATAGTGCAGTCTGTGTAGTATATATAATACAGTTCAGAGTATATAGTGCAGTCAGTGTAGTGTAGCGGGCATTTACTTTTTAGGGGTGTTATGTGCCTAAATTTAGGGGTTGGTCTGAGCTGGTAGCCAGGCTCGGATCATGTTGATTGCTAGGTATTTGCTTCTGCCTATGTGATACTGTGTATGGTTCCCTGTGGCCTGTGGGTGGCGCTGCCATATCAGGTCAGGGTTGAGCCAGGGGTGGCGTTGCTGGCCTTAGGGTGTCCTCTCTCGGAAGCGGTATGGTGGGTGTGGTCGGCCTGCTGTGCATGCTGGGAGAGGGTACATAAGGGGCAGACGCCATCTTATGCGGGGTAGGGGGAGTCAGAGTTAGAGGTTGGAGTGTAGTGGAGGAGCCGGAGGGGTGAGAGGACTATCCGGGTGAGCTAAACCCACTCGGGATCGAGTGGCAACGAGGTTACTGGTTGTGCCTGGATCTAATCTCACACTATTCCTTCTTTCATCTATCTGTCTCTGTCTACTACGCAGCAAAATAGAAAATAAACTCTCTGTTGGAGTTAAAGTGTTCTGGACATTGTTTTCTTTGGGGAAGAAATAGAGACTTGACCCCATACTCTGGGGAAGAGAACCAGTGGAGGAAGGTAACTCGCTGCAGGACCCAAAATTGTAAACACTGCTTAACCTCTTCAAACAGGAGGGTACGGGCATATAGCACGGTGTGCCTTGACTTGCAAGTGAGCCAGGCGAGAAAAAGGCACGTGTGCTACAGTAGTATATATAATACAGTTCATAGTATATAGTGCAGTCTGTGTAGTATATATAATACAGTTCAGAGTATATAGTGCAGTTCATGTAGTATATATAATACAGTTCAGAGTATATAGTGCCGTCCGTGTAGTAAATATAATACAGTTCAGAGCTTGTATCCATTGATGTATATCTAATATATTTCTATATTTGAGCTACATGTGATTGATAAAATAAAATATAATTCCCTCATTAAAGAATTCATTTTTCTCAGAATATTTTTAACAAATTTAATCGATCAATTTAATAGAAGAAAAGAAAAAGTATTTCTTATGTTTACATTTTTCAACACACATGTTTCACTTTTGTGCATAATGAACTGCAATATTGTAACATAATCTTCATGCTTCGTATGATTACAGAAATAATTCATTTATATGTGTGTGTGTGTAAATATATATACATATATATATGTTTTTCCACTAGATGGCAGCAGAGCGCTGAAGTGTCATATATACAAATATAAATAAATGTTTTTCTTTTTCTTTTTAGAAATTATATGTTTTTGTTTGATGCAAACAACATATATTTATGATGTGTTGTTGATATTGGATATAAACGCCCTGAATAACCTCTATCACCACTGCGCCAATAAAAAAAAATGTGCAAGTAACTATAGCTGCCACTTAGTGAATAAAAATTTAAAACAGAAAAAACTTTACTCAAAACAATCTGAGTGAGAAAAACAAATAGTAGCGCTAAAAAAACAATAAAACATTAATATAATAGTGTAATAAACTCAATAACACCACATGACAAGTGATATAAAGTTCATAACATAAATGATGAAAAAAAATCCTTATTTCTGTAAATCTTCCACCACACCACCGTGATGTGCCAACTTCCCCTTTGAAAAACACACTCACCAAATAAATTTGCCTTTCACTCTCGTGTCAGGCTAAGTTCGCTTGTGTATGATCCCACAAATGGAGGGGCGTGGCCTGGAGAGCAATGGAGTAGGTCGCATCTGATGTGAGCTCCGCTTGCCCATAATCCTTCTTTTCAATCCTACTGGCATCCTGATAGATACAAGCCATCCTTTGTATCTGGGGATCTGTCCTGCATCCTCCGTTGCCTCTGGGATGCCGCCCGAGGCCATCATCGAGAGGTTTCCTGCATCTCTCCTGGGACAGGCCGCAGCTTCGGTGGCCATCTTGCTCCACCCAGCGGAGGCCCTCAAATAACTAACCTGCCTTCCCTGGATGGCCGCACTCTGCAAAGGATGCTGGTTTATTAATAAAATCCACAAATACAGCAAAGGCACTCAAAAGTGCAGAGCCAGCACCTGTGTGTACTTGGAGTGGGGCGGAAGCATTACATGGATTCAGAGGCTTCAGAGCGGTGATCTTTCTTCATTAACTGCCTTCCCTGGAGCTTGGTATCCTGGACCGGCCTCCAGACTGCCTGCGGACAATACTGTGGAGCTACGACACCCTCTCTCTGCCGTAGGACAGGCCGTGGCTTTGGCCTACCTCTCGGAGCGCCGGCCATCTTGCTACACCCCGCGGAGGCCTCGTGAGTTCTGCGGGTCTCCCGGACTGCCCTGAATTGCATCCCCTACCAGAATGGCCTCCGGAGTGCCTGAGGCCGCTACTGCTGCACACCCACACCCTCCTTTTGCCGTTGGACGGCCCGCGGCTTCAGCCTCCCGGAGCGACGGCAATCTTGCTGTACCCGGCGGAGGCCTCGTGAGTTCTACAGGTGTCCCTGTCTGCCCTGAGGTGCATCTTCTCCTGAATCAGCCTCCAGACTGCCTGAGGCCGATACCTCAATGCATCCACACCCTACAGCAGCACTGAGGACAGCAGACATGGGAGTAAGTCACACATGTGCAAGTCACAAGCAAGTCTCAAGTCTTAACCTTCAAGTCTCAAGCAAGTCCCAAGTTACTGTGACGAAAAGCAAGCAAGTCAAGTCGAGTCCCTGCTAGAAGTCAAAGCAAGTCAAGTCAAGTCAAGTCATTTATTTTGGTCAAGTCACAAATCAAGTCAAAATACTGATCTACCCCATACTGTATAAAAATAATAGGAGGGATAACAATAAATAATATTGGTTATGTGCCCATGCCTCACTGTGCCTCACTGTGCCCATGCCTCACTGTGCCCATGCTTCACTGTGCCCATGCTTCACTGTGCCCATGCCTCACTGTGTCCATGCTTCACTGTGCCCATGCTTCATTGTGTCCATGCTTCACTGTGCCCATGCTTCACTGTGCCCATGCTTCACTGTGCCCGTGTCTCACTGTGCCCGTGCTTCACTGTGCCCGTGCCTCACTGTGCCCGTGTCTCACTGTGCCCGTGTCTCACTGTGCCCAATGCCTCACTGTGCCCGTGTCTCACTGTGCCCAATGCCTCACTGTGCCCGTGTCTCACTGTGCCCAATGCCTCACTGTGCCCGTGTCTCACTGTGCTCGTGTCTCACTGTGCCCATGCTTCACTGTGCCCGTCAGCTGTGTACCTGATCGGCGGCATCCCGACGGCCATTCCAGTATTCAAAAGCCGCGCCTCCTCCTCGTCTGTGATAGGCGGAACACTCAATTTCCCAGCATTCAGTGTTCTGCCTATCACGGACATCCGCTCATCCTCATAACACAGACAAGAATAAGAGGATGTCCGTGATAGGCTGAACACTGCCTGCTGTGAAATTGAGTGTTCCGCCTATCACAGACGAGGAGGCGCGGCTTTTGAACACTGCAATGGCCGCCGTCTGTCTGCATGACACGCTGATCAGGTAGGCAGATGGCGGCTTGCGGTTAGTTTTAGTGGTGCCAAGTCATTGCAAGTCATATAGCCCAAGTCAAAGTCAAGTCGCAAGTCATTAGTGACAAGTCAAAGTCAAGTCGAGTCATTTATTGAATTCTGTCCTCAAACAGGTGACTCAAGTCTGACTTAAGTCAAGTCATGTGACTCAAGTCCCCCACCTCTGGGGGACAGTCTGTGGTGCTGGCCTAGTTCCCGGAACAGCGGCCGTATTGCTCCATGCAGGGAAGGCCTAATTATCCACAGCCAGGAGCGGGGAGAGACCATGTCTCCGCCAAAAAAAACCTCTGAGGCGGTGGACAAACTGGCAAAATATTGCCATCAGAATCAAGAACCGCAGGCCAAAGATAGCGACGGCACGTGCTTGTCGGTGGTACATCAGGGCGCTGATACAGCCAAGGTCCTGGATGCCATCGCAAAGCTGCAGGGGTCACTCACCGCCCAAATAGATGAGGTTAAGATTGACATCTCCCTCTTGCACCAGGACGTATCTAAGGTAAAAGACAGGTTCACCGATGCCGAGACATGCATTGGAGCGGCAGAGGACATCCTGCACCCCCTACGCCACACCACGGAGGACATGCAGCGCCAGATCCACCAGCTGCACGCGCACCAGGATAATATGGAGAACCGTTTGAGACGCTGCAACCTCCGGTTCATCGATCTACCTGAAAAGTCTGAAGGTACCAACCCTGCGGAATTCTTGGAATACCTCCTGATCCAACATTTTGGAAGAGAGGCCTTTTCTGTTATGTTTGCTGTGGAAAGGGCGCACCGCATCCCAGCTAAACCTCCACCTGGGGGAGCCACCCCCCCAGGACCTTTATCGCCAAATTTCTTAACTTCAGAGACAGGGATAAAATACTTTGGTTGTCTAGAGAGAAAGGCAACATCACCCTGGGCAACGGCCATGTCGCAGTGTTCCCTAACCTCTCTAATGATCCCACAAATGGAAAAAACAATCTCAGCTGAATCCCCGTGATAGTCCTCAATGTTGCACATATAAGAATAAAGAAAGTGCTCCAATGGTGTAAAATTGTAACTCCAGTTTAATGATAAAATCACAGCAACACTTCAATCATTCAACTCACATGTAAAAAGTGAAAAAAGAGAAAAACAGAAATGTAAAGCATGTACACCTAGTGCATTACCAGAGATAATTTAATAATAAGACATTGTTGTATAAAAGTGGGTACTCACAAAATGCAACTGACAAAAGGCCATAAACACAGTGCATTGACATGCACAGAACATGAGGGAACAGCAAACGTGTTTTGGGGGCCCACCCCCTTCCCACAGTGAAGCATGCCTAGCTCAGAGAATCAGAGAATCCCTGTAACGCCACCCAACTGGTTAGACGAATGATATCATTCAAAGCGCAATAGCGCTGAAACAGGACAGATAGAGAGGGTGAATCTCGCTAACGGGGCACAGACAGCAATAAAACCTGACAGGTGTTCTAATCCCTCTCTACTCTATCCAAAGTATAAAAAAAAAAAGTTTTGCCTTTAGCTGTATCCTAAGGTCTCATCTACACCATAAGCTGCATCTGAGCATGTGAGTTTTTGTGCGTTACATGCGTGAAATGTGCAAAAATTATGCAGGCACGATTTTTTTAAATTGCATGGTAACGCAGTTTTGTCAGTGAATACACACGCGTTTGCCAGATGTGTGGGGATGCAATTAAGAATTATTGGCACCTGCATGCTTCTGCAGAGGTGTTTTCTTGCGGTGTGGGAAAACATTTGATGTTGCATGCATTAACCATACTCTGCCTGGTGTGAACAAGGGGTATTTGTTGTCTATTTAACTACAATAAATATACTAAAAATAAATGTGGGTTAAGCGCAGATGTCACACATGCTCACCTGGAATTTTGTGGCATAATAATAATAATGATATAAAAAGCAGAATGGTTCCCAGCAGCAAGACATGACTACACAGACAGGCCAGTTGTATATATGTATTTTAGCCACATGGTGGCAGCAAAAGAACATGTATTTGAATCACAAGTCCCTTGTTGGCCTTAATGAAAAAGATTTGATTTCTATGTTTTAACAAAATATTTATTTTACAGCAGAAGTGAGAAGCACATAAAATATGTGCAGTATACAAGCTTTGCAGTCTCTGTCACCCCTTTGTAACACTGACATCTAACAATTGATGCAGAAATTGTAGTGTGCAGAAAACCTGAACATACATTTCATGATCTACACAAGACAACTATAGATAGGGTGGGATTCCAAAATATAGTGTAGCGGGTATTTGAATTTAGGGGAAGCATCTGGGTGGTAGTGTAACCCAGATGCACTGATTGTTAGGGAATCTGGGACCATTTTATGGTTCTCGGAGGACTCTGGTGGTGTGAGGTTCCCTGCGGCCTGCAGGAGGCGCTGTTGCCCTGGGCCGGAGTTGAACCCTCACCACAAGACTGTATCTCTTTTGTCCTTTCCTGGCGCTTGTACGGCAGGGCGGGGAACCTACTGTGATGCAAAGGGAGAGGAGATAAAAGGGGCGGACGCCCTGAACACAGGGTTCAGAGTCGGAGGACAAGGTCGCGCCCAGGCACCTTCAGCCTGGGTGCTGGCGTTCCGGAGTTCCGGGCCCAGGTGCCCTTGACCTGGCCGGAGCGGGTGATGGAGTACATCCCAGGCACCTTTAGCCCTGGGGTGAGGTACTACTGAGGAGGCCTGGGACCCAGTACCTTCGACTGGGTTCCGTGAGGGGGCCTAAGGTGTTGGGCGCCCGAATCTGAGATGGCCGGGGAGTGTAACCCTTCCGAACAGCCCGGTGCAGCATTGCCGGTGACGGCGGAGCCTCCGGTAACTCTCTCGGAAGGATGTCTTCCCTCTGACAGGGGCCGCAACCACAAGAAGGTAACTCCTGTTTCATGTTCATTAGAGATGCTGGTAGAGACTCAGAAAAGGAAAGAAGTACATTCACAGCCACTGTGCGTTATAACCATTGGTGATATCTCAATGGTTTAGATTGATTAAGGATTGTGCCTTGACCTACTCCCCACCAATACTGAACTGTTCTTTGGTCACAACCTGTCTGTGCTGAGTGACGATTTATTTGCTGCTAAGGAATAAATAAGAGTTGGACCTTTTCAGTGGTGTGGAACTCCGGTTACTGGGAGCAAAGGGGGGGGGGGTCATATCAAGGAAAGACTTGACCCTGGGTTATACACACGACCCGATGGTAAAAATACATTCGGACCTTCACCTCTATCCAGAAGAGGACATGGGCCATGGTGGATCTCATCCCTCCTCCCAGGTTCCCCTAGACAAGACAGCAAGCCGAGAAGAAGAAAGGGTGAGAGGGTTGGGCCCCGCTACAATAGTAACAAGAAGCCCAATATTGTTTTAAAGTAGAAAGTTGCTGAATTTAATAAATGCCATTGATTCAAAAAAATTTTGTTCTATTCTTGAAATAGAACAGTAAAATTAGAGGCTGATACCCTGGACATGTTTCATTTTGATTGAAATTTTATTTATGTACTACAGATCTTTATATCTTTATGTAGCGGTACCCCGTTAGGGGCTGCTAAGTGATGTGGCCGACCTGCGACCCTGCCCAGGCCGGCATTCACTTCCCAGTCACCTTTGAGACAATGAACAGTCCATGTGATTGTTTTGTATTTTATTTGAAGGATTTGACTCCACTGCCTGTGACATCACAGTCCTTACTGCTGGGTCTGCACCTATTCCAGACTGCACACTCCCAAACCTCTCAGGCATGCCTCCTGGCCACACACACACCGGTGGTTTCCTACTGAAGACTTGCCTGGCAGTACCAGCTCCTGGTGTCCTCTCTGACTCCTCCCTGTGCCTCCTGTCCAGATCCTTAATGCGTTCTTGAAAGGATTCTTCCTGTACCCAAATCCCAGGCCCAAGGTCACCTCCCCAGACTGGGGGGCACCCTCGAAGGCCCCGACAGCCTAGCACTCCATCCTTAAGTTCTTCACCCCCACAACTCCTCCCCAGCTGGGCTGACCCTGGGTATATCAAGGAGGCCTGCCCCTTCACAATTCTAAATGGGGATTGGTCAGGGCTCCCTGAGACACTTTAGACAGCTCCACCTCTCTTTCCCTCCTCTCTTCTAGAATCCTCTAGAAGTCAGAAGGAGGTAATCGAGAAGTGATTGCTTTCTGTGAGTCACCAGCCTACTCTGAGCCACTCCAAGCCCACACAGATCAAAACAAACAGGCCTAGCTTTTAGCTAGGCCTGCCTAAATGTACCTGTTCTCACCAAAAATCTACCTCTAGCACCTACCTAGGTAGAGGGTGCTACATTTATATCAGGGATGTTCAACCTTTTGACCTTCCTGGACCACATTGGAAGAAAAGGAATTGTGGTGCTTATCAGATATTTTGGTTCTAATTTTGCCCTTTGTGTGCTTCATCCTTGAAAATAGTTGCTGGGAAATATAGGTGAAAACTGATAAAATAAATGAGGCGTGATTGTGAAGAGTGGGATATTTTTCTTTGGGAAGATAAAACTCATATAAGTCCAGGTAAAAAGTCACTATCACATTTTTCTTTGGTAACGTGTTCACTGCAAGCGTAAATGCATTTTTACAAAGAATATAAATCAACATTTTTAAGTTTGTTTATAAATTTTGTGTTAGGCCACATTCATAGCCATCTTGGGTCGCATGTGGCCCCTAGAACGCAGGTTTGGCATCCCTGCTTTATATAGTGCCAACAATTTGTGCAGCACTTTACCTATTGTATGTTCACACCAGTCCCTGCCCTCAAGTAGCCAGTTACATTACCTTTGGACTGTGGGAGGAAACCAGAGACCTGTAGCCAGGTGCTTAGCTAGGAATAGAGAATGAGAGAAACACTGGCTGCCGCTGCTCTCTGTGGTTGCTGCCTTGAAGTGCAGAACCAGCTAACAGCCTGAGGAGGAGCTGCTGAGCAGAAATAATTCAATAGACCAAGCCAATCTGCACTCTACTGTGGAAACTGTAGTCCAGAGGAAAGAGAGACTCTAAAGTAATTGTAGCACCCTCTAGTGTGCTAGATGTAGGTAAGTTTGTTGTTAGGGTAGGGAAATGTATTTTTAGTTCAGGGATAAGCCTGAGCTGTGAATCTGGGTCAGTGTCCAGTGTATTAAGCTGGATGACCCATACTGACAGCTCATCTGGTGCATCCCCCTGTTTTCTGGGACATTGGAGAATGTTCTAGACATAGTGGGTGGAGACTAGGGGGGCTCCTGAGAGTCATCCAGGTGGGCCAGTTAATGTCAGTCTGGAGGACTGTAAGTAGAAGTTAGCCTGAATGGATAGTGAAAGGGGTAGTTGCAGCCAGGCGGGTTGTCAGTGCCTGAAGAGGTGGTGCTGGGATCAGTAGCTACAGGAGTAATGCAAGCTGGACACTGCACTTTTGCTACACAACCAAGGGCCTCGGGTTCCTGTCTGTAATGGGCCATTGCTTTAATCTGACTGAGTGACTGTCAGATCTTTTACAGTGTTCCAGCAGGGTTCTGCAAGCAAGTGAGTGCTGGAGGAAGAGTGGAGCTGTAAATAGAGACTGTATATAAGAAGAGTTGTCCCTGAAGTTTGATCTAAAATCAAGTGGGCATCCCATAATCTCCCATCCCTATCCAAGTTATTATCCCTCAATAAAATAACAAAAACAAAGTCACGGACTGTTTTCTAACTCTGGAGTGCCTGTGGAAATTCAGTGTGCCTGGCTGTGCATGGTGGGAAACTCAGTTATCTGTGCCCCTTAAGGGGGTTCACTACATAATCAAGAGCTTATGAACTGTATTTTCCAGAGGGAGATTGCCAGGAGGAGGGGAGGCATTTCTCAAGGGGGAGCTGCATTTTCTCAAGCTGTACAAGACACAGCTTCTTCCTGCCATGAGGGAGTTTGGAGAGTGCACATCGCTGTCCAGTGTGCACCACCACTGTTACATACTGGTGTGGGATCCAGAGTGCTGAGTCCAGGTGTGCCAAGAAACAGAGTCACCTGGGTGCAGAGAGCGGACTAATCGCTGTGTGTGACCAGATGGTGAACTGCAATATTGTTGAGACTGGTGGTGACTGGTGAGTGCTACTGCAGGGATTTACTATCTGCTGCTAGAGAGATTGTACCCTTTAGGAACTGCCCATATAGCCACTTAGAATCTTTATTGCTGCCTGTAGGCTTAATTTGGACAGTACTGCAACAGGATGAAAAAGGAAACCTAACCATTTATAGAACCAGTAGAACTAAAGGCAAACATTTTTTTAACATGTTAGATAGAGGATGGAAGAGTTATAACCTCTGTCCGTTTTATTTTTGCTATCTGTGTCCTATTGGGGAGATTTCCCATCACTTCCTTTCCAGTATTCCAAGGAGGAAGTGAGAGGAAATCCCTCTAAAGTGAGGGAATCCCAGGGTGTCACCAGAGTCTTCAGAATTAGTGTCCCCTTTGGAATATTTCCCCTCTGCTACTGTTCTGGGGACAATGGTAATAATAGTAAACAGGACTAATAGAGAGGATAAATCATCGTAACAGGGGCACAGACAGCAGCCTGTGAGATGTTCTAATCCAGGGGTAGGCACCCTGGGGCCCTCCAGCTGTTGCAGAACTACAAGTCCCATCATGCCTCTGGGAGTAATTGTAACTGCCAGCCTCATGGTAAATGTAGTTCCACAACAACTGGAGGGCCCCAGGTTGTCTACCCCTGTTCTAATCCCTCTCCACTATGTCAAAAATGTTAAAAAAAGAGTTTTGCCTTGATATATACTTTATGTATGTGTCTGTTTAACCACTTAAGGATCGGAAGGATTTGCCCCTGTCAGGGCCCGGACTGGCGGCTAGTGAGGACACAGGAGGTGGATCCTCTGTGCCAGAGAGGCGAAGGCACGGGTCGCACTGGAGGACCGGTTCTAAGTAGCTACCGGTTTTCACCAGAGCCCGCCGCAAGGCGGGATGGACTTGCTGCGGCGGTAGCAACCAGGTCGTGTCCCCCAGTAGCGGCTCGACTTCTCTGGCAGCTGAGATAGGCCCGGTACACTGGGACTAGGCAGAGGCAAGGTCAGACGTAGCGGAAGGTCAGGGCAGGCGGCAATGGTACGTAATCAGGGGCAACGGCAGAAGGTCAGATACACTGGAAAGGCAAGTACAAAACGCTTTCTCAGGGCACTAAGGCAACAAGATCCGGCAAGGACAGGAAGGGGGAGTGGGTTTTTAAGTGTTTTGGAGTGTGACACAGTAATTGGACCAGGCACCAATCAATGGTGCACTGGCCCTTTAAATTTAAGAAGACCGGCGCGCGCGCGCCCTAGAGAGCAGCGGGACCGCGCGCGCCGGGACGGAGCAGGAGGAGGAGGCCGGTGAGCAGAATGGGATGCGATCCGCGGGCGGACAGGTGCCGCCGCAAGGATCGCATCCCCGCCAGCATCAGAGCAGCGCTGTCAAGATCACCTGTGGCCAGGTGACAGATGCACACCGTAGGGGGACAGGAGTGCACCGCAAGGTAGTGAACCCTGTGGCTGACTGCTGCGGATAGGAAACTGGGTGGTTGTTGAAAGCGGGACCAGAGGAGCACAACCGGGATCCTAACGGAAGCTAGAGCCAAGATTCCCCAGGGCGCGGAGTCTAAGACCCAGCTGGTCTTCTCCAGGGCCTCTAGTGGTGAGGATGTTAAGCTGCAGGCTGGGACCAGGTCGCGGCCCCTGGAGTTTCCTAGCTCATGCCCCGTAGGATAAGGTTGAAAAGAGGGGAAGCAGCAGCACGAGATAAGAGAGAACCGAATAACAAGCTGAAGGTCAGGGGCCACAAGCAGACAAGGATAACGAAAGAACGAGCCGAAGGTCAAGGGTCACGAGCAGACAGGGATAGTCGGGGACAAGCCAATAACGTAACAGAGAGACAGACGTAGCACACGGCAGGCAGGAACCCAAACACACAATGCCTAACAAACACGTTGATCAGCCAAGCAGGCTTGCAGTGCACAGGTTAATATAGTGTTCTGTGATAGGGCCTGGGGTGGAGTCTGGCTGGGAGGAGATTATAAAGGAAGCCAGGTGAAAGGGCTCAGGCCTCTAAGATGAACACATGGGAAGGAAGGTAAGCTGACAGACAAACACTACTGCATATCCATGACAGTACCCTCCCTCTTATGGGCCCTCCCCCGCCTGGGCCCAGGCTTAAAGGGAAATCTCTGATGAAACCTTCTCAACAGATGAGGTGCAGCGACATCAGATGCAGTGATCCAAGACGCCTCCTCAGGACCAAAACCTCTCCAATGCACAAGGTACTGAAGAATGCCTCTGCAGAGCCGAGAATCCAGAACTTGTCTAACCTCGTACTTAAGATTATCCTCAGAGACTGAAAACGAGGTAGGGAGATGACAAGAAGATCTATTGAGGACCAAAGGCTCTCTAGGAATAAGCAAGGGCATGAGAGGATCAACAGGAATCTGAGGAGGGTCCCCTAGACCCTTAAAGGGGAACTGGTCATCTTGCACAGGACCATCAAACTGGGCAGATGTCAGTGGAACCCTGAAGTCAGGTTGGTTAGAGGGTGACATGTCACAGGAGTCAAGCTGAATAGCTGAAAGACAAGCAGAATGTCCTGAACAAGAAAAAGTAGGAGGCTCACTGGGCATGGGCTGGACTGGCATAACTAGTACAGAGGCAGAGTGAATAGCTGAGTCAGGTGTAGCGACTACCTGAATCGCATCGCAAGACGTAGCGACTGCAGGACTTGTAGACAAGCTAGCCTGGCTGTGCGTCCAAGGGTGGTTAGGGACAGAGAAATGTAAATGGTTATGCAACCTGGAATGAATGACCGGCTCAGATTCACAGGGGGCAACCTTGGGTAGGCAGGACAAGGAACAGGAGGGACCCCAAGCCAGGATCTGTCCAGTAGTCCAGTCCACATGAGGCGAATGGAGCTGTAACCATGGGAGACCCAAAATTATAGGCGTTGAGGCCTTGGGTAAGATAAGGAAGGATATCCACTCCTGGTGGAGTGTCCCTACCGACATCTTAACAGGGAGGGTCTGGAAGCGGATAGGTCCCCCTGGGAGAACAGTACCATCAATCGCCAAGACCACCAATGGTGTGGTGAGGGGCAAAAGAGTAAGTCTCATGGACGATGCGATTTCCCAGTCCATATAATTACCAGCGGCTCCGGAATCCAGATATGCTGAGACCGAATGAGAAGAAGCACCAACATGAAGGAACACAGAAAGCAGAAGACGAGAAGGGGAAGGTGATATTTCTGGGTCCAATACTCCACTTTCCAGATGAAGTGGACCTGAACGTTTTTCTGGACAAAGAGAGCAAGTGTCACGAAAATGACCTTTGCCCCCACAGTAAAGACACAGACCAAGAGTTCTGCGCCTAGCACGTTCCTCGGGGGATAGTCTGGTCCGACCCAGCTGCATGGGTTCCTCAGCTGGTAGGAGATGCTCTACGGGTCGAAGAGAGGGGAGCTCAGGCTGACTAAGAACCAAGGAGTGCTGGCGTTGCTTTTCTAAGGTCCTCTCCTGAAAGCGAATATCGATCTGGTTACACAAGGAGATAACGCCGGCCAGATCAGTGGGGATGGTTCTTCCTGCTAATTCATCCTTCACTCTATCAGACAGGCCATGCAAAAAGGTTGCGACTAAGGCCTCATTGTTCCAGCTCAACTCAGCCGACAGTATGCGGAAATGAAGGGCATACTGTCCCACAGAAGCAGACTCTTGGCGGAGACGTAAAAGGGCGCTGGCCGCTGAAGAGACACGAGCCGGTTCTTCGAAGATATTCCGAAAAAGTTTCAAGAAGCCAGACAGGCTAGAAACCACTGGATCATTCAGTTCCCACAGAGGGGCTGCCCAGGCTAAAGCTTCACCAGAGAGGAGGGAAATGATATAGGCTACCTTAGCCCGATCAGACAGGAAGTTTTGGGGCTGGAGCTCAAAATGAATTGTGCATTGGCTAAGGAACCCCCTGCAAGCCTTGGAGTCCCCAGAGAAACGGGACGGAGCTGGCAGCTGTAGTGAGTGTGTGGCTGCGACTGGTGCAATAGGTGCAGCCGCTGGTTGTATTTGAGGTTGCGGATTCAGGGTTCCCAAGGAGGCCTGAAGCTGCTCAAAGCGAGAAGCCAGATTCTGGAGGAATCGCATCACCTGAGTCTGATTCGATTCCTGGGTTTCAAGTCTGCAAACTATGCCCTGCAACGGATCATCCACGGGTAACAGGATGTCAGCCGGGTTCATGGCTGATCAAACTGTCAAGATCACCTGTGGCCAGGTGACAGATGCACACCGTAGGGGGACAGGAGTGCACCGCAAGGTAGTGAACCCTATGGCTGACTGCTGCGGATAGGAAACTGGGTGGTTGTGGAAAGCGGGACCAGAGGAGCACAACCGGGATCCTAACGGAAGCTAGAGCCAAGATTCCCCAGGGCGCGGAGTCTAAGACCCAGCTGGTCTTCTCCAGGGCCTCTAGTGGTGAGGATGTTAAGCTGCAGGCTGGGACCAGGTCGCGGCCCCTGGAGTTTCCTAGCTCATGCCCCGTAGGATAAGGTTGAAAAGAGGGGAAGCAGCAGCACGAGATAAGAGAGAACCGAATAACAAGCTGAAGGTCAGGGGCCACAAGCAGACAAGGATAACGAAAGAACGAGCCGAAGGTCAAGGGTCACGAGCAGACAGGGATAGTCGGGGACAAGCCAATAACGTAACAGAGAGACAGACGTAGCACACGGCAGGCAGGAACCCAAACACACAATGCCTAACAAACACGTTGATCAGCCAAGCAGGCTTGCAGTGCACAGGTTAATATAGTGTTCTGTGATAGGGCCTGGGGTGGAGTCTGGCTGGGAGGAGATTATAAAGGAAGCCAGGTGAAAGGGCTCAGGCCTCTAAGATGAACACATGGGAAGGAAGGTAAGCTGACAGACAAACACTACTGCATATCCATGACAAGCGCTCACGGTCAGAGGAGCCGACCGGAGCGCTGCAGGGAGACAGCCGCGGGCGCTCCGGGATGGATGGGACACCCAGAGCGCTCGGCGTTACAGTACCCCCCCCTTAGGTCTCCCCCTCTTCTTGGAACCCAAGAATCTTCGGATGAGCTCTTTATCTAAAATGTTGGCCTCAGGTTCCCAGGACCTTTCCTCAGGACCACAGTTCTCCCAATCCACTAAAAAACATCTTTTACCTCGGATGACCTTGGAGGCGAGGATCTCTTTCACCGAGAAGACATCAGAAGAACCAGAGACAGGAGCAGGAGCAGTGACCTTAGGGGAAAATCGGTTAAGAATGAGGGGTTTAAGAAGAGACACATGAAAAGAGTTGGGAATACGAAGAGAAGGAGGAAGGTGGAGCTTGTAAGAAACAGAATTGATTTGGTTTTTGATTTTAAAGGCCCAAGGTAACGAGGGCCCAGCTTGTAGCTAGGTACCCGAAACCGAATATATTTGGAGGAGAGCCACACTTTGTCACCAGGGGTATAGACAGGAGGGATTCTTCTTTTTTTATCTGCATGTCTCTTCATGCGGGCAGAGGCCAGTGAGAGCGACTTTTGAGTCTCTTTCCAGATAGAGGCAAAGTCCTGAGTAAATTCATCCACGGCCGGAACTCCAGAAGACGTGGGAATGGGGAGGGGGGGCAATGGGTGACGGCCGTAGACCACAAAGAAAGGCGACTTGGAGGAAGATTCAGAGTTCTTGAAATTGTATGAGAATTCTGCCCAGGGCAATAGGTCGACCCAATCGTCTTGACGGGCGGAGACAAAATGTCGTAGGTAGTCGCCAAGGACCTGGTTAACTCTCTCCACCTGTCCATTGGACTGCGGGTGATAAGCGGAAGAAAAATTAAACTTAATTTTTAGTTGAGTACAGAGAGCTCTCCAAAATTTTGAGATGAATTGAACACCTCTATCCGAGACGATATGTGAGGGCAGCCCATGGAGGCGGAAAATTTGAAGAAAAAAATGCTTCGCCAACTGAGGTGCAGTAGGCAGACCAGGGAGCGGGACAAAATGAGCCATTTTAGAAAAGCGGTCAACGACCACCCAGATGACAGTGTTACTACGAGACAAAGGGAGGTCCGTGATGAAATCCATGGCGATGTGGGACCATGGTTGTTCAGGCACAGGTAGGGGAAGGAGAAGACCTGCAGGCTTCTGGCGAGGCGTCTTGTCACGTGCACAGATAGTGCAGGCCCGTACAAAGTCAGTCACATCTTCCTCCTGGGTAGGCCACCAATAGTGTCTGGCAATCAATTGTATGGATTTTTTGATCCCAGCGTGACCGGCTAGATGGGAGGAATGGCCCCACTTGAGTATCTTAAGCCGAAGGCGTGGAGGAACGAAAGTCTTTCCTGGAGGAATTGGCACGAGAGAAGCGGGAGCAGAGAAAATCAGACACTCAGGGGGTATGATGTGTTGAGGAGGAGTCTCGGTTTCAGAGGTATCGGAGAGACGGGACAAAGCATCAGCCCTGACATTTTTGTCTGCGGGCCGAAAATGGATCTGGAAGTTGAAGCGGGCAAAGAACAATGACCACCTGGCCTGGCGAGGATTTAGGCGCTGAGCGGACTGAAGGTAGGACAAATTTTTATGGTCAGTGTAGATGGAGATAGGGTGAAGGAATCCTTCCAGGAGATGTCTCCACTCTTCTAATGCCAACTTGATGGCCAACAGTTCACGGTCACCTATGGAATAGTTTTTTTCCGGAGGGGAGAAAGTTTTAGAGGAAAAACCACAAGTGACGTTTTTCCCTTTAGCGTTTTTTTGAAGAAGCACAGCTCCGGCTCCTACCGAGGAGGCGTCGACTTCAAGGAAGAACGGCTTTAGAGGATCTGGCCGAGACAGGACAGGTGCAGAGGAGAAGGCGGTCTTAAGGCGAGTAAAAGCTTCCTCCGCTTGAGGCGGCCAGGACCTAGGATTCACGTCTTTTTTGGTCAGTGCCCCTATAGGAGCAACGATGGTGGAGAAGTGGGGTATGAACTGACGATAGTAGTTGGCGAAACCAAGGAAGCGTTGGATAGCACGAAGTCCAGAGGGGCGTGGCCAACCCAAGACTGCGGAGAGTTTGTCAGGGTCCATTTGAAGACCTTGTCCAGAGACCACATATCCTAGGAAAGGAAGACTGCTGCGCTCAAAAAGGCATTTTTCAAATTTAGCGTAAAGATGATTTACGCGGAGGCGCTGGAGCACTTGACGGACATGGAGCTGATGTTCCTTAAGGTTGGCAGAGAAGATTAGGATGTCGTCAAGATAGACAACCAAAAAGGTATACAGTAGGTCCCGGAAGATTTCGTTGACAAAATCTTGAAAGACTGCAGGGGCGTTGCAAAGTCCGAACGGCATGACGAGATATTCAAAGTGACCGTCTCTGGTGTTAAATGCGGTTTTCCATTCATCTCCCTTACGGATTCTGATGAGGTTACAGTATAAGCGCCCCTGAGGTCCAATTTAGAAAAAACTTTTGCTCCGCGCAGACGGTCAAAGAGCTCCGAGATGAGAGGCAGAGGGTAGCGGTTTTTAATAGTGATTTTATTGAGACCACGATAGTCTATGCAAGGGCGTAGAGATCTGTCCTTCTTGGCCACGAAGAAGAAGCCCGCTCCGGCTGGAGAAGATGATTTCCTAATAAAACCTCTCTTGAGGTTCTCCTGAATGTATTCAGTCATAGCCTTGGTTTCAGGAGAGGAGAGAGGGTAAATTCTGCCACGGGGTGGTGTAGTACCTGGGAGCAAGTCAATGGGGCAGTCGTAGGGTCTATGTGGTGGTAAGACCTCCGCCTGTTTTTTGCAAAAGACATCAGAAAAGTCCTGATAGGCCTTTGGAAGGCCAGGCAAAGGAGTAGTGATGGGGACTTGACAGGTCGGTACAGACTTAAGGCAATGCTTGTGACAGGAGTCACCCCAGGATTTGATGTCCCCAGTGGTCCAGTCGAGGGTAGGAGTGTGACGCTGGAGCCAGGGTAGGCCAAGAAGGATGTCAGAAGTACAGTTCGGCAAAACAAAGAATTCAATCTTTTCTTGGTGAAGAACACAAACGGACATGAGCAGGGGTTCGGTGCGGTAACGCACGGTACAATCCAAATTCTCTCCATTTACAGAGCAAAAGAAGAAGGGTTTGATGAGACGGGTAACAGGAATGTTGAACCTGTTGATGAAAGAGGCTTCAATAAAGTTTCCTGCAGAACCAGAGTCCAGGAAGGCCACCGCAGGGAAGAGGGAGCCAGCAGAAGGAGAAATCCGCACAGGAATAGTCAGACGTGGAGAGGAAGAATTCACACCCAGTAACGCCTCTCCCACGTTCACTAGGTGCGGGCGTTTCCCTGACGCGGAGGACGAATAGGGCAGTCTTTTAGGAAGTGATCAGAGCTCGCACAATAAAGGCATAAGTTCTCGTTCCTACGGCGAGACCTCTCTTGTAGGGTCAGGCGAGACCGGTCCACTTGCATGGCCTCCTCGGCGGGAGGCACGGTAACAGGATGCATTGGATTCAGAAAGAGAGGAGCCAGGCGCAGATAACGCCTGGTGCGAACAAGATCTTTCTCCTGGCGAAGCTCTTGGCGTCTTTCGACGTAACGCATATCGATGCGGGTAGCTAAATGGATGAGTTCCGTCAAGGAAGAGGGTATCTCTCGTGCGGCCAGACAATCCTTGATGTGGCCGGATAAACCCTTCTTGAAGGTCGCGCAGAGAGCCTCATTATTCCAAGCTAACTCTGAGGCCAGTGTGCGGAACTGTATGGCATATTCGCCCACAGAAGTGTTTCCTTGGACAAGGTTAAGCAGGGCGGTTTCAGCGGATGAGGCTCGGGCTGGTTCCTCAAAAACGCTGCGAACCTCAGCAAAGAAGGACTGAACGGTGGCTGTAGCAGGGTCGTTGCGGTCCCAGAGTGGCGTGGCCCAGGCCAAGGCCTTTCCAGACAACAGAGAGACCACGAATGCCACTTTAGACCGTTCTGTGGAAAACTGGTCAGACATCATCTCAAGATGCAGGGAACATTGGGACAAGAATCCCCGGCACATCCTAGAATCCCCGTCAAATTTCTCCGGAAGAGACAGGCGAATTCTCGAGGCAGTAGCGGCAGCTCGGAGAGGGGAAGATGCTGGAGGCTGCGACGGCAGAAGCTGCTGGACCATGGCGGTCAACTGCGACAGCTGCTGTCCTTGTTGTGCGATCTGTTGCGACTGCTGGGCAACCACGGTAGTGAGGTCAGCGAGATTTGGCAGCGGTACCTCAGCGGGATCCATGGCCGGATCTACTGTCAGGGCCCGGACTGGCGGCTAGTGAGGACACAGGAGGTGGATCCTCTGTGCCAGAGAGGCGAAGGCACGGGTCGCACTGGAGGACCGGTTCTAAGTAGCTACCGATTTTCACCAGAGCCCGCCGCAAGGCGGGATGGACTTGCTGCGGCGGTAGCAACCAGGTCGTGTCCCCCAGTAGCGGCTCGACTTCTCTGGCAGCTGAGATAGGCACGGTACACTGGGACTAGGCAGAGGCAAGGCCAGACGTAGCGGAAGGTCAGGGCAGGTGGCAATGGTACGTATTCAGGGGCAACGGCAGAAGGTCAGATACACTGGAAAGGCAAGTACAAAACGCTTTCTCAGGGCACTAAGGCAACAAGATCCGGCAAGGACAGGAAGGGGGAGTGGGTTTTTAAGTGTTTTGGAGTGTGACACAGTAATTGGACCAGGCACCAATCAATGGTGCACTGGCCCTTTAAATTTAAGAAGACCGGCGCGCGCGCGCCCTAGAGAGCAGCGGGACCGCGCGCGCCGGGACGGAGCAGGAGGAGGAGGCCGGTGAGCAGAATGGGATGCGATCCGTGGGCGGACAGGTGCCGCCGCAAGGATCGCATCCCCGCCAGCATCAGAGCAGCGCTCACGGTCAGAGGAGCCGACCGGAGCGCTGCAGGGAGACAGACGCCGCGGGCGCTCCGGGATGGATGGGACACCCGGAGCGCTCGGCGTTACAGCCCCCTTAATGACCAGGCCATTTTTTGCGATTAGGCACTGCGTCGTTTTAACTGACAATTGCACAGTCTTGCGACGCTGTACCCAACAAAATTGATGTCCTTTTTTTCCCCACAAATAGAGCTTCCTTTTGGTGGTATTTGATCACCTCTACGGTTTTTGAAAAAAATATATATATTTTTAACTTTCTGCTATAATAAATATCCCCAAAAAATTTAAAAATAAAGACATTTCTTCATCAGTTTAGGCCAATATGTATTCTTCTACATATTTTTGGTAAAAAAAAATCACAATAAGCGTATGTTGATTGGTTTGCGCAAAAGTTATAGCGTCTACAAAATAGGGGATAGATTTATGGCATTTTTATTATTATTTTTTATTTACTAGTAATGGCGATGATCTGCGATTTTTAGTGGGACTGCAACATTGCGGAGGAAAGATCAGACACATTTTAGGGACCATTGACATTTATACAGCAATCAGTGCTATAAAAATGCACTGATTACTGTGTAAATGTCACTGACAGGGAAGGGGTTAACATTAGGGGGCAATCAAGGGGTTAAATGTGTTCCCTGGAAGGTGTCTCTAACTGTGGGGGGTGGGACTGACAGGAGGAGGAGAGAGATCGCTGTTCCTAATCACTAGGTACAGTAGATCTGTCTCTCCTCCCCTGTCAGAATGGGGATCTGTATGTTTACATCGACAGATCCCCACTGTTCCTCTCTGTGGAGCGATCGGGAAATGCCGGCAGACATTGCAGCCGCCAGCCACGCGCATCAGCTCTGGCGTCGTGCCATGGGCGCGCCCCCCTGACGCTCTTTTTTTAAACAAGCCAAGGTACACCTAAGGCAATTTGCCCAGGAGAGCCAACCTGCCGCAGTATAATTACGGTGGCTGGTCCTTAAGAGGTTAAAGGGAAAATGTGTCTTGTCTTCAGTAATAAATCTGTAGCAGAACTTTGCTAATCAATTGTATTTGGCTTCCCAGGATTACAGTCGAAAGGGGTTTCAAATACACTGTATACCTGTCACAGAGATTATGCTGAGAGAGGTGCAGCCTGATTTGTGGATTTTTTGCTTGATAGATGTTTTTTTTTGATAAGTGACTATAAAATAAAACAGTGTTCCACTCCTCCAAATTGGATACCATTACCTGGTGCTCTATTGAAAGGTGGACTTCAAGTTATTATTATTTTTAATGCCTCAGCTTATTTCAAAAACAGTGTTACTTACCTCCCCTCAACAATACCTAGGCCATCTTCATGTTGCTTGCTCTCCGTATTTTTAATTTCCCTTCCCTTCCCCTCCCCTCCCCTCTTCCTAGCGCCCAAACAAGGGTGTTTAAAAAAGTTAAACAAAAAAAAATGTTACGTACTCCGCTGTATTGTGAACATATTGTACTTTTCTCTTCTCTGTTGCTTTTGCCCTTTTCTACTTTCCACCATGACCATGTAACATTTATTTGCAGAATTATGAGTCTCCCCCCCTTCTCCTGAAGAAGTAGGTCATTCCTGCAAAACTTATTTAGGTTTCATCTCCCTTGGACACCCCAGCTCATTGGCTTACCATATGAGGCTGAATTCTTTATGCCTAACCAGTTTATTTGTATATGTACAGTTGTAAAATAAACTTAAGTTGCACTGATGAATGATACTGATGGTTTAAATGTGTGACATAAAAATCCATGTGAAAACGTATGAGAAAAACAGAAAAACACTAAGAGATTGCGAGGAAAAATACACATAAAAATACGCGTGTCCCAGGACGACGTCAGGTGTGACGAAACGCATAGGAAAGAGCGACGTGCTGACGTCACAGCGTGTACGCAGGTCTCGGAAGCAACAGGCTGCTATCGAGAGCCGGCCGGCTCAACAATTTTAAATTGCATTTTTTACTCTACGGAATTGTAAGTGCAATCTTGCTTTTTAAGTTTAATAAAATATAAGGATTTACACTATGCAAGCCTTTTGTTCTTACATGGGGACCTATTGATCACACACTAATTTGAGGACATCCATTGGTGAAAAGGCTGAGAGATTTAGTGCACAGCACAGAGACCCGAGGCTGGGTAACAAGCCACAGGCGTATTTGATCTCCTATAACAAGGGATCATTGTAAGCTGGTAAGCTGGTAAGCCACAGTGCATGCAGGGGTGGAGGCACTTTTCTATCTTACCTTTTCACTTCTTCTTGGGTGTCTTGATCATGTGTCACCGTGGATGAATTTATCGATACATCATATATGGACTATTTATATAAAAACAAAAAGGTCAACGCTGCGCTAGAAAATAATAATGTTTGAAACGTAAAAAACTTTATATAAAGAAGTGGATAAGATGCCTGTACCAAAAAGCTTGATACAAACTCTAAATATATGGTATAGTGAGGTACGGCGCTAAAATATGATCAGATCCCCATGGTGAAGGGGAAGTGAAATAGTGAATATAGTTACTACTGCAATTTAAACAAATAACATATAAGACAATGATTGTGTGAATATCAGTGTATCAATAAATCAAAATAGCATATCAATGTGAAATAATAACCATCAAAAAAGGAAAAGGATGGGAAAAAGGGTAAACATTGGTATAAATAAATGAATACAAAAACCAAAATAAGTAGCTAGAGCACTGATCAAAAAATGATATTATCAAAGTCCCAAAATCCAGAAAACGATTACAAATAAAAAGATTCAAAGTCCCAATTGTGAATAGCGTGAGAATAATCATAAAATAAACTGTGCATTTAAATATTAAAGATGTAATTCCATAGATGTACAGAGGATGAAAAAAAACTTGTGATGATAGGACCTTCATCCACTAAGAAGACACCCAGAAGTGAGTATGTAGTCTCCTTACCACAAATAGATGACCGCTATTACGGTGGTCTCTTCAGGCACAGGGGTTTAAAGTCTCCCAATAGACCTATGCTTCTGTCTGGATATCAGAGATTTGTGACCAATCTTTGCATCTCAGAAAGATAAAAACGAGAGAAACTTCATAGTGTAATACTATACTGCAGGGTTTATTAAGCCAGAAAATGTATAAAATCACACTTACAATGTTGAAGTTCGTAATGCGCGGTGTTATATAAAATGGATGAAAGGTTCTGGTTCTGTTTGGTTCTGTTGGACCTTCTTGGCTCGAGCTGGACTCAGGATCTGTGGAAGTCTCTCTGACCGGTCGGATATTCAAGACACCAATAAACAGTGAATGGGTATACTAGAATATGTCATTTAATGGTTACATGTCCTTTTTTATACACAGCGAGAAAAGTTGCCTCCCTCCTATGGACCTATCAGCAATAAGCAAAAACCTCATGAGTTAGACAAAAATAAATTCTAACAGGTTTTTTGACTTCTGCAAAAGCGGTCAGTTAACATACGTCAATTGTGGTCAAACTAGACATGTTCTGACATTTGAAACAGGAAGATAAGAAACGCCAGATGTCAGTGCGGTCAATCTGTCAGTTAAAAAGCAGAAGTGAGATAAACTTTTTCCCGGAAAAGGCCTAACCACAAAGTCACATTTCAACCTAAATATACATGCCTGTTACACAGAAGAAAGATTAGCTTAACCACAAAAAGTCACATCTTGTTCACACTCATGTCAGAGAAACATTTTCTGTAAAATATATTTTTATTTGAGGAGAACTCTAACCATGAATATTGGTTCATGATCTTCTTATACCTTACAACCCCTCCTTATGATCATGGCTTCAAGAATTGAAGCCCATCGATAATTGGATTATTCATTATACCATTTTCGTTTAGTATGTACCGTGGACATCATCAAGATTGTTTCCTTAGAACCCTGTTTCTTTTTACTAGTGATCTTTCCAATTGTCCAGACAATTAACTTAAATACTAAATATAACAGTAGAATGAAGATTAACACCATTACTACTGTTATAGCCATTTGTCTGAGAAATGAGAAAATACCTGTGCCCCCCAATCCTCCCTCTCCAAAGGGGCTCCATGTTTTCGCGATATCCCTCGCCTCCTGTTGCAATTTATTTACCTCTTTCCTATGTTGGGCAATTACATCATAGTAATCAGGAATCTCAACAGATGTGTTGTGGATCCAAGTGCAGCACTCATAATCCTCCGTAACTTCACACAGGCCAGTGAGTGCAGCACTCATGCTTTCAATAGCAAGATCATGAAGTTCTAATTGTTTTCTGATTGCTCTAGTTTCAATATTTAAACTAGTAATATCATCAGAGTTCTTTACTAATACATCATCTATAATATTTGTATAATTATTAAGCCTTTTCATTAAATCTATCCCCCAACCTGTCCAGGAAGGGAACCAGGCCCAAGCCATATCTTTTTCGAAAAATAACTCCCTTTTATTTCTGTGTTTGAGGGGGTACCTAGGATGCATGCTAGCTTCAAGGAGGTGTGTTCCCTTGCTATCTCCTACTATATCCATAATGGGGACTAGGGATGCAAGATAACACCATCCTTGGGGTTCAGTGGGGATCCAAGGGTAACAGCTTTTTCCACAACAAATATAAATACTGTCTCCTAGAGCTAAAGGTCGTTTGTTAAATATTGTCATCATTTCATCAGAAAAACCAGAGAAGGTTAAACTTGACAATAATTTTCCTACTGTGGAAGTGGAACTGGAGTTAAGAAAGTTTATTAGAGTGGAGTTTAGGGCAGGTTCTGAAGTATGAAAGAAAGGGCTTTCAATTGAAGTCATTGAAAAGTTAATTGTAGCTTGTTGGCACACTTTAGCTCCCTTTGTGGAGTTTCCCAAACTAAAACACCAGTCTGGGGAATGACTTCTACCAATAATTTGGAAAGTAAGGTTATTATCTGAAAGTGTTCTTGCGACATTTGTAAGGACGACAGGTGGTGTGCCGTTTAGGAGAGGGGTGAAGTTTAGAGGTACTGCCATTAGGGGGATCCTAGCAGTGCTAGGATGGAGTTTACTACATATCCAACATTTTTCATATCCTGATTTTTGAGCATAAGCATACTTAAATTTAAGCAGCAGCATTTTACCACTAAAATTGTCTTCCATACTTCTTTTTGGTCTGTTAGAATTATCTGACCAACAGTGTCCTACGATTATGAGCATTAAAATAAACAATGTAATCATTAAGGAAAAAAGAAAAAGTTTTGCCGAAGTGACCCCTCCTTTTTGACCATTAGTGTCTATGGGTATGGAACTCTGAGTTTCTTGTTTTTTATGGTCCACTAGGGAGTATTTTCCGGATCCTTTTCTGGAATACTCTCCAGAACAGAGGTCTTTGTCTTCTCCTTCACCTTCTTCCAGTTTCCCCCTCGGAAATGTCTTTAGTCTGGATGCATGGATCCATTGTGGTCCTTGATCTGTAAGAACGGCTGTTCTGGCAACCTTCAAAATTTCAAATGGTCCTTGGAAGATAGGGCCTGGTTGTTTCCGGACGGCAAGTTGTTTTATCAATACTTTGTCTCCTGGGATATACGGATGTGTAGGCTCTGTGGAGAGAGGAGGGAAAGTGACAGCAACCTTGTCCTCTGTTTCACTAAGGCTACTTACCAGATGTTTCACGTACTCTTCCTGTAAAGAATAAAGATTAAACTCCTCTCCCTCATCAGGTTTCCTCTGTGCTGGCCTACCCATAAGTATTTCAAATGGTGACAATCCTGTTCTAGAATTAGGGGCTGTCCTAATTTGAAACAAAACTGCTGGGAGGTAATCAATCCACCCTTTCATGGTTCCTCCTGTTGCCTTTTTAAGTTTATCCTTTATATTTCTGTTCATTCTTTCCACTATTCCTGCGCTTTGTGGATGATATGGAATATGTAATTTCCATTGAATGCCCAGGAGTTTTGCAAGATCCTGGGTAAGAGCAGCTGTAAAAGCTGGACCTTGGTCTGACCAGATTTTGGCTGGTAACCCATACCTCGAAATCCAGTGATTTATTAGTGCTCTTGATGCTATTTTGGCTGTCTCTCCTGTAGTTGGGATAGCCTCGACCCAAGAACTAAACTTGTCCACTATAACTAAAAGATATTTTATATTTCCTTTCTGTTTTGGCATATGTGTAAAGTCTATTTGTAGATCTTGGAGGGGGCCTATAGGGGGGGGGAAGCAAGTTTCCATGTATACCCTGCTTCTTGCACTGTACATTGTTTTGTGCACAAGTAAGACATGAGTCTATCAACTGGGCAACGAGGTGTGTATCATTGACCGTGCTGAAAGACTGTCTGCACATTGTCAAAACTGTTTTCCTTCCTAGGTGAGCTGGACCATGTAAGTAAGAAATCAAAAGAGGGGCAGCTGACTCTGGTATACCTATTACTCCCTCCTTGCTTGACCAGATGCCACTTGGCACGCTGGTCAAGTTCTGACCTTCCCAGAAAGCTATGTCCTCTCTTGATGCTTTGTCCTGTAACATTCTCACAGTATTTGGGAATTCTGGTGAACTGAAATCTGTGGCAAACAGTGTTAGATTGGGCTGGGCCTCGTGTGCCGAATCGGCTGCTATTTTAGCAACTCTGTCTGCCAAGGCATTGCCCTGAGCTTCTTTGGACTTGTCAAATGAATGTCCCTTTACTTTTATAACATTGATTTTTCTGGGCATCTGTAGGGCTGTGAGTAAGGCAAGAACAAATTCCTTATTGGCAATTTGTTTGTTGTCTGCAGTTTTAAACCCTCGTTTTTTCCAAATGAGTCCATAATCGAAAATTATGCCAAAAGCATATCTGCTA
Organism: Rana muscosa; assembly: GCA_029206835.1. NCBI lineage: Eukaryota > Metazoa > Chordata > Amphibia > Anura > Ranidae > Rana > Rana muscosa. The sequence goes on from CM055122.1 coordinate 211,129,648, forward strand.
TCAGTATATATATTTACATCTTTATCTTTAAATAGTTGACATGCTCTGGTGAGTGCATGGAGCTCAGCTTGTTGTGCTGAATTGGCCCCTAAAGGAGAAGCCTCAACCACAACATCAGGTAGCATCACTACTGCATAGCCTGTCTTATATGTGTTATCACTAGGCCTGGAACAACTGCCATCCACAAATACATCCAGGAAATCTGGGTTTGGTTTATCAGTTAAATCCACCCTTGGCAATGTTTGTTGAAGTAAATTGTCATTACAATTATGGTTTACTTCTGGTTCAGTATATGGAAGCTGCAATAGCGCGTGTAGCAATCGTACTGCAGGAGTCGTTTCTGAACAAGATTTTATTTCCAAATGTGTTGTATTCAGAAGTATAATTTCATACCCACTGGACCTTTGGGCTGTAATATGCTGGGTATGCATATTTTGTAACAATTGTGCCACTGAATGTGTGGTATAGAGAATAGTGGGTGTGCCCAGAGTGATTTTAGAAGCTTCCTTAACTGCCATTGCATTTGCTGCAAGAGTTTGCAGGCATCCTGGCATTCCCTGTACCTGGAGTGGCAGTTTCTTTGATAGGTATGCCACTGGTCTTAAGTTTGTCCCATGGGGTTGGGCCAATACTGCTGCAAACGAAGGCCCTCGCACCACACAGTAAAGTGAGAACGGTTTGTCATAGGAAGGGAGACCTAAAGCAGGAGCCCGCGAGAGGGAAGTCAGAAGAGCGAGGAAGGCCTCTTTCATATCCTCTGTATATTCAATTGTTTTAGGGGCACCCGCAGCTGTAGCTGGACGTAAAATGGAATCCGAAAAAGAACAGTCAGGTATCCACTGTCGACAGTAGACAATTGAGCCTAAAAAGGAAAGCAATGCAGCTTTGTCCTTTGGTGGGCAGAGACAGCGGAGAGCTTGGACTCGTGCCGGGGATATCAATCTGGTCCCATCTGTGATAATACAGCCAAGATATTCAACTCTGTCCCTACACCACTGGATCTTTTTCCTAGACGCCAAGTGACCTTTTAGGGCGAGGTGATTCATCAGGCTTACTGTGTCCTTCTCACACTGTGCCCTGCTCTCACTACAAACAAGTAGGTCATCTACGTACAACAGGATTGTGGAGCCTTCAGAGGGCGTCCAATCGTCCATAGTTTTTTTCAAAACTATGCTAAAAGCCGCGGGGCTATCAATAAACCCTTGAGGGAGGCGTGTCCAGGTCAGCTGACCCCCTCCCCAGACAAATGCAAATAGGTGTTGGAATTGTGGATCAACATCAATACTAAAAAATGCATTTGAAAGATCCAATACGGTGTAGCACTTGGAGTTTGCAGGTATATTGGTAAAAATTGAGGTAATATCAGATACCAATGGGGGAAGAGGAATCACACGCTTGTTTACCCCTCTCAGATCCTGAACCAACCTCCAGGTACCATCCGCTTTCCTAACTGGATTAATGGGAGTATTCCAGGGACTGACAATTTCCCTGAGGATTCCCAACTTTTTATATTCCTCTATTTGGGGCTGTATTCCCGATACCTTTTCAGTAGACAATGGGTATTGTTTCTGATAATAGGGGAGTGTATTAGGCGGCATAGTGGGCACATAAGGTGTACAGGGTATGTGTCCTACTTCCGTTTTAGTTCCTGCCCAGATGTCATGGTTTTCTAATGTGGCTGGCAGTGACATAAAGTAACCCAAAAGGTCTTTCCTTTTTGGCATAGTGAGGTCACATTTAGCCGATTTGGCTATGATGCCCCCTTGTTGGTCAAATTTTACAATAATTTGTAATGCAGACATTAAATCCCTTCCCATAAGGGACAGGGGACAGTCTGGTAGAACTGCAAAGGACATTTCAGTAAGGTAATTATCTTGCATGTCCTTTACTAGCAGTGGCGGTGTGATTTTGTGGTTGACGCTTGTCCCATTTATTCCCATAGAGCATCCCTCGGTGCATTCTTTACTTTCAAAGTGGGGGTCCTTAAGACACGAGGTCGACGCCCCTGTGTCTAACAGAAATTTGACCACCCTGCCTTCTACTTTTAAAACCACTTGAGGCAGGGTTTTCCAGTGTGAGGAGAAAAAATGCATCACCAAGGATGGGTACTGCCCCGGGCATCCCTATTGGGGGTTTTCGTCCTGATATCCTGGCCAATGTACCTGTATCTCTTCTGTGGTGTTTCTGGGTGATCTTGTTTGGTATGGCTGCTGCTGTTGCCTATATTGGGGGTGTACTGGAACTGACTGGGATCTCTGTTGTGGCTGCTGTTGTTGTGTGTCATATCTTGGTCTGGGCAGATACTGAGATCTTGGTTGAGATCTCACTCTGTAGCCTCCCCTACCTCCCCTAGGGAAGTTATCCCTGGCTCCCTTTCTTTGGGGACATTCTGATTTCCAGTGGTTTGGATCCCCACAATTAAAACAACCCTGATCCTGATTATGGGGAGGATAATTCCTTCTAGGTATGGCTCCTGAACTTGGTTCACTGACCATAGCTATGTTTGGATTTTCTTCTGTAATAGCGGTGAACAATCCTCCTTTAGTGTTAAATACCCCTGAGGATTCCCTCTCCTTTATGTCAGCTATGAATCTATCTGAGGTCATTACCGCCCATTTTGTGTTTATCAGTTTGATTATTTGGGTGGCCCTTGGATCTCCATTATTTATGGCTGTACTCACGAATAGTTGATCATTGTCTATTCCACAACTTTTATATAATTTATGTAATCTAGTGACAAAGGTGTAGAAATCCTCTCCTGACTGTTGTTTGCAAGATATCAAATCATGCAACATAGTGGTGTTTTTATATGCCTTGAGCCAAGCCTGTAACAATGAGTTCCAAAAAATATTCCAATCCTCCCCAGCCTCATATAACTTTGCATCCTTGGCCCATTGACCTATATTTATGTCAGCTTGGGAATCGGGGTCTACATTTTGAAGTATGGTATTAAGATCTTCAGGAGACATTCTTGTTCCTGAACAGTATCTTTGCAGAAAGGTCACCGCCTGTCTGGGGTCCTTTCTTGGTTTGGGACATGTGTCTCTAAATTCCTTGACCGTACCCAATGGTAATGGTATTTGCACCTGTGTATCTCCCATTGTAATGAAAGGAAAAACCCGACTAATTGGAGCTGTCTGATCCTCTTCATCATCTGATGGTGTGGGTGCCTGGCGTTGAGGGGTCATACTTAAGCTACTCTGAAAATCCTTACTTAACCCATCTCCAGATATATAATCAGCCTTCTTCACTAGATTGGTTTCTGGGTAGCCCGAGTTTCTAAGTCCACGTATTATCCCCTTTATTTCTCCTAATCTATCTCTACGTTCCTGTAACTCTCTCAGCTCTCCTTCTATCACTTTTTCTTCATCTTCCTCTTTTTTAATACACTGTTCTTCCTCCTTTACTAATTGACTTAAACGTTCCTGTATCTGTCTTCTATCTTCCCCCTCTCGTAACCAATTAGTTCCCTTTTGTTTAGCTATGGTTAATACTCCTGTTATAACATTTGGATCTAACGAGGGGTATATTTTCTTTGGGACAAGGGATTCATCTTTTACCATAGCATATGGAGGGGGTTTTTCTTGATAAAAATTAGGGGGAGCTGATGGACTTCCTATTGCGTCTTCTAATTGCTCTTTCTTTTCCATTTTTACACTTGTATATTTCTTTCTATATTCCTTCATACCCTTTGCCCAAATCTTACAACATTTAGTCATGTAATCTTTGTCAAGGTCTTTTATGGGATAATTATACTGTTTATGTTGGCCACATAGTCTGGTTACTTCCTCCCACTCTTCCTCGGAACATGGTCCGTATTCCCCCAAACATGGCACTTCTAACTGATGTGCTCTTTTTAAAACTAGTGACCAAAAAGGATCAGTATAATTTTTCCCATAATTGACTTTAATGTAATCAATCGGAGAGGGTTGGTGCTGCTTACCTTCAGCTTCCTTTCCTGCTTGATTACCCATTATAGCAAACAACAATACTTATACTTTAAAATTAAAAAAATTCTGTCTTGCTTTCTCTATTTCGTTCCAGGGACGGAAAATGTCCTTAAACTTATGACAATTTATAGATTTATGACAAGGAACCCAGTGTTCTCCTTTTTTAAATACAACCAGACACTGTATTTCTGCTACACTTAGTCCCTCGAACACCGGACTGGGGGGTAGTATGTTGTGTATATTAAACCTTAACATATGTTGTTTTGATCCCTGGAACATAGGACCCTTGCCAATTTTGACATGATACCCCCCTGGAACAATTGCCACTAATGACGTGGTCTTCCCTTTATAAGCAAACAATAAACCAGTTTTACATTCAGGACAACAATATACAGTTGACATTTAAAAAGGTAACCCTTTTTGTGTACACCTTTAGATATAGAGTTTCCACAGATCCGTCCTATGTAGAGAAGAATTTAAGATTCTTTCTCAATCTAATAACCTGGTCTGGCCAACCTAGCGAGACCCTCTGTATCTATTCTAAATCTACCTTTCAATCTTAACAGTGTCCCAGAAAACTTGTAGTTTTCTCGAGAGTCTACTTTATGGTGAACCAATTGACAAGGCAAGACTGTTGTTCCCAATAATAATTAAAGGGGGTCTTACCTGTTCAATTGGATCACCCCACTTCTGGTACCACTGAAAGGTTCTGGTTGTGTTTGGTTCTGTTGGACCTTCTTGGCTCGAGCTGAAAAAAAACTTGTGATGATAGGACCTTCATCCACTAAGAAGACACCCAGAAGTGAGTATGTAGTCTCCTTACCACAAATAGATGACCGCTATTACGGTGGTCTCTTCAGGCACAGGGGTTTAAAGTCTCCCAATAGACCTATGCTTCTGTCTGGATATCAGAGATTTGTGACCAATCTTTGCATCTCAGAAAGATAAAAACGAGAGAAACTTCATAGTGTAATACTATACTGCAGGGTTTATTAAGCCAGAAAATGTATAAAATCACACTTACAATGTTGAAGTTCGTAATGCGCGGTGTTATATAAAATGGATGAAAGGTTCTGGTTCTGTTTGGTTCTGTTGGACCTTCTTGGCTCGAGCTGGACTCAGGATCTGTGGAAGTCTCTCTGACCGGTCGGATATTCAAGACACCAATAAACAGTGAATGGGTATACTAGAATATGTCATTTAATGGTTACATGTCCTTTTTTATACACAGCGAGAAAAGTTGCCTCCCTCCTATGGACCTATCAGCAATAAGCAAAAACCTCATGAGTTAGACAAAAATAAATTCTAACAGGTTTTTTGACTTCTGCAAAAGCGGTCAGTTAACATACGTCAATTGTGGTCAAACTAGACATGTTCTGACATTTGAAACAGGAAGATAAGAAACGCCAGATGTCAGTGCGGTCAATCTGTCAGTTAAAAAGCAGAAGTGAGATAAACTTTTTCCCGGAAAAGGCCTAACCACAAAGTCACATTTCAACCTAAATATACATGCCTGTTACACAGAAGAAAGATTAGCTTAACCACAAAAAGTCACATCTTGTTCACACTCATGTCAGAGAAACATTTTCTGTAAAATATATTTTTATTTGAGGAGAACTCTAACCATGAATATTGGTTCATGATCTTCTTATACCTTACAATGGATATGATCGGGGCGGCTCCACGAGGGTTCCTGTGTTTTCTTTGCTCGCTGTGACCATCGATAAGGCATGATGACGTCAGAGACACAGGCCATACCCAACGCTTTTCGTCACTAAAGGACGTCGTCTGGGGATTGGTTGCTGTGTCGGCGTCACCATGCTTGCCCTTAAATAATGCCCCGACTCCATCTTAACTAAGGGCCGGGGAAAAGAGGGTATGGAGAGCAAGACAAGGGCACGGCCATCTTAACTGCGGGACACCATAGGAAACAGTGGAAGCCTGAAATAACTAGCACCACCATCTAGTGGTGAAAAAGTGGTAATGCAAACTGGTAAAAAAAAAATTGGAATCACAGCGGAAATACAAACAAAGGAAGTCAAGTGGACACCGCGCAAACAGTCATCACGAACGTATTAAAATGCTTCAAAAGACTATAACATATTTTCAATTAATAAATAATGATAAAACCTCAAAAAGTTCATACGTGGAACCACATGTATATAAATACACAGAAAGGAAAAAATGTAGTTAAAAAATAATTAAAATATAGTAAAATATTGAAATTAAAAATGTAAATTAAAGACAGAGATGAAATCTAGGCGTTGTTTATAAAACAATTTATGTCCCAGTCTACATTTAAACCGTGGGGCACATAAGATCTCATGTGAAAAATCCACTTGGTTTCAAGTCTAGAGATCGAACAAACTTTATTGATGCCTCTCCAATGTGGGCGAAGTTTGTCGATCGGAATAAACAGGGTACCTGTGAGTTTTTGATCATGATATTTGGCATAATGTCTGGATAAATTGTGTTTAGTAAACCCACGTTTTATGTTTCCCACATATTCATCCAGGCGTACATGTAAAGCTCTTTTGGTACGTCCGATATATTGCTTAGAGCAGTGTTTCTCAACTCCAGTCCTCAAGGCGCCCCAACAGGTCATGTTTTCAGGATTTCCCTCAGATGAAACAGCTGCGGTAATTACTAAGGCAGTGAAACTGATCAAATCACCTGTGCAAAATAATAGAAAGACTGAAAACATGACCTGTTGGGGCGCCTTGAGGACTGGAGTTGAGAAACACTGGCTTAGAGCATGGACATTGGATTAAATAGACCACACACTCGGTGGAGCATGTGATGAATGAGTCAATGTTATAGGCTAGATTCGTCTGTGTAGACTGAAAAGTCTCAAACTTACATCCTCTAAATGAGTTAATTCGGCATATGTTACATTTACAACAAGGGTAAAAACCCTTCATTGATTGAAAAAATGGAATGGTTTTGGGAGGGTCAATGACGTTAGGAGCTACACTATGGCGTAAAAATTGTGCTCCTCTAAAGATAACGTGATGGGGATAAAGAAAGTAGCGCTGCCAAGAATGAAGAAGAAACAAATGAATGTCTCTCAAGATGACAAGGTGGAACTAATAAACAATAAAACAATAATGTGAATGTGTAAGCAAAAAGTCAAAAAAACACACCAACATGTAACTCGCAAAAAGAGTTATACAATGTGTCCATCAAAATAATGTGAAAAAACAATCAATGTAAGGACATGCAGGTGTATAGTTCGTCAAACAAAGAACATCTTCCGGTTAAAGGAATAGATGAAATACTCTTACCAGAGCCCGTGGATCTGCCTGTCGATGACAGCAGATCATGAAAGCATATGAAATCCACCCACGACAACGGACAGTTTGTCTGATGACATCTGTTGCTTTGGAGTCTTGATTTTAGCCGTTGGAACACAGTGATCGTCTACTTCAAAGCTTGGAGGGAAATCCTGGATAGTTTGAGCAAATCTGAGCTTGTGAGAAATCAGCCCGATTCCCAATCAATGTACAGGGAATTCTACCTCAAAAGAGACCGACCATGGGTAGCTGGATAGTATAGAGTGGATCCAAGTAGAAATCTCTTTACCTCACATGCATGAAAAAGAAGAGACAAGGCTCCAATGGTGTAGATCAAAAAAAAAAAAAAATTTGTTGTATAGGTTTTATTGAAATAAAACCAAAAATGTAACATTAAAAGTGATCACAAAAACAGAATAAAAAAGGCAATATGGGGAGTGGCGTACCAAGCCCTACGCGTTTCGTCCAAATAGGACTTCTACTGGGGCATCAACCTGCTCCCCCATATTGCACATACATATATACACCAAACAATCAAAGTAAGAAGGGGAAACAACCAATCAGGTGAGTTCCAACCTTCTTGGTCCGTGATTGGAGGAGAGACGACTGGATATCCAATCAAACTCGCAGCCTCCAGGCAGGGACCAATAAAAACATAGCAATGGAAAAAGCTCCTCCCAAGTCAACTGACATAACTCATTTGACCCCGGAAGTAATAGTGATCTAGCCAATGGTAGCCTTGTTTAAAAAGACCGCCAAAATGACAGAGGAGGTGATATACAGAAATCAACTCCCACACAATCAACTACCACTTCCCATTGGTCAATTGGAATAGCCAATGGTGGGCCAGCTCACCACTGACCAATCGGCTCAGATGAAAGGGCTCATTGGATCGGTGGAGGGATAGGGGGAGGTTCGTCGCATATCACGGCAACGCACCTGCATTAATGTAATCCCTCATTGGGTGCCTTACCCGTTATGGCTTCAGGGTATGGCCACTGGATATTTAAAGGCTATAAATGTCATTTACTGGCGTCTCTTCTCGTGAGACGCCAGTTACTATAAAAATGACGTCACGACGCATTGCGTCGTAACGATCACGTGGACCGCGGCGTGAACCGCAGCGTCACCACGCTGGAACGCAGCGCCGACCGGAAAAGGATCGGCCGCATCGGCTGCGCTCCAGCCCCGCGTAAAGGGAGGGACATGTATCTCCTATAAGAAAAGGAGACACACGCCCCCGTCACGTGAGTCGCAAAGCTGGGACGCAGCGCAAGCCAAGACCGCCGCGTAGACTGCGTTCCGGCTCTGCGTAGAAAAGAGGGAACACATCTCCATCATCCCAACAATTAGGATGATTAGAGACAAGTACCTCAATATACTATATGGCGCCCCACATCCATGCCAGAAGCTCTCCAGTGGGCACACACCCGACAGGAGTGGGGGCAGAGCTAATATAGGCAAAAATAAAAAGGAGAAAGAGAAGCATTCCTGTTAAGCATGGAGTGCCATCTTGTGGACATAAAAGAAAAAACAAAAAATCATAAGGAATCACTCCCCATAATGTTACCAATATCACAAACTGGGGTTCAAACAAGTCAAACACAAAGGTTTGCACTGCTGAACGCCAGCGTAATTAGTATTTATTAACTTAGATACACATGAATCCTAAAAAGTATATCTATATCTCGGAGATGGAAAATAAAAGGTATAGACCCACATATATGTATATATACATGTAATAATTATGCCAGATTGATAAACGAATTTATGTCCCATTCCACGTTCATACCAAACGGTTGGTATGTACGGAGTTCATGGATCCAGAAAGTTTCCAAACGGGACACTCCACGTATGCGGGATTCGCCCCTCCAATGGGGAACAAACTGGTCAATCACCAAAAATTGTGTCCCCATAGGATTACGATCGTGGTGTTGGAGGTAATGTCGGGGAACGCTGTGATTGGTTTTCCCCAGTTTAATATTATTTATGTGTTCATTGACCCGAATCGAAAAGGTCCTGATGGTACGACCAATATACTGTTTTTTACATGGGCAGGTCAAGAGATACACAATAAACTGTGTGGCACACGTGGTGAAATGTTTCATCTGGTATACCCGTAAGGTAACCGTGGACTGAAAGGTCTCGCTTTTCCGTCTGCCATGGGTGTTATGTAGGCATACGTTACACTTACGGCAAGGGAAATATCCCTTGCATTCTTGGAAAAATGTCAATCTTTTATGGGGGTCGATGATATTTGGAGCAATCTGACCTTGAATAGATCTGGCTCCCCTAAAGATGACATTTGACCGTTCGGGTAAAACAGGTCCCAGAATCCTATCGTTTTGGAGAACACCCCAGTGTTTCTTCAGAATTTCTTTTATTTGTCTAGACTGGACAGAGTAAGTGGTAACAAAAGACCATTTAAATCTTTCGTCCTTCACTTTTTTTGGACGTTCCTGGAGTAATGTGTTTCGATCGATCCGTAAGATCCGATCGATTTCCATATCCAGGTCGCCACTCTCATATCCCTTCTCTATAAATCTTTCCTTTAGAATAGCTGATTGAGTGACGAAATCTTCAACCTTAGTGCAGTTACGTCTTAATCGGAGAAACTGACCACCGGGTATGGATTTCAGCCACTGGGGATGATGGCAACTGTCTATCGGGATATACCCATTACGGTCTGTGGGTTTGAAATAAGTATTGAACTCCAGATGTTGGTCAATCACTTTAATCTCTATGTCCAAGAAATGTATAGAGGAAGAGCTAGCCGCATGGCTCAGCCTAATCCCTCTATCATTCAAATTGAGTGTGGACATAAATTGGTCCAGTGATTCCTGGTCTCCCTTCCATAGGAGGAGAATGTCGTCTATATACCTCGCCCAAAGGACCAATTCAGGTCTCCTGAGGGCATAGACGACATCCTCCTCCCATTTGGCCATGAATAAATTGGCCAGGCTGGGAGCAAACTTTGCCCCCATAGCAACCCCCTTGGTCTGTAAATAAAAATTATTCTGAAACCAAAAATAATTGTGTTTCGCTGCAAACCTCAGGAGCTGCATAATGAAATTACGTTGGATAATTGAAAGGGTACTGTTGGTGGATAAATAGTGTTCCACAGCATTAAAGCCCAACTCGTGGGGAATGCTCGTGTATAAGGCTGTGACATCAGCCGTAGCCAAAATCGTCCCAGCCTGGAAGTCAACGGATTCCAAAAGCCTAATAGTATCACCGGTGTCTTTTAGAAAGGAAGGCATAAGTCTAACCAATGGTTGGAGATGGAAATCTATGTATTTCCCAATCCTGGCCGTCACAGAGTCAATCCCACTCACTATGGGACGACCAGGAGGGTTGACAGGATCTTTATGCACCTTAGGGAGGTAATATATAGCTGGAATCCTGGGTGCTATTGGAACTAAGTAGCTCTTCTCTTTCTTATCAAGGATCCCCAAAGAGAAACCCTCGTTAATCAGTTCCGTCAGAGCCTTCTTATATTGGACGGTGGGATTCCCATTCATTAGAATGTAAGTCTCCGAGTCACCCAATATTTTATCCATCTCCTTGACGTAGTCTGATTTGTCCAGCACAACAATGGCACCGCCATTTTCCATCTCCGAGATATAGATATACTTTTTAGGATTCATGTGTATCTAAGTTAATAAATACTAATTACGCTGGCGTTCAGCAGTGCAAACCTTTGTGTTTGACTTGTTTGAACCCCAGTTTGTGATATTGGTAACATTATGGGGAGTGATTCCTTATGATTTTTTGTTTTTTCTTTTATGTCCACAAGATGGCACTCCATGCTTAACAGGAATGCTTCTCTTTCTCCTTTTTATTTTTGCCTATATTAGCTCTGCCCCCACTCCTGTCGGGTGTGTGCCCACTGGAGAGCTTCTGGCATGGATGTGGGGCGCCATATAGTATATTGAGGTACTTGTCTCTAATCATCCTAATTGTTGGGATGATGGAGATGTGTTCCCTCTTTTCTACGCAGAGCCGGAACGCAGTCTACGCAGCGGTCTTGGCTTGCGCTGCGTCCCAGCTTTGCGACTCACGTGACGGGGGCGTGTGTCTCCTTTTCTCATAGGAGATACATGTCCCTCCCTTTACGCGGGGCTGGAGCGCAGCCGATGCGGCCGATCCTTTTCCGGTCGGCGCTGCGTTCCAGCGTGGTGACGCTGCGGTTAACGCCGCGGTCCACGTGATCGTTACGACGCAATGCGTCGTGACGTCATTTTTATAGTAACTGGCGTCTCATGAGAAGAGACGCCAGTAAATGACATTTATAGCCTTTAAATATCCAGTGGCCATACCCTGAAGCCATAACGGGTAAGGCACCCAATGAGGGATTACATTAATGCAGGTGCGTTGCCGTGATATGCGACGAACCTCCCCCTATCCCTCCACCGATCCAATGAGCCCTTTCATCTGAGCCGATTGGTCAGTGGTGAGCTGGCCCACCATTGGCTATTCCAATTGACCAATGGGAAGTGGTAGTTGATTGTGTGGGAGTTGATTTCTGTATATCACCTCCTCTGTCATTTTGGCGGTCTTTTTAAACAAGGCTACCATTGGCTAGATCACTATTACTTCCGGGGTCAAATGAGTTATGTCAGTTGACTTGAGAGGAGCTTTTTCCATTGCTATGTTTTTATTGGTCCCTGCCTGGAGGCTGCGAGTTTGATTGGATATCCAGTCGTCTCTCCTCCAATCACGGACCAAGAAGGTTGGAACTCACCTGATTGGTTGTTTCCCCTTCTTACTTTGATTGTTTGGTGTATATATGTATGTGCAATATGGGGGAGCAGGTTGATGCCCCAGTAGAAGTCCTATTTGGACGAAACGCGTAGGGCTTGGTACGCCACTCCCCATATTGCCTTTTTTATTCTGTTTTTGTGATCACTTTTAATGTTACATTTTTGGTTTTATTTCAATAAAACCTATACAACAATTTTTTTTTTTTTTTTATCTACACCATTGGAGCCTTGTCTCTTCTTTTTCATGCATGTGAGGTAAAGAGATTTCTACTTGGATCCACTCTATACTATCCAGCTACCCATGGTCGGTCTCTTTTGAGGTAGAATTCCCTGTACATTGATTGGGAATCGGGCTGATTTCTCACAAGCTCAGATTTGCTCAAACTATCCAGGATTTCCCTCCAAGCTTTGAAGTAGACGATCACTGTGTTCCAACGGCTAAAATCAAGACTCCAAAGCAACAGATGTCATCAGACAAGCTGTCCGTTGTCGTGGGTGGATTTCATATGCTTTCATGATCTGCTGTCATCGACAGGCAGATCCACGGGCTCTGGTAAGAGTATTTCATCTATTCCTTTAACCGGAAGATGTTCTTTGTTTGACGAACTATACACCTGCATGTCCTTACATTGATTGTTTTTTCACATTATTTTGATGGACACATTGTATAACTCTTTTTGCGAGTTACATGTTGGTGTGTTTTTTTGACTTTTTGCTTACACATTCACATTATTGTTTTATTGTTTATTAGTTCCACCTTGTCATCTTGAGAGACATTCATTTGTTTCTTCTTCATTCTTGGCAGCGCTACTTTCTTTATCCCCATCACGTTTGTAATTTTTGTCACATTATGTAGCAGCTTTTTTCTTCTTTTTTGCTTTTTTCACATTTAGCGCAATATTTACCATACTTTCACCCTCTAAAGATAACCACTGGTCGGTCAGGGATATTAGGGCCCAAAATCTTGTAATTTTTTTAAGATATTCTAATGTTTAATGAAAATTTTCTTGACAGAAAAATGTTGATTCGAGTAACCCGTAATCATGGAACACCCAAAACGGTTATCCATAGTTTGGTTAATTCTACCCAATCCATTTAGCATCAGATCCCTGTCCATTTCTCCAACGTTCTTAATGGTTTCATCAATGTTTTTCTCAATGTAACCCTTTTCCAAAAACCGAGATTTTAAAACCTGTGCTTGTTGGTAATCAAAAAGAGTTGTGCAATTCCTCCTAATCCTTTGAAACTGGCCCTTAGGGACTGCATTAAGCCATGAGGTATGATGACAGCTTGATAATGGAATGAAAGCATTCTGGTCAGTCTCCTTAAAATATGTGGCAGTAGTCAAACGCCCCTCATTAACTGAAATATCAAGGTCGAGGAAATGAATTTGAGATTGACTTGCCTCATATTGTAAGGAGATGCCTCTATTATTGGAATTCAATTTGGAAAAAAAGGTTTCAAGTGAGGGGAGATCACCCTCCCACAGGAGCAGGTCATCATCGATGTACCTTTTCCAAAAGCGAAGCTCACTTGGTGGGTTGGTGTCAATAATCTCCCTTTCCCAATAGGCCATAAACAAGTTGGCAAGGCTTGGCGCAAATTTAGCGCCCATAGCAACACCACATGTTTGCAAATAAAAATTTCCTCCAAACCAAAAATAATTATGACTGGTGGCAAAAATCAAAAGGTTAATAATAAAATCCTTTTGTAAGGCAGATAAGGTATAATTTTGTTCATGCAATATAATGGTATAGAGAGATACAACGTTCGCAGTTGCCAGGATAAAACCTTCTCTATCGGCCAATAAGTTGATAACTTGGGTTGTATCCCATAGGTAAGAAGGGGTTACTGTGACCAGGGGCTGCAGAAACTCATCTATATATCTGCCTATTCGTGCCATCACCGAATCTATGTCGCTGATGATGGGGCGGCCTGGTAGTTTGGACATGCTTTTATGAACTTTCGGCAAGAAATATATATGACTGATACCCTTGGTGCAGAGGGTACAAGGTGTGCTTTTTCTTTTTTATTTAAGATACCTAAACAAAAACCTTCATCAATTAAAGATGTAAGTTCCCTCTTAAACTTAACAGTGGGATTTGATGCCAGTTGTGTGTAGGTTGAACTAGCGGATAAAAGCCTATTCATCTCTGTCAAATAATCACTTTTATCTAAAATAACGACATCACCACCCTTGTCAGCAGGGCGTATGACTATGTCATTACGAGCACATATCTGCTTCAAGTTGTTTTGAAATTCATGGTTACTTCTAAACCTCGGTGTATTAAGAGCCACTATATCCTTGAGTACCAGCTCTTTAAAAGTTTGTACAGATGGGGCAACGAAACCAGGGGGGTTAAATAAAGAAGTATTCGAAAATTTGGTATGTCGAGTTGGAACTACATTTGCTGTTCTACCACTGATGAATGAAGAACATTCACAGAGTTCTGTGAATGAATGAACTATAAATACCGTCTCCCATTGTGGCAGACAGCTTGTAGTTCTGATTAGCTCTCTCATAGTTCATTGATTCTTCTGCTCTTCAGTAACTGTCTGCCCATATAGGAGGCATGGGCAGACAGCTATATTGAGAGTCTGTATGAGCCTGACATTGCACCCATGACCTGCTGATCATGGGTGCAATGCTCTGCAGGCTCCTAAGGAAAAATATAATAAATGTAAAAATGTGCATGTATTATTTTTTTTAAAAGTGAACTTATCCTTTAAGAAAGAAAAATCTGTTTTATCATTAGTAATAAACCTGTCACAAATCCATCACAGTAAGCAGAGACTTTGCTCATTGAAAGTCAGCCTCTAATTGTATCATAAATTTGCTTAATAAATATCCCCCCATTACATTATTTCATAATTTTGTATGCTGTAGAGTTCTTTTAATTCTGTAGTGATTCACATATCAAAATGACATGGTTTAATTGTAAATTTGATCTGTTAAGCTGGCTATACAAATGAGTTGATTGCAGGCCAATTCATCAATTTTAGGCCAGACTGGATAATAATCAATTTTTTTTATGGCAGCATCAGGCGCCTGTTAGCCAAAACGGAGAGAGACCAAGGTAATTTTCAGAGATTTGAAAACCTTGTGTAAAAGCGATAGTCTCCCCTCTATTCCCCACATAACTGCTACAGCTCTCTCATCTTTCTCTATTCAGCTAATTATAGACCCTTGGGCAATCCCATGCAATCTGAGCATATACAAAAAAACTGGGCAGCAGCTCGAATCAAAGAAAAGTGCATTGCACCTCCAACCCTCTAAGCATTCCCCTCAGGTGCTGACTTGGTGTCAGTCACTCCTCCACACATACAGTGCCTCGAAAAAGTCTTCATACCCCTTGAAATTTTGTCATGTATTTTATTGGGATTTTATGTGATAGACCAACACAAAGTGGCACTTAATTGTGAAGTGGAAGGAAAATGATAAATGGTTTTCAAACGTTTTTACAAATGAATATGTGAAAAGTGTGGCATGCATTTGTATTCAG
The DNA here is from genome assembly GCA_029206835.1 of Rana muscosa. Lineage (NCBI taxonomy): Eukaryota > Metazoa > Chordata > Amphibia > Anura > Ranidae > Rana > Rana muscosa. Next base: position 211,145,157 of record CM055122.1, read on the forward strand.
CCCCCCTGAGTCAATACTTTGTAGAACCACCTTTGCTGCAATTACAGCTGCAAGTCTTTTTGGATATGTCTCTACTACCTTTGCACATCTAGAGTGAAATTTTTGCCCATTCTTCTTTGCAAAATAGCTCAAGCTCTGTCAGATTGGATGGAGAGCATCTGTGAACAGCAATGTTCAAGTCTTGCCACAGAATCTCAATTGGATTTAGGTCTGGACTGTGACTGGACCATTGTAACACATGAATATGCTTGGATCTAAACCATTCCATTGTAGCTCTGGCTGTATGTTTAGGGTCGTTGTCCTGCTGGAAGGTAAACCTACACCAAAGTCTCAAGTCTTTTGCAGACTCTAACAGGTTTTCCTCTAAGATTGCCCTGTATTTGGCCACATCCATCTTCCCATCAACCCCGACCAGCTTCCCTGTCCCTGCTGAAGAAAAGCATTCCAACAACACGATGCTGCCACCACCATGTTTCACAATGGGGGTGGTGTGTCCAGGGTGATGTGCAGTGTTAGCTTTCCGCGTTTGCTTTTAGGCCAAAAAGTTCCGTTTTTGGTTTTATCTGACCAGAGCACTTTCTTCCACATGTTTGCTGTGTCCCCCACATGGCTTCTCGCAAACTGCAAACAGGACTTATTATGTTTTTTTTTTTTTAACAATGGGTTTCTTCTTGCCACTCTTCCATAAAGTCCAAATTTGTGGAGTGCACAACTAATAGTTGTCCTGTGGACAGATTCTTCCACCTGAACTGTGGTTCTCTGCAGCACCTCCAGAGTTACCATTGGCCTCTTGGCTGCTTCTCTGATCAATGCTCTCCTTGACCGGCCTGTCAGTTTAGGTGGACGGACATGTCTTGGTAGGTTTGCAGTTGTGCCATACTCTTTCCATTTTCAGATGATGGATTGAACAGTGATTCCTTAGATGTTCAAAGGGATATTTTTGTATAACCTAACCCTGCTTTATACTTCTCCACAACTTTATCCCTGACCTGTCTGGTGTGTTCTTTGGCCTTCGTGGTGTTGTTTGTTCACTGAGGTTCTCTAGAAAACCTCTGAGGGCTGCACAGAACAGTTGTATTTATACTGAGATTAAATTACACACAGGTGGACTCTATTTACAAATTACGTGACTTCTGAAGGCAATTGGTTCCACTAGATTTAAGTTAGGGGTATCGGAGTAAAGGGGGCTGAAGACAAATGCACGCCACACTTTTCAGATATTTATTTGTAAAAAAAAATTGAAAATCATTTATCATTTTCCTTCCACTTTACAATTATGTGACACTTTGTGTTTATCTATCACATAAAATACATTTACGTTTTTGGTTGTAACACGACAAAATGTGGAAATACATTAGTATAAGTATGAATACTTTTTCAAGTCACTGTAACTTGGTAAAAATCAAGGTAAAAGATGCACACCGATGGTGTCTTTACATGCAAAACTTTAATTAGCCAACAAGCTTAAGCACATGGTCTTGCCTTTATAAGCCTTTAAAATGAGCACTTTTGATTTTGTCATGTTCGTCCCCCATAGACTTTAACGTTCACGTGTTTGAACAAATTGTTGGCCTGTTCGCAAGTTCTGGTGCGAACCGAACCGGGGGTGTTCAGCTCATCCTTAGTAGTTTGTAAGGCGTAGTTTGTAAAGCAGGGTTCAGTAGTAAGGCAGAGATCTTTTCCTTACAAACTACTGAACTTTGTGTTACCTATTTTATACTTATTACATTTTTGACTGCTGAGCCCAGAGATTCTAACAAATTTTAAAGGGTGCCTTGGCTGAAAACCTGCCCACTGTACCGTGTACTTGTATGAAAAAGTAACACAACGTCTACAACATCCCATCACATCCGGGAAGGGACATCATGCGTTCCACAGCTCCAGGAAGTGCCGTAATCCATTGGTAGCGTCCCTCCGAGCACCAAGCCACAGAAGGCCATCGTGACACACCACTCCACTGATGGGAATGATCTACAGTGCTTTATGCTTTTACCCTTGTAATACTCTTGTTCTTGGAAATAAATTCCATATACGCTACACTTAGTATGGCGCTTGTGCTTTCTCCCCTTGTTTGAAAAAGTATCCTGTTCTCTTCGTATTGCTTCCTTTGTGTGAAATTTCTGGTGTTCCTCTGTTTTCCTGTTAAAAACGGACTATACTAAACAGGGGAACACACCATGATCAGTTCTCTAGCTATGCTCTCCTCCAATGATCAGACTTGTCTCAACACCTCCCCCCTTCCCCCCAAAAAGCCTTTCACAGGGAAGCTCAGTGTCCTGCTCTTTCTCCTTCCTAGCCCCTATGCAGTAATAAAGGGGGAAAAAAGTGTTTATTTTTTTTAAATCCATGAACAAATGTTTTGCTTTTAATTTTATTTTAAACAGAATGAGTTGTTTTACAAGGTGAGGGTTTGCATACAATTTAAGCAGTAAACACTTTTTTTAGCACTGAACTTAATCTTGATATATTGGAGAAAAGGTAGTTTATGTCTGAAGACTTGATGTCGGAGACTTGAATGATTGCTGTTCTCTCTGCACAAAGCGAAAATAGCGGGGGGATTGCCTTTTACCTAGGAACTAAAAGGAAACACATTACTATTGGCTGCTGCTTTGAAATATCATAGCCTAGAGCACAGTGTTCCAGAGAATATCACTGGGGACACATTCTTCTCTTCTAACATGTAACTATATTTTTTTCCAGTCTACATATGTGAACATTTCTCATCAGGTAATTCAGTTTTTACCAATGAAAATGCATATATACAGTAGATAGTGTAAATATTTAAGTGAGGGAATAGTTAAATCCCCCCTTGGATAAACTACTCAGGCACTCCACACAGCATTACCTGCGATCAATTTCAAAGGTGGAATTGGCAATTTCAAAGACAGACTCCACAAAATCTACATCTATTTTCTTGAAAGTGGCTCTCAACAAGAATGAGTTTGAATGTGTTCCAGGAATAGGAACACTTGGGAAAGTAAATTGCACAAAAGTGCATATGGTTCTGAATTCATTAATAGAGGAGAAATAACAGCTTGTGGGCACTGGTTGAAATACACAACAGGTATTCCACAGATGAGAGAGAGAGAGAGAGAGAGAGAGAGAGAGAGAGTGTATACACACACACACATACATACATACACAAACACACAGTATCTCACAAGTGAGTACACCCCTCACATTTATGTAAATATATTATATCTTTTCATCTGACAACACTGAAGAAATTACACTACTACAATGTAAAGTAGTGAGTGTACAGTTTGTACAACAGTGTAAATTTGCTGTCCCCTCAAAATAACCCAACACACAGCCATTAATGTTTAAACCGCTGGCAACAAAAGTGAGTACACCCCTAAGTGAAAATGTCCAAATTGGGCCCAATTAGCCATTTTCTCTCCCTGGTGTCATGTGACTCGTTAGTGTTACAAGGTCTCAGGTGTGAATGGGGAGCAGGTTTGTTAAATTTGGTGTCATCGCTCCCTCTCTCATACCGGTCACTGGAAGTTTAATATGGAACCTCATGGCAAAGAATTGTTGCTCTACATCAGGGATATGCAATTAGCGGACCTCCAGCTGTTGCCAAACTACAAGTCCCATGAGGCATAGCGAGACTCTGACAGCAGCAAGCATGACACCCAGAGGCAGAGGCATGATGGGACTTGTAGTTTTGCAACAGCTGGAGGTCCGCTAATTGCATATCACTGCTCTACATAAAGATGGCTATAAGAAGATTGCCAAGACCCCGAAACTGAGCTGCAGCACGTTGGCCAAGACCATACAGCGGTTTAACATGACAGGTTCCACTCAGAACAGGCCTCGCCATGGTCAACCAAAGAAGTTGAGTGCACGTGCTCAGCGTCATATACAGAGGTTGTCTTTGGGAAATAGATGTATGAGTGCTGCAGAGGTTGAAGGGGTGGCGGGAGTCAGCCTGTCAGTGCCCAGACCATACGCCGCACACTGCATCAAACTGGTCTGCATGGCTGTCATCCCAGAAGGAAGCCTTTTCTAAAGATGATGCACAAGAAAGCCTGCAAACAGTTTGCTGAAGACAAGCAGACTAAGGACATGGATTACTGGAACCCTGTCCTGTGGTCTGATGAGACCAAGATACACTTTTTTGGTTCAGATGGTGTCAAGCGTGTGTGGCGGCAACCAGGTGAGGAGTACAAAGACAAGTGTCTTGCCTACAGTCAAGCATGGTGGTGGGAGTGTCATGGTCTGGGCTGCATGAGTGCTGCCGGCACTGGGAAGCTACAGTTCATTGAGGGAACTGTGACATACTGAAGCAGAGCATTATCCCCCTCTCTCCAGAGACCGGGCCGCAGGGCAGTAATCCAACATAACCTCCCCAAACACACCTCCAAGACAACCACTGCCTTGCTAAAGAAGCTGAGGGTAAAGGTGATGGACTGGTCAAGCATGTCTCCAAACGTAAACCCTATCTGTGGGGCATCTTCAAACGGGAGGTGGAGGAGCGCAAGGTCTCCAACATCCACCAGCTCTGTGATGTCGTAATGGAAGAGGACTCCGGTGGCAACCTGTGAAGCTGTGGTGAACTTCATGCCCAAGAGGGTTAAGGCAGTGCTGGAAAATAATGGTGGCCACACAAAATATTGACACTTTGGACCCAATTAAAATATTTTCACTTAGGGGTGTACTCACTTTTGTTATCAGCGGTTTAGACATTAGTGTTACTAAATCCACAACAGTAAAATCAGTCTGTATATGCAGCACAGCATGCTTGTTATACTCACTGTGGAACTTAAAGGGGTTAATCCTCTGCATTGTGTAAAAAGGCTGTTTTATCCTGTATGGACAGAGCCTTCCCTCCTGCACTGTCTATCTGGGGAAAGTCAGCTAACACTGGCAGGGTTGCCAACCTGCACATGCCCAGTTGTGTCTTTTATGCTGGAGAGAACATTTACTTGGTCTCAGAGATAGCCAGGTCACAGGATATTGGCATCACACGTGGGCGTGTATACAGGCTGTAGTGGAAATCTCCTCCTACCTGAACTCTCAGCACTGGAGAAACTGCAGTTCATCACTGACCATGGTATACAGATCAGCCAAAAAGGTATATAGTGGCAATATTTTAACTTAAATAGGATTTTTGTATACACCGTAAAATCCATTTCTCTGACGTCCATGGACTGACACAGCTGGATACTGTAAACGTGTGGGTATATGTCCCTGCTCGCAGGAGAAGATCGAGGCAGAATGTTAGAAACATACATTCTAGAACAAACCAGAGCTGAACAGCCCCGCCCGGGGGGGGGGGTCCCTCCGGACATTACCCTCCCACCTGCAGCTAGCAGCCTCAGTTCGTAACAAAGCAGTACAAACCTTAAAAGGAAGGGGGGGGGGTGCTGTGTCAGTCCATGGACGTCAGAGAAACAGATTTTACGGTGAGTACAAAAATCCTATTTTCTCTTATCGTCCATGGACTGACAGCTGGATACTGTAAACATGTGGGACGTCCCAAAGCAGTATCAGAAGGGTGGGAGCAGTAGTAAAGGAACAACCAAAACTTCACTCCAAACAAGCAGAGCTCCTCAGCGGAGGAGTTGCAACATTAAACAGCGGCCTGCAATGCTTTGCGGCCGAAGGAAGCATCTGAAGATGCAGCCACGTCAACCTTATAAAATTTTGAACGGACGACCAGGTCGCCGCCTTGCACACTTGTGCAACCAACGCTTGATGACGGAAAGCCCAGGAAGCACCAATTGCCTTGGTGGAATGCGCCAGAAAGGGAGGCGCCCGCCCCTTAAGGGCATAGGCCTGTATGACGGTCTGCCTGATCCACCTAAAGACGGTGGCAGACGACACTGCTCGGCCCTGTTTTGGACCAGAGACAGACACAAACAGTGAGTCAGACTTCCGAATGGAAACAGTAGCAGACAGGTACACCCGTAAGGCTTGTACCCATCTTAATGTATGAAGCGCAAACTCAAAGGGATGCGATGGGTGAGGACGGAAGAACAATGTCCTCCTTAAGGTGAAAGGCCGAGACCATCTTTTGAAAAGGACGGTCGTGGGAGCAACACCACCATATCCTTATGGAGGACCAAGTAAGGCGACTTGCAGGACAAGGCCGCCAACTCAGACACCCATCTAACCGAAGTAATGCCCACTAAGAAGGCCACCTTCTGGGACAAGGTCAAGAGAGGAATCTCTCTGATATTCTCAAAGGAATGTTCTTGGAGAACCAAGATGCATCAAATTCAGATCCCAAGTAGGGAGAGGCGGCTTGACAGGGGGGATCACATGGCGAACCCCCTGCACAAAAGGTGCTAATCAAGGAATGGCCCAGTAGTGGTCGTTAAAAAAGACAGCCCGGGCCAAAATCTGACCCTCAAAATGGTATGCAAGGCCAGCTTTTGGGTCATACCACGCTGTAAGAACAGCAAAATCCTGGGAACGGAATACGTCCGGTGATATATCTTTCTCGAGGAAGATTCCCGTGCCAACATAGAAGAGATGACCGAATCCGAGAGACCTCAGTCCTTCAGCACCTGGCTTTAAAGCCAAAGACTGTAAAAGCAGGATGAAGTATGGGATCATGAGACAGAAGGTCCACCCCAATAGGCAGTCGCCAAGGAACGTCTGCGACTAGCCGAAGTAGATCGGCGTACCAATGTCGCGGTTCCGGAGCAATGAGGATCACCGGAATGGCCTTAGCCGCTACTCTGCGAAGCAGGCGAGGCAACAACAGTAGCGGAGGGTAAGCATATATCAGGCGATACTGCCCCCACGGGCTACCAACGCGTCTGCCCAGGGGTCCCTGGACCTGGCCACGATCTTGACACCTGGCGAGTGAGTCGAGAGGCCATAAGGCCCACCTCCGGTAAAGGAAGTGGAAACACCTCCGGATGGAAGGACCCTTCCCCTGCAATGCACACGGCCGACAGGACCGTCTTGCAGCGAGATGTATGAAAATCCCAAAGAGACTCCGCAATGTAACAGAGAAGAGAGGCCCCGGTGTACAGGGTGCCTCAACTGTTGGCCAATAAAGGCAACTTGACAGAGCTTCCCTAGAAACTCGGTCAGAGGACCAGTACCTCAGCCTCCACAGGTGGCGCAAACCCACCCCGGGCACAGAGACCCTAAAGGCTAAAGCAGTTGCAGTGCACCTGCTAGTCGACTGATAGATGAAGCAGAGGCTTTTGCCCAGTCATTGAGCTAAAGAAAACGCCAGATGCGCAGCCACTAACGGGCGTAACGCTAACCTCAGCCTGGCGAACACAGTCCAAGCCAGCGCTTCTGAGCACCACTGAAAGCAGGTGGAAAGTGGTACCCCTGAAACCAGGGATCCTTATGACAATGCTCCATCCAGCAGCTACCCATGGATAAGTGCTGAATGTACAAACACATAGTTTATACTGTGTATTGCGTCAAACGCGCAGAGTGTGGGAGGAAACCCACCCAGCCACAAAGAGCATAATACAACCACATACGGCGTATGTAGTTTAGTATGTGTGGATAAACCTATTAAACACGTTTATACTGTGCCAGCGACGAAGGCGCGCACATCATCGGGGCTTGGACGTAAACCAGCCACGCAGATTTCGTACACAACCGTGTAGGTATGTTAGCCTGCGAATAAACAAATTGCACATGTTTATACTGTGCATAGCGCTGAAAATGCACACACCATTAGAGCGCGGGGGAGAAACCGGAGCACCCGGATGAAACCCACGCAGACTGCATACGCATACCGTGTAGGTATTATAGTATGTGTGCTAAACATTTTGCACAAGCCTATGCGTGCATAGCACCGAAGGCGCGCGCACACCATTGGTGCGTGGGAGGAACCGAAGTACCCCACGCATACCCAGAGAATGCAATACCTACAACTACTGTGAATGTATTTAGTGTTGTGTATAAACATATTGTGTATGTTTACACAGTGTATTGCACCAAAGGCACGCATGTCATGTAGCATGGGTGGAAACCCGGAGGAAACCCACGCAGACTGCACAGACATACCGGGTAGGTATGTTAGTATGTGGATATCAAATCGCACAAATTTAGGCTGTGCATAGCACCGAAGTGCCCATACCAATGGAGTGTGGGAGGGAACCGGAGTACCTGGAGGAAACCCACACAGACTGCATACACATACCGTGTAGGCATTATAGCATGCGTGATAAACATTGAACATGTTTAACTGTGCAGAGGGCCAAAGGCGCACATACCGTCAGCACGTGGGAGGAAACCGGAACACCCGGAAGAAACCCACGCACACAGATACCGTGTAGGAATGATAGCATGTGAATAAACATATTGCACATGTTTATGCTGTGCATTTCCATTGGATCGTGGGGGGAAACTGGAGTACCCGGAGGAACCCCACGCAAACAGTATATCCATACTGTAATCATGTATAGTATGTGCAATAAACATATTGAACATGTCTATACTGTGCAGAGAGCCGAAGCGCACATACCATGAGAGCACGGGAGGACACCGGAGCCCCCGGCGGAAACCCGCGCAGACCCAGAGAGTATAATACATACATATACTGTGAATGTATCTAGGAGTCGTGCATAAACATATTTTGTACGTTTATATCATGTATGGCACTGAAACACAGCATTGGAACGTGGGGGGACACCCACGCAGACACAGAGACCAATAACACATACATACACTGTGAATGTATGCAGTGTAGACGTATAGGATGAGTTTAAATTATGGCGCAGAGGCGCATAATCTTCTCTGTATCATTCCAACCTGCTTGACTGTGCTGCCGAAGCAGCATGCAGGTAACCTCTGATCCTCAGACCGTGTGTCTGTCAGAGCTCAGAGCGTTCCCCAGGAAATGGCGGGAAATCACAGGTGCAGAGACCCTGTTGTTGCCTCAGGACATCACACAGAAGGCTCACAGGGACTAGAGACATAAATGAATAAAGTCCCCCCACCATGCTGCACCGACCAGGGGGAGGGAAACACTGTGTACCACTGTATCATCCATGCTGCCCTCGAAGCAGCGTGTGAGGAAAACAGTGAGGAAGCTGTGTAAAAGAAAGGCTTGAAGGAACCAAGGGAAACAGCGTCCGCCTGAGGTACCACAGCCACAGCACCCAGCTTGAGAGTGTTCCTCACATCATCAATGAGTTCACTTACAAGCGCCCTGTCATTCACTGACACAGAACGAACTGGAGTCTTCCTCACAAGGGAATGTCCTGTTCATAAACATTAAAATATTCAGAGCTAGGGTCCTGAGCACAGTAGCTAGGCCCATATCTGAATCAGAGCCACTCCTTCACTAAAGATTTTTGTGGGGAGAGGGGGCTTATAGCTTCCCTTTGCTCGCACACCGCTTCCATTCTGACAAGGATGATTCCAGGACTGCCGACAACTGGTCCATAAGGACCGCAGGTGCAGGAGCACTGCCAGTTGCCTCAGGCAAGTGTGGAGAAGTAGGTGTATCAGACTCCATATCGCCACCCTCTGAGACCTTATACACTACTACAGTGAATATACAGTCCACCCACTGGCTACGCTGAGGAGGGGATACCCGGAGCACTCACCAACACTTAAGGACTGCTCAGTTCTGCTGAAGAAACCGCGCTGTGAGCCTGAGGAGAGTGAAGAATCTGTGAGGAGATTTGCGCCGCAGCGCCGCCGCTAGAGGCCGAAACCGAAAGTAAACGCGCGGTGGCTACAAGAAAATGTCCACCGGCCGCAGCTATAACTGCGCCATTGAACCACGGCAAGATGGCCGCCGAGCGCGAAATTCAAAGGCAAACAGCGCTAATGGCGCACGCAATAACCCCCTCACACACCAGGAAAACTGCCCCTCACCCCAGAGCCCACTACAGACATGAGCGCCCAGCCAGGCCAGAGTGACCCCCAAGGCACAGCACCAGTACAGGGTGCAGAGAGCAGCATAACAGGGGGGAGACAGGGAGAAACCCCCCATATAAAGAAACACAGCCAGCATGTACTCACCTGCAGTAGGAGAGACTACTTACCTGTCCCTTTCAGGGACCCACTGGCTTGTTTCAGACAGACCAATCACAGAGCAGTACTGCGTCGCTGTCGGACCGGTCCACCGCGAGAGATGCGGTCAGTCAGGTACTGTTCAATCTTAAGAGGACCGCGGGAGCTAAAAGCAACCTGGCCACCCCTGGAGTCATGGGGCATGTCGTGAAGTGAGTCTCACGCACACAAGGCGAGGATCAGCACGCTCGATGGTCAGACAGGGAAGACTACGAGGATACCAGCGTACCCAACCTGTTGCCCAGCCGACAGTTGATTGAAGGTCACAAAAATAAAATAATAAAATTCCCAAAGGAATAAAATTTTAAAGTAAAATCTTCCAGGAGACTGGCTCCTGAGAGAGCTGCCAGCTGCAGGTGGGAGGGTAATGTCCGGAGGGACCGCCCCCTGGGCGGGGCTGTTCAGCTCTGGTTTGTTCTAGAATGTATGTTTCTAACATCTAACATTCTGCCTAGATCTTCTCCTGCAAGCAGGGACATATACCCACACGTTTACAGTATGCAGCTGTGTCAGACCATGGACGATAAGAGAAAAATAGGATTTTTTACTCACCGTAAAATCCTTTTCTCTGAGTCCATGGACCGACACAGCTTCTCTATTGACAAAGTGGGTATTATCCGTTAATTAGGAGTGACTAGGCAGAAAAACTTGTAAAAAGTGTTGTATCACACCTTCTACAGTACCGCCCAGGGGGCGGACCCTCTGGGTATACCCTCTCAGTCTGCATCTTCGCAGATCAGTTCGTCAAAAAGCAGTACAAACTTAAAATGAGGGGTGGGTGCTGTGTCGGTCCATGGACTCAGAGAAAAGGATTTTACGGTGAGTAAAAAATCCTATTTACTCTTTCGTCCATGGACCGACACAGCTTCTCTATTGACAAAGTGGGACGTCCCAAAGCAGTGTCAGAGAAAAAACGAGGGGTGGTAACAGCATAAAAATAAACTTCACCCCAAACACAAAACAGCACTCCTCCAACGGAGGAGTTGCAACTCTAAACAGCCGCTTGCAAAACCTTGCGGCCAAAAGAGGCATCCGAAGATGCACCTACATCAATTTTGTAGAATTTTGTGAAAGTGTGAGCGGATGACCAAGTCGCCGCTTTACATAATTGGGAAACAGACGCTTGATGTCGGAAAGCCCAAGAGGCACCTATTGCCCTGGTCGAATGCGCCGTGACAGGAAAGGGGGGCGCCTGACCCTTTAAGGCGTAAGCCTGGATTACTATCTGTCGGATCCACCTAGAGATGGTGGCCGATGAGACTGCTTGGCCCTTCTTGGGACCAGCCACCGAAACAAACAGTGAGTCTGACTTCCGGAACAGGGAAGTAGCAGATAGGTATACTCTCAAAGCTCGGACAACGTCCAAGGAATGCAACGCCGACTCCTTAGGATTCGACGGTTGAGGACACAAGGATGGAAGTACAATGTCTTTGTTGAGATGAAAAGCCGAAACGACTTTCGGAAGAAAGGAAGGCTGCGGCCGCAGCACCACCTTATCCTTGTGGAAAATCAAATAGGGAGCCTTGCAGGACAAGGCTGCCAGCTCAGAGACTCGTCTAACTGACGTAACAGCCACCAAAAAGACCACTTTCTGAGAAAGTGTCAACAGGGGAATATCTCTAATATTCTCAAATGGTGCCTTCTGAAGCACCGAGAGGACCAGGTTCAAGTCCCACGGAGGTAACGGGGGACGGACCGGAGGGGCCACCTGTCGGACCCCCTGCACAAATGTACTCACGAGAGAGTGAGTCGCCAGGGGTCGCTGAAAAAAGACAGCCAGGGCAGATATCTGTCCCTTAAATTGTACTTAGGGCAAGCCCTTGGTCCACCCCATGCTGTAAAAACAGCAGGATTCTGGAAACCAAATAGGTACGCGGATGCCATTTCATTTCCTCACACCTGGAGATGTAGGCCCTCCAAGTGCGGTGATAGACCTTCCTAGAGGACGGTTTCCGAGCACTTCTCATAGTAGAGATTACTGAGTCTGACAGGCCCCGATCTCTCAGTACCTGGTTCTCAACAGCCATGCCGTTAAAGCCAATGACTGTAAAGCAGGATGGAATATGGGACCTTGCAATAGCAGGTCCTTCCGTAGTGGTAGGCGCCAGGGGACATCTGCTACCAGACGTACTAGATCGGCGTACCAAGGACGCTGAGGCCAATCTGGAGCGATTAGGATCATTGGAATTCCCTCTGCCTCCACTCTGCGGAGCAGAAGAGGAAGAAGCCTTAAGGGAGGGAAGGCATAGATTAGCCGATACTGACCCCACGATGCTACCAACGCGTCCGTTGCGTCTGCCCATGGGTCTCTTGACCGGGCCACAAACCTCAATACCTTCCGATTGAGTCGGGAAGCCAGAAGATCTACGTCTGGTGTGCCCCATCTTTGGCAGAGGAGTTGGAACACCTCCGGGTGTAAGGACCATTCTCCCTGGTCCAGCATCTGGCGGCTCAGGTAGTCCGCCTGCCAGTTTTCCACACTCGGAATGTACACGGCCGACAGTGCCGGTATGCTCCTCTCTGCCCACTTCAGGATGCAAGCGATCTCCGATGCTGCAGCTGAGCTTCTTGTTCCTCCTAGATGATTGACATATGCCACTGCTGTGGCCTTGTCTGACTGGATCCTGACTGGACGCCCTTGCAGTCTCTGAGACCATTTGAAGAGGCACAGCTTGATCGCCCGGATCTCCAGGACATTGATCGGCAGGAGGGCTTCCTCTGGGGTCCAGCAACCCTGCGCCGACTGGACACCCCAGACTCCCCCCCAACCTGTAAGGCTGGCGTCCATCGTGATCACTATCCAGTAAACCGGAAGAAATGACTTCCCGGCCATTACAGCCGGTGCTGTCAGCCACCATACCAGGGATCTCCTGACTAGGTGGCTCACTCGGATTTGAGAATCCAGAGATGAAGGGCATCTGTTCCATCTGGACAGAACTTCCTTCTGTAACACTCGAGTGTGGTATTGAACATATGGGACCGCCTCGAAGGAGGCTACCATGAGGCCCAACACTCGCATGCAAAAACGGAGTGACGATCAATTCCTGGAAGTCAGCTGCCGTACTGCAGCCCGGAGGGTCTGCAACTTCTCCACAGGGAGGAATACCTTTGCCTCTGAGGAATCCAGAATCAACCCCAGGTACACTAGGCGTTGAGTGGGCACCAATACTGACTTTTGCGTGTTTAGTATCCAACCACAGTCTCGAAGAGTCTGACAGGTAATGGACACGCTTACCTCTAATTCTGAGCTTGAAGGGGCCTTCAGCAGAAGGTCGTATAAGTAGCCTGTGATAGCGATACCCCGCTGTCTTAGAAGTGCCAGAATCGGAGCGAGCACCTTGGTGAACGTCCTGGGTGCTGAGGCAAGGCCCAACGGGAGGGCCACAAACTGGTAGTGGTCCTTCCCGATAGCAAATCGCAGAAACCTCTGGTGTCTGGAGTATATGGGGACATGCAGGTATGCGTCCTTGATGTCCAAGGAGGCCAGAAAGTCCCCCGGATGGAGAGCCGTGACTACAGATCGAACCGACTCCATCCGAAAACTTTGTACCTTCACAAAGCAATTGAGGGCTCTGAGATCCAAGCTTGGACGAACCCCCTCCTTCTTCGGCACAATGAACAGATTTGAGTAAAACCCCCGTTCCAGTTCTGGAACTGGAATAACTACCCGCGTTCCAGTAGACCCTGGACCGCCCCATACAGGGCCTCCCGACGGGTCGGTAGTAGCTGGAGATTGGAGGTGTTGAATCTGTCCGGTGGACAAGAGAGAAACTATCTTGTAGCCTGAGGAGATTACTTCGCAAACCCACCTGTCGGAGATTAGTGCTGTCCACTGAGTCGCGAATTTGCAAAGACGTCTCCCCACTCGAGAGCTGGGTGGGGGTGGACCTTCATGCGGACGCAAATTTGTCCGCAGGCTTATTGGGTATGCGGGACCAGGGACGCTTTTGTCCTTGGGCAGGCGCTTTATCGGCCTGGGGTCTTTTCCCTGTCGCCCTAGGGGGACGAAAAAAACAGTTGTGTGCAGTAAAGGAGGGCCCTTGCCCTTGGCGTGGCCCCTTACCCTTGCTAATTTGGGGAAGCAAAGTGCTTTTACTTCCTGTGGCATCCTTGATGAGGTCATCCAGAGAAGCCCCAAAAAGTCTGTCGCCCTTAAAAGGCAGATCCAACAGGGCTTTCTTGGAAGTCTGGTCCGCAGACCAGCCTTTTAGCCAGATCAGGCGGCGTATTGCTACTGCATAAACCGAAGTTTTAGACAGCAGGGGAATAGTATTCATGTCTGACTCGCAGACAAACCTAAGGCCCTGGACCAACAGGTCGGCCAATGTTATCTCATCAGGAGGAGCATCTCGCTCCTTAACCCCTGGAGTAGCAATCTTGCCCATTCAGTAAGTGTGTGAGACACTAGGGCCCCCGCCAATGCCGGGCGTACTGCCGAGCCTACCACTGAGTATAGGTAGCAAGCGAGTGCTTCAGCCTTCTTATCCACAGGGTCCTAGAAAACAGGAGCCCCTTCTACAGGAATTGTGGTGGCTCTATTAAGTCTGGACACCGGAGGGTCCACTATAGGGGGGAGAGGTCCATTTCTTCAGAAAACTCTCCTCAAAAGGGGTACCGTACCGCAAACCTCTTTGGGGCTGTAAAGACCCTCAGTGAGTTCTCCCATTCCTTGTATAAGAGTTTATCAAAAGACACACAAGGTACACCTTAGCAGTGCGGGCAGGTCTATGAAACCCAAGTGGACCGGAGTCTCTGCTGCTTCTGCAGTATTTTCCAATTTTAGCATATCCCGCACTGCAGTAATAAGGTCAGATACCAAAGCCGTCTCGCGTACTGACCTGGACTTTGAGTCACTGTCCGGTCACGGTCTGCAGTCTCTGATGCGTCAGAATCTGGGCCCCGAGCCGTAGCTGGACCTGGTTCTGCACCAGAATTATCCCCAGAAGCTTGCAGGGGATGGGGCGTTTACTACCCCCTGTATTCCCGTGTGCTGCTTCCACCCTGGCAGCAAACGCCTCTAGGATTGCAGTCATAGCGTTCATAGACACCTCAGGGGCACCAGCTGCTAAATCTGGTGTTTCAGGGGAGAAGACATCTGGCTCAGATGCCATGCTGACCACACGCTGACACTCACAGGGCTCCAGGCAAGATATCAATAGGCCACCCTCCTGTGCTGCAGAGAGGCCGGGTCACCCAGAGGACTCACCACCCTGGATAGGTACTGCTATGCTGCGCCTGTGATGCTGTCCCCCTGCTGCTGTGTCAGTCTGCTTCTTTTATCAGCACTTCCTGTGTGAATTTTCGCGCCAGTGTAATGCACCCTAGAGGCCGGAGGCTCTCGAAAAATGGTTGCCAAAAACGTCTGTATGGAAGATAATGTGGGCTCTAAGAAAATGGCCGCCGACAGAAGATAGAGGTCAAGCAGCCATAGCCCACAAAAAGATGGCCGCCGAACGGCAATATCTGCATACAGGGTGGACAAACATGGCCGCCGACCAGCTGATAGGGGCCAGTGGGTGTGGCCGAACCACAGGAAGATGGCCGCCGGGCAGTCACAAGAGGCCAAACTTGGCATGGACCACCTCAAAATGGCCGCCGACAGCATGGAGGAGGAAGGACACAAACACAGGTAAGAAAAAATGACATTTCTTTTAAATGTTAGTTACAGCCAGCCCCGCTCCAGTGGGACCCCCTAGGTGACCCCCAGCACCCAGCAACCTTTAGCTAGAAGCCCAGGGAGGAGGGAAAGGCAGGGAGAGAGGGAAGAAAGGGGCCACAACCACTTACTTGATCTCTCCAGGAATGTCCAGCTAAATCACCCAGCCGAGGCAGGGGAGTTTTACTTACCTATCCTGCATGTATTCTGCTGGAAGACATTCCAAACAGATCATCGTCCGCGCACGGAAGGTGACTGTTGGCCAGGCATGCTGTGATTGGACCCAGAAGGGACAATCATATGTATGCCTTGGAGCATGACGCTCACCGGACAGGCCGTAAGGTCAGCCGAAGCTGAGCGGTCCGATGCAAGCCTTGGAGCGTAAGCTCACCGGCCAGGCTGCTGCGACTCGGCCGTAAGGTCAGCCGAAGCTGAGCGGTCCGATGCAGGCCCTGGAGCGTAAGCTCACCAGCCACCCGTGGAGCGACGGGCATGTCGTGGAAAACCCAGCGCGTAGCTAGGGTCGGCACACGCTCGATGGCCGAAACTGGGGAGACTACAAGGATCGAGGATCCAGCCTGTCACCCAGTCGGCAGTTGATCGAAGATCGCAGGAAACAACAAATGTAGCAAAAAAAAAAAAAATGATATTATATATATATATATATATTTTTTTTTTCCCCGGACCAATGGGCCCGAAGGGAGCCATGTCCTACTCCTTGCTAGACAGAAAAAAACTGATCTGCAAAGATGCAGACTGAGAGGGTATACCCAGAGGGTCCGCCCCCTGGGCGGTACTGTAGAAGGTGTGATGCAACACTTTTTACAAGTTTTTCTGCCTAGTCACTCCTAATTAACGGATAATACCCACTTTGTCAATAGAGAAGCTGTGTCGGTCCATGGACGAAAGAGTAAAAAGATTTATAAGCTGTGGGCACTGTGGTGGAGCGGGATACATTTTTTTCATATTTTACCACCCTTCAAATGCAAACAAACCCTTAATGTTCTGAGCCCCTATAAGGCTGCTTTCACACTACACCGATGGGCTGTGATTTACCTGCATAGCGGTTGCAGCACAGTGCATTTGCAACTATAACCTGCAGATGAGGTGCACTTTCTGAAAGCTCACCAAAACTCGTGAATTCCGGATTTTTTTTTTATGCGCTTTCAGAAAGTGCACCAAACCCGCAGGGTATAATAGAAGTCTGTGGCTAAGCGTAGCAAACCCATAAGAAAGCTGCAGGTCCAATGCACTGCACCTGCGATGTGTGAAAACAGCCTTATGCCATTATGTTCAGTGTATTGCTTCACACTGACCTGAAGATTTCTTCTTTGCTCCTGCTGCTGGTACAACTCTGGAGACCACTAACCAGGATAAGAGGTGGAGTGCAATTGGTATCACTCCCGTGGGACAGGAGCCAGCACTACAGAGGAGGCAACAGCTTATGCAGCTCTTGCTCCCTATTACAGCTCCAACTTTACAAGTAGTCCCTCTGCTTGATGCTCTGGGATGGTGGGTCCGCAATCTACTGGTAGATCTTGATCTGCAGGTTGCTGACCCCAGCTTTAAAACATGCACTGGTTAACCGCATAATGAAAAAAACCCTCACTAGACCCCACCAATCTTTACAACCCAAGAACTCATTGCTCCCATTTACCTCCAAACTCATAGTCACCTGAGCTACCACCTCACTGATGACCTTAATTTGTTTCAGTCTGGATTTCGCCAGCAACCCTCTGTAGAAACTGCTCTCCTAAAACTCGCTAATGACTTACAAACTCCTACAACCAATGGCCACTTTTCTGTATGCCTACTGCCTTTGATACAGTTAACCATCCCCTTCTACTCAAAATTTTCATTCCCTTGGTCTCTGTTTTGTTGGTTCCCCTCTGACCTATCTCACTGCACCTTTAGTCACAACTCTACCTTCTCCACTTTCTGTCAGTGTCCCCCAAGGTTCCAGGGAGGGATAGGGCCTGCCAGCCCCCCCCCCCCAATCCCTGGGAGCTTGCCACAGTTTTGACCATAGCCACCTAACAGTAGAGGGCAGAACTGGATGCTCCACCAAAACACCTGCCCCAATGCAAGAACCAGAAGACATGCATCGCACCTGAAGTGACTCCTGTGGCTAGGTGTTCCACATACTGTTTTCACACAAAACTCTGCTGCACAGGCCACTGGAGGCTGCCTAGTGTTCCAGAGCATGCGAAAAGGGTGCACAACAGGCACAAAGAAAAAGCAGACGACTAAAGTCACCAGTTTCACCAAGTGCAAATTGCTTAAAAATTTATCAGGTAATGTATCAAAGCTGCAGGTGTGTGTAGCGCCCTCCTCTGGTTAAGCGCTTAGGTAGATTTTCGTTTTTTTGGCTCCATTGTAGTGAATGGAGTAGTAATTGATTGTATTGTCTAGTGTTTCCTGGGACGAGTTTTATTATTCACACCTGCCTCTGGAAGACGTTTCCAGAACATAGGGCCAGGAGATTCAAATGATCAGTTGAACATTCATTATTCTCCAGCCAATCCCTGGAAGGAGGCATCCAGGTGGTGACTGGGGAGGTGATAAAAGGTGCAGGAGGCCCGAGTAGAGAGGGTTATTTTCCCTCAAGGAAAAGGTTGCAGTTCTCTTGAAGCTGCTGCCTATGGAGGCAGGCTGCTAGGCTGAGGGCCTGGGGACAAGTGCCTGAGGATTACATTTGCTGGAAGGCACTGTGATGAAGTCCAGAATCTGGAAAAAGGATCTAGTTAATTTCCACTTAGAATCTTCCTGTGGATACTGGGTGGCAAACAGCTCCTGGGACACCGATTAAAGACCTTGCTGGGGGCTGTTAGTTGTCCAAGTGCCACAAGAGAACCAAGGGCCAGAGGTGCGTGGGACTGTGCTCGTCTTGTGACTGGCAGCCTTTGTACCACTTGGGAGAACCTGTCTATTGTTAACAGACCTTCAGGGTGAGCACTACAATTTGTATGTAAAATGACAGATGCTTATAGTGTGTGTACGTGACTTGCTCAATCATGCCAGTGTCTCTTAGCTAGGCCATATGTTTGGTTTCTGCGTGCTATGTTTATGCAGGCACAGCAGCCTATTTGAATTCATCGTCATCTCCTGCACCCAAAAACGTGCATCATTTTCAGATGCCATTAGGAACTAATGGCACCCCCCACACACCTGCCATATCGCACCACATTTTGCCTGCGGGTGCGGGAATTAAAGCAATTTACACACATTCTAGCACCCGCATATATATATATATATATGAACCTAGCCTTATATCTATCTAATGGAACAAATCTAATAGATCTAATAAAGAAAACGTTTTTCCAACTGGTTTAAAAGGTTATTAAAGGGATTGTAAACAAAAATGTTAATTTTTTTTAAAAATAACAAACATGTTAAACTGACCTCCACTGTGCAGCTCATTTTACACAGAGTGCCCCCGATCCACGTCTTCTGGGGTCCCTCGGTGGCTGTCTCGGCTCCTCCCCGCAATCACTCACCACCTATATGCGAGCGAGCGAGCATGGTGGGGATTGCGGACACGCTCCTGTGACACAGCCAGCGGCTATTGCCGCTCACTGTATCACTCGGCAACGTCATCATTGGATGCGTCTGACAGCAGCGAAAGCCAATGGCTGCGCTGCTTTCAATCCATCCACTGTAGCCAATCAACGGCCAGGCTGAACGGCGAGGAGGATGACGGGGACGAGCACGGGACTTTCAAGGGGTCAGGTAAGTAAAACGGGGGGGCCGGTATTGTCAGATGTTTTTTCACCTTAATGCATAGGATGCATTAAGGTGAAAAAACATTTACCTTTACAACACCTTTAATATTTTGCTCAAAAGAAGGAACTGGAAGCACACTGGATTTTTGTACTCACTGTCAATTTTTTTTTTTTAGTTCATTGAGACACTGGAAGTTATTACCTGTATACTGCTTTTAATAGGAAAATTAAAAAACAGCACATGAAAAAATTGTAGGCCAAACCAGGATAGCCCCTCTTATCCCCAAGCATGCCTCGAATAGCAAGCAGGACCAAGTGCAGGATCATAAACAAGAGAGGTGGGACCTGTGTCGCTCAATGGATGCCAAGAAAAGGATATTACAGCGAGTACATTAGGGGCCCAAGTATTCATTAACCATTGGGAATGTCCAAAAATGCTGACAGGCCCACCGAATAATACAGAACTGGGAACTGCCAGCTGCTCAAAGAACTACCTGGAGGATCTTATGCCTGGCTCTGGAATCAGATGTGGCCTGGTAGAACGTGTAAAACGTGTGAACAGAAGACCAGGTGGCAGCCTTGCAGATCTGGGAAACCGTAATTGGATGCTGAAAAACCCAAAAAGCACTCACAGATCTAATAGTGAATGTCTTGACAGGAAAGGGGTGGAACTTGATCCTTGACAATATACACTTGGATGATTGTCTATCTGTGATCCACCAAGAGATGCTGGAACAAGAACCTTCATGGGGACCATCTGGAGCGACAAAGGAGGAAGAGCACTAGTCCCAACTCTTCCTTTGTCTTAAGGATATAAAGAAAAAAAAAAAAAGGCACACAAATAATACAACCAAAGCACATTTAATATAAATTTTGAAAACAGCAATATAAAAATGAACTCTGGTTTAGAAATATAAAATACAAAAGGTTTATTTTCCTCAGTTATTTAACAAACATTTGCCTCTTCTTTTGACAAAAATAGTTTAGGTACCTTCATTATATTACATTACAAACAAAACATGAAAATAATTTTTATTAACCCTTTCGACGGGCTTTAAAACCATATTATAATACAAACATAATTATTTATGTTTCCTTTTAAGAAAATTTACATCCTAAGAAAAGATGCAGATACACTTTTCTTCCTTGTTCACTGAGGAACAGCCATCAAGGAAATCTTTACATGAAGATAGTACAAGACATTTTGTGACCTTTCAGCATGACTGATACACTGCAGCATCCAAAAGATCCATGGGGGTGTAGTAATAAACATTCATGTAAATTTATATGTGTGCCGGTTAAGGAAAACAGTGCAAGGAGAAGAAAACAAACCCTATAGCGCAACATTTATTGAAAAGATGAACAGATTCTGACCTCAGTTGTGGATCTACTTATGATGTAGCTGTGCCAGGGAAAAAGCCAAAGAAATTAAATCTCTAATGCCCTCGGATATCGGCCAACATGACATGTAATGAACTGGTGCAGATATTATAAAACGGCTTGTCAAGCTACATATCGAGGGGGTGGAGGAGGAGAACGGAGGGGGATGGCAGCACGGAGGGAGAGAGGAGCATGGAGGGGGACACGGAGGGAGACATCAGAATCGAGGGGGACACGGAGGGAGACATCAGAATCGAGGGGGACACGGAGGGAGACATCAGAATCGAGGGGGACACGGAGGGAGACATCAGAATCGAGGGGGACACGGAGGGAGACATCAGAATCGAGGGGGACACGGAGGGAGACATCAGAATCGAGGGGGACACGGAGGGAGACATCAGAATCGAGGGGGACACGGAGGGAGACATCAGAATCGAGGGGGACACGGAGGGAGACATCAGAATCGAGGGGGACACGGAGGGAGACATCAGAATCGAGGGGGACACGGAGGGAGACATCAGAATCGAGGGGGACACGGAGGGAGACATCAGAATCGAGGGGGACACGGAGGGAGACATCAGAATCGAGGGGGACACGGAGGGAGACATCAGAATCGAGGGGGACACGGAGGGAGACATCAGAATCGAGGGGGACACGGAGGGAGACATCAGAATCGAGGGGGACACGGAGGGAGACATCAGAATCGAGGGGGACACGGAGGGAGACATCAGAATCGAGGGGGACACATCAGAATCGAGGGGGACACGGAGGGAGACATCAGAATCGAGGGGGACACGGAGGGAGACATCAGAATCGAGGGGGACACGGAGGGAGACATCAGAATCGAGGGGGACACGGAGGGAGACATCAGAATCGAGGGGGACACGGAGGGAGACATCAGAATCGAGGGGGACACGGAGGGAGACATCAGAATCGAGGGGGACACGGAGGGAGACATCAGAATCGAGGGGGACACGGAGGGAGACATCAGAATCGAGGGGGACACGGAGGGAGACATCAGAATCGAGGGGGACACGGCGGGAGACATCAGAATCGAGGGGGACACGGCGGGAGACATCAGAATCGAGGGGGACACGGCGGGAGACATCAGAATCGAGGGGGACACGGCGGGAGACATCAGAATCGAGGGGGACACGGAGGGAGACATCAGAATCGAGGGGGACACGGAGGGAGACATCAGAATCGAGGGGGACACGGAGGGAGACATCAGAATGGAGGGGGACACCAGAATGGAGGGGGACACAAGACCACAGCATGGAGGGAGGGAGACAGCAGCAGAACGGAAGGGGGCTGGAGGAGGATGCGGGGACAGTCAGCAGTGATTGTGTGTGGGAGAGTTACAAGCACCGATCACCGCTGATTTCACTAAAGCAGCTGAAAGCCGCGGGGGGAGGGGGAAGAGGCGGAGAAACGGCTGTCAGACTTTTAAATCTATACAGCGGTGATCGGGGCTTGTAACTCTCTCACCGCACTGATCACCGCTGACTGTCCAGGTATCGGGTGAAGCATCGGGAGCACAAGTACTCGGGCAAATGCTCTGTATCGGTACCGGGACAACCCTACATATTACCCAACCTGTATTTGAAGGGAGGGCATAAGATCTCCATCTATGGCCAGCTTATTATTTCTAAAACCTGAGGCTGCAATTACTTCTGAAGTGTTACATTTCTACATCCGAACATATCGGACCTCTGTCTGTGTGTGCCGTCCTCAGCTCTGCCTTCACCGATTCTCATTGTAGAAATGAAGAGTCAACTAGCACCACATTTCCCTGTCTATCCCATAACAATGCAGGACAGGTATGCCCTTGCCAAGTTCCAAAAGTGAACCTTAAATAAAAATAAAGCAATCTGCAGATTACAAGAACAGCAGACTCTTGACATCCTGCAGAGTGAACTGGAACCCCTAAAAACCAGAGCATCTAAATATACAAAAAGCAACTGCATTCCATTAGTGGCAGCTCTGGTCCACTCCTATCTGTTGTCTTATCCTCCTCACTATGAAGCAAGGCGCCACACACTCAGAACTATAGTAATGCAATCAGCAAATCTTGCACTCCGTGCTAATTGGAGAGCTCTGGGTGAGCAGGGGGACATGTCTGGCATCTGCAGAAAGACCACTGCTTCCACACAAAGGCTTTTCGACTCAGGCTGTGGCTGCTTTCTAAAGTAAAACAAAAACTAAAACTTTGCACAACTCTTTGTTTAAATCTGCAAAGTACTTTCCAGGCACAAAGTTCAGTTGAGATCTAAAGCTCATTTACAGGCCGCCACCCTCCCAAGTGCTGGTATTGGGTGAAAAAAAAGCCCCATCTAAGCTCTGGTTCACACTGATTTGATGTGTCAAATCGCATGCCAAATTGGCAGCAATGGCACCATCTGAATCAGTGTGATGCCGCATTTGCAGTGCCGCACCAATTCCCAAAAGTAGTTCCTGTACTACTTTTGACGATTTCAGGGAGCGATTTCCATTGACATGTGTGCAGAAACCCGCACAGATGTCTCTGAAATCGGGACTGACGTGCGGGAATGAAATTGTGCGAGTTCAGCTGACCTGGCTCAATTTCATTCCCGCAGTCAGTGTGAACCAGGGCTCAATTTTTCTGACCTAATTCCACAGTGCCATGATGCTTCAGTCTTGAGTCGTCTCTTCTTCTATTTACAGGAGGTGGGGTCCTTTTACATAAACAGGGAATTTGCTGGGGCTACCCAGCACACCTGCATCACTGGTCCTTCAGGGCCAGGGACCCATATGGCAGACCAGAAGAGTATAAACGTGCTTAAGAAGTGGATTTAATTTTTTTCATGCAGATGGATTTTAAGCACATTTTCACATTATTTTAGAAGGATATGACTCATAATCCAATGTCTGTGTCAGAACTCCAGTGAGGACAAATTCCGCATTATGGACATCTATAAGAGATAGGAACAATCATTAGACCTCATTAAAGACCAGTAAGAGATGTTCCTACTAAAAATACCCAAATGAGAAATATTTACCTATACTACCAGCAAAATACTCTCTGCAAAGATGAAGATCATTTTCACATGAAATCAAGATAATTTCTGCCAAGCTCTATAAAAAATAAAAGAATTTCATGAAACCATATTATTCTCTTGTAATGTGTTAAGGCGTTCAAGAAAAGATTATATTATTTCAATCATTCTAAAAGATTCAAAAAAATAAGAAGAAAAGAAAAACAGCTTAAAGGCTACATTCACCTTTTATAAAATAAAAAATTTATGTGCATCTTTTTGCAGGTAAAAAAGGTTTGCCCGCACAAAATGCAATTAGCAGAATGCTGCTGCAATGCTTGGATTCTGCAGACTCTCCGTACACGGTCTGCCTATACCTCCAATACAGGCAGGCAGTTATTAAATGGCAGGAAGAATCGATGGACTATAAGAGCGCCCATCAGTATCTTTGCAGTTCATTGAGAACTGCAAGCAGGAATCAATTGGCCCTCGACACAGACTGCCTGCATTCAGGGCTGATCACTTACATGTGACCATTGTTTGAATGATTACATGCAAGTGGGCGCAATTAGCTGTGAGAGCCATCAGCCTCCCATTGCCTTCAATAGGACTGCCTACTTGCAGCTAATCGGGGAGAACCCCACTGGGGGATCATCTAGCTGATCTTACACAGGGTGCAATTGCAAGTGTGAAGGAACCCTAATCCAGTTTCCGCCCACAATCAGTACTAGAAGGTTAAATAGCTTCTGGCCAAATTGGCTCCAAGTGTGTTTCTATGACTGATCTATTCTATTGGGTAATGCTATGGGATTATAGCAAAGTAAATATTAATGAATCTGATATAATGAAAGTGTGACAAAGCTGTATAAAGCCCAACAAAAGGGTTTCAATTTTTTTTTACCTGGCCATGTCCTAATTGAAATCACCCCTTCCCTATTATTCATGTGTAAAAAGAACTAGAAATAAGGGGACGGACAGCAATAGACGCTTCACATTTTCTAACTATTCGAAATGCTAAAAAAGAGAGTTTGTCTGTCACCAATAGTGAGATTCCCCATCACTTCCTGTCCCTTTGACCCAGTTACTAGGGAAGGAAACTGAAGGGGAATCTTCCCAACCATAACATAGCAATAACACATTCCCTCTCAATTCAGATGAAAGTTCTTATAAGAAGATATTCTTGGGGGCAGTGGCTCTAAAAAAACATGAACATCCCTTACCTTATTTTGTTTGTGCTCCATAATTTTCCGAAAGGAGGGTGGTTTTGTTAAGATTTTGCCACCTGCACACTCAACAATAGATTTCATTGTTGACAAACTGGGACAAATCCCCGGAGTAATGTAAAAATACTTTCCCTGGGGTAAAAAAAACAAAGTATATATATCAAATTGCTATTGTCACATAAATTGCTTTTATCAAACTGAACCTGTATTAAGGAAATCACTTGAGACTGAAGCCACATAGCAAGCACCAAAAAGTTATCTTAAAAAGTGTTACTAAACCCACAACAGTGAAATCAGTCTGTATATGCAGTAAATTATACTCGTTATATTCACTATGGAACCTAAGGGGTTAAACCTCTACATGGTGTACAAAAGGCGGTTTGATCCTGGCTTTTCTGATCCTCCCCTTCTTCCGCAGTCCCCAATCCATCTCCTTATATTAGAGTTTTGGAGGCACTCTGCACATACTCAGTTTGGTGTGTATTGATAAGTTTATTTTTATTTATTTTTTAGGGAGCGTACATGTGATCAGCACAGGGCCAATCAGCACTGTCCAGAGGCTCAGGGTCATGCAGCCTCATAGGTCAGAAAAGAATGAAACTGCCTCCTAAAAGCTTTAACCAGTGCTCGGTCGGAAACTGATAGAAGTCACAAGACTGCTATATACGGCTGATGAGAAAAGGTATTTAGCCGTTTATATTTACTAAAATAATTGCATTTCCATGTTCTGTGTATTGTGGGAGACCGGATATAGCGATTGCAGGGTCCTGGGTTTAGCAACGCTTTAACATTGCCTCCTAATAAACCCATGGCAGTGAAAGTCCTTGGGCTAGCTAACTGGCTGCCCAGACAACCAGCACGTATATATATATATATATAGTATATGTGAAGTGGTGTGTATACATGTGCCCCATACCCAGCTTTACTCGGTTTTCCTGAGACCTTTAGTGCTGACGAGCATGGTTTCAGTATGTGTGCAAATACCTTTTGGTGCCTTTAAAAAAAACTTTAATCTTGCTTTATATTTTATTTTGCTTGACTTAATTACAGGTTTGCTTTATAATCATACTTTTTAGAATACATAAATGTAATCATGCCAATATGTTGTTTATAAAACCAGTTATCTTAGTTCAATTCACACATCTGTGTGCAAGTATGTACACAAAGTCGTACTATAATTAGGTTATCCCACCCCTGACTCCACACAGCACCCAACTTCCTGAAAGCCTACTCTTTATACTAAGCAAGGTGAAGCAGATCTGCAATGCTAAAAACAGCAGGTGATAAGAAAAGAGAGTGGATGTTTTGCAAAGTCAGGGCGCAAACTGTTCACTCTGCTAAACTGTTTTTTTTTACAAGGTTTTATTAATGGAAAGCAAACTGGACCAGTTGAAGTCACACTGAATGATTCACATCCCAGGCTTTTCTACTTGCAAACTAAATTTAAAAACAGAAGCTAGAATAGTTTTATAATAACAAATGTGTTTCTCTGCTAATCCAAGTTGCTTCTTCCACTCTGAGTGTCTTCAACATTGGAGAATAAGGCTAATTGAGTGTTTTTACTGCTAGCTATTTACCAAGTCCTGGATAAAAAGAAAGCCTTCAGTGTCGACACAATAAAACATTTTCAAAACCGCTCTGTAAAATTT
The DNA here is from genome assembly GCA_029206835.1 of Rana muscosa. Taxonomy (NCBI): domain Eukaryota; kingdom Metazoa; phylum Chordata; class Amphibia; order Anura; family Ranidae; genus Rana; species Rana muscosa. The sequence continues at coordinate 211,171,794 of CM055122.1, forward strand.
TCCAATAACTGGAAGTACCCTTACCTTGAAGAGTGGAATCACCCGTGCTCTTTTCAGGGACTCCTCTAAACTAAAGCAAAACAACACTTCAGCTTCAGCATCCCGTAGTATGTAGCTCTGTTCCTCTAAGAAAGAAAAAAAAAAAATGAAATACAATGTAAAATGTGACTGTAGTAGAATACTGCGCCTCTGTAGGCAAACTCTGCCATTATTTCTTATAGTACTCTGCTAATTCAAGTACAAGGTTTGAGAATTGTGCAACCCTTAAGGCTGGGTTCACACTGTAGACGGATGCGGCTGACAGTAGGGAATTTTTGCCTAAATTCAGACCTAAACAGAGCCAAAAGACACACAGGGCTCTGTGTAATTCGCTCCACAGCCGCTCTGGAGATGTGTGAACCGGCTCCATTGAGAGCCAGTCACAATCTCCTGTCATGCGAATTGGATGCGGGGAAACCCACGTCGCACTAGTGTGAACCCAGCTACCCATCATTTAAATGAAAAGCACACTCACAATACTATGATAAAAACGTGAATTGTTTTTGAGGGTGTCACTATTGAATCCTTCTTCAGAAAACCGATAAATCATAGTAAAATCTTTCCTTTATACAATGCTGACCACATTTTTCTGTACACAGTAGCAAGGACATGCATGGCAACCCTGCCTGCAAAAGGTGGGCATGTGCGGGCGAAAGGTATGAACACAGGGCACGCAGCAGCTAGCTGCAACACTGCTTGAGCCTTGGGAGAGCAACCTGGGCGGCCATATCTGGTGAGTGGGCATTTTGTACATCGAACACCCCCTCCTCCTCTTTACCGCTCATCCTGACTGCTGAATGCTATATGCTCCGTTTTGTTACTTACTCTTGACCTTGGAACTCTATACTCTTCTTTGTATTTTACATATTTATGACCAGTATTCATTGTCTCAAACATTGCTGGTTTTAATGACCTTCTTTAACCACTTCCCGCCCTGCCTATAGCAGAATGACGGCCGGGAATTGATTCAGTTATCCTGACTGAGCGTTTTCTTTATCGTACACCACGGGACACAGAGCTAGTCATTACATAATGGGTTAAGGGTCACCAGCGGTGATTGGACACTGGCACAACCAATGGAAGACAGTTCCCCTCCATATAACCCCTCCCATCAGGGAAGTACCTCAGTTTTTTCGCCAGTGTCGAAAGGTGTTGGACGCGTTAGGAGGTGCTAAAGGAAAGCTCTACCAAAGAGACCCTCTGGGGGTAAAAGAGCTATGCTTTCGGATCCATCCAAGACGCCTACAAATGAGCTGAATCTGGATGGGATCCGGGCCTCATCCATGAGGCGTCGCCTGTAATGTCTCTCTTCGGAGGACTGGGCTCTAAGATCCAGCACTTTCGCTATTTCGCTATAAAGTCCTGGTAAGAGTCTTGTACAAGGCCCAGGGGAGAGGTATCCTTTAAATAGGAACCCATATCCCCGAAGGTTGGCACACATAGCCCACCGTGAAGGGTGAAGTTTGGTATCTGTCTGAAATCTTTCAGCAGAAAAACCTGCGGCGTGGATAAGGTGAGATTAGAAAGTCCATAACTAGGTTGGGACCTTTTTCAAAAAGTGGATGTCTTCTTTTTTTCCACCACTGGGGGGAGTAAAGAGCTGAATATACTCACCTCACTCTGTTCAGTGTCGGCTTCGGCGAAGTACACTGCTCGTCACCTCCGCTGCTGAGCTTGCTGGGGCACCCCGATCCTCCTTTCGGTGGCCGACCAGACACCTGCAGATGCAGGTAAGTGGGAACAAGGGCTGATGAGAGTCCTCTCTCACTATGGCCACCGCCATAGCGCTAAGGGCCGCGCGCGCGCTTTATCGGAGGGGGGGGGGGGCGAAGGCGTGCGCGGGCACGTGGCGCGCGCAGGCACAGAAACGGCGCCAATTTTAAAAGACTGTCAGTGTGAGAAGCACTGCAGCAGCAAGCAAGCTCGTTAGTTCTCTTATTCTTGGCAGAGAAACACAGCAGCTATACAGGGACGTAAGACTCCATGTGGTTGGATTGGGTACTTCCTAGAAGACATCCATGTTATGCATAGTTATGTGTTAAAAGTTGCATACTTAATGTATTTGCTAAACTGAACACGGTAGTATATGCATTTAGGTACCTTGTATTTTGTCTAAACGGTAAGCCTTCCAGGGGAAGTAATACGGACAAAAAGAGATAAGAAAGCACCACCGCCTGAGAGGAGGCTCTAACTGTGCTGACTCGGTACCTTTCTCTCCTGGGTTGCTAAATGCACCTGTTCAGGATGAGCCATTACCTCTGTCAGGTATGGCGGCTTCCCCAGTGGAGCCTGGGCCTGTATATGTCACTGAGGACACTTTATCAGCTGCCCTAAATAATCTGGAGGAAAAAATTGCTACCTTAATCGCTAAGTCCTCTAAAAAGGAACAATAAGCGAAGCAGGTCTCTTCCAGTATTGGACCTCCCTTCAGAAGTACCTGAGGGAGGAGGATGAGGAGGAGGAGGCTACATCAGCAGAGGATGAGGAGCCAGATTTTAAGGTCACAGGTACAATGCTATAGCAGTGCATTTAAGTTAACCTCTGCGGAGGTAACGGAATTACCTGTCTCCTCCCTAGGGTCATTAAGATCCCTGCAAGGTGCATGCTCCTTCCCGGTTCATCCGTTACTAGAGGATCTAATATACGCAAACTGGCAACATCCAGATAAGCGTTTCTCACCTCCAAAAAGGTTTAACATTCTTTATCCTATGGGGGAAAAAATTTTTTTTTAAGAAATGGAGCCTGCCTGCGGTAGTTGCGGCTATTTCTTGTGTAAATAAAAACCTGACATGTCCGGTGGATAATGTACAAGGGTTTAAAAGATCCTTCTGAGAGGAAGTTGAAATCCTCCTTCCTTTTGGCCGGCTCAATTACCCAACCTGCAGTAGCAGCAGTCGGTATGGGTCAGGTCATCAGCCAACAGGTAAAGCAGGGGCTGAAGGAACTGCCTTCAGAGCAGGCTAGAAATTGGGAAAAATTTGCCTAAAAGCCTTATGCTTCACAGTGGATGCCATGAGAGATTCTATCATACAGGCATCACGCCTTACACTCCAGCTGGTACAGATGCGCAGAGTACTTTGGCTTAAGCATTGGTCAGCGGAGACCCCATGCAAAAAGCTGTTGGCAAGTTCCCGTTCCATGGCGAACGCCTATTTGGGGAAGATTTAGAAAAATATATACAGAAGATCAAGTGGTAAAATGACTTTTACCTGAGAGAAAGAAAAACAAGAGATCTTGTTTTAAACGCTCTCTCCCCAGCTCCCGGGAAATCTGACTCCAACCAGTGGCGGCGGCCTGTTTTAGCCGCCCACAAAAGCCAAGGGGCAAGCTCAGAAGAACAAGAAGCCGTGGGGTGCAAGAGCTAATAAGCAAGCCCCCAAAGCCTCTTAGTGAAGGGGCGCCCCCGCTCGGCCGAGTGGGAGGAAGGCTTTGTCAGTTCTGAGCAACTTGGTGGTCAGAAATCCAGGACAATTGGGTAGTATCCACAATATCCTCAGGGTACAAACTGGAATTTCGAGAGATCCCATCTTCTCAATTCCGAGGTTCAAGACTCTCCAAGGATCCACAAAAAAGAGAATCCTTCTTCAAAGGTTTGAATCACTTAATGGCTCAAGGGGTAGTTACAGACGTACCCCAAAAAGAGCGAGGTTCAGGTTTTTACTCAAACCTCTTTGTGATTCCAAAGCCAAATGGAGATGTCAGACCCATCCTGGATCTAAAATCCCTAAATCGGTTCCTGAACGATCGCCATTTTCGAATGGAAACGATCCGATCCGTGGCCGCCACTTTAAAGGGCGGAAAATTCATGGCGTCCATAGATATCAAGGACGCACATTTACACATACCCATCCTCCCCGCTCACCAAAGATTCCTAAGGTTTGCGGTAGAAGATCGCCACTTTCAATTTGTGGCTCTGCCGTTTGGTGTAGCCACCGCGCCCATAGTGTTCACAAAGGTGCTAGCTCCTCTGTTAGTAACCTAAGAACACGGGGCATTGCGGTAACAGCCTATCTGGACGATCTACTAGTAATAGATCAGTCAAAGGACGGATTGGGTCACGCTGTACACACTACAGTAGGATACCTGGAGCATTTAGGATGGATTATAAATTTACAAAAATCCTCTCTCCAGGCCCAAAGAAGGATAGGGTACCTGGGCATGATCATAGATACAGCCCAAAACGAGGTATACCTGCCAGAACCGAAGATACAGTCTCTGAAAGACCTGATCCACAAGGTCAAAGCAAACAAGAGGCCGTCTATTCGCCTTTGCATGAGACTATTGGGAAAGATGGTAGCCTCCTTCGAGGCGGTCCCTTACGCCCAGTTTCATTCGAGACTACTTCAAGGCAATATTTTAGCTTCCTGGAACAGGAAGAGCAAAGCTATGGATATACCCATGCGCCTGTCCTCACAAGTACGCCACAACTTCGATTGGTGGCTAGAAGCCAGGAATTTACGGAAGGGAAAGTCCTTCCTCCCACTGGCCTGGAAGGTGGTATTTAGGAATACCAGCCTATCGGACTGGGGTGCAGTATTCGAGGAGGCTTCTACCCAGGGAACCTGGGCCAAGACTCAGGGGATCCTGCCCATCAATGTGCTAGAGATCCGGGCGGTATATCTAGCCCTCAAAACCTGGACATACAGGTTACAGGGCTACCCAGTTCGGGTTCAATCCGACAAAGCTACTGCAGTAGCTTACATCAATCACCAAGGAGGCACCCGCAGTCGGGCAGCCCAAAGAGAGGTGAACCGGATCCTGGCATGGGCAGAAGAGCATGTACCTTGCCTTTCTGCAATCTTCATTCCAGGGATGGAAAATTGGCAAGCAGACTACCTGAGTCGTCAGCAGCTGCTACCAGGGAGTGGTCTCTTCACCCCGAGATCTTTCAGGCCATATGTCTGAGATGGGGAAACCCAGATGTAGACCTGCTAGCTGCCAGGTTCAACAAGAAATTGGACAACTTTGTGTCCAGAACGAGGGATCCTCTAGCCTACGGGACAGACGCTCTAATAATACAGACGCTCTAATAACTCCATGGAATCAGTTCTCACTGATCTAGGCATTCCCTCCGATCCCTCTTCTACAAAGACTGCTTCGCAGGATCAAGGAGGAGGGAATACCAGTAATCCTAGTGGCCCCAAACTGGCTCAGGAGGCCTTGGTATGCCGAGATTGTAAAAACGGCGATAGGAAGGCCCTGGAAGTTTCCACTCCGACACGACCTGCTGTCACAGGGTCCAGTATTCCACCCTTCCTTACAAAGGCTAAAGTTGACGGCCTGGCTGCTGAGACCCACATTTTTTAAAAGAGAGGGGTCTCTGGTCCGGCTCTTTCTACGCTCATTAATGCTAGAAAGCCAGCCTCCAGACTCATCTATCAGAGAGTCTGGAGAGCATACGTTTCCTGGTGTGAATCCAGAAGTTGGAATCCTCAGAAATATGAAATAAGCAGGATTCTTGCTTTTTGCCAGTTAGGAGTGGATATGAATTTAGCCCATAGCACCATCAAAGGGCAAATATCGGCTCTATCAGTCTTCTTTCAGAGACCATTGGCATCTCACTCCCTAGTTCGGACATTCATTAAGGGGGTACTGAGGATAAATCCTCCAGTTAGGACTCCCTTGTGTCCATGGGATTTGAATTTGGTATTGTCAGTGTTGCAAAAGCAACCTTTTGAACCTATTCGCCATATTCCTTTAATTATATTAAGTAGGAAGTTGGCTTTTCTGATTGCTATAGCTTCTGCTAGGAGAGTATCAGAGCTAGCAGCTCTTTCTTGTAAAGAGCCTGGTCTAATTTGTCACAAGGACAAAATCGTACTACGACCCATCCGGCTTTTCTACCTAAGGTGGTGTCGGCTTTTCACTTGAATCAAGACATTGTTCTGCCTTCCTTTTTTCCAAACCCGCGGACGGCGGGGGAAAAATTATTACACTCTCTAGATCTAGGGAGAGCGGTAAAGGTGTATCTGCAAGCAACCGCTCAGATACGTAAAACAGATGTTTTGTTTATTTTACCAGATGGGCCCAAGAAGGGCCAAGCGGTATCAAGATCCACCATTTCCAGGTGGATTAGACAAGTAATTATTCAAGCTTATGGTTTAAAGAACAGGACTCCTCCTTTTCCTGTTAAGGCGCACTCTACCAGGGCGATAGGTGCTTCATGGGCAGTGCACCACCAGGCTTCGATGGCTCAGATCTGTAAAGCTGCAACTTGGTCTTCAGTCCATACATTTTCCAAATTCTATCAAATAGATGTGAAAGGACATGAGGATTCCGCCTTTGGGCGAAGTGTGCTGCAGGCAGCAGTATAGGGCTTCTGGTCCGCAAGCGGCCTGTTTTGATCTGTGTCTCCCCCCCTTCATATGAGCATTGCTCTGGGACGTCCCATTATGTAATGACTAGCTCTGTGTCCCGTGGTGTACGATAAAGAAAATAGGATTTTTATAACAGCTTACCTGTAAAATCCTTTTCTTGGAGTACACCACGGGACACAGAGGTCCCCCCCTTCTTATGGGAACCTTACTGCTTTGCTACAAAACTGAGGTACTTCCCTGATGGGAGGGGTTATATGGAGGGGAACTGTCTTCCATTGGTTGTGCCAGTGTCCAATCACCGCTGGTGACCCTTAACCCATTATGTAATGACTAGCTCTGTGTCCCGTGGTGTACTCCAAGAAAAGGATTTTACAGGTAAGCTGTTATAAAAATCCTATTATATGGCGTCCAGCATGATAAAAAGCCAGTGTGCGCCCGCCGATCGGTGGTGTGTCAGTCTGACACACCGCAACTCCGAGCTAGGTAAAGAGCCTCTGAAAGAGGCTCTCTACCACATGATCAGCGGTGTCAAATCACAGCTGATCACAGTGTAAACAGAAAAGGCTGTGTATCGGCTCATCAGTGCAGCCCACCAGGGATGCCCACCCATGACCACCAGGGATGCCAATCATTGATCATAAATGCCTGCCAGTGCCTAATACGTGATGCCCATCAGTGCCACCCATAAGTACCGCATACCATTGCCGCCCATCAGTGCCGCCAGTGCAGCCTCAGCAGTGCTCATTAGTGAAGGAGAAAACGTACTTATTTACAAAATGTTATAAAAAAACAAGGAAAATTTTTTTTTTTTTTAAATTGTTTAGCAAAAAATAAAAACCCCAGTGGTGATCAAATCCAACCAAAAGAAAGCCATTTGTGGGAACAAAATGATACAAATTTTGTTTGGGTACAGTGTTGCATGACCACGTAATTGTAATTTAAAAAGCAACAGTGCTGAAAACTGAAAATTGGCTTGGGCAGGGAGGGGGAAGTGCCCTGTATTGAAGTGGTTAAGGTAGGATCAGTCACAAGAAGTGATATCTTTGTGTGTGCAAAAAACATTTTACGTAATTTTTTTTAAAACAATCCGTTGTCCTTAGGTTTATGTGTGTCTGTGAGACGGTCACTTGTTGCACTGTAGTTAGGAGTATTTTGTGGGTAGAAAGACTGTGGGATAGGCGTATAGTGTGTACATAGAATAGACTAAGGTTTGGTTTAATCATCCCCTTTTAACCTCCCGGTCGGTATGATTCTGTCAGATTTTAGGTGCTGAAAGCGGTACAATTATTTTGCATGGAAATTTGGCGTTTTATATTGTAGGCCTGCAATTCTTAGGAATAACTCACTTAAATCTGTCCAAACCAGAGTCTAGTAGACATTATCCCGGGTATGATAAAGTTTGAAACAGAAAAATCATAAATTATAATATAATAAATAACAATAATTATAACAAATAATTATAACAAATAATATAATAAAAAATATTCACTAATGTAATCAAATCAAAAACACTGAAATTTGCTCAGTTGCAGCATTGTCACTGTCATTAGTGTTTGTGTTAGTGTTTGATGATGAATTTCCCCACAAATCGCTATCGCTCAATTCTGCAAGTGATTCCAATTTATTATTGCTGTTTTTTAGCTGGTCTAAAACCACTTTTGTTATAAAAGGGACACTTTTTGGTTGCTATGGACAGTATCCAAATTCCAGGCAGAAAAAAATGTATTTATAATATGAAAGTGCATGCAGGGCACTGGACAGACCACTAGGGACAAAGGGGATGTGTAATTTTTTTATACAGTACTGTAATCTGTAAGATTACTGTATGTGTATTGTGTTTTTACTTTTTTGAATTTGATGCCGATCTCCGCCCCCGCAAGGAATGGAGCTCGGCGGCACTCAGGCACTGTGTGTGGATCGAGCGAGAAGACTTTGCAGGATCCAGGGAACAAGGTAAGTAACTCTCCCTGTATCCTGCAATGCAGCCCAAGTCTGGCTCGGGGTTACCGCTAATGGTACTGAAATTCCACCCCGAGCCAGACTCGGGAATACCGCCAGGGAGGTTAAGTCATTCCCACTGTTAGGTGCAAATTGCTCGTGACCACCATTTACCATGGCACTACACAGAACTAGTTTTTTGTGCTTCACCACAAGGTCCCCCAGGCTTTCATAATCTTAGTGATTCTTATAATTAGTCATGCTCATTTCAATTGAAAGAAAAGGTTAACATTACAATAACTCAAAACTCGTAATGACGTGAAGTACTGGTAATGCATACATAGAAGTCATAGGTCATCTTTCATTAGCATCAGAGCTAAAAGCACTATTCTCATTTAAATTATTTTCCTATCCATAAGACCTACATTGTCATATATCTGGTTGGCCAAACCAGATATGAATGGGTAACTTAACTACAGGAGCGCACACACAGAAAAAAATCACCAGTCTATTATAAGATGATTCCTTACCAACAAATTTTTGGCACTTGAAGCTTTCATCCAGCCACTCTGGAGTCACAATGTGCTTTGCTACGGAAATCGCAGTGAGAAATTTGACAGTTCTTGTTACTTTACTAGCAATTAAATGAGTGCATCTTTGCGCGGAGTCTACCACTTCTCCTCCAAGTATATATAGTTTCTGAAAACAAAAGTTTTTTTTAAAGTCCAACATTAAACATGTAAAGTAAAATAAATGTAAACATACTAAACGTCAAGCCTATTTTTAATATGGTTCATGCTGCTAGCATTGTGTAAATGTTTCACTGTGAAAGCAGCAGTTACTTCAGTGCTCACGTTTGGGAAAAGGTCCTTACCTTAACATACTGCTGAGCTTGGGTGGGATCAAACCCTGTAAACAACACATGAGGAGTCATGTCTGGGGATAATTTCTTAGTTGGAGGAGGAAGATCTTCAATTCTGAAAAAGACCATTAAGTATTGAGACATCCAACATAAGTAAAATAGACTGTATTCAACGCTATTACCGCTTTGCTCAAATAAGTAATGTTTGGTACAGGTACTCACACATGGAGGAAATGGGGGTGGCAGCTGGGGAGCCATAAAGTAAGGGCCCAATAAGCAAAATTAAAGAGGAAAACACAGAGGAGGCTTTTCAGGCACATAAAGTTAAGAGCAGACAGCTTATGTCTATACTGAAGAAATATATAGGCTGCCTTCTGTGGACCATTACTAAAAATGCAGGTTGCCTGGATGTCATGCTGAACCAATAACTTCAATCATTTGAGCCACTGGCTGGGAAAAAGCATGCAAATCAGAACTTCAGGCTTCTCATGCAACATAACGGTTTGGGGTCAGCAACTAAAAGTATAAAAAAAAAAAACTAGCATTATCGGAAGGTGCAAGCACGTCTCTTCCTGTTGCCGTGAGGTCACGCCCTGCCTCACGGCAACAGGAAGAGATGTGCTTGCGTTCCATCTGCGCTCCAACTATCAGGAAGTGGTGAGTGTTGAAGTCCACGGTGGACGTGACTGACACACATACACCCTACTGTGCATGGATGCCTGGAACAGCGCGTCTATACAAATACCAATTAGCTGTAATGCAATACGATTTTAATGTTATATGAAGACTTGTGAATAAATGGTGAAAATGGGACTACACCATCTCCGCCTTTACTTATTACTCTGAGGAAACCAGGGGGAGTACCCAGCGTTTTGAATCGGTGTGAGAAGCGAGAGATTCACCTGCCTAACTTCAAGGAGAAGCGTCTGGTGTTCCGGGGTGCCAGAGAGGTGGAGGACGATCAGATGATCCATTTATTTACAGTGTCTGCTTTATTCAGCTATCTGGTGAGTAGGAACCCCTAAGGGGCAACGGTTATAAAGAAGGATTGTGGGGCTGCTAACACAGTTGAAGCTGTAGCCAGAAAAGAAGCTGATCAGGCTCTACAGACTACCCTTTTATCAGTTGGGACATTAATTATCCTTGCTACCTGCACTGAATTGAGTGGTCTTTATATACATATTTTTTATTTTATTTATTTATTCATTCAGTCTTATGGACTTCCATATGCTAGAGTTGTCATATATTCGTTATGACCACTAAGCGCTGCTTCAGTAATTGACAAGTTCACTTGTTATAGTTTACTTCTTTGTTTATGTGTGTGCATTGTGCACTTTATAAAGCGGCAGCTGACATTTTGAATATAAAATGTCATATGGTAACATTTGGTGATATCTGCTGAAGATAATCCATTGAGACCATAGCGCCGAGATAGCGAAAGAAGGCCTTGAACTTCACTATTTTTTGTAGGTTTCATATTCTACCCGAAATATGGATGAAACATAAAACATGCTCAGGAAGATGAAGTTGGCCTTTAACCACTTCAGCCCCGGACCATTTCGCTGGCCAAAGACCAAGCCACTTTTTGCGATTCGGCACTGCGTTGCTTTAACCGAAAATTGCGCGGTCGTGCGACGTGGCTCCCAAACAAAATTGACGCCCTTTTTTCCCCACAAATAGAGCTTTCTTTTTGTGGTATTTAATCACCTTTGCAGTTTTTATTTTTTGCACTATAAACAAAAATAGAGCGACAATTTTTTGGGGGAAAAAAGCAATATTTTGTACTTCTTGCTATAATAAATATCCCCAATTTTGTTTTGAAAAAAAAACTATTTTTTTTCTGTTTAGGCCGATATGTATTCTACATATTTTTGGTAAAAAAAAAAAAAAAAATTGCAATAAGCGTATATTGATTGGTTTGCGCAAAAAAGGTTATAGCATCTACAAAATAGGGGATAGTTATGGCATTTTTTTTTTTTTTTACTAGTAATAGCAGCGATCTGCTATGATTTTTATCGTGACTGCGACTTTATGGTGGACACATTTTTGGTACCATTGTCATTTATACCGCGATCAGTGCTACAAAAATGCACCAATTACTGTAAAAATTACATGGGCAGTGAAGGGGTTAACCACTAGGTGGCGCTAAAGGGGTTAAGTCAGTCCTAAGGAACGATTCTTACTGTTAGGGGGAGGAGCTACCAGTGACACGTCACTGATCACCGTTCCCGATCACGGGGGACAGTAGATCAGTGACATGTTACTAGGCAGAACAGGGGAATGCCTTGTTTACAAACAAAGGCATCCCCCTGTTCTGCCGTTGCCGACCGCAATCACGGGCCGCTCGGGAACATCGAGTTCCCGGGACCCGCAAGCACACTCACGAGGCACGCGCGCGACCGCTGGGCGGCAAATTTTAAGTGCCGTACTGGTACGCCCATTTGCCTGCGCCATTCTGTCGAAGTATATCGTCGTACGGCAAGTGGGTAATGAATTTCTTACTACTTCTACTTATTTTCTTTACTTTTTGTTGCCCTGGCCCTCCAGGATATAAAGCACTTCATCCCTTCTTTCTGTGTATTATAGAAGCTAAGATTTCATGGCTGACAGTGCACCTCCCAACTGATGGTGCGTCTCTCTGGGGAAATGCAGGGGTGGAAGTTAAAAAGGAGCTCCATGGGTAGAGAGCAAGCTCACAGTACACTCCTAGTCCCTCCCCCTCCAGCATTCTAAACCCTTTAAAAAGGGATGCGCTGGTGCAGGTGGGGAGGAGTTAAATTGTCTAAGCCTGCCGAAATTTATATCAATATAAAATATTAGAATTTATTTATCCAATATCACCATTTACAAGTATTTTTTACCTTGCTCGCTTTGGCTGTATAGCTGGTTCATTTTGCTTGGGTTTGAGGGGAACTCTTATGCTCTGAAAACAGGTAAAATACAAAAACATTACAACGAGAAAAAGCAGAAGCAAAATGAAGCTTCATATTCATCCTCCAAGCTGCTTCATAGTTTCAGGGTCCCAAAAACAGTCAAAATTGTAACAAATAGAAGGAAACTTTTAGGCTTATAAACAAAATAAGACAGTCCAAAAGAGACATGCTCATGACTAAATTTCTAACGCTCAACAAACGCTCCTATAGCGTTTGTATGGCTTTAGTAGTGTGGGCGCCAGACAGGAATCAATGAGCTTTAGTATGGTAATTAGACAGGTGTTTTACAAGCATTAATGAGTTAAAAATGCTCCCCAAACTCTCTATGGCAGTTTTGAAGCATTTCACAGGCGTTAAAACTGCTCCACAAATGCTTATTCCATTACAGTAAATCAACAAATCTTAACACTCCGCAACTGCCTGCCAGAGCATTTGCGAGGCGTTACCAAAGACTTGAAAGGCTTCAAACGCCTCCTGACTCGACACGAGGCTTCAATTTTGAAGCGACGCAATGCCAGCGTTTAGTGTGAACAGCACTATGTGCTATCTATTGCATCTTGTGCATAGGCGTTTGAGGGGCCTTTTTAACACCTCTCAAACGCCTGCTCTTAATGCCAGTGTGAACTCAGCCTAAGGCCCCTTTCACACCTGGACTACTTGTCCTGCGACTTGGGACTGCTAAGTTGCATGACAAGTCGTTCCCCATGATTTCCAAAGACAACCATTCATATTAGTACAACATCAAGTTGTGCCAACTTCAAAGTAGTCCCTGCACTACTTTGGTCTGACGTTGATCCAACTTTAGCCCATTGAAGATCACTGAAGTCGGATCAGAGTCGGATTGCCATCTTAACTGATCCAACTTTGGCATGCGACTTGTGCTCTGATGATCTTAAAGGGGAACTCCACGGCAAAAAAAAACCAAAAAACGGCATGGATTTTAAGGGAAGCACCCCCACGCCAAAACGGCCACCCCGCCAAAATCCATACCAGACCCTTATATCCGAGCACGAAGCCCGGCAGGTCAGGAAAGGGGGTGGGAACGAGCGCGCACTCCTGAAACGTACCAGTCTGCATGCCCTCAACATGGAATGATGGGTGCTTTGTTGCAGGGGGGCCTTGCGCCCCCAGCCCCCCACCCTATGTGAATGGGTATGGGGGTACATTGTACCCCTACCCAATCACCAAAAAAAAAAAAAGTCAAAAATAAACGCAGTACACAGGTTTTTATTAGGACAGCTCCGGCGTCGCTTCCGATCACTCCACCCCTCTCTGGCTGTTCTGCCATCTCCGCTGATGTCTTCAGCCTCTGCCGGCTGTTCTTCTTCGTCTTCTGCCGGGTCCATTTTCCATATAATGTCCGTATTGTACAAGCTTCTTAACCCCCTTGGAACCGGCGCCTCCCGGCCCTTTAAGGTGTTTAGGATGCCGGGAGCAGGGTTTATGATCACGTGACTGCCTGTCACATGATCGGAAAGCTCACGATCGTAAGCAGTGATCGTGAGCTTTCCATTAGCCGCTAGTAACTGTTCCGGGCGAGCGATCTCGGCACAGCTGTATTTGCACTAATGCACGCAAATACGCGGCCGCTCAGCGCCAAGGCCCACCTGCCGAGAGGACGCATATTTGCGTGCGGCCAGCTCCAAGAGGCTAATCAGAGCTAGCTTATTTGCATAGTCTGCAGAGTTTCCAAATAAAATTACCCGTTTTGATTTCACATCACACCCAGACTTGTGACATGACTGCATTTAAGTGGCATATATAGTGTAACGCTCTTTTTCACTTATAAGTACACAAAAGGCTAATTACCTGTAAAAACAAAAAATACCTACCATTAGCACATCTGTTGAAACTTTTAAAGGAATTCTCCAGGCATCTATGAATATAATGTAAATTTTGTCAGACTTTTACAGCACAAGAAAAAACACAATATAAAAAGCATTAAAATAACGGACACTGAACTAAAAACAACTTAGGACTACTCCTCAGGGTGCTGATTTTACCTGGCAGAGTACCCCCTGGTCCTTACAATATGCAAAAAGTGGCAATGAGTATGGTTGCACTTCAAAGCGGAGTTCCAGGTACCCTATATGCTCGAGTATAAGCCAAGTTTTTCAGCACATTTTTTGTGCTGAAAATGCCCTCCTCGGTTCATGCTCAAGTCTGTGTCCATCTTCACATTTGTGCGCCTGATCCTGGCCAGCCGTAGGTCCCCTGGACCCCAAACTTGGCACACATATAGCCCCACTCTTCCTCTACAAGTGTGCAAAGTTTGTTGTTCAGGGGACCTACGGCCGGGGAGCACCAATTTTTCAAAGCCGGGAACCCCTTCCATAGACTCCCATGTTAAACGTTTTTTTTTCCTCCAGAGATTTTGGGGACCCGGTATCGGCCGGCCCTAGACTCCCATGTTAAACGTCAGTCTAGTCACACAGCGCCGGAGATCAGGAAGGGAGATTGGGCATGCAGATGGACACAGTGAGGCATGCAGATGGACACAGTGAGGCATGCAGATGGACACCCTAGGCTTATACTCGAGTCAATACATTTTCCCATTTTTTTTTGGTAATATATTCGGGTCGGCTTATACTCGAGTATATACAGTATTTTATAAATTTCCCCCCCCACCCCTGCAATCGTGATCACTTCTATTCTCATTGCATTTTTTTTCTTCCTTCGAGCAGTGCAAATACCTTTTTTTGGTTGTGATCCTCCACTTCCACAGTACCTCACTGCAGCAAGGTACGTCATGTACGTTCGCCCGCCCATTGCCTCCTGGGATGAGTTAATATGATATGGGATATCAATCCCAGGAGTCATGGCGCCTCCGCTTGTGGCATCGTGGCGCGCTTTGTTGTTTATGTGCATGCGTGAGATTGGGAGGTGCATGCTGGGTATCCAGCAGCGCCGTATCACGGAACTAGATACCAGTGGGCTTCAGCTGCCCAAACTGAAGATGGGAGCACGCTGGGGGTTGGGGGTTTGCAAAGTATTTTTTTTTTTTTAAATGCACAACATTTACAAAAGCTAGATTAATAACATATCGGATTATGTGCAAACAACACTGGGGTGTTTTTAAAAAAACAAACACTGGAACTCGGCTTTAACCAATGTCCTTCCGCACCTCTCTGCTAGGAGAGCATTATTCATCTGTCTACTAATGTGATTCAAGTAAAAAGGATTGTGGTTTAATAATTAGAACCAGAACTCAAAAGGTCAATAGGGGCCTACCACAGCTGCCACTGAAGGATAGGTTCAACCCTTGGAGCATGTTCCATTCATATTCCAGGTCCTGCCCCCGTCCCCCCCGCCCCTCCCTTCAATCCCACCACCCCCCTCATACCCACTGTCATACTTTAAAATAGAGGCTCGCACAGCCACGTCATCCATTCAGGGAAATCTGACTAAAGAAACTGCAAGTCCTGATGAGAGCCTTCAGAATACATTCACACCTGACCTAGCTTTGTAACTGAAAGCCCATTTGGAGACACAGGCACAAAGCTAAAGGATCTGCCTACAAGAGCCTGACACTGCACCCGCAAACTACCGATGGTGAGTGCAACGCTCTGCAGACTCCTCTGAACAAAATATTAAATGCACATTTTTTCCTGCAAAAATATGTGCATTCTTTTTTCAAACTTAACCTTTCGAAACTAGGCCGAGCTTGCACTCTGGGGGGGGGGGTATAGTGATAAGATGAAGATATGTCATACCAAGGAGGTTTGAAACCATATGTGATGTAGGAGCGAGGGCATCCTGAAGGTTGAACATTGTATACCGGTTGTTTTGAATCTGACGCAAAGCTTCAAAATTTCCCAAAAGGATGTCGCAGAGCCATAATGCATTGACACATGGTATCCTCCACTCTTTTGCTTTTTCGTACTTCATGCCATTAGGCCTAAACATAACACATTAACTTTGTTAAGACAAGCCAAACAAGCATTACAGAAATACAAAAGAAATTAACTACTAATGCTGCAAAACAGTTACTAAATTTCCTCTGAATAGTTAAACGTAAATTTTAAATCCTTGTACCCGCAGTTTGCTTAGCTAATGCAGCAAATGCCATATTTGGCAGTGAAGAGCCGCTGCCTACATCCCATTTAAGAGCACAGACCATGACGATAAAATTGCCCATCTACGTCAAAGCTAGATGATTTAAGAGCCATCTTCAAAAGTCTGGATATGAAATGCACAGACAGGGATGAGAATGTATGAAGAGCCGTCACTTACTCTTTACAGATGAGAACTGTATTGCTGCGACTAAGATAGCCAGTGTACTTGGCGCCTGCCAAGTAGGCCATTAGCTTAAGGTCATCTCTATCACTATCAACAAACCCCGTCACCGAAATAATCTGGAAGAACAACAAAAAGGTGTTAGATCATTTACATACACTTTTCTACAAGAAGAAAACATATCAACATTTAACCACTTAAGCCCCGGACCATTTGGTAGCTAAAGGACCAGAGGTGAATTCAGAATTTTGCGCTGCGCTGCTTTAACTGTAATTTGTGCGGACATGCAATGTTGTACCCAAACGAAATTTGCGTCCTTTTCTTCCCACAAATAGAGCTTTCTTTTAATGGTATTTGATTGCCTCTGCGATTTTTATTTTTTGCGATATAAACGGAAAAAGACCGAAAATTTTGAAAAAAAAATTATATTTTGTACTTCTTGTTAAAAGAAAAATCGAATAAACTGAATTGTAGTCATACATTTAGGCCAAAATGTATTCAGCCACATGTCTTTAGCAAAAAAAATGTCAATAAGCGTATATTTATCGGTTTGCGCAAAAGTTATAGCGTTTACAAACTAGGGTACATTTTCTGGAATTTACACAGCTTTAAATTTATGACTGCCTATCTCATTTCTTGAGGTGCTAAAATGGCAGGGCAGTACAAAACCCCCCCAAATGACCCCATTTTAGAAAGTAGACACCCCAAGGAAATTGCTGAGAGGCATGTTGAGGCCATTGAATATTTTTTTTTTTTTTGTCCCAAGTGATTGAATAATGACAAAAAAAAACAAAATTACAAAAAGTTGTCACTAAATGATATATTGCTCACACATGCCATGGTTATATGTGGAATTGCACCCCAAAATACATTCTGCTGCTTCTCCTGAGTACGGGGATACCACATGTGTGGGACTTTTTAGGAGCCTAGCCGCGTACGGGACCCCGAAAACCAAGCACCGCCTTCAGGATTTCTAAGGGTGTAAATTTTTGATTTGACTCCTCACTACCTATCACAGTTTCGAAGGCCATAAAATGCCAAAATAGCACAAAACCCCCCCAAATGACCCAATTTTGGAAAGTAGACACCCCAAGCTGTTTGCTGAGAGGCATGGTGAGTATTTTACAGCTCTCATTTGTTTTTGAAAATGAAGAACATTTTTTTTTTCTTTTTTTTTTCAATTTTCAAAACTTTGTGACAAAAAGCGAGATCTGCAAAATACTCACAATACCTCTCAGCAAATAGCTTGGGGTGTCTACTTTCCAAAATGGGGTCATTTGGGGGGGGGGGGGGGTTTGTGCCATCTGGGCATTCCATGGCCTCCGAAACTGTGATAGGCAGTGAGAAGTGAAATCAAAAATTTGCGCCCTTAGAAAGCCTGAAGGCGGTGCTTGGTTTCCGGGGTCCCGTACGCAGCTAGGCTCCCAAAAAGTCTCACACATGTGGTATCCCCGTACTCAGGAGAAGCAACAGAATGTATTTTGGGGTGTAATTCCACATATGCCCATGGCATGTTTGAGCAATATATCATTTAGTGACAACTTTGTGCAAAAAAAAAAAAAAAAAAAGGGCTTTGTCTTCAAGTGGTTAGAAGAGTGGATGTAAGCTTCCTAATGTTGTGTATAAAATGCCAGTTCAAAACCCCCCCAAATGACCCCATTTTGGAAAGTAGACACCCCAAGCTATATACTGAGAGGCATGTCGAGTCCATGGAATATTTTATATGTTGACACAAGTTGCGGAAAAAAGACAATTTTTTTTGACACTTTTTGTTTACATGAAAATATATTTTTTTTTGCAAGAAAATTATGTTGAACCCCCAAACATTATATATATATATTTTTAAAGCAAAGACCCTACAGAATAAAATGGTGGGTGTTGCATTTTTTTTCTACACAGTATTTGCGCAGCGATTTTTCAAACGCATTTTTTGGGGAAAAAATACACTTTTTGTAATTTTAATGCACTAAAACACACTATATTGCCCAAATGTTTGATGAAATAAAAAAGATGATCTTAGGCCGAGTACATAGATACCAAACACGACATGCTTTAAAATTTCGCACAAACGCGCATTGGCGACAAACTACATACATTTTTAAAAGCCTTTACAGGTTACCCCGTTAGATTTACAGAGGAGGTCTACTGCTAAAATTACTGCCCTCGATCTGACCTTCGCGGTGATACCTCACATGCATGGTGCAATTGCTGTTTACATATGACGCCAGACCGACGCTTGCGTTCGCCATTGCGCAAGAGCAGGGCAGGACAGGGGTGCTTTTTTTATTTTATTTTATTTTTATTATTAATTTTGCTTTTTTATTTTATTTTTAAACTGTTTCTTCCATATTTTTTTTTTTATTTATCATTTTTATTGTTATCTCAGGGAATGTAAATATCCCCTATGATAGCTAATGACAGGTACTCTTTTTTGAAAAAACTGAGGTCTATTGGACCCTAGATCTTTCCTCTGCCCTCAAAGCATCTGACCACACCAAGATCGGTGTGATAAAATGCTTTCCCAATTTCCCAATGGCGCTTTTTATATCCGGGGGGGGGGGGGGGTCATTCCCTCCCACTGCTTGTAAAAGCAGTCCAGAGGCTAATTAGCCACTAGGATTGCTTTTACATGAAAGCCGGCCGCTGGCTGAAAAGAATGATACCAAGATGATACCTAAACCCGCAGGCATCAATCTGGTATAAACATTCAAAGTCCAGCAACATACCAGTACGTTGCTGGTCCTTGTTGGACATGTATTGCAATCTTTTTTTTCATGCAGCCTGTTGGCTGAACGAAAAAAAAAGATTGATCGGTGGGTGTGCCCACCATTAGAATACCGCCCTTCATCCACCCACTTCTAATGATGGGCATACATGCACCATTTATATATGCCGAAGCATGGGGGCATCTTCCCGCAAAAGTTATGCCGCGTACACATGGTCAGACTTTTCCACGGGCATGCCTCCGTCGGAATTTCGACTGTATGTACACGGCATTAGGAGCAAAATCGCTCCTCCGCTCCTGCTGCCCCAATGCTTCGGCATATATGCTTTTTTTTTTTTTAACTGTGGTGGCGAAATCACCTCCTACAGCACTGGAGTCGCAGGGATCAGGACTGTCTCTGCGAACGCTGCAGTTATGTGTGTTGTGTTTTGCAAGTGACAGTGATCGATCGATACTGCACTTGGGTGGCCTGGGCTGGACGGAGGGGCAAAACGCAGGTGCTAGCAGGTATCTGGGCTGATTCCGCTAACACTGCGTTTTTGGAAACCCTAAACTGCTGGGGACGCTAGTATAGATCTGATCAGATCAGATATTGATCTGTTCAGATACTATACCACTAAGGGGGGTGTATGCTTCACGCGTGGGTGTTAGCGTTACTGGCACTAACCTGACGCTGCCTGGGGTGTGACGCAGACCCTCTCTGACGCTAAAAACCTAATTGATATCACCTGCCGGGCGATCAGGGGGTTAAACCTTTATTGGGTTATATACGGCGGGTGCCCTGACACTATAAAAAGCAAACTAACTAACCAGCGTCACCCGTAACACTTATATGGTGATTACTGGTGAAAGGGTTAACTAGGGGCAATTAGGGGGTTAAAACCTTTATTAGGTAATATATGGGGGTACCTGACGCTATATAAAAACCTGACGGCGAACCTAAAAAAAAAATTGCTGGCTACCGATCTGCATCACAGACACCAAGACAACGATCATAAAAACGATCGCTTAGCGACAGTGGTGATAGGGGGTGAAAGGGTTACCTGGGGGGCGATCAAGGGGGTTAAACCTTTATTAGGTAATATATGGGGGTACCCGACGCTATAAAAACCTGCGGCGAACCTAAAAAAAATTACTGGCTACCGATCAGCATCGCCGACGCTAAAACATCGATCAGAAAAATTATCGCTTAGTGACCGTGGTGATAGGGGGTGAAAGGGTTACCTGGGGAGCGATCAAGAGGGTTAAACCTTTATTAGGTAATATATGGGGGTACCCGACGCTATAAAAACCTGCGGCGAACCTAAAAAAAATTACTGGCTACCGATCAGCATCACCGACGCTAAGACATCGATCAGAAAAATGATCGCTTAGCGACGGCGGTACTAGGGGGTGAAAGGGTTATCTGGGGGGTGATCAGGGGGTTAAACCTTTATTAGGGGGGGTTAGGGGGCTACACTGGACCTAAAACTAAATGTACTGACACTTTTACAGTCACAAATGTCACTGATTGCAGTGATCACTAAATAAATGGTCACTGCAATCAGTGACACTGTGACTGGGGGCTGGGGGGTGATCTGGGGGTGTCTGGGGGGGCATTTATGTGCCTATGTGTCCTGGTGTCAGTGTAGTGTTGTGTGCACTAACCTGCATCTTCTCCTGTACGGCGCTCGGTATATGTGAGCGCCGCAGGAGAGATGACATCACTTCCTCCAGCCTGTGTAAACAAGTACACAGGCAGGGGAAGCTCTCATTCGCCGGGAGCGATCGAGAGGGGGTGGCCGGAATCGAACGGCCGCTCACTGTAAAGAAGGGGGGTCCGATCGGACCCACCAACTATACAAAGGCAATCACGTACATATACGTGATTCTGCCTGTCGGTGCCATTCTGCCGACGTATATTTACAGTGGGCGGTCGTTAAGTGGTTAAAGTGCACTAGCTATCTTGCAGCAAAAATATGCTGCATAAGAGAGACAGAGGGGAGGAAGTAGAGCTGGGAGATTTTCTCCAAAAAATAAATAAAAAATCTTCGATTCATGATTCAAATTTTTTATTTTTTGATGGACACCGCGCCGGTCCTGAGGAGCTGCGGGTAGGAGTTTTTAGGTGAGGCCGCGGCTTTGGCCTAGTCCGCGGCGTCCGGCCTTGCCTCGCCGGTTCTGGTGAAAAAAAAAAAATCTATTTGCTGAAATTTTGAATCGATTTGACCTCTCAACTCGATTCAAGATTTAAAAATCGATGTTTTTCCCCCAGCCCTAGGAGGAAGAACAGATTTCCTCACTCGTAGGCTGCAGGGTTTCATAAAGATATTGGTATGCCCCACACACTGACAAAATTACACTGAGGTAAAGCTGAATAAGACTTGTCACTTGTAGTGGTGTTAAAAGGTACTAGATAACAAATGAGACTGTAACCCTTAACCACTTAACGACAGCTCACTGTATATATACACATCGGCAGAATGGCACCGACAGGCACAATTACGTACAGTGTACGTGATTGCCTTTGTATAGTTGGGGGGTCCAATCGGATCCCCCTTCTATACAGTGAGCGGTCGTTATCCGTTGGGGAGCGATCCGGGATGAGGGGACGGCCGTTCGATTCCGGCCACCCCCCCGCGATCGCTCCCGGCGAATGAGAAAGCTTCCTCTGCTGTGTAATGTTTACACAGGCAGAGGAAGTGATGTCATCTCTCATGCAGCACTCACATATACCGAGCGCCGTACAAGAGAAGACACACAGGTTAGTGCACAAACAGTACACTGACACCAGGACACAAATAGGAACATAAATCGCCCCCCCAGCCCCCAGTGTCACTGATTGCAGTGACCATTTATTTAATGATCACTGCAATCAGTGACATTTGTGACTGTAAAAGTGTCACTACAGTTAGTTTTAGGTCCAGTGTAGCCCCCTAACCCCCCCCCCCTAATAAAGGTTTAACCCCCTGATCGCCCCCCAGATATTCCTTTCACCCCCTAGCACTGCCGTCACCAAGCGATCGTTTTTCTGATAGCTGTTTTAGTGTCGGTGATGCCGAGCGGTAGCCAGTTATTTTTTTTAGGTTCGCCGCAGGTTTTTATAGCGTCAGGTACCTCCATATATTACATAATA
The DNA here is from genome assembly GCA_029206835.1 of Rana muscosa. Lineage (NCBI taxonomy): Eukaryota > Metazoa > Chordata > Amphibia > Anura > Ranidae > Rana > Rana muscosa. The sequence goes on from CM055122.1 coordinate 211,193,959, forward strand.
AAGGTTTAACCCCCTTGATCGCCCCCCAGGTAACCCTTTCACCCCCTATCACCACTGTCGCTAAGCGATCGTTTTTCTGATCGCTGTCTTATTGCCGGTGATGCCGATCGGTAGCCAGTTATTTTTTTTAGGTTCGCCGCAGGTTTTTATAGCGTCAGGTACCCCCATATATTATCTAATAAAGGTTTTAACCCCCTAATTGCCCCTAGTTAAGCCTGCGTCACACCCCAGGCAGTGTCAGGTTAGTGCCAGTAACGCTAACACCCACGCGTGAAGCATACACCTCCCTTAGTGGTATAGTATCTGAACAGATCAATATCTGATCTGATCAGATCTATACTAGTGTCCCCAGCAGTTTAGGGTTCCCAAAAACGCAGTGTTAGCGGGATCAGCCCAGATACCTGCTAGCACCTGCGTTTTGCCCCTCCGTCCAGCCCAGGCCACCCAAGTGCAGTATCGATCGATCACTGTCACTTACAAAACACAACACACATAACTGCAGCGTTCGCAGAGACAGGCCTGATCCCTGCGACTCCAGTGCTGTAGGAGGTGATTTCACCACCACAGTAAAAAAAAAAAGCATATATGCCGAAGCATTGGGGCAGCAGGGGCGGAGGAGCGATTTTGCTCCTAATGCCGCATACATACGGTCGAAATTCCGACGGAGGCTTGCCCGTGGAAAAGTCCGACCGTGTGTGCGGCATAATTTTTGCGGGAGGATGCCCCCATGCTTCGGCATATATAAATGGTGCATGTATGCCCATCATTAGAAGTGGGTGGATGAAGGACGGTATTCTAATGGTGGGCATACCCACCGATCAATCTCTTTTTTGTTCAGTCAACAGGCTGCATGAAAAAAAAGATTACAATACATGTCCAACAAGGACCAGCAACGTACTGGTATGTTGCTGGACTTTGAATGGTTATACCAGATTGATGCCTGCGGGTTTAGGTATCATCTTGGTATCATTCTTTTCAGCCAGCGGCCGGCTTTCATGTAAAAGCAATCCTAGCGGCTAATTAGCCTCTGGACTGCTTTTACAAGCAGTGGGAGGGAATGTCGTCGCCCCCCCCCCGCCAAAAAGCGCCATTGGGAAAGCATTTTATCACACCGATCTTGGTGTGGTCAGATGCTTTGAGGGCAGAGAAAAGATATAGGGTCTAATAGACCCCAGTTTTTTTCAAAAAGAGTACCTGTCACTACCTATTGCTATCATAGGGGATATTTACATTCCCCGAGATAACGATAAAAAAAAAAAAAAAAAAAAAAAAAAAAAAAATGGAAGGAACAGTTTAAAAATAATATAAAAAAGCAAAAATTAATAAAAAAAAAAAAAAAATGGAAGGAACAGTTTAAAAATAATATAAAAAAGCAAAAATTAATAAAAAAAAAAAAAAAAAAAAGCACCCCTGTCCTGCCCTGCTCTTGCGCAATGGCGAACGCAAGCGTCGGTCTGGCGTCATATGTAAACAGCAATTGCACCATACATGCGAGGTATCACCGCAAAGGTCAGATCGAGGGCAGTCATTTTAACAGTAGACCTCCTCTGTAAATCTAACGTGGTAACCTGTAAAGGCTTTTAAAAATGTATGTAGTTTGTCGCCAATGCGCGTTGGTGCGAAATTTTAAAGCATGTCGTGTTTGGTATCTATGTACTCGGCCTAAGATCATCTTTTTTATTTCATCAAACATTTGGGCAATGTAGTGTGTTTTAGTGCATTAAAATGAAAAAAAGTGTATTTTTCCCCCCAAAAATGCGTTTGAAAAATCGTTACGCAAATACTGTGTGGAAAAAAAAAATGCAACACCCACCATTTTAATCTGTAGGGCTTTTGCTTTAAAAAAATATATAATGTTTGGGGGTTCAACATAATTTTCGTGCAAAAAAAAAAATAGGATTTTTGTACTCACCGTAAAATCCGTTTCTCTGGCATCCATGGACTGACACAGCGTGTCTTATACACCTTTACACGTGGGTTATGTCCCTGCTTGCAGGAGAAGACCTAGGCAGAATGTGAGATGTTATACATACATTCTAAACAGCCAGAGCCGAACAGCCCCGCCCAGGGGGGCGGTCCCTCCGGCATAACCCTCCCACTGCAGTCAGCAGACCTCAGTTCGTAACAAAGCAGTACAAACTCGAAAAGAAGGGTGGGTGCTGTGTCAGTCCATGGATGCCAGAGAAACGGATTTTACGGTGAGTACAAAAATCCTATTTTCTCTTGTCATCCATGGACTGACACAGCGTGTCTTATACACCTTTACACGTGGGATGTCCCAAAGCAGTGTCAAGAGGGATGGGAGCAGTATAAATGGAAAACCAAAAACTTCACTCCAAACAAGGCAGAGCTCCTCAACGGAGGAGTTGCAACATCAAACAGCGGCCTGCAACACCTTGCGGCCGAAGGAAGCATCCGAAGATGCAGCCACATCAACCTTATAAAACTTAGAAAAGGTATGAACAGACGACCAGGTCGCCGCCTTGCACACTTGTGCAACCGACGCTTGATGTCGGAAAGCCCAGGAAGCACCAATTGCCCTGGTGGAATGTGCCGTAACCGGAAAGGGAGGCGCCCGCCCCTTGAGAGCATAAGCTTGAATGACGGTTTGTCTGATCCACCTAGAAATGGTGGCAGACGAAACCGCTTGGCCCTGTTTTGGACCAGAGACAGCCACAAATAGTGAGTCAGACTTCCGAATAGAGGCAGTAGCAGACAGGTACACCCGCAAGGCTCGTACCACATCCAAAGTGTGAAGCGCAAACTCTCTGGGATGCGATGGGTGAGGACACAAGGACGGGAGGACAATGTCCTCATTTAAGTGGAAGGCCGAGACCACCTTTGGCAGAAAAGAAGGTCGCGGACGTAACACCGCCTTATCCTTATGGATGACCAAAAAGGGCGACTTGCAGGACAAGGCCGCCAACTCAGACACCCGTCTAATGGAAGTAATGGCCACCAAGAAGGCCACCTTCTGAGACAAAGTCAAGAGGGGAATATCTCTAATATTCTCAAAGGGAGGTTCCTGGAGAACCGAGAGCACCAAATTCAGATCCCACAGGGGGAGAGGAGGCTTGACAGGGGGGAGCACATGGCGAACCCCCTGCACAAAGGTTGCTAACCAAGGGATGACCCGCCAGCGGTCGCTGAAAGAAGATGGCCAAGGCCGAAATCTGACCCTTAATGGTACTCAAAGCGAGCTTTTGGGTCACGCCACGCTGCAGAAAATGCAGGATTCTGGGAACGGAATACGTTCGTGGGCGCCAGTCCAGCTCTTCGCACATGGCGATGTAAGCTCTCCAAGTACGGTGATAGATCTTTCTGGAGGAAGACTTCCGTGCCCTTAACATGGTCGAAATGACCGAATCCGAGAGACCTCGGTCTCTCAGCACCTGGCTTTCAATAACCATGCCGTTAAAGCCAGAGACTGTAAAGCAGGATGAAATATAGGACCTTGAGACAGAAGGTCCCCCCGTATTGGTAACCGCCAGGGAACGTCTGCGACGAGATGTACCAGATCGGCGTACCAGTGACGCCGAGGCCAATCCGGAGCAACGAGGATCACCGGAATTCCCTAGGTCGCTACCCTGCGAAGCAGGTGAGGCAGCAACTGCAGTGGAGGATAAACGTATATCAGGTGATACTGACCCCATGGGGCCACCAACGCATCCGAGGCATCCGCCCAGGGATCCCTGGATCTGGCCACAAACCTCGACCCCTTGCGATTGAGTCGAGAGGCCATCAGGTCCACATCCGGCGTGCCCCACCGTCTGCAAAGGAGTTGAAAGACCTCCGGGTGCAAGGACCACTCTCCCTGGTCCAGCGTCTGGCGACTTTGATAGTCCGCCTGCCAATTGTCTACGCCCGGAATGTAGACGGCCGACAGAGCCGGCACGCTTCTTTCGGCCCACCTCAGGATGCGGGCGACCTCGGAAGCCACAGCTGAGCTCCGAGTCCCCCCTTGATGGTTGACATACGCCACTGCTGTGGCGTTGTCCGATTGGATCCTGATGGAGTGACCCTGTAGTTTCTCCGACCATGAGGAGAGGCACAGTCTGATTGCCCGTATCTCCAGCACATTGACCGGTAAGAGGGCTACGTCCGGAGTCCAAAGCCCTTGGGCCGACAGGACTCCCCAGACTCCCCCCCAGCCCGTCAGGCTGGTGTCCGTCGTGATCACCATCCATTGGATGGGGAGGAACGACTTCCCGGACCGAAGAGCCGGGGACCTCAACCACCACGTCAGGGACGCCCTGACCAGGTGACTCACCTGGATCTGAAGATCCAAGGACAACGGGGATTTGTCCCAAGTGGACAAGATCTCTTTCTGTATAGCCCTGGTGTGCGCTTGGGCATAAGGAACGGCCTCGAAGGAGGCCACCATGAGTCCCAGGACTCTCATGCAAAAGCGGATTGACGATCATTTTCGGAACGTCAGCACCCGTACTGCAGACTGAAGTGTCAGTAGTTTGTCTGGAGGTAGGAAGACTCTTGCCTCCAAGGAGTCCAGAATCAGACCTAGATACTCCAGACGCTGAGTCGGGACTAGAACCGACTTCTGAACGTTCAGGAGCCACCCAAACTCCGAGGGTCTGACTGACGATAGTCACACTTTCTTCCAATTCTGAGCCACTGTCTGCTCTTAGAAGAAAATCGTCCAGCTAGCTCACGATAGCAATGCCTCGCTGTCTCAGCAAAGCTAGGACCGGAGCAAGCACCTTGGAAGAGCCACAAATTGATAGTGGACTTCGCCGACCGCAAAGCGCAGAAACTTCTGGTGGCTGGCGCAGATCGGAACATGCAAGTAGGCGTCCTTGATGTCCAAGGATGCCAGAAAATCCCCTTGATGGAGTGTCGCGATCACTGTGCGAATGGATTCCATGCGGAATTTTTGCACCTTCACGAAGGCATTCAGGGCCTTGAGGTCCAGGATTGGCCGAACCCCGTCCTTTTTTGGAACAAACAGATTCGAGTAGAACCCCTGAAACCTCTCCTGGGACGGAACCGGCACAATTACTCCGGACCCGATCAAATCCTGTACAGCCCCCAAGAGGGCTGCCCGACGGGCAGGAAGGAGAGGGAGATTTGAGGGAAAGAATCTGTCTGGGGGCCATGAGCGGAACTCTATTCTGTATCCTGAGGTGACCACCTCGCACACCCACCGGTCGGAGATCCGGGAGGTCCACCGATCCGTGAACCTGCAAAGTCGTACCCCCACCCCAGAGACGGGCGGGGGCAAGACTTCACGCGGAGGCGGGCTTGGGAGCCGGCTTGTTCGGCTTACGCACCCAGGGGCGCTTGTGCCCGCCAGCCGCACTGTTGTCAGTCTGGGATGGCTTACCCGTGGACTCTGACGGACGAAAAAAAAAACTTTTTTGCTGGAAAGGAAGGACCCGGTTTACGTCGGGCCTCCTTACCCTTGATAGTTTGAGGAAGGAGAGTGCTTTTACCTCCCGTGACATCCTTGATGATGTCATCCAGAGCAGCACCAAAAAGTCTACCACCCTTAAAAGGTAGATCCGTCAGGAGCTTCTTAGAGGCTAGGTCAGCAGACCAGCATTTCAACCAGATGAGACGACGCAATACCACCGCCGAGACAGAGGCCCTGGATATTAAAGGGGCCGCGTCCAACGTGGCGTCGCACACATATATCAGACCCTGCACCATCTGGTGGGCCAGAGCAATAGTGTCTGGAGGAAGGTTATACCCCTGCACAGTTTGGTGCAAAATTTTTGCCCATTCCGTGAGTGTCTGAGACACAAGGGTCGCCGCTACTACTGGCCGTAGGGCGGATCCCAACAAGGCAAACATGGCTCTACTCACCACTTCTGACCTCCTGTCAGTGGGGTCCTTAAACACAGCAGTCCCCTCCATCGGGAGAGTGGTGGCCTTGTTTAAACGGGCGACTGGAGGGTCGACCACCGGGGGAGAAGCCCACTTTTTAAGCAGGGCGTCTTCAAAGGGGTATCTAATAGACAAACGCCGCGGGACCATGAAAGTCTTCTGCGGCTTTTCCCAGACCTGGTCAATGAGCTGGTCAAAGAAAGGTACATATGGAAAAACCTTTTTAGAAGGCTTGGTCTTAAAAGAACCAAAGGAGACTGTATCCGCCTGAGGTTCTGCAGTCGCAGCATTTAGCTTGAGAGTGTCCCTCACAGCATCAATGAGTTCACTAACAAGCGCTCTGTCATTTACTGACTCAGAACTGGAGTCTTCCTCACAAGGAATGTCCTGTTCAAAACCATCCAAATATTCAGAGCTAGGGTCCTGAGCAGCAATAGCTAGGCCCATATCTGAATCAGAGCACTCCCCTTGTGGAGATAAAGTGGGGAGAGGGCGCTTTTTTGCTCCCTTGTGCTCACACACAGCTTCCATCCTGGTCAGAAATGATTCCAGGACTGCCGACAACTGGCCCATAGGGACCGCAGGTGCTGGAGCACTGGCTGCTGCCTCTGGCATGTTAGGGGAAGCTGGTGACTCTGACTCCATAATGTCCCCCTCTGAGACCACCCACAGGCTGTGCTGACTGAAGTAGGGGAATGCCCAGGGGACCCACCAACCTGACCAGGACCGCTCGGTTCCGCTGCCCTGTCTCTCCGCGCTGCGCTGCTCAGCGTGAGTGAGCTGAGGAGAGAGACTGTGAGGAGATTCGCGCCGTTCCTGAGCGGCGCTAGAGGCCAAACTAGAGCTAAAAGAAGGTGCGGCTACAAGAAAATGGCCGCCGCAATGTGCTCTGGCGGCCACGGCAAGATGGCCGCCAATGTAAAAAACAGCACAGTCACCAAACATGGCGCCGAACGGCGCCCAGGCCCCTCACTCTCAAATAAACAGCCCCAGCGAAATGCAGAGCAGCATGAGCCCCCCCCCAGGACAGTATGGCCCCCAGGCACCCCACACAGTACAGCGCCAGCGAAGTGCACAGAGAGTGACATTAAAAAACACAGGGGGAGACAGGGAAATCCCCCACATAAGAAACACACAGCATGTACTCACCTGCAGCCAGGAGAGACTACTTAACCGTCCCCTGAGGGACCCACTGGTGTGTTTCTGACAGAACTATCACAGTGCGGTACTGAGTAGCTGTCGGCCCGGTCCACCGCGAAAGATACAGCCGGACTGTTCAATCTTGAGAGGACCGCGGAACTGGAAGCCCACCGGCCACCCCTGGAGTCGTGGGGCATGTCGTGAACTGAGTCTCACGCACACAAGGCGAGGATCAGCACGCTCGATGGTCGGACAGGGAAGACTACGAGGATATCTTGTACCCAACCTGTTGCCCAGCCGACAGTTGATAGAAGATCTCAAAAGAAAAAAAAAAAAAAAAAAATAGGAAAAAATTCCAAAAGGAATAAAAATAGCTCAGGAGACTGGCTCCTGAAAGAGCCACGTCTTCTCCTTCTGCTAGGCAGAAAAAAACTGAGGTCTGCTGACTGCAGTGGGAGGGTTATGCCGGAGGGACCGCCCCCTGGGCGGGGCTGTTCGGCTCTGGCTGTTTAGAATGTATGTATAACATCTCACATTCTGCCTAGGTCTTCTCCTGCAAGCAGGGACATAACCCACGTGTAAAGGTGTATAAGACACGCTGTGTCAGTCCATGGATGACAAGAGAAAAAATGTTTTCATGTAAACAAAAAGTGTCAGAAAGGGCTTTGTCTTCAAGTGGTTAGAAGAGTGGATGTAAGCTTCCTAATGTTGTGTATAAAATGCCAGAACAGTTCAAAACCCCCCCCAAATGACCCCATTTTGGAAAGTAGACACCCCAAGCTATATACTGAGAGGCATGTCGAGTCCATGGAATATTTTATATGTTGACACGAGTTGTGGAAAAAAAAGAACATTTTTTTTTTTTTTTGCACAAAGTTGTTACTAAATGATATATTGCTCAAACATGCCATGGGCATATGTGGAATTACACCCCAAAATACATTCTGTTGCTTCTCCCGAGTACGGGGATACCACGTGTGAGACTTTTTGGGAGCCTAGCCGCATACAGGACCCCAAAAACCAAGCACCACCTTCAGGCTTTCTAAGGGTGTAAATTTTTGATTTCACTTCTCACTGCCTATCACAGTTTCGGAGGCCATGGAATGCCCAGATGGCACAAAACCCCCCCAAATGACCCCATTTTGGAAAGTAGACACCCCAAGCTATTTGCTGAGAGGTATGGTGAGTATGTTGCAGATCTCGCTTTTTGTGACAAAGTTTTGAAAATTGAATAAAAAAAAAAGAATTATTTTCTTTCTTCATTTTCAAAAACAAATGAGAGCTGTAAAATACTCAACATGCCTCTCAGCAAATAGCTTGGGGTGTCTACTTTCCAAAATGGGGTCATTTGGGGGGGTTTTCTGCTATTTTGGCATTTTATGGCCTTCAAAACTGTGATAGGTAGTGAGGAGTGAAATCAAAAATTTGTGCCCTTAGAAATCCTGAAGGCGGTGCTTGGTTTTCGGGGGCCCCGTACGCGGCTAGGCTCCTAAAAAGTCCCACACATGTGGTATCCCCGTACTAAGGAGAAGCAGCAAAATTTATTTTGGGGTGCAATTTCACATATGCCCATGGCATGTGTGAGCAATATATCATTTAGTGACAACGTTTTGTAATTTAATATTTTTTTTTTTTGTCATTATTAAATCACTTAAGACAAAAAAAAAAAAAAAAATATTCAATGGGCTCAACATGCCTCTCAGATATTTTCTTGGGATGTCTACTTTCCAAAATGGGGTCATTTGGGGGGGGTTTGTACTGCCCTGCCATTTTAGCACCTCAAGAAATTAGATAGGCAGTCATAAATTAAAAGCTGTGTAAATTCCAGAAAATGTACCCTAGTTTGTAGACGCTATAACTTTTGCGCAAACCAATAAATATACGCTTATTGACATTTTTTTTACTAAAGACATGTGGCTGAATACATTTTGGCCTAAATGTATGACTAAAATTTAGTTTATTCGATTTTTCTTATAACAAAAAGTAAAAAATATCATTTTTTTTCAAAATTTTCAGTCTTTTTCCGTTTATATCGCAAAAAATAAAAAATCGCAGAGGCAATCAAATACCATTAAAAGAAAGCTCTATTTGTGGGAAGAAAAGGACGCAAATTTCGTTTGGGTACAACATTGCATGTCCGCACAATTTACAGTTAAACAGCGCAGTGCAAAATTCTGAAAACACCTCTGGTCCTTTAGCTACAAAATGGTCCGGGGCTTAAGTGGTTAACATAGCTCTATCAACCAGACAAAAATCTTGTACCGTTTTTATTAGCGCCGACAGTCCACTCTCTTGTAAAAGCAATCCCAGAGTCCAACTAGCCGATGAATTGCTTTTACAAGCAGCGGAAGGGGACGGTCAGCTGCCCTCCATGGTTTTACTGGGATCTCCCATGCTACTGGGAGTCCCAATTGGCCAGATAATGCCAAAAGATAGGTTTGGCGCAAAAAACAAACACTGCACATCACCAAAAGAACACCATACCCAGCGTGAAGCACGGTGGTGGAAGCATCATGCTTTGGGGCCGTTTTTCTGCAGCTGGAACCAAGTCAACGTAGAGGGAATTATGAACAGTTTCAAATACCAGTCAATATTGACAACACCTTCAGGCTTCTGCTAGAAAGCTGAACATGAAGAGGAACTTCATCTTTCAGCATGACAACGACCCAAAGCATACATCCAAATCAACAAAGGAATGGCTTCGCCAAAAGAAAATTAAAATTTTGGAATGGCCCAGACCTGAATCCAATTGCAAATCTGTGGGGTGATCTATAGAGGGCTGTGTACAGGAGATGCCCTCACAATCTGACAGATTTGGACTGTTTATTGCAAAGAAGAGTGGGCAAATATTGCCAAGTCAAGATGTGCCACGCTGATAGACTCATACCCAAAAAGACTGAGTGCTGTAAAATAATCAAAAGATGCTTCAACAAAGTATTAGTTTAAGGGTGTGCACACTTATGCAGCCATATTATTTTAGTTTTTTAGTTTTACTGCCCTCCATCTAAAAGATTTAAATTTTGTTGTACAGTTTATAGGTCACATTAAAAAGGTGGAAAAAAGTTCTGAAATGATTTATCTTGGTCTCATTTTTTTTACATCACAGAAAATTTACATTTTAAAAAGGAGGGGCGTGTAGACTTTTTATATCCACTGTACATACCTTCTCTGAAGCCACTCCAGTCCGGTCTCCAGCGGCGGAAGCTGTGTGCAGGAGACCGCCGACAACAGCTGGGAAATTAATGGGAAGTATCGTCACCCATAGAGTTACTTTGGGGCTTCCGTTTATTGGCTGCTTCTTCTACACCCGCTATACAGAGAAGCTGCTGACAGCTCAGCGTGGGACCGGACCAGCTTCAGAAAAGGTAAATAGCGATTTTTGCTTTATAGAGCTAGATTGATTAGTCTTAGATTGTGGCTGCAAGTAGATTTAACAATTTTAGTTTTAGGCCCCATGCACACAGGGCGTTTTTACAGCCGCGTTTTTTACAGCTTAAAAACACCTGTCCATGTTTTGTAAACATTTGACCTTTTTTAAAAAAAAAAAAAAATCCCGGAGCTCAAAAACGCAAATCGCTGCGTTTTTTTGCACGTTTAATAGTGTTGGGCGTTTTTGCAGCTCAAACCTGGAGCTCCAGAACGCACTGGAATTGTTTTTTTTTTTGCAGCTGGAAAACGCCTATGCCACTTGGAGCTCATAAAAGCTCTATGTGTGCATGACACAATAGAACATGGATGGGCGTTTTGCAGCTGTAAAAAAAACGTCTAAAGCTGCTGTTAGCAGCTGCAAAAATGCCCTGTGTGCATGGGGCCTTAGGCTGAACTTCTATTTTAACTATGTTCACTTCCATAAAAAATCCTGACAGGAGAACTATACTTAGGGGGCTGGTACACACTAAGAAAATTGGGCGAACGATCATCCAGAGTAACTCAATGTTTTACAGCAAGTGGGAACCAATGAAGGAAATAATGTACGAAAAATTCTCAAATGGCTTTTCTGTTGATTATCGTTTCTGATCATGCGCAGTCTGTCGTACGAAAATCATTCGTTCTGTTCACGATAGAGAAAAATTGGGACGTTTGCCCCCTTCGGAAATGTACCGTGTTTTTCGGACTATAAGACGCACTTTTTTCCCCCAGAAATATGGGGGAAAATGTCCCTGCGTCTTATGGTCCGAATACATAACAGGGGCCTCGCCCCCCACTGGCACCGCCCCTGCCATTTGCTCACAGCCTCTGGAATCCCCCGACCGCCGCCACTGGCTCCGCCCCCCCCGCCGCAGTGTCAGGGGCTTTGCGAATCGAATTAGAGCCGCTCTCTCTCTCTTTTGCTTACAGAAAGGGAGGGGGGCGGCGGGGGATATCCGCAGCTCTCCTCTCCCTGTCACAGCGCCGCTGCCGAGTTCTCTGGCAAATAGAGCAGCGGCGCTGTGACAGGGAGAGGAGAGCTGCGGGCTGTCTGTATATCTCTCCCGCCGCCCCCCTTCCCTTTCTGTAAGGAGAAGAGAAAGAGAGAGCGGCTCTAATTGGATTTGCTGGGTCGCCACCCAGCTTCCTGCCCACTGTTTCCCCCCCCCCATGATTGGCCACAGCAGAGGGCCAATCAGAAGACACTGGGAGCATCATGGGAAATGAAGTCCCTGCAGAGTTTATGGCACCAGTTCCCCCAGCATGCAAGCACTCTGCTGGAGGGGAGGGAGGGGGTGTTAGAACTTGAAGAGGAGCAAAAGAGAATACTCTGCTGCTGGGGGACACCACCAGAGAGCCACGCTGTACCCCGCACCGCCAGAGAGCCACGCTGTACCCCGCACCGCCAGAGAGCCACGCTGTACCCCGCACCGCCAGAGAGCCACGCTGTACCCCGCACCGCCAGAGAGCCACGCTGTACCCCGCACCGCCAGAGAGCCACGCTGTACCCCGCACCGCCAGAGAGCCACGCTGTACCCCGCACCGCCAGAGAGCCACGCTGTACCCCGCACCGCCAGAGAGCCACGCTGTACCCCGCACCGCCAGAGAGCCACGCTGTACCCCGCACCGCCAGAGAGCCACGCTGTACCCCGCACCGCCAGAGAGCCACGCTGTACCCCGCACCGCCAGAGAGCCACGCTGTACCCCGCACCGCCAGAGAGCCACGCTGTACCCCGCACCGCCAGAGAGCCACGCTGTACCCGCACTGCCAGAGAGCCACGCTGTACCCGCACCGCCAGAGAGCCACGCTGTACCCGCACCGCCAGAGAGCCACGCTGTACCCACACCGCCAGAGAGCCACGCTGTTGCAATTTCGCTGGGTCTGGTAAGAGGGCGTGTTGGCCATTATTCATTACTGTTCCCAGGGACTGAGCCATTAGGAAGTGCCTAACCTGATATCCTCTAGGCCTTATTGACCGCCACAATGTCCCTCTCTGTCCTCTTCCCACGGCGTCCCCTCTGTCCTCTTCCCACTGCGTCCTTCTCCCAGGGCATTACTCTGTCCTCTTCCCAGGGCGTTACTCTGTCCTCTTCCCAGGGTGTCCCTTTGTCCTTAACCCACGGCAACCCTCTGTCCTCTTCCCACAGCGTCCCCTCTGTCCTCTTCCCATGAAGATGACATGGCGGGCCTTGACAGGAAGGGGTGGGTCATATTTAAATGAGGGTGTGCGCAAGTTTAGTCAGGCCTAGGGCAGCACAAAACCTAAATACACCACTGATGGCATGGTCACTCTGCGTTTACTATGGCATGGTCCCTCTGCGTTTACTATGGCATGGTCCCTCTGCGTTTACTATGGCATGGTCCCTCTGCGTTTACTATGGCATGGTCCCTCTGCGTTTACTATGGCATGGTCCCTCTGCGTTTACTATGGCATGGTCCCTCTGCGTTTACTATGGCAATGGTCAGGCTGCATTTAATGGGCACTGGAAAATATTTTAGTACACAATTTGGTTCAGATTATTTTTTTTCTTGTTTTCCTCCTCTAAAACCTAGGTGCGTCTTATGGCCAGGTGCGTCTTATGGTGCGAAAAATACGGTATTTGCAAAGTCTGAATCAGATGTCGAAAGTTGTGTACACACCATTCGATTTTTGTATAATCGTGTCTCGTACATAATTTTTCTTCCGATTTACTCATAGTGTGTACTCCGCTTTAGAAAAACACACTGCTGCATGAAAATTAAAATTGATGTAGTTAAGATTATTATTATTATATTGCTTTCTTACATGTTGAGAGCATGGCTTCCCTCCAGGAGGAAATGCTACAGGAAAATGTAGAGCACGATGTGGCGGCACCATCTTCTTCTTTTTCAGCACTGCGTTGAGCCAATGAGCAGTGATGCAACGTTTTCGTTCTTTCATAGCCTTATGAGGGAACCAAAAAACACAGCTTTTTTAAAAAGGGTAGGATTTTAAAGGACGAGGTTAACGAGGGCAATTACGGAGCTTCTAAAAGCTACATATTTTATGGCATATAATCAAAAGAAAGCAGCTGGTTATGAAAAATAAATGCCAACTTACAAAAAGTTAAGGCTTTTAATTAAAGAAGGTTTAAAGGTTTCTAAATAGAACTAAAATAGACTTTATAGACAAACCAATAAAACATACAAAAACAAAAAAAAAGGAGGCATTTTTTGAAGAACACGGTTTTGAGCCACATCAGAACTCACCTGGGCATACATACTACTGACTTGGCTTTCACATAAAAGATGGGTACAACGACTGGTAAGGGTAGGGTCCACTGTACCTCCATGCGTTTGTATTATCTTTGAGAAAATTGAAAAAATATATGTTAGAAAAGGTACAAATAGAGCAGTACAGAAGCAGTTTTGGCCCTGTGTATCTTGCTTAATATTTAAACTTTCTCAAATTTTAGCGACCCTCAATGAAGAGATTAGTTTGTGTTACAGGATGACAATGCCCTTTCTCTGACTCTTAACGGACTGTTATCCTGCGCTGTCACCCTGTCGCATGCTCTCACAATAGTAAAACATGTGTAAAAGTGGTTGTAAACCCTCACATATACCCAGTGAAGAGAAGAGCCTCAGATGATACACAGAGTTAAAACAAATCCTCCTACATAGGTTTTACTTGTTTATTTGCAGTCTTATCTTCCCTACACCCTTTCAGAAGTGCAGATCATATTAAAAATCTTTCTTCGTCTGTCAGCAGCACAGAAGAGGGGGCAGAGAGGCTGCAGTTACAATGTGTGAGAGCTGATTGGAGGAAAGGAACACAACCCCCTTCACACAGAAGAACTGTGTTGTGAATAAACAATCTCTGTTCTGAGCCCCCACCCCGATAACAGAGGAAAGAAGCACCAGCGAGAAATGACACTTAGAGCTTTGGAGAGAGAATACAGTATGTGTTTTACTCAGATTCCATGACTGAGGTTTACAGACGCTTTAAGATACACAGTACTTTGGAAACCTAAATGCCAAAAAGTGCTCACGTGTACATTAAATAGGGATTTACAATGCAGTCTTAGGAGGGCAATAGGGATTCTCTCGCATAACTTAAAGGGCAATAACTTCTCCGCAGGATGTGGAAACCTTGCAAGAAGAACTGAACAAATTAATGGGGTGGGAAACTACATGGGAAATGAGGTTTAATGTGTAAAAAATAGGATTTTTATACCAGCTTACCTGTAAAATCCTTTTCTTGGAGTACATCACGGGACACAGAGCGACATAGTCATTACTAATGGGTTATATAGATACCTTCAGGTGCTGGCACTGGCAACTTCCAAAACCGGAAGTACCCTCCCCTATATAAGCCCCTCCCATCCGGGAGCACCTCAGTTTTGTAGCAAAGCAATAAGTGTCCCCAAAGAGGGGTGGGAGCTCTGTGTCCCGTGATGTACTCCAAGAAAAGGATTTTACAGGTAAGCTGTTATAAAAATCCTATTTTCTTTCTCGTACATCACGGGACACAGAGCGACATAGTCATTACTAATGGGATGTCCTAAAGCAATGCCCAACGAGGGGGGGGGGTACACCATACATAAGCTGAGCGCTATCAGACATGAGGATCTTTTGCGGCCTGCAACACACTGCGCCCAAAGGCGACATCCTCCTGACTTCTAACGTCCACCTGGTAGAACCTAGTAAACGTGTGTACCGAAGACCATGTTGCGGCCTTACAGATTTGAGCCAGGGAGGCCTGGTGATGCACTGCCCATGAAGTTCCAACTGCTCTCGTGGAGTGCGCCCTAACTTTGAACGGAGGCGGTCTCCTTCTCAAGCCATAGGCTTGCATTATGACCTGTCGAATCCACTTGGCTAAAGTAGATTTTGACGCTGCCTGACCCTTTCTGGGGCCTTCCGGCAGAATAAACAAAGTATCCGTTCTGCGAATCTGAGCAGTGGCTTTTAGATAAGCTTTAACTGCTCTTACTACATCCAAAGAATGCAATAACTTTTCCTCTACCGAAGTAGGTTTGGGGAAAAAAGAAGGAAGAACCACATCTTGGTTCAAATGAAACCTCGATACCACCTTAGGAAGAAAGGCTGGATGAGGACGTAACACCACTCTGTCCTTATGGATAACCAGATATGGCTCCCTACAGGACATAGCTGCTAATTCCGACACTCTTTTAGCCGAACAAATGGCTACTAGAAAAAACAATTTCCTGGTGAGAAGAATCAAAGAAATATGCTGTAATGGTTCAAATGGTTGTTTCTGTAGAACCGACAGAACCAAGTTTAGATCCCATGGACATATGGGAATATTAACCGGAGGACTAATACGCATCACTCCTTGTATAAAGGCTTTGACTAGTGAATGCGAAGCCAAGGGCCTTTGAAAAAATATTGACAAGGCCGAAATCTGACCCTTGATAGTACTCAAGGCAAGCTTCCTATCTACAGCCCATTGTAGGAAGTCCAGAATCCTACCTATTACGTATTTACGTGGATGCCATTTCTTGGCCTCACACCACGCGATGTACGCCTTCCAGATTCTATAGTAGATCTGCCTGGATACCGGCTTCCTGGCATTGATCATGGTAGATACCACAGCATTAGAGAGCCCTCTCTTTTTTAGAATGTGGGCTTCAATAGCCAGGCCGTCAAACCTAGGGCTGGTAAGGAAGGGTGGTATATCGGTCCTTGCGAAAGCAGGTCCGGACGATGTGGGAGGGTCCAAGGACTCCCCACAGACATCTTTACAATCTCCGCGTACCATGCTCTTCGGGGCCACGCTAGAGCCACCAGAATCACTGGTTTCTTTTCTACCCTGATTCTGCGGAGTAATCGAGGTAACAATTGTGGCGGTGGGAATGCATATATCAGCTTGAACTGATCCCAAGGGAACACTAGGGCATCCGAGCCGCAAGCTAGGGGATCCCTTGTCCAAGAGACAAACCTGTCCACTTTTGCGTTGAATCTGGATGCTAGCAGATCTACATCCGGTGTTCCCCACCGCTGACATATTGTCCGGAAAACCTCGGGATGAAGGGACCATTCCCCTGGGCATAATTGTTGGCGACTTAGAAAGTCCGCCTTCCAATTCTCCACTCCTGGAATGAATACCGCAGATATGGCTGGGACATATCTTTCTGCCCATCTCAGGATGCAATTTACTTCCCTCTGGGCTGCACGACTCCTGGTGCCCCCCTGATGATTGATATATGCCACTGCTGTGGCATTGTCTGACTGAATTCTGACAGGGGACCCTTGGAGTTTGGATGTCCATGCTACTAGGGCATACCGGGCTGCTCGTATCTCTAAGAGATTGATGGGCAGGGCCTTTTCCGCATCCGACCATCTGCCCTGGAGAGACCATTGCTCCAGTACTGCTCCCCAGCCTATAAGGCTGGCATCTGTAGTGACCACCTTCCAAGAAATCGGACTGAAGGATTTCCCTCTTTCCAGATTCTGGGGAACCAACCACCAGCGGAGGCTCTTGCGAACGGAAGGGGACAAGGACATTGGTAAGTCCAGAGCCTGAACTTTTTTGTTCCAGGCTGACAGTATGGCCCTTTGCAAATTCCTTGAATGGAATTGACCGTAGGGTACTGCTTCGAATGATGCCACCATTTTTCCCAGCAGCCTCATGCACAGGCGTATGGATGGCTGTCTTTTTGAACCCACTAAGTGGATCAAATCTCTCAAAGACGACCCCTTTTCTTGAGGTAAGAAAATTTTTCTCTGGTCTGAATCCAGCCTTAGCCCTAAGTATTCCAGACTTTTGACTGGTTTTAGGGCTGACTTGTCTCGGTTGATAATCCAACCGTGATATTCCAGATACTTGATTGTCTCGTGAACAACCACTTCTAGTTTTTCCACTGAGTGGTCTATCAGCAACAAGTCGTCTAGATATGCCATTATCGTTACACCTCGTGTTCTTAGATTGGCCAATAATGGGGCCAGAATTTTTGTGAACACTCGTGGTGCTGTGGCCAGACCGAAGGGTAAGGCTCTGAACTGAAAATGGCGCCCTTCTACCGCAAAGCGTAGAAATTTTTGGTGGGCTGGAAAGATGGGAATGTGCAAATAAGCATCTTTGATGTCGATCGAGGCTAACCATTCCTCCCCTTGTAGGGCAGTAGCCATCGACCGGATCGACTCCATCCGGAAAGTCCTGATATGTAGGAATTTGTTTAGCCCTTTTAGATTTAATATGGGCCTCACGTCCCCGTTTGGCTTCGGGACTGTAAAGAGGTTTGAGTAAAACCCGAACCCCCATTCTTCCAGGGGAACCTCTATAATTACTGCTTGGAGCAATAATTGTTCTAGTGCCAACAGGAGGGATCCTCTCTTCTGGGGATCCCTTGGCACGTTTGACCTTATAAAGTGGGAAGGAGGGGAGTCTTTTAACTCCAATTTGTATCCCAGATTTACTGCGGAGAGCACCCATCTGTCTCTGATCGTGTCCCGCCAGGTCTCTGTGAACAACTGAAGTCTTCCCCCCACCCGATTGAGTGGGGGCAACCCTTCATGCATTTGACTTTGGGGGAGGTTTTGTACCTCTCCTGCTCCAGGGCTTCTTGTTACCCTGCAATTGTCCCTGATTTTTACCTCCGGGATTTGACCGAGGAGGCCGTCGGAACTGTTTCACAGCCGATGTCCTAGGGACTGGAGAAGCAGGCCTCTTAAAAGAGGGACCTCTAACTCTGTTTTTAACCGGCAAAAGTGTACTTTTACCGCTGGAAATTCTCTGGATATATTTGTCCAGGTCTTCCCCGAATAAGCGTTCACCATGAAATGGGAAGCTGACCAGCAATTTTTTACAGGGAGCTTCAGCAGACCAGTTTTGGAGCCATAAAAGCCTGCGCATATGTACTACAGACAGCGTAAGGTGGGAGGCCTGATGGATTGAATCCTTTATAGCGTCCACCGCAAAGCATAAGGCTCTAGGTAGATCAGCTAGGGCAAGAGCCTGCTGATCTGGCAAGTCCCTTAAGACCTGTTTCAACTGATCCTTCACTGCTAGGCAGACCCCAATAGCTGCCACTGCTGGTTGTGTCACCAAGCCTGCTGTAGCAAAAGCAGATTTTAATAAGGACTCTAATTTTTTATCTATTGGGTCCTTGAACATTTGGACATTATCCACTGGACATGTCAGTGATTTATTCACACAAGAGATGGCTGCGTCCACTGTAGGGACCCTCCATTTTTTGATGAACTTATCCTCCATGGGATAGACCACTTGAAATCTCTTGGGAGGAGTAAATATTTTATCAGGATGCTCCCAATCCTGGTAAATGAGCCCTTCCAGTAAAGGATGGATCGGAAAGGAACAAACAGTCTGGGGAGCTTTTAGCGACCCCAACGAGGAGACAGAAGTGGATGATGGCTCCGCAAGGGGCATTTTAAATGCTGATCGGACCATATTAGTCAGGGACTGAACCCATAACCTTTCAGCATGTGATGCTGAGAATGGCTCTTCCACTGTTGATTCCTCTACAACAGAATCAACCTCATCCTGATCCCCTTCAGGCAGGTCGATCCCTGTATGGGACTGTTGCTCTGCTAACAGGCACTCTGAGGGAGGAGACGGAGATCGAGCGCTTTTTTCCTGTGACAGGGAAGCAGCGATCAATGCTGACAATCTCTCTTCCAGCCCTCCCAGAGCTGAGGAAAAAACCTCCTCTGTTACATACACAGGAGCAGGTGAACTGAGGACAGCCACAGTGAGTGAGTGAGTGAATAACTTGTATAGCGCTACAAATGCGAACTAAATCGCCTCAAGGCGCTTTGCATCCAGTGACATCCTGACCCTTCAGAATAGGTGGGTCTTAAGTTTTTTCCTGAAGGCCCGGTGGTTTTCTTCCATGCGGATGTTGGTGGGTAGAGCGTTCCATAGCCGTGGTCCTTGGACCAGCCGTGGTACCAGGTACTCCTGAGGGTGCTCTACGGTCACTAACCTCTGATTCTTCAGGGGAGACTGGTGCAGCCGAAGCATGCCCAAGATCCTCAGAGCCCGATGGAGACCCCCTATGCTTCCTGGAATTTTTAGTCCCGGAGTTTTTAGACGGCATTATTCCTAAGCCCAAAGCTGAGGTATTCCAGCCGAAATACACCACTTACTGACAATAGTCTAGCACAAATGCTGCTATAAAAACAGTTGGTGTCTACTAATGTGCCTTTCTATGGGGATGCCTGCATCAACCGCTTGCTGTATGCCTTTTTTTTTTTTTTAAATGTTGCCAGCTCTGTCTCTGCACTCCATAGCCAGCTCACAACACATAATTGTGGTTTTTAACATGCTGGGACGCCCGCACATGCGCAGAAGCGCTGCGGCGCGCACAGAGCGTCATCCCCCAAGCTCCGCCCCCTTTCCCGGCTCACCTCTATATATAGAGGCGCGTGCACGCGCACGCGCGCGGCCACGTGCGCCTTCGGCGCTAATTTTGAAAAGGAAACCAGGGACAAGAGCCAGGGCCCCTTTTGCCGCAGGCCGGGGGATGGACGAGCATTGCAACATGGCAGAGGAAGCAGTTTCCCACAAGAGAACTCACCATCTGCCTGGACTTGCTCTGATAAAAAGAAACTAGTCCACATGACAAGAAACGTTCCACAGCGGCCTCTAGTGGATTAACACAGGTACCGCAGTCTAATATATTAAATATATATATATTTTTTTTTTTTTCTTGACCACTATTAAAATTATAAAAAATTTTAGTAGTTACAGGCATGCACAGATATTAGCGGGAATACCGTTAGGTAACAGACAGAAAGACAAATTAGGCTTGGGGGTCCCCCAATAGAACCAAGTTCCTGGGGGCCCCCACTTACCTGTTCCCCGCCGCAGGACTTTGTTTGGTCCACAGAAGCCCAAACTTCACCTATCACGGCAGGCATTGTAATTAAACCTTCAGGGACCGGGTTCCCAAGGATTCCACTCCCCTGGACCTCTATAGCACCCTGCACAGAAAACATCTTGGTCGTGGGTATGACCAGAGCTCTGGATCCCAGGGTCCAGCTCTCCTAAGAGAAGCATTACAGGCAAAACCTTGCTCTTCTCTGCAAGGCCCGGGTACCGACCGTTTAGCTATGAAGCTTTTTTGGTCGGATCCGGAATAGCTTACTGAGGCCCAAAAGAACCTGTACGCAAGCTCAGTGAAAAACACATGTTTCTTCTTGGCCAACACCTTAGACACTGGCAAAAAACTGAGGTGCTCCCGGATGGGAGGGGCTTATATAGGGGAGGGTACTTCCGGTTTTGGAAGTTGCCAGTGCCAGCACCTGAAGGCATCTATATAACCCATTAGTAATGACTATGTCGCTCTGTGTCCCGTGATGTACGAGAAAGAAATATGAATGCAATCTACTCACTGGGGGGAGAACCTCTGTGGGAATGTAGGATGGAAAAGGACCTGGGGGTCCTAGTAGATGATAGGCTCAGCAATGGCATGCAATGCCAAGCTGCTGCTTACAAAGCAAACAGAACATTGGCATGCATTAAAAAAGGGGATTAACTTCAGGGATAAAGCGATAATTCTCCCACTCCACAAAACTCTGGTCCGGCCGCACCTGGAGTATGCTGTCCAGTTCTGGGCACCAGTCCTCAGGAAGGATGTACTGGAAATGGAGCGAGTACAAAGAAGGGCAACAAAGCAAATAAATGGACTAGAAGACACTAGAGGCTATGAAGAAAGGTTACGAGCACTGAACTTATTCTCTCTGGAGAAGAGACGCTTGAGAGGGGATATGATTTAAATTTACAAATACCGTCCTGGTGACCCAACAATAGGGATAAAAAAAATAAAAAAAAAACTTTCACAGAAGGAAGAAAAAAAAAAAAAAAAACACGTGGCAACTCATTAAAATTAGAAGAAAATAGGTTAACCTTAAACTGCGTAGAGGGTTCTTTACTGTAAGAGTGGCAAGGATGTGGAATTCCCTTCCACAGGCAGTGGTCTCAGTGGGGGGCATCGACAGTTTAATAAAAAAAACTATTAGATAAGCACCTGAACGACTACAACATACAGGTCCTTCTCAAAAAATTAGCATATTTTGATAAAGTTCATTATTTTCTGTAATGTACTGATAAACATTAGACTTTCATATATTTTAGATTCATTACACACAACTGAAGTAGTTCAAGCCTTTTCTTGTTTTAATATTGATGATTTTGGCATACAGCTCATGACAACCCAAAATTCCTATCTCAAAAAATTAGCATATCATGAAAAGGTTCTCTAAACGAGCTATTAACCTAATCATCTGAATCAACTAATTAACTCTAAACACCTGCAAAAGATTCCTGAGGCTTTTAAAAACTCCCAGCCTGGTTCATTACTCAAAACCGCAATCATGGGTAAGACTGCCATCATTGACACCCTCAAGCAAGAGGGTAAGACACAGAAAGAAATTTCTGAACGAATAGGCTGTTCCCAGAGTGCTGTATCAAGGCACCTCAGTGGGGAGTCTGTGGGAAGGAAAAAGTGTGGCAGAAAACGCTGCACAACGAGAAGAGGTGACCGGACCCTGAAGAAGATTGTGGAGAAGGACCGATTCCAGACCTTGGAGGACCTGCGGAAGCAGTGGACTGAGTCTGGAGTAGAAACATCCAGAGCCACCGTGAACAGGCGTGTGCAGGAAATGGGCTACAGGTGCCGCATTCCCCAGGTCAAGCCACTTTTGAACCAGAAACAGCGGCAGAAGCGCCTGACCTGGGCTACAGAGAAGCAGCACTGGACTGTTGCTCAGTGGTCCAAAGTACTTTTTTCGGATGAAAGCAAATTTTGCATGTCATTCGGAAATCAAGGTGCCAGAGTCTGGAGGAAGACTGGGGAGAGGGAAATGCCAAAATGCCTGAAGTCCAGTGTCAAGTACCCACAGTCAGTGATGGTCTGGGGTGCCATGTCAGCTGCTGGTGTTGGTCCACTGTGTTTTATCAAGGGCAGGGTCAATGCAGCTAGCTATCAGGATTTTGGAGCACTTCATGCTTCCATCTGCTGAAAAGCTTTATGGAGATGAAGATTTCATTTTTCAGCACGACCTGGCACCTGCTCACAGTGCCAAAACCACTGGTAAATGGTTTACTGACCATGGTATTACTGTGCTCAATTGGCCTGCCAACTCTCCTGACCTGAACCCCATAGAGAATCTGTGGGATATTGGGAAGAGAAAGTTGAGAGACGCAAGACCCAACACTCTGGATGAGCTTAAGGCCGCTATCGAAGCATCCTGGGCCTCCATAACACCTCAGCAGTGCCACAGGCTGGTTGCCTCCATGCCACGCCGCATTGAAGCAGTCATTTCTGCAAAAGGATTCCCGACCAAGTATTGAGTGCATAACTGAACATAATTATTTGAAGGTTGACTTTTTTTGTATTAAAAACACTTTTCTTTTATTGGTCGGATGAAATATGCTAATTTTTTGAGATAGGATTTTGGGGTTTTCATGAGCTGTATGCCAAAATCATCAATATTAAAACAAGAAAAGGCTTGAACTACTTCAGTTGTGTGTAATGAATCTAAAATATATGAAAGTCTAATGTTTATCAGTACATTACAGAAAATAATGAACTTTATCACAATATGCTAATTTTTTGAGAAGGACCTGTATAGGGATATACAAGGTAATACTGACATATAATCACACACAGGTTGGACTTGTGTCTTTTTTTAACCTCGCCTACTATGTAACTATATGTAAATATATAAGAACGCAAAGAAAAATAAAAACGTACTCGCTTCCATGTTGCAAGAAGCTGCTTATCAGACATCTGTTCTGGGTAGTCAGCAATTGAAAACACACAGCCAGCCAAAAAGTAGTCTTCAGGAACTAAGATCAGACAAGAGAAAGAGACAATATTTCCAATGTTAAAAAATCCCAGTTTACCACTTTTATTTGTAAAACCCGTAAACTTGGAATCAAACGAATCCTTTAAAGGGGTTGCTCCGCCGGGAAAAAAAATATTAAAAGCCAGCAGCTACAGCAGCTGCTGGCTTTTAATATTTGGACACTTACCTGTCCTGGAGTCCAGCGACGTCCGCAGCAGAGGACGAGCGACCGCTCGTCGCTCTGCTGCTCCCTCCGCCATCCTCGCTGAGGGAACCAGGAAGTGAAGCCCTGCGGCTTCATGCCCGGTTCCCTACGGCGCATGCGCGAGTCGCGCTGCGCCGTTCTGATTGGTGCTCCTGTGTTCTGGGAGCCGAGTGTCTCCCAGAACACCAAGGGAAGTCTGCGGGAAGTGACGTAACTCCCGCAGATTCCCGGAGACAGGACTCCCGGATGTGGGTGAAAATACCTGTCTTAGACAGGTATCTTCACCCCCCTCCCCCCTGAAAGGTGTCAATTGTGACACCGGAGGGGGGGAGGGTTCCAAATAGCAAAAGTTGCTATTTAGGGTGGAGCTCCACTTTAAGCAGTAAAAAAAAAAAAAAGAAGGAGCTTTGAATGCAATCACACTTTAATTTATTTTGCTACATTTTATTTTCCACAAAAGGTGAGCTACCCTTTAAGTATGCAATTTGAATCATACCTGGAGTTCAGCTTTAACAGAGAGATCACTTGGCATTATAAGAGATGCTCGCTTTTGTCTGCAGCAGACTGAAGACATTTTCCCAGTATATTTATCTCTGCATTGGAGAAACACACAGGGAAAATTAAGCCATCAGCCTGCTGCAGACTATACCTAGGCAGCTAGACAGACACTTGCTGAAGCTCAAGTTTTTTTTTCTTCTTCAAAATGATAAAAAAGGAAAAAAGAAAAAAAAAAAAAAAGGGGGAAAAAAAAAGAAAAGAAAGCAGAACACATGTACTGTACTGAGAACATGACAGAATTTTATATGATTAGGTTCAAATAATACTGACAAATTGGCTTTAACCCCTTCCATACTGGGCACTTATACACCTTCCTGCCCAGACCAATTTTCAGCTTTCTGCGCTGTTGCACTTTGAATGACAATTGCGCGGTCATGCTACACTGTACCCAAACGAAATTTTTATACATTTTTCCCCCACAAATAGAGCTTTCTTTTGGTGGTATTTGATCACCTCTGGGATTTTTATTTTCTGCTAAAAAATAAAAAAAAAAAGACCGAAAATTTTGAAAAAAAAAAGTTTTTTTTTGTTTCAGTTACAAAACTTTGTAAATAAGTTAGTTTTCTCCTTCACGGATGGGCACTGATGGGGCTGCACTGACGAGCACGGATAAGGCGGCACGGATGAGGTGGCATGGGTGGGCAACGATCGGCGGCACGGGTGGGCAACGATCGGCGGCACTGATAGGTGGCACGGGTGGGCACTGATTGGCATCCATTAGTACAGTACAGTGCCACCTATCAGTTATCCCTGGTGGTCTAGGGTGGCATACCATTAATGGTGGGCTTCCCTGGTGGTCTAGTGGCATCCTCGGGGGAGCTGTGCTGATAATCTATCAGCACAAACCCCCCCCTGTCAGAGGAGCAGCCGATCGGCTTTCCTCTACTCGCGTCTGACAGACGCGAGTGAGGAAAAGCCGATGACCGGCTTTTCCTGTTTACACTGTGATCAGCCGTGATTGGACACGGCTGATCACGTGGTAAAGAGTTTCCGACGGAGACTCTTTACCTAGATCGGAGTTGCGGGGTGTCAGACTGACACCCTGCAACAACGATCGCCGCGAACTGCGCCCCCGGGGGCGCGCAGCGGCTTAAAATCCTGAGGAGGTCATATGACGTCCAGTCAGGATTTTAGAACCACTTTGCCGACGTCAATCCGCTATAGGGCGGGCGGCAAGTGGTTAAAGTGGAGTTCCACCCAAAAGTGGAACTTCCGCTTTAAGCACTCCTCGTGCTTCTTGGATGCCTAGGTGACTCCGCCTCTCCTCCTAGGCGGTCCCTCCATCCCTGCAATCTTCTGGGACACGTCACAGGTCCCAGAAGATTGTCTAGCCAATAGCAGAGCGCAGCAAGACTCGCGCCCGTCCGTGAAGCCGTAAGCTGTCACGGTCGGTTCCCACAGTTGCTATGACCGCCCCGAAGAGGAGGGGGAGAGGAGCGAGGCTCCAGGTGAGTGTCTGTTTATTAAAAGTCAGCAGCTACTGACTTAATAAACTAAAAAACAGGTGGAACTC
The DNA here is from genome assembly GCA_029206835.1 of Rana muscosa. NCBI lineage: Eukaryota > Metazoa > Chordata > Amphibia > Anura > Ranidae > Rana > Rana muscosa. The sequence goes on from CM055122.1 coordinate 211,219,423, forward strand.
CAGTTTAAGAAAAGACAGTGATGTGTAAAGTGCTTTAACGCAGTAAACAATTAGCAATCCTCTAGCATGTGGGGACAATTTTACAGGCTAGAAATTGAAATCTGACCGGCTAAGCTTTGATTGTCACTGCCATTTGTAATCTTTACCTCATGAAGCACAAAGCATCTTTTGCAAAAATGTTTAAAATTTACGAAAGAAAAAAACATTTATTCAGTAAAATAAACCTAAAATTTTGCTATGAATATACAAGTTCAACTTACTTTCCAGAGATGGGTCGTGGCCGTGCAACTGCTGAGTCTGGGGCGGTTGTTGACTAGTAGCTTGAGGCTGCACCTGCTGGGCCATCTGACCTAGTTGTTGCTGGGTTTGCTTTTGCATTTGCCGTTGTTGTAACCGTTGCATTTGCTGCTGCTGGATCTGCTGCTGAATCTGCTGGAGATTGTGTTTCTGTTGCTGAACTGCTTGGTTCTGCAGTGGAGGCTGCTGAAGAGCTGCCTGTTGCATTGAAGGCTGCTGCAATGCCGCCTGCTGGGCTTGCTGCGGTTGGAGTGTCGTCTGCTGTATTTGTGAGGTTTGCGACTGCTGCATTTGCTGCTGCTGTAAGCTTGCTTGCTGAATCTGTTGCTGCTGCTGCAGGGTTTGTTGTTGAATTTGTTGCTGCAGTAGTGTCTGCTGCTGTTGTTGCATTTGCTGCTGTTTCATTTGCTGCTGCTGCTGAAGCTGTAGAGTTTGTTGCTGCAGCTGCTGTTGGGCAAGTGTCTGCTGTTGCAACATTTGTGAAGGGATTTGGTGTTGCTGATGGCCCTGTGTTTGAATTTGGTGTTGAAGCTGAATGTTATGTGACTGGAGCTGATGCTGCTGAAGAGTCTGTGGTTGCATCTGATGCTGCTGTTGAAGTGGTTGTGCATGATGTTGCTGTTGCGACAGTGTTTGTGCTTGTATTTGATGCTGTGACTGAGTCTGGATTTGCTGCTGCTGCAAAGTCTGGGCCTGCATCTGATGCTGCTGTGCCTGAAGCCCCTGTGGTTGTATCTGCTGCTGAAGTGTTTGCGACTGAATCTGTTGCTGTTGTAGAGCCTGGTTTTGAATTTGCTGCTGCTGTTGCAGTGTATGTGATGAAATTTGCTGCTGTAAAGCATGGGGCTGAATCTGCTTCTGCTGTTGCTGTAGAGCATGCTGCTGTAATTGTTGCTTTTGCTGAAGAGTCAGGTGCTGTATCTGCATATTCTGCTGCTGAATCTGCTGAATACTCTGTTGAAGATTCTGCTGCAAGACCTGACCCTGCTGCTGTTGCACACCTGGTGGGAGAGCCTGTTGAATGCTTGTTTGAAGGGTCTGTTGCTGAAGTGTTTGCTGCTGCATGTTCTGCTGCTGCTGTATAGCTGGCTGCAGTGACTGTTGCTGCTGCTGTAGTGCCTGTTGCTGTGAAGGAGTCTGCTGACGCTGAAGGATCTGCTGTATATTCTGCTGTTGCAAGGTTTGCTGTAGAGACTGCTGCTGCTGCTGCTGCTGCTGTTGTTGTTGCTGCTGCTGCTGAAGATGTTGCTGCTGCTGTAATTGTTGAAGCTGCTGCTGAAGAACATGCTGCTGCTGAAAGTGCTGCATGGTTTGCTGCTGTGGGCGATGGAGCTGTTGCTGAGAAAACTGCAGCTGAGTAAAGTGATGCTGTGGGTTCACTTGTGAAAACTGATGTTGTGGGAAAACTTGCTGAGTTACTTGATGCTGCTGCTGTTGCTGCTGCTGCAGTTGCATAAGCTGTTGAGGCTGAAGTTGCACCAGAGGATGATGTTGTTGTTGTTGTGATTGTGTTTGATGGGATTGTTGTTGTAGTAAATGCTGTTGCGCTTCTGATGTTAAGGATTTTACTTGACTGAACAACATTGCGTTTGGATGACCTTGCTGTGGATGGTTGCCTTGTTGCTCTAAACTTTTGGTAGAGGCCGACAGGGTTTGTAAAATCTATATGAGAATATACAAGATAAAAAAAAAAAAAAAAAAAGGCCTGAAACCAAAGCTGTGAAAATTTCCACTTTCCTTACAACAGCAGACAGACATGCTACAAACATCTCACCCAAATTTATAGCATATGTTCACCTTTGGGAAAAAGTTCCATGTTCCACCTGTTTTTAGGGTGGAACATGTTCCCGCAGCTGCTCCCCTCCCTGTGACAGCGGGCCAGGGATCTTCTCCCCACACCCGCTGTCACTATTTAAAAAGAGCGCAGCTTTACAAGGCTCCACCCACACTGCTGCATCATTCAAAGAGTTCTGTGAATGAATAAACTATAAGTACCGACAGCCCTTGAGGTTAAGGGAATGTAGTTCTCAATGAACTACCAGCTGTTGAGCGCTGTGGTAGTTAGCAAGGACATTAAACTGTAGCGCTGATCGTATGAAAAATTTGCAACATGCCCGTTTGAAAGAAGCAGATCTTTAGATCAACGTTTCTCTAGCGGGTAGGCCATACATGGATAAAAATTTAGCTGTTCCTTGCTGAACCTCGACCCATCTATGGACAGCTTAAGAGAGGCCCCGCTGTTACCGTTTACCATCACAAGGGCAAGTTCTCAAACGCCGAGCTCAGAGCTGCTGCATCAGGGTGAGAAAGCACATGCAAAGGGCTTTGAATCAAAGAAAAAGCTCACCCCTGTGGTGAACAGTAACAGCTAGACTTCTCTTAGCAACATTTTGGGAGTTTTCCAGTCAGGCTTCATGGAGGTATGTAAATGCTCTATACCAGTTTTCCACTCGCATTTTGCGATTGGAAAATGGCTGTTGGCGAGCGTGGGGCTGCCTCAGAGTGAAGGTCTCACAGCCAAAGGAAGAGAGGAGAGGAAGAGGCAAGCTGCAGAGAGCGGGATTGGGCACAGGTGGGGCGGCACCAATGGGCACAGGTGGGGGCTGCACTGATAAAGTTGTTAATATTTATTTTTGTAACTTAATTCTGCATAAAACATTTAAGTGTCATTTCATGAGATCATTTATGAGGGCGTGTTTAGGGGTGGGATCAGGGGCAGGGCAACTGGTGGCGAGTAACCCTTAAGGCCTGGCTGGTAGCTTACGACTTGAAATTTTGAGCCCTGCTCTATACCTATATCAAGGGTATTCAATTTTGGTCACATAGCTGCCAGCTGGTTTTAATCTACAGATGTCCCTTATCTGCATAGGCAGTTTTTTGGCAAGGCCCCTTTTACACTGGGGAGGTAGCGCCGGTAAAGTAACGCTATTTTTAGCGGCACTTTACCGCTAATTCGGCCGCTAGCGGCCGAAAAAAGGTTAATACCGCCCGCAATGCGCCTCTGCAGAGGCGGTATAGCCGCGGTGTCCCATTGCTTTCAATGGGCAGATGCGGTGCAGGAGCGGTAAACACACAGCTCCAAAGATGCGGCTAACAGGACTTTTGGAGCGGTCCTGCAAGTGCACCGCTCCAGTGTGAAAGCCCTCTGGCTTTCACACTGGAGAAACAGCAGCCGCTGTTTCAGGTCAGTTTGCAGGCGCTATTTTTAGCGCAATGGGGCCTGCAAACCTCCCCAGTGTGAAAGGGGTCTAAAAGGTGAACTAACCCTTTACATGCATAGCAACGAAAAGTCAGAAACTGGTTGAGCCTCTATGTTGCTCTGTCTTTGAAAACTCTGAAAGTTTACCTTTAAGCACTCCTCAAAACCATTTATCTTGTATGCAAACCTGCATATAAACTATGCGTTTTAAATTTAATGTACTTTTTACACCTCCTATAGCACATTTCTGCTGAAAACAAGTAAAGAAAATGCAGAAATACACAACTAGTTAAAATAAAAAACATAACCTTAGACTTTTACACTGTAGATAATTATAATGTTAATCACAAGTGTTCAGAATTAACATACAAAAAATAAAAAAATGGATACTTACATGAGCTACATTTGAGGGTCTATTGATTTGCTGTATCTCTGCACTGTTTGTAATGTTTCTAAGTGTTCTCACTGCCGGACTTCTGAAAGGCATCATGTCTGGTCTTTCAGAACCTGCAGTTCCAGTGATGGACGAGAGCAAATTACTCCGTGCTTCAGGTGGCAAAATGTTCCCTGGTACAGGTGGCACATTCGCACACAAATTAATTAGTCCTGAATCTTTTCCCTGAGGGAGCCTTCGCTTTGCAGTCGACACCTGTGGAACTTCTGCTGGAGTCCAGTTAAGGTTTCTGTCCTGCTTTTCAGGGGAGGAATCATCGGAGTCATCAAACATCAACTCCTCTTTAATTTTCACTGTGCCACTGCGTTTAGGTGAACGTTCTTGGTTTGGTGTAGGAGATTGCTCCCGTGACGACAGTGGACTAGACTTTGAAGAATATCTATCCTCATCGGCACTGGCATTTTGGGAGTCCTGATCTTCTACCTCTTCTTCCTCTTCATCCTCATCCTCCTCCTCTTCTTCTTCCTCCTCATAGATTATAAGACGTGGGTGATAAGGTGCTTCATCTTTCCTGTTCTTCCCAGATATTGAATCCAAAACCCAGTCCGGAGCAACTATTTTAATGTTCTCTCTCTGATAAGCATATTC